>CM064918.1:12640208-13350051 GCA_032727855.1 Quercus ilex subsp. ballota
ACTGAAGGGAAATTATTGTGTACTCCCGGAGTACCATAAATACGTACTCCCTTCTCTCACATAAATGGTGGGTCCCACTAATTAAATTCATGGTGGGACCCACTATTTATGTGAGAGAGGGGAGTATGCATTTATGGTACTCCGGGAGTACCTAATAATTTTCCCACACTGAAACTTTAATTTGTGCTAATCATGAAATCATGTGGTAATATAGTAAATTTTATCAAAAGCGCAAAAAAATTGAGATAATTGTAGAATTAAAAATTACTATCTTTAAGAGACGTTCCAAAACAAATGGTACCTTATTCTAATTTTTAGATTAAAAGTTATAAAGAAAACAAACATTATTAAAAATGGCAAAAATGAGGATTTTGGGGCCTAAACAAAGGAATTGCCTGAAAAGTAATGTGCCTCATCACCAAAGGCAATGACTCTTGCTCCCATCCTCAGTTCTCTTCGTGTCACTAAATTTCATGAAATTTCATGGATGTCACTCTGAAGATCCTTGCTACATGGATTTCTTGCGAGTTGACTTTTGACGCTCCATCTAATTAAGAAGGCATACATTGTTTGTTCCACATCACTGAATCAAACAAGCCAAAAAGTGGAGGTACAATTGAAGCTGGTTTAACTCTCTTGCAAACCAATAAGATTGGGTTTTGCGCAAAAATGTACAAATTAAGTAATAAAATAATGATGTATAAAATTGTAAGGTTTCAAAAGTTTATGTGTGTGTGGCACAATAGTATGAGGTCAACAAAAGTTTTTTGGTTTAGTCAATCCGGTGGGCAAAACTCATTGGTTCATCACTTGTTTTATTTGGGCTTAAAAGAAAAAGAGAACCCACACCTGTTATGGTTCCCCAAATGTCCAAAAGGACCAAAACTCATCATTTTCATGGGAAAGAAAAGCATTTTAGACGCGGGCAAAGTGCAAGAAATATCTTGTTTTTCTGACAGACTCGACAGAGAGAGAGAGACTTGAGTTGAATACGTGTGCAGTGCCGGTGTAATTCATATATATGGTGAGATAAGGCTCAGAAACAGCGGGCCGTAGGTTTGTGGGGGGAGAGGATTGTGTAGTTTAAAGGATGGGAAGAGGCTTTGGTGGAGATTATGGGTGGGTGTGGGTTTCTTGGAAGTTGAGAGAGAGAAGTAGAGGACCAGGTAAAAAATATTGCTGGTTTGTGGTTTGGCATTCTCAAGTCATCGCAATACATGTATCTCTCTCTCTAAAGTTCTCTTCTCTATTTTTTTTTTAAAGACTGATTCATCACTCTTTTTAGTTTTGTTGCTTCAATTTTGCCTAAATATTTGACGAAGAAATATGGAATGGTTGTTGAATTTTTATTTTTATTTTTATGCATGCATGTTATTGAGGTCATCTTTGATTTCTGATAGTATTTGCATTAGAATTTGGGATGCAGAGCAACGAGTAACCAATGGTATATATTCATCATTCTTTGTTTTCCCCTTCTTCTATTAATCTGAAGCTTATAACAAATTAATTCATTTTCTAACAATATTTAAAAATTAATGAGTTTTGGTATTCTATCTCTCTATTTTTTTCTTCGGTTTAATTGTTTTCAAACTGGTGAATCTTTTCTTTTAAAAGAAATAACAAATACTTTGTATTGTCATTTCATATATATATATATATATATATTATTTGGTATGACAGCTAGCCAAAGGATCTTAGTCTAATTGGAGTTAGCCTGCTTAATTAGGAATTCTTGTTCATTTTGTGAGAACAATAAGAGAAATATGCATATTTTACTCACTTATAGAAATCATTTAACCTCATCGTGTTTGCTATTTTGCTGAATTGTTCTTAGAGATTATTGATTTTTGACAGTTGTTAATGAGTAGTCCATACAAATTCCATTGTTTGAGTCTTTGAAAATTATCTATATGTGTGTTTTGTGTATGATAGTTTTCTGCTGTGTGTAAGTTCTATAAGTAGCTTTCTAGAACTGTTATTGTATTGTTGGTGTTAAATTGTTGACTGTATAATTTGTGGGATTAGTCCTTGTTATGACCTTGATTTGGCCAAACTTTGGATGTATGTGTATTTCTTGGTTTGTCTTAAATGCAATTATTCTGATTCATGATTTTTTTTTTTTAAAATGTCAAACCAGTAGCATTCTTTGTGAAATAGACAATGCATATGGAGAATGGTGATTTAATATATCAATAAAACTACCTATGACACAAAAAAAAAACATTTGATTTCTACCAAGTTTTACAAAAACTGGCTGAGTAGACAAGTTGTCGAATATATTCTATACATTTTAGTTACCAAGCACGATATTTACAACTAAGAATTTTTTTTTCTTTCTCTTCTCATTGGTTTTGTCTAAATAATTAATTATTGAAGCCTTTTAAGGAGGTGTACTTCATAGTCTCACATTGGTTTAGGTTTATGGAAATAATACAATTTAATGTGTTAATTGTCTATTGGGTTTGCTTGCTTCCCACCCCCACCCCCCCCCCCCCTCTCCCTATGAAGCACGGGTGCATTTGTGGGTGTGGGTACGAGTGCGGGTGCGGGTGCGGGTGCAGGACTCGGCAATTTTTGAAAAAATTGGGTGCGGGTGTTACAAGGCGCAGTGATTAAAAAATTTATAAAAATATTTTTATTTATATTTTTAATATATTGCTAAGCATACTTTTTCACATTATATAAACAAATACCAAATTTAAAAATAATAATAAATAATAACTAAAACATAATGTTCATAAATTAAATACAACCTACAAGTTTAAAATCTTTTTCTTTTTATTCTCTCCATTCTCCTGCCAATCCAATGCCAACAAGTCAACAACACATCACGTTTGGTCTCATCAGAATATCAACTTTACCTTTTTTTTAAATTTTTTTTTAATTTCCCCAAGGCTTCCATTTCCCAAAACTTAATCTACACCACACCTTTAAAAAAAATCTCTACACCAAGTTAGCCTTCTACATATTTTTTCTTCTTTCGTCTTCTTAATCTTCGTTTCTTCCGTCACTCTAACTTCCCAGTTCATACCTCTTTTTTTTTTTTTTTTTTTTTAAACCAGTTTACACAACATCTAGACTGAGTAAAGGCAGGAAAACAAGACAAAGAGAGAAAGAGAAGAAGATTTTTTATTTTTATTTTTTGAATTTCGGCGGTTACGCCCGATACGGCTCGAGTCGGCGCGAATCAGCCCGATTCAGCATGCATTGGCGCGAGTCGACCTACGTCGTGAGGAAAAAAAAAAAAAAAAAAAAAAGCTGGACGCGACACTGATGCGCAGGCAGCAGCGTCCCTCGTGCATCGCCGCATCGGACGCGAGTGTGGCGGGCGTTTTGTTGCGTCCGTGCATCCTAGCCCTCTCCCCCCCCCCCCCCCCACCCTTTTTTAATTTTTTTTTTCAATTGAAGCTCTATTTCTATAAAAAGAAAAAATAGGAGTTCTTATGTTACATTTTTTAGGGCGATGCATTATGTAAGTTACTGTTTTCTTAAAAACTGGAATAAATTGTCGTTTGGAGTGTTGGGAATATTTGCGGAATTGATGAAACGGGTTTTATGATTTAATGATGTTTCGAATCGTTATGTTCCTATTTTTGAGTTTATGAATTTGAAGTGGGGTGTTGTAACTTGTTATTTGTGTTCTTCCATTAACCCTCCTAAAACCACATTGTTTTGCTATTTTGTATTCTAAATGTAATTTTTGGATGGATTAACTGCTAGATTTTAATGAATGTTGATGGAAGGCACACATTGATTTTGTCCGAACACTTGGTGGTGTAAATTTCAATTTATCAATTAACGGATGCAATTTAGAAATATAAAAGAGCCCAAGCTTGAAAAGTGTAATAATTTCTTAACCGTTAGATTTTTATTATTTTATGTTAGTTAAAATTAATTATTTCTGTTCATGTTACCTCTCAATTGTCCTTTTTTTATAAGTACAAATCATATAACAAAAAAATGAAAGACCAATAATTCTGTTTTCATTATAATGTATCTCCATGCAAGATTGCACCACTAGCTGCCTCCACAGAAAACATGATTGATATCATAAATTAATGATAAGTCTGCCTTTAGATAGAATTTAAAAAATAAACCTTTACTGAAAATTGAATGTGTATTACCACTAATAAATGTACCAAATCAGTTAACTTCCCAATTTGAAACCACGAAAGAATTTGTGCATAAATCAAGTAATATGCTGGATTTAAACATTGAACAGATGTTGAACTAGACCATTGCATTTTTGGTTCCTTGAAAAATACCAAATAATAAAGCTACTCATCCCTTTTTAAAATTAACTTGGTGACTATGATAATAGCTCCATCTCATTCAATCAAGTATTTTGTTTTTTTCATTCTCCCCAAATAAAAAAGTATTTTGTTTTTAGTGCTACTTAAAATATGGGCTCAATTTGATATTCATAGGATGTTCACACACTCTCGTGACGTTTCACAATGCAAACCTGGATAAAAAGTAAAGAGATCTTAATAAATACATACCTTCTCCTAGACCTAACAGTTGTTGGTGATAAGTTACGTTTTCTCGATTGTAGCTTCCTTTTAGAATTGTCTGAGTTGTCATTATTAATAGGTTAATGTTTATTTTATATTATTTATATAAAATATAGTGTATAATAAATGGACTGATGTTGATATTTTGTAAAAATGGATATGTAAAATAAAAAAAAGAGTAGGTTTTTATTTATTTATGCAAAATAGATGATAAGTTTGCATGTGGATGCTTTCAGTCCACTTCCTCACTCCAGGGGCTTAGATCTAGGGTTCAGCAATTAATGGAGAGAAAAAAAATCCATACTCTCCTCTAGTCCTCTTGCTCCCTGCAAAGAAAAATCTATACTCCCACACTCTTTCCTCTCCTCCCCACTCTCTAGTTTCCATGGATGATGGTCAAGCTTTTTGCTACTATTGTCGCTAGTCGTTTTTGTTATCTGACAATTCGAAAGCTTTACAATTACATAATCGTATGGTGCATAAAAATTTCCATTACCAATGTAACATTTGATACAACGTGTTCTATACTGATGCAATCCTTCAAGTGCACAAACAAGACTCTCATGCACCTCCAACTCCACCTCCACCTCCAGCCCATGGCCAGCAACAAGACCAAGCACGCCAACCACAAGGTAACATCATAATATATATATATATATATATATATATATATATATATATAATATTCTTATTTATTTGTGATGTGTTTATGTCATCCTTTTGTACTCTTCAACCCACATGAAAATTCATTTGTTCATCAAGTTAAAAATCGTTGTAATAATAACTTAAAAGTAGCAAACTATTGCATTTACAATAATTAGTTGCAATAACTTAAAATTATCGGTATTACATTAAGAAAATTTGTTGCAATAACTTAAAATAAAGATATTATTACAATAACTTGATACCAATTATTTTTACAATTTATTACAACAAAATTTCAAAGTGATACTTTATTGCAATAAAGACATCATTGTAATCATTTTAATTCAATTATTTTTCAATATATTGCAATAACAAACATGAAACGAATACATCATTACAATAACTTAATATTAATTATTTTATAATTTATTGCAATGACAAATATAAAACATTATTTATTACAACAAATACATCATTGCAATAAATTGTTTTTTGCAACAACATATATATCATTGCAACAAAGTAATTAAAAAGAGAAATATATCATTAATCACATTTTGTAATGAGGACCAAAATGCCATATATATAATGATTCTACCAAAAAGCTAATTAAGTTTAAGCTAGTGAAGAAGCAAATAGCTTATATTTATAATGTTTATAAAAAAAAAGAATAGCTATCTTATATTAGCACTATTTTATTCAAATATTTTTATATCAAATAAATTGTTATTTCTCTAAACCTTTGATATATAAATGGGAATGATGAAATGTCTTTGTTGAGTTGAAGGTCTAATTGAACATCGATGTTGATAGGACTAAAACACATTTTCCTAATCAATTCTAAACGTACATTACATAAGACTTGTTATGTTATGTATGTTTAACCCCACTTGCTCCGTAATTGTTAATGGAGAGGGGAAAAAAAATTCTCTACTCTCCTCTTGCTCCCTAAAGTCCAGCAAAGAAAAATCTTCCCCCACTCTCTTTCCTTTCCTCCCACTCCCAAGTTTCACCATGGATGATGATAGAGTTGTTTGCTGTAATTGTCACCAGTTTTTTAACAACGCGAGAGCTTTAAATGAACATAACAATGTTGTGCACAAACGTTTCCACTACGAATGTAACATTTGTACTAATGTGTTCCTTACTAATGCTATCCTTCAAGTGCAAAAGCAAGATTCTCACGCACCTCCACCTCCACCTCCAGCCCAACAACAACAAGACCAAACAGGCCAACCATAAGGTAACATCATAATTTTCTTATTTGAATTTTTTTTTCACTTGCATGGGTAAGCAAACTTATTTTTAAACATATTTGTTCTATATTTCTCTTTGCTGTGATCCTTCTCCCCCTACCCTAGCTGATCCAGCCCTAGATCCATAATAAGTGAACCCATAAGAAGCAGAAGAAGCAGAAGAAGAAGAAGGTCAATATATATTCTTATTTATTTGTGATGTGTTTATGTCATCCTTTTGTGTTCTTCAACCCACATGAAAATTCATTTGTTCATCAAGTTAAAAATCATTGTAATAATAACTTAAAAGTAGCAAATTATCGCATTTACAATAATTAGTTGCAATAACTTAAAATTATCGGTATTACATTAAGAAAATTTGTTGCAATAACTTAAAATAAAAATATTGTTACAATAACTTGATAGCAAATATTTTAACAATCTATTACAACAAAAATTTCAAAGTGATAATTTATTGCAATGAAGACATCATTGTAATAATTTTATATCATTTATTTTTCAATCTATTGCAATAACAAACATGAAACGAATACATCATTGCAATAACTTAATATTAATTATTTTATAATCTATTGCAATGACAAATATAAAACATTATTTATTACAACAAATACATTGTTGCAATAAATTGTTTTTTGCAACAACATATATATCATTGCAACAAAGTAATTAGAAAGAGAAATATATCATTAATGTATGAATCAAAAAGAGAGAAATATATCATTCATTTAAAATAAATTAGACTCAAGAGAAGAAAAGTAGTAATGAGAATTATTGAATTAGTCAACAAAATTAAATAAATTAAAATTTATATAATCCGATGCTAAAAAACTAAAAAAAAAAAAACATAGATAAAAGTGCAAAGTCTATATGATTATAGTTTAGAGTGAAGGTGTAACCTTTGGAAGAGAGTTGGTCATTCCTAAACTAGGCACAACCCACATAGGTGGCATTATGCTAGAATGAGATTGGCCTGAACAGCATGGTTGGATACTTCCATCTAGCATGTTGTAGATGCTCATATCTCTCCCTCTTCCACCAGGTACCACACTATCCGTAAAGTAAATGCAATTAGGATTGCAACCCGAGAAATTAAATGCCTCAACAGATATGGAAGGGTTATGTAGTTGCAATGGAACCTGTTCCTTCCCCTCTAGAACTTGATCCATGGAGTGATGCCTAACAACCGCCACCAAACATTGTCTAGCCATTGCTTGATTTCCTACCAATTCCCCTACTCGTCCTTGCGTGGGATATTTGACATTCAGATGCAAGGTAGATGATACTGCCCCTGTAGCGTGAAGCCAAGGCCTTGCTAGAATAGTATTATAAGGAGAATAGGCTTCCACCACGATGAAGTTGACTTGTACCTCTTCATCCCCAGCTTGCATAGGTAGTCAGATCATCCAATGGGGGATTACCATTCTTCCATCAAAGCCGACCAACGGCAGATCATATTTCTGCAAGTCCTCGAGCTTGAGCTTCAATATCCTATACAAATCTAGGTACATAATCTCTGCTCCGTTTCCTTGGTCCACAAGGACCCTCTTCACATCATATCCACCGATCCGCAAGGTTACCACCAAGGCATCATCGTGAAGTTGAAATGTTCCTTCCTTATCTTCCTCCGAGAAACCCAAAGTTAGCACAGTCGCCATTTTAGCCCTCTTAGACACTTGGGCTTTGTCCTCCACATCGAGGTTTGATGCCACGGACATGACTCCTGAGTAAGAATTGATGTCGCCTTGGGGTATAGCAAAAATTAGGTTAATTGTGCCTAGGGCTGGCCAAGGAATTCCATCTCTTTGATACCTGACCACAAACTGTTCTGATTGTCCTGTAGGCTGGTGCAAAAACTGCTTCAACTTCCCTGCCTTTACCAACAGGCCCAAATGATCACGCAATGTTCTGCAATCCTCTGTTGTATGTCTTCTTTCTTGGTGATAGTGATGGTAAAGGCTCTAGATTCTTGGACGGGTCTCCACCCATATTATTAGATCATTTAAAGTATGGCTCATTCTTTATCTTCTCTAAGATTTGATAAACTGGCTCTTTAAACACTGAGTTGACCACCTGAGCGCTTGTTCCCGATGATTGATTGGGAAAATCCCTCATAGGATGATTATTATTATATCCCCTTGCCTGAGGATCCCTCTTTTCTGGGAAGGCTTTGGCTTTGCCGTTTCCTTGGGTTTGATCATCCTTTACCCGTTTATGCTCATCAATGCGATCCTTAAGTTGGTGCATATTACGAGCAGGTTTCATTGTCAATAACTTCCTCAACTCATGCTCTGTTGGAAGCCCCACCTTAAAAGTCCTTACCACCACGTTTTCGAAATCCTCATCTATTTCATTGAATGTTTCCTAATATCTGTTCGAGTAGGTCTTTAGAGTTTCACCCTCCCGTATTGCCATAGACAACAAAAAATCTAAGGGTTTTAGAAACTTTACTACACGTTACAAATCTAGCCCCAAACGCTCGAGTCAAATCCTCGAAAGATCCTATTGAATCTTCTTCCAACTCGTCAAACCATTGCATAGCCACAGGCCCGAGGCTGGAAGGGAAAACTTTGTACATAAGAGCCTCATTCCTGGAATGGACAGCCATCCTCTAGTTAAAATGGCTCACGTGCTCTACATGATTAGTCCTTCCATTGTAAATAGTGAACATAAGCAGAGTAAAGCGGTAGGGGGGCTTGGCTCTGTCAATTCTTCTTACAAAAGGTGACTTTGAAATCTGACGAAGTGCTTTGCTCATTGCATCATTCCCCCCACTCCGATGAGATGAGCCTTCTCCATGCTTGTTCCTGTGCCTCTTAAATTTATCCAAATGAGAGGAGGCAGAAAAAGATTCAGTAGGAGGAGTCCTAGATCTAGGGTGATAGGATCGATCCCTGTGTTTTCCGGATTCCTTACTTGATGGTGGTGTGGAATTTCTTTGTTACGTTCCCTCGATGCAATTTTTAATCAGATGATCAGTCTTGCGTTTTAAATCCCGTGTTTCCTGCTCATGCGAAACACGACTCCTAGTCCTTGAATGACTCCTTTTAGTATGTTCTGTATGCTGTGTTTCCACCATAACGTTGGGTGTGGGGTTATTCTCCCTATCCCTCCTTGGTTCCAAGTTAACAAAATGGTCCTCCCGTTGAGAACCAACAGATTCCTCCTTGTTCTGCTCCAGATTAGCAATGACTTAACAAAATCACAAGCAAAATTTCCCACAAACGGCGTCAATTGTAAGTGCTAGAATTTTGATAGTCTAAGTCCACTGAGAATAACGAAGCCCCTTCCCTCAAATTAAGCCCAAAACAATATAATTTGTATAGAGAGTGAGAAAATGACTTTAGTGTGAGTTGAATTAAGTTTAGAATTAAGGCCGAAGATCCGAAGATTAACAAAGTAGAATGATTCCAAAGAGTAATTTAAGATTAATGCAGCCTTCGGGCAAACCCGAGGATTTGTTCTTATACAGAAATTTGTACAAGTTCTACCTTCAACTCCTTTGTACTGTGTTCGTTCCTATCCTCTTAATTATGCTTTCTTCTCCAAAAATTCAGCATCCCCCGATCTGAGAGGTTCTCCTCCCTTATATACTCTTTCTTCCTTCCATCCTGGCCCTCCACTTGTATACTTCCAAGCTTTTCTTTGGACACTTGTCCTATCCAAGTTCTGCTAAAGGTGGTAGAAGGGGTTGTTTAGCTATGAATCTATTGTTTAGGTGTCATTTCCTCATTAATGCAGTTGATAAGGTTGTTGCCATGCATTCAATGCAGAGGTGGTAAGTAACCTTTTTCAGGAACTATCTTTCCACTACCTTAGCCCTTTCTTGGAAGACTACTTCACCTACTCAGGTGCTCTTGTGACATTATGCACCTTTCCTATCCTCTTTTCGGTTTAGAGGTGCTTTACAGATGAATTGGTGGAAATACCGTTTCTCACCCTCCTCGGTTCTCGAACTCCCCACAGTAGAGTTAATTAATCAATTAAAGAAAAAAATTAAATGAAATAAAATCTAATCTAATCAAGTATGGAAAGTTACTTTACGAAATAAAATTAAAATTATATCAAGTCAAATATGGAAAGTGATCAATGAGTCTTAATTAACATAATCCAAGGGTTTTTTTTTTTGAAGCCACATAATCCAAGGGTTTAAATCTTAACACAAATGAAAAATCTTTAAATTGATCATACTAGCTAATTTAATTGAGAGAGGATTTTTGCCTTTTGGATTGAGATGCATATGCAAGCTACAACTTTACTAAAATAGAGATTTTTTTTGGGTCATGATAACAGTGAGTCAGTGACTCTCTTTGTCTGAAGAGTCATTGTTCACTAGCAAATAATGAATTTTTTTGCATAAAAAAATAAAGAAAGAATGAAATGTATTTGTACTAATGAGCAAAAGAATAAAGATACATATTTAAATGGGATTCTTCTATAATAATAAAAAAATGGGATAGAAAAAAAATGTTGAAAAATGTATTTAAAAAAGTAGATAGACAAAATAAAAAAGTAACTTTTAGTCTTCAATTTAAGTGAGAAAATGCCTACATTGTTAAAGATACACATGCTTCGAGTATGATTGCGCATGCTTAGGCATGTTTGTGCATCCTTTCCTAATTTTTTTTTCAAAATCTTCTAAGCTTCTAAAAAACTGAATCATTTATTTGTTATTTCAAACACGTGAAAGTTAATGGATTTCCTAAGTTTATTGGTTTAGGTTTCTAAAAAAAAAAAGTTCATTGAGTCAGTGACTCTCTTTGTCTGAAGAGTCATTGTTCACTAGCAAATAATGAATTTTTTTGCATAAAAAAATAAAGAAAGAATGAAATGTATTTGTACTAATGAGCAAAAGAATAAAGATACATATTTAAATGGGATTCTTCTATAATAATAAAAAAATGGGATAGAAAAAAAATGTTGAAAAATGTATTTAAAAAAGTAGATAGACAAAATAAAAAAGTAACTTTTAGTCTTCAATTTAAGTGAGAAAATGCCTACATTGTTAAAGATACACATGCTTCGAGTATGATTGCGCATGCTTAGGCATGTTTGTGCATCCTTTCCTAATTTTTTTTTCAAAATCTTCTAAGCTTCTAAAAAACTGAATCATTTATTTGTTATTTCAAACACGTGAAAGTTAATGGATTTCCTAAGTTTATTGGTTTAGGTTTCTAAAAAAAAAAAGTTCATTGGTTTAGAAAATATTTTTTTTAAAATTTTTTATACGAAAAGAAAAAAGTAATTTTTTTTTTACATTTTTTTTAATATTTCCAATAAAAGTGATATCAAAATTTTCCTAAAATTGTCCGTTAACAAATGATCTAAAAGCTCCCCGTTAATCGGACCCTTCAAACATACATGATTCTTTCCTGTGCAAATAAGAGCTTAGCTCTAATCATTCCATACTGGAAAGAAATCATTCATAACAAAAAAAGAACATCAAAAGAAAAGATATGTCAATATAATTTAAGTGAAGATAGAAAGAATCATAAAAGTGAAACTAACCTAGCTTGGAGATTCTTTAAGTTTCTTTCACTAACTCCTTGGAGCTAAGACGGACCTAGGATTTCGCATTAAAGGGGGCCGAAGTATAAGTTTAAAAAAATCCTGAAACCATTGCTCATAATCTATATCTATATATATCTAAAAGTTGAAGCGTAACATTTATTGTTGCTATGCTTCAGTTGAGCCACATCATTGGCCATGTCATATTCTTTTTTTTCTTTTTTTTTAAACAATATTAATATATAAATAAATAGTGTAATTGTATACATTCTCTAACTCATTAAATCTAATTCACCATTAATTCAGCCGTTTTCCAATTCTCAACTCTTCATTTTCCCCTTTGAACCCAATTAGCTCTTTTCAAGTTCAAACCCTTTTATTTGCCACCCTTACAATCAACTATGTTATTTTTAACACTATAAATTTTCAATTGCTCTCAATTATCCATTGAATGTTTTCTTATTTTTCACCTTCCACATTTTTTTAGGGATAAATTATGTAGAATTCTCCCCATAATGACTGAGCTAACCACAACCCATTCACCTTCTCCATTTACTCCATTAAAACCGAACTGACTAACTATTTGCATTCACAATTAACAGTTCTAGAATTTAATAGGATAACATTGAACACCAAGCATAAGCATATGTTCATGGACAATTCTGCATCCATAACCATCCATTACACAACAAAACAACAAACAAAAACAAAAATGCCATTTTTATTAATAAATAAAAATCACTCTTATAGGCTAAATTCAATTATGCATTTGCAACTACCCATTAAAACCAACCGCACTCCCTTCCCAAAAAAAAAGAAAAAGAAAAAAAAGAAGACATTTACACCAAATATTCAACATCAAGCATGAGTATATGTTCATTGGTTGTTCATTCACCGTAATATTTTCTTAACCTTACAATTTCTCTATCCATTCATCTTCCTTTTATTTTGACTCTTCTTCTCCCCATTTTTTTTACTATAAAAAATTGTTATTTTCTCTTCCATTCAATCCGTATTCTGTTCACACAAAAAGGTGAATACTCTCTCTCTCTCCATATATATATATATATATATATATATATATATTCTTTTGGTGGATGTTTAATTCTTTAGATTGATGAATTTTTATGTTTAACTCTACTTTAATTTGATATGATTTGATTCTCAAAAAAAAAAAAAAGTTGATATGATTTGGTTATATTTTAATTTTCTTTATTTGTTACATGTTATCCTATAAAATTACAAAATGATTTAATGTTATTCTATTACATAGCATGACTTAGACAATTTGGTGTTTACAACTATACATTTTCTTTTGAATATTCTTCTACACATCTTCTTTTATATAATTTTGTTATTTGTCTCACATTCTCTTTCAAAAAAGGTGATTGTTCTCTCTCTCTCTCTCTCTCTCTTTATTATTAATTTTTTCTTGCAACTCTAATTTAGATTGATGATTTTTTTTTTTTTTTTTTTTGTCTCTACTTTTGGATAACACACTTTGGCGGTGTGTTTTTTGAGTTATTTATCACATGTACTCTCTATCCCTCTTATAGTTTTGGTTTGAATTAATTTTTAAATATTTTAGAAGTGGGATGATTATGTGTTTGAATGTTTCTATAAATTATTTGAGTAATATCCTTTATAAATTTGTGATGAGGTTTGGTTATCATGATAGTCTTCTTAAGAGAATAAGAAATTCAAATAATTAATTTTGGAACTTAAAATTTTAGTTGTAGAAAAAAAATCATAACACACTATACAAAAGTTTGAATAATATAGATCACTTGAAAAAAATAGTATTTCTATCTTTTATCTCAAAAACAATAATGGAATAATATCAATCGAATGCACCTAAGTTTAAAAAATAGTATTTCTATCTGTTATCTCAAAAACAATAATGGAATAATATCAATTGAATGCACCTAAGTTTTTTAAAGAAAAAAAAAAACTCAAAATAATAGAATGATATATTTGTAGAGATGGAAAGATGAAAAATAATTTTAAAAATAATATGTCCAATACGTTTTATAGAATAAATTATACATTATACTACGTTACAAAATAGTTGTATGTTCTCACGCATCACGTGGGCCTGCGACTAGTCTAAATAATTTATAAAACATTCAATTGTATAGCTACCGTAATTGTGTAAATTTTCTCAATTAACCCCAAAATACACTCATATCAATCATGTATCATTGTACAAAAATTCATTTGTGTTATAATAATTGTATAACTTTACAAAATACATTTGTGCTACAGTAATTGTGTAAATTTACACTATTATTGTAGTAAAAATGTATTTTTGCACAATGATACATAAACTAATGTGAATGTATTTTGGGGTTGATTGGACAAATTTGAGATCTTACGTTATTTTACAATTGATGCAAATGCTATTACAATGAAATCAATGTAAAACTGTAGGAGGAGGGGGCTCAAAAGTTTTGAAAGAGGGGGACTAAATATAAAATTTTAAAAATTATACCTATATATATATATATATATATATTTTTTTTTTTTTTTCTCTCTTAAGAATAGGGAGCCCGGGCCCCTCCTTGTTCCGCCCCTGCCTCAGAGTCTACAACACCAAAGTTACATCAAAATAAAAAAGGATTTTATACTTCTCTTTTGAACGTAATGCTCACAACTCAAAGGATGAAATATTTTTGAAAAAGTTGGGACTTGGGAGGCAAGGATGGAATCGAATTCTATAGAAAGTAGAGATTTTAAAAGAATTAAATTGTGCTTAGCGTTACTACAAAGAGAATTGTAGAAAAATGTAGTTTACTAGTTTTTAAGAAAAATATTAACATAGTTAACTTTAACTTCAAATGGATATATCTCACTCATTATAGATCTAAAGTATGGTGAAATTTGTATCCATTTTGAAGTTCTAGATGTCTATTTTCCAATGAAGAAGTCTCACTCAAAAATTCATTACGTATTAAAATATATAGGTAAATGATTGATCAAAGGTGATTTTCCAACAACACCTCTTTGTATAGTTTCAACTTTCAAGAACTTGTTAGTTGTGATTACTTTCAGACTATAAAGAATACCTTTAATTATACCTGGTAGACATTCGTTATGCTCCTCATTGGGTCAAAGACCTAAGTCTTTGGTTGGTAGAAAAAGAGGTGTCTACATCTTGCATGTCTTGGACAATTTATGGTGCAATTAGTGACTGAATGGTTTTATCTACTGGTACAAGAATAAAAAAAAAAACACTTTCCGTGTACACTTTACTCACTATGGATACAAATTCTGTACATCTTTTCAATCTGTAGAACCTTTTTCTCTGTCTTGGCTATTGTTACCTTTCATTGTTAAGAAGTACAAACAATCATGCCTTTGGATTCATTGCTTCTTGAAGTAGAGAAATCACAATGACTTGGTATGAAAGCCAAAAGAAAGTGGCTTTGGCAATGATTCATTAATCATTATTCTGCAGGAATATTCAACCATTATGACTTTAGATATCCTGAATGGTTCTTGCTTCATTTTTACTACTTTTCTTATTTGAGTTGATTACTTATCACAGGCGCATAACTTGCTTGGAGAGAGAGAGAGCATGAATGGATATAGTGCTATTTCCTAAGAAAAAACATAGAAATAACTGCAACACTGTTGAGTGTTGAATGTGAAGTGTATTTGCAATATTCGATAAAAGAAGAAAACAGATATTTCTCCACTGCAGAACAAGCATTCGTTTGTTAATCCAACCTTGTATGGAGAACAATGTGGAGGATATTTTGAAAAGAAACCCAAAAAAAAAAAAAAAAAAAAAACTAGAACTGTCTATACAAAGATGGAATTTCAGAACATGTTAGTCGTCATTTCTCTTCAAAAAAACACATATACAGAGTATATGTTGAAAAAGAGAAACAATGTGTGATGTTGAACGAGTTTCTTGTACAATATTTACATGGCAAATAAATTAAATGCTTCAACTTCAACTCGCTTCTTTAAGTTAAGATCTATTAATAAAGGTGGTCCTGTGGAGCATGAATTCATTCACAAATAATCTATGAATCCACATAAGCTCGCACGACATCCACTATTGGAGCTCGACATATTGGACACTTTCCACTACCCCATTGCAATTCATGAGCACATTTGAGACAAGTGCACATGTGTCCACATCTGAAAGATATGAAAAATGACATATCAGAATATAAGTACTGAAAACATTGACAATATCAAAATGAAAAAATATATATTCTTCAAAGGGAACCTTTGCTTTAAAAGGAAGTACCTGTATAAAAGTGAGTCGATTTGCTTTTCATAGCAAATACAACAATTGCCTTTCTTTGGTACCCCATCATAGGACTTCTTCCCCTCCCCCTGAGCTGTAAGAATGATTTCATATGCTATTGTTTATGAGGACCTTAATGAATTAGGGACAGAAAATACAAGAGAGAGGCAGAGAGAGACGCAAAAAATTTATGCATTGTTTAGCTTCTGGTTGCATGCATTACAAAAGTAATTTCATTTTTTTTTTTCAAAAAGAAAACAGAACAAAGAAGATAAAGAAAAAGCAAAATAGTAAAGTTGGGTCTGATTAGTGCTTTAAATAACACTCTCTTGAAATATAACATAACACTCATTTCCAAAGGCATGTGTTTAGCTTGAGATTAGTATGAGTTTATAACATATGATTGTTTTCCTAACCATGTGATTATGTCCAGCATATTTGGTAGTAGTTCAAAACCATGTTTTCATGCTTGTCTTTGGCATTGACACCCTTATTAGTGGTGTATCTCTTGTTATGACCCTGCTGTTACTAGGGTAACAAGGAAGGCACCAAAATCTCCTCCATGGTTGATTTGAACATGTGATATGAATTTCACTTTTACTTTAGAGGGAAGAACACAAACCTGAATGAGACTCTTGCTTAGAGGATTGTTGCAACATCATCTGCATGTCCATGCAGCTCTTGATTGATTTTCTTAGCTCAGACATCTCATGATAGAGTTGCTCCATTTGGCCTCTCATATCATATATGAGTTCCATTTCCTGCAAGACCAGCAGCATTATTTCATTGGCAGAAACGTAAGGAATTTATATTGAGATATCCAATAGGGTATAATGTAAAACTCACAATTGAATTAGGATTTGTGGCGGAAGAGTTTTGCTGACTATCCTGATCGTAAGGTTGAGATGGTAAATGTTGGCGTGGAGATGCGGATGTAACTTGATCAGAATCATCGCCAACTTGATTATCCTGATAACTCCATGACCCTAATGGATATGGTGAAGCTATTTGCATTGATGATGAGGATTCATCAAAGTAATTGCCGGCTTCATGATACTGACCACTGATTAGGCTCTCCTCTCCTTCCTCTGCCACCTCTCTGTCTTCCTTCTCCTCCTCCTCTTCTTCTTCTTCTTCTTCTTCTTCTTGTTGACTGCCTGATGGATCCGTAAAACTATGTAAGAAAGACATGAATTGTTCCATTCCCTCCTGGCTGCCATTCTCATCTTCTCTTTCTTCTAGATGCATCTGTCTATCTAAGCGAGATACCATCAATCTGTCTATTCTCTCTCTGAAATCACTAGTGAGAAAACTTGATACTGTTCTTCTGTATACATAAAATTGAAAATTCAAATGATTGAAATGTGGAATTATTTTTGTACTATGTCTAAAAGTAAAATTTAACATACACAGGGCATAGTTCATGCTTCGCTAGTCGTTGTCAATGGTACCTAACCCCACATTTGTCATTGGGGACAAGCTCACTCATCCCCCAACCACCCTAAAAAATATAGCATCCACTGATGGAATTTTGATGTTGTTTTTGTATCCACCCTTGGTGAATGATAGACTAAGTTTTTTAGATGCAGTACTAACTAAAATCACTAATATAGCAAAACAAGCATTGAACAAATGTTCTTCTATTTATTTTTGTTATGTAATTGCTCAATAGATCCAATGAAGCAGGCCTTATATATTAAATACAAAAGGGCAGCATCATTCCATTTGGTCTCTTCAAATTTTATATTAAATGGTTTCCCATGATATCAGAAATTGATTATCTTTCAGTTATTCATGATTTTGTAGTTTGTTCAAGCTTAAATGCCAGGACTAGGAAAGAAAAGAAGATAACGGGAGGAAATGGATTGTGGGAATAAAACCTCATATACCTTTCAAGGAGTTGACATATCTCCCCGTTGTCTGAGTTATTAAGCACCTCCTCATACCGTTCTTGTCTGCAATGTTCCCAATAACTCCGTGGGCGAGCAATGTCATTAATCCAGTCGTAACTGGTTTCTGCATAATCATGGTCAATGACCTCCACTTCTTCTGCTATCTCATTCTCAGCCCAAAACCTAAAGGATGCAGTTCTATCTGCAAATTCTTCTGAGTCAAGATTTCTAACCTCTGAGCTTGTTCCTTGCAATGTCACATCTGAAATTCTGGCTTCTTCATGAACATCTTCCTTTATGTGTGACATTGAGTTCTCTAATTGGTGTGTACTATGCCGCTCAGTTATATTAACTTCCTGATTATGAAAGTGGCTACTTGGCTGATTGAAGGTGGAAGAACTGTTCAAATAAACTTCATTGTTTACTATCTTCTGACGAGGGCTTCTTGGATAAGCTGAATCATTCTGGGCTGTTTTGACCTGCTCAACACCTGTGCTAAGTCTCTCCCTACAAGAACTGTCCAAATGAACTGCATTGTGTACCATCTCCCGAGGAGGGCTTCTTGGATAAGTTGCACCATTCTGGGCTGTTGTGACCTGCTCATCCCTTGTGCTAGGTCTTTCCCTGCAAGAACTGTCCAAATGAGCTGCATTGTTTACTATCTCTAGACGTGGGATTCTTGGATAAGTGGCATCATTCTGAGCTGTTGTGACTTGCTCTACACCTGTGCTAAATCTCTCCCTGCATTTAATTGAGATTCCATTTCCAAAACCAAATGAATTAAATGTTGTGGATTTAACATGGCAGAAAATTTCTGAGATTCAAATAACATACAAATTGCCAAATTATTTTCAGTATTTGAGGTTCAAGTTCACATTAAATGTTGCAGGGATAGCTTGGGACAAATAGAATGATAATGATGACAACTTAATCTTCAAATTCTTAAACAGAAAAATAGAAGTATTCCATTATCATGATTTGTTTCATCAGTTCCAGATTTCTTCTCCCTGATTGTAAAAATATCAACTCTAAATTTACTAATATATTAAAAAATTTCCATATCAAAATTATTTTTGTTTGAATTATATGCATAGGCACTATTCATGGCCTAAACTGCAACATTTTAATTCCATTACTTCTATATTGTTTTGCCTTGCAAAGCTCACGGCAATTTACATGTGACATGAAGATATAAATATCATCATCAGCAGCCATTTACGCTAGTAAAATCTGACCTAGGGACTGGATAAAATCTGACTCATTAACTAAAAATGCAGAATGTTTATACACATGATTCGAAGTGGTGGTATGAGCACTAGTTGTTTGGCTAATATAAGCACCAAATGATGAGTGTTACTTTACAAATCAAGTAGTTAAGTAGCATGTAATACAACTAATTGGGGTAAGAGAAGATGTAACTAAGCTTCATTCTGGCAGTTAACCTTGCCCAACCATCCTTTTATCGGTCTGTAAGAGGCTATTTTACAAAAAAATTGGGTAATAAGTATGATGCAGGCAGAATTAATCTATAGCCAAACAAATTCTAAATGTGGCACATTTTTTGGTTTCCAAAATGTTAAATTCAGAAAAATTCTTGAAATTTTCCCCTTTCCTTCTTTGGGATTTTTTGATTTGGAAATCCGCTGTACAGAACAACAAGATGAATGCCAAGTTGAAATATAATTAGCAACTTGAAGTTTTTGGGATATTGCTCGAGTCCAGATCACAACAGAAGCCTAACAATCATATATGCTCTTTTAAAGTTCTTGTTCCCTTTCTACTCTTCTACTTTTTTTAAAAGTTTTCTTAAAGTGAAAACTTCATTAAACTTGCCTATCATTGGTTTCACCCAACTGATTGCTTTTAAATGAGCATTTTATCTTATGCATAGCTTTAAAACATTCAAACGGATTATACCAAACAAAATTAAAGAAGGGAGAGACAGAACAAATGCATGTGGAACTAGATTAACATGTTCCAACTAATTGATTTAAATGACCCTCCCCCCTGTGTACAACATTGAAACCAAACAACGTGACACATTCCTATTGTGTTCCACATACCAAAGAAAACTATGTTGTAAACCCTCCAACAAAACAAGTATTACTATTCTTCTTTTAGAATTGGGACTAATGACTAAATCTATAATCATAAATTTTCTCAAAACAGTTCCATCACATGCACAGTTCTAAATTCTGAATGAATTTAATGCAACATGTCAATAAAAAAAAAAATATTATACCTTAGATGCATGATGTTAGATCCTTGAGGTAATTTGTTCACTTCAGATACTGTTGGTTGCGGGCGTGGTTGATCTTGACTTGCAATGCCCCGTTGTAGTAATCTAAGTCGAATCAATGACTACAAACAAGCATAATACAAAGTAAATTTGTGTTTCCTAATGGTAAGAAATAAATTTATTACTATATTGTATAAACCAAAAAGGAGTTCCAGCAAATGAATTAGGTACTTAACCTGAATGCGGCCTCTTTGTGTGAATCTAGAAACTGCTCGTCGCTCAGCCAATGTGTCTATCTCCCTTTGCCTGTCGCGTTCCAATTGCATAAGTAAATCCGTGAATGCTTGACGCCCTCTGATCCGGGGTGACATAACCTTAGGCAAAACTTTATAATCAAATTGATCCCAATAAGAACAGTCCCGCTCTCTAAATGGCGATCCAAGCATGCTAGACTGCTCGTGATCATTATCATCGCCACAAGATGAGGACCTGGGGCTCTGCATTTGTGTTGCAGCTGCTAACCTCTTAATGATATCCACTATTCTAACCTTCTCACTTTCTCCTTCTGAATTACAGCCTTGTGACGAAGACGTTCTACCTGACTCCCAATCAGGAAAGGGGTCATCATTAGGCTGAGCATCATATTTTTCTTCAACAACAGATTCCCCTGCTTCAGCTGATGATTCTTGAACATGGAAACCATTTTCAACACTGCTGTTTTCAGAATTAGACCTTGATTTCATACTGTTGGACTCGGTAAGCCTTTTCTCCCATATCTGAACAAGGGAAGAAGCCCCGAGGTTTGGAATTTCAACAGAACCAACTGGTGGATCTGGGGAGCCTTCCTCCCTCCTAAAACTTGATTCCCCTGATGACATGATTGGAAAATTTGATAATTCCGAGAGCTCTGCCTCCTGCCTCTGTTTGTCAAATGTTGATACAATCTCTTGTTCTGTTCGGGCAGTCCATCTTTCAAGACTTTGCCTCTGCTTCGGGCTCATTATTGAGGACTTTTTCCCATAATTGGGACTATGATTACTGTTCCTATCTCCATTGCCAATCCAAGATTCAACAATATTATCATTTTGAGACCCCGGGTTCTCATCTGATACAGAGCCCGAAGATATTCCAATGCACGAATGGAGGCGACCCGTCACCAAGTGCTTGAGGTTTTTTGGAAAGTTAGCTCGATTACCGTTTTCTCTGTACCGATCAGGCCTGCCATTGTCCCTTAGAACGCAACCAAAAGGCGCAGTGGAAGCGTATTCAACTTCAGAGGATGCCATTTTTTTTCCTTCTGAAATTGAATTCCGAGTCTGGATTCTTAATCAATCATTTTCAGTTGACATGAATCCAAAACTAGACAAACCCATTTCATGAAAAATGGTTGGAAAACGCAAAAACCAACCTCACAATCTTTGTCACCTCACAGAAGAGAGGGAGGGACAGAGGGAGGGGCTCATCTTAGACGAAAACAGAGGGGCTGTTTAAAGCATATATATTGTTAACCACAAGCTTGATACTCGTTTACAATTTGGCTATATTTAGATAGGCGTTAAAATAAAATAATAAAATAAAAAAAACAACAACCCCACTAAGAGAAAGAGAAAGAGGTTGCAATTGGTTTGGTCCAAAAGAGGATTTTAGTCTTTTTGTGGTGAAAGAACAAGAGGGTTATAGCTAAAATTAGAGTATGGGTAAGTGCTAGTTTCACAGGGAGAGAGAGAGAGAGAAGCCAAAAAAGTGTGAGACTGAGGAAGTTTCATACATATTATATGTATTGCAGAGGACGAAAACAGAGTTGAGTAGGTGTCTTTAATAAAACAGTGAAAGAGTTTGGTGAAAGAGAGAGACATTGGTTTTGAGCCGTTGGGATTGTGGGGTCATTGATGCAATATCTCAAATATGGTTAGCGGAAAAGCAATATGCAATTCATTCTAAAAGGTTAAAACAGAGCAACCAAAAAAAAAAAAAGAAAAAAAAAAGAAAAGAAAGAGAAACAGAGCTCTCTCTCTCTCTCTCTCTCTCTCTCTACATGCTATATATGTTGTACTTGTACCCTTTTTTATTGTTTGACTTTATTGGGTTAAAGACTAGTGATTATTATATTGCCATTTTTCACATATCTGGCCTTGATTCTAGTTCATATTCTAAAATAAATACCATTTTTTTACTATTAATATAATATTATCTGTTTAGCACAACTTGTATGCCTAAGATGGCTTATGATAGGGCAATGAGGCCTGGCTCAGCTGGGTATAGTTCGTTCGCTTTGTCTAACACGCTCGGGTTTGATTCCCGCTACTAGCAAGAGTCCATTGGTGGGCATCACATCCCTAAGCGTGTGTGCTCTGCCCGGGGGCTAGCGTAACCTAGCCAACCCCCATTTTTTTGTCTCAAAAAAAAAAAAAAAAAAAAAGATGGCTTATGATGGTATATTAATAGGTCTAGTAAAAATCTCGTCTTTCATACTGAGTGTTTCATTTATGCTCTATCAATGGAGATTATCCTTCCTTTTATTATAAACTGACCAAATTTAAAATGAAAAATAAAAATAAAAATTAATTATACTGCATATTAGAGATAATTTACAAGTACAATAAAATCTAAAAGCATTTCCACAATAGTCAACACTCATATTTTGAGTTGTTCTTCTAGAACCATATTATTCGCTTTGCAACAACTTTTACCACAATTTGCTAAAGTCGTCAATTATGAGTGCTGAACAATTATTTTTAGATGTTTTATCAATTGATATTATCCTTCTTTTTCTTATAAAGTAACCAAATTTAAAGATGAAATAAAATTAATCATATGACATAGTAGCGATAATTTACAGGTATAACAAAATTTTATAGCATTTCCACAATAGTCAACATCCATATATTCAACTGTTCTTTGAGAACCATGTCATTTGCAACAACTTTTACCGCAATTTGCTGAAGTCATCAACTATGAGTGCTGGACAATTATTTTTAGGTGTTCTATCAATTGAGATTATCTTTCTTTTTCCTGTAAAGTAACCAAAATTTAAAATGAAAAATAAAAATTAATCATATGGTGTATAAGAGATCATTTACAGGTATAATAAAATCTTACAACATTTCCACAACAGTCAACCTCTATATTTTGAGCAATTCTTTTAGAGCCATATCATTGGCCACAACTTTTATCACAATTTACTAAACTCATCAACTGTGAATGCTGAATAATCAATTTCACATGCTCTATCAATCAAGAATATCCTTCATTTTCTTATAAAGTAACCAAAATTTAAAAAAAAAAAAAAAAATCATTGGCATATTAGAGAAAGTGTATGAGTATAAAAAAAATCTTAGAATATTTTCACAACACCTATGTTTTGAGCCGTTTTTCTATGACCACACAATTTGCCACGACTTTCTGAATGTGTCAATTGTGAGTAGTAAATAATCACTTTCATATGAATCTACTACTTTTTTCTCCCTAACTCAAAAGTTGATCACATTAGTGTTGCAGTACAAAAGTTATACCCCATAAACATTCTCTAATTTGAGTTGTGGTGGGTCAAGGTATAATTTTATTTTATTTTATAATGGACTTATACCTCAACTTGCTGTAAAAATATGTAAAATATTGTGAGATTTTGTTATGGCTATAATTTTAATCTTTCTTTTTCTTTTCTTTTTAGATAAAAATCAACATATTATAATTTATGGAATATAAAATAAAACACTGAAGAGTGGGATAGATGATTTTATTTGGTTTCAACTTTCTTTCATTCCTATCCATTGGTTTTAGTATTTATTTTTGTTTGTTTCGATAGAAAACCTTGTATAAAGATAGTTTTTCGTATTTTTCAGTGTTTGGTAGCATTATAAAAATGAGTTAAAAGAAAACTATATTTGGTCAACATAAAAAGTATTGTTTATTTTTAGAGATTGTTATCCACTAAATTTTTTTGGAAAACAACTCTATTTCACAGTAAGCTAAATAAGGAAAGTTAAGAAATTGTTTTTCAACTCATTTAGGGTTATTACTAAACATAGGAAAATGAGATAATTTTATAAAAAATACTTTCTGAAAAATGACTCATTTTTTAGAAAACATTATTGTCAAAACAAATAGAACGTGGTTTTTTTTTTTTTTTTTACCTCATTCTTTAAGTTAGGTATATCATGTGATGGTCTCAACTCAATTAGTACGTAGAAGGGTCACTTCTGTTTGTTTTAGCAATAACGTTTTTTAGAAAATGAGTTATTTTTCAAAAAGTATTTTCTATAAAAGTATCTAATTTTCCTATATTTGGTAGAAACCTTAAATGAGTTAAAAAATAATATTCTAACTTTCCTTATTTAGCTTTCTATGAGATGGAGTTGTTTTCCAAAAAAGAAATTAGTGGAAAACAGTCTCTAAAAATAAATCATAAAATAGTTTTCCTCTGACTCATCTTTTCTAATGCTACCAAACATTAGAAAACACGAAAAACTATCTTTACACAAAATTTTTCATCAAAATACACAGAGCACGGTCTGTTTAGAAAGAAGAGGTTAATAAAAATGTTATTCAATTAAAATTATCGTTGTAAGCAAAAGAACCAATGGAATGAATACAAATTCTCTATTTCACTTTTTGCATTCCACTTATGTGTTCTACCAATTACAATTTATTATGTATTATTTTGATTTTTTATAAAATAACAAAAATTTAAAATGAAAAAAAAAATTAAGAACATGACATATGATAATCAGTAGGGTATAAAGTACAATATAAAAAGTGAACAGATGATTTTTTATTTTATTTTTTAAAAGAAAGTAGTTATAACATCCTCAAGTGAATTTAGGTATTGCAATTCCATGGTTCTAGAAGAATATTTAGGCTTTTAAAATAAAAATAATTAAAAAAAATGTAGAGGAGGGAGAAGTGAAAGAGTTATTTATTTATTATTTTTTTTTTTTTTAAGTCAAGCTCAAAACTTTCCATTCATGACTTGTTCAAATCAAAATCCTAAATTTTCATTTTTGAGAGAAATACGGCTTAACTGTCCATAAAATAAAAAAAGAAGAAGAAAAAAAAAAAATTGCTAAAGACTCTAAACTATAATAAACCTCTTGACATATTTAAGCAAATTGGATTGGCTTGGCCAACTCTTGACTACCATTATTTATTCTCTTACTAAATTAGGAGAGATAATTTTAGATTCAACACATATAATGACTGCTGTGTTGAATATAATAAATAACAATACCAAGGCTGAGTTTGGAACAGAGGAAAGGCTGGGAAAAAGGTTTTGAATTTTCTTTTATATACACACATTAGGGGTGTCAATGTTCAACCCAACCCATGAACTCGATAAGGGTTTTTGCAGGTTAGGATTGGGCCTTAGTGAGTTTGGGTAATAAACGGGTCAATCCGAAAGCGACATGATAAGAAACATGTCATAAGCGGGTCAATCTGCGTAACTCGCAATTGACACATTTGACACGCCAATTTATTTGTGTTAACTCGAAATAACCCATTTAACACAACTCGTTTAACTAGTATAGCAAATAAATATTCTTTTTTTTTTTTAGATTTGTCAAATACCTTTTAAATCCAACCTATATATTATGCAGGTTAAAATGAGTTGTATTATATTCGTGTCAACCTAACATGACCCGTTTATTAAGTGTGTCAAGTGGGTTGGGTCATGTCAACCCGCCTTATTAATAGGTCGGGTTAAGGTTGAAGGATTATGACACAATTATTAAATAGGTCGGGGTTGGGTTGAGTCATTTAGTCGAATATCCCTATCTCAACATGATACGAACTCGACATACTAACTCGAATTGACACCCCTAAATTATATACACACATACACATATTATGTAATATAAATTTATTTATTTTAGTTCAAAAGTCATTGTAAATTACCACTAGATCAAGAAATAATGTAATTCAAATTCTTTGATCTTTTTTTTGTTGATGAAACTAAATACTAAAATTCCCATTCAAATTCTTTGATCTTTTCGTTTTAGTTGTTTCAAAGTCATTTGCGGTCTAAGATTCCAAATTTTGAAGACAAAAGCCCCTTATACTGCAAATTCTTTCACTAGCCACATTTATTTCATTTTGACCAACTTTTTCTTTGTGGCAAATCATCGTTATAGTTCATATATATATATATATATATATATATATTTATAATAAAAGCCGCTATGCCGTTACAGTACTTTTGCACTATGCACCAAGTGCAAAAGCATTGTAGCTATAACAGTGCTTTGGTTTTGTGAGTTTTTTTTTTTTTTTTTTTTTTTTTTGCACTGTAGCAGTGCTTTGGTTTAGTGAGCCCCTTTCTTTTTCTTTTTTCTTTTTTTTCCAAGTTGTGACAATAAATTGTCACAATATTTTTGCAACTGATGATATGCTAATTCCTTATAAGTTAAAATAAAATATCATACTAAAATCATCCACAACTAAAACTAAAGGTATTATTAAAAAAAAAGTACTACATCCACAATATTTTTCGCAACACTTTCACAACATTGTTCATTAAGTTTTTTTTTTTCCCCCACAAACCATAGTACGCCAGTTTTGGTTGTGCTATTTTTGTCATTTCTTTTAAATATTTATATGAGTATGTACAGTTATACTAACTTAACAAATTCTTACAATAGCGCGAATGCGTGTACAGTGCTTTTGCACTGTGCAACCAGTGTTTTTGCACTGTACAAGCACTGTAGCTACAACAGTGCTTTGGTTTCGTGAGTCCTTTTTTTTTTTTTTTTTTTTTTTTGGGGGTAATATCCTAACCACTCATTTTTTATGCACTGTAGCAGTGCTTTGGTTTAGTGAGTCCCTTTTTCCCCCCCCCCCCAAGTTTTGACAATAAATTGTCACAATATTCTTTCTCCAAAAAAAAAAAATTGTCACAATATTTTTGCAACCGTTGATATGCTAATTCCTTATAGGTTAAAATAAAATATCATACTAAAATCATCCACAACTAAAACTAAAGGTATTATGAAAAAAAAAAGTGCTACATCCACAATATTTTTTGCAACACTTTCACAACATTGTTCATTAGGTTTTTATTTTCCCACAAACCACAGTATGCCAGTTTTGGTTGTGCTGTTTTTGTCTTTTCTTTTAAATATTTATATGTATATGTACAATTAAACTGACTTAACAAATTCTTATAATAGCGCGAATGTGCGTACAATGCTTTTGCACTATGCACCCAGTGTTTTTGCACTGTACAAGCACTGTAGATACAACAGTGCTTTGGTTTCGTGAGTCCTTTCTTTTTTTCATTGCTTTCTTTTATTTTATTATTATTTTTTTCGCTTTTTTTTTTTTTGGGGCAATATCCTGTCCACTTTTTTTTTTTATGCACTGTAGCAGTGCTTTGGTTTAGTGAGTCCCTTTCTTTTTTTCTTTTTCTTTTTTCCCAAGTTTTGACAATAAATTGTCACAATATTTTTGCAACCGTTGATATGCTAATTCCTTATAGGTTAAAATAAAATATCATACTAAAATTATCCACAACTAAAACTAAAGGTATTATGAAAAAAAAAGTGCTACATCCACAATATTTTTCGCAACACTTTCATATCATTGTTTGAGGGGGATGAAAACCCAACCTTATGTATTGGGCGCAGGGCCCTATTTGAAGATTACTGTGTGTCTGAAGAGAGGAAAATGTTTGAGAAGGAGTCCATGTGGAAGAAGTATACCTGGAAATAAACGAAGAGTATAGTCCGAAGAGATTACCAGTGGTCCGAAGAGGTTATTCTCCTCGGATGCAAAGAGTCTTAGCCAAACAGATACCTGAAAGGTTCAAGCAATCATTCTAAGGATTTTAATGATAATGATAAGTTTCAGGCACGTATGGAGATGATAGGAACGGAGAAATATCTAGAAGACAAGATGCATCTACCACATTAAATGCACTGCAGCTACTTTTCTGGCCGCATTAATGTGGAGAAGACCCCTGAACAGTACAATCTCAACTGCTACCACTCACAGAGAGCTAAAGAGGAGACTTGACATGACATGTACTCAAATGGATGCTTAGATGAAGAACAAGTGGTCGATGAAGATGAGGGGAGAGGGTGCTATATAAAAAGAAGAGGCCTCTGATAATATGGATAAAAGAAAAAGGAGGAGGAAAAAGAGAGTAACTTTACTGTAGCATTAAGAGTTGGAATCACCTTTCATTCAATAATAAACCTCTTCAGACATCTGTTTGTTGAGTTTTTCTAGTGTGTTTCTACGTTAATACATCTCTTAACACCATAGTTGACTATTGTTTAATTCATAACCAACCCAGCTCTTTCACCCACTCTCTACAAATTCATTGTTTTGGGCTTGGGCTACAAAAACTGACCCTACATTGTTCATTAGGTTTTTTTTTTTTTTTTCCCACAAACCACAGTACACCAGTTTTGGTTGTGCTGTTTTTGTCTTTTCTTTTAAATATTTATATGTGTATGTACAGTTACATTGACTTAATAAATTCTTATAATATTTTCACAATTATTGACGATTTGCACTGTTCATTGGCCCTTTTTTTTTTTCACAATACACTAGTTTTGCTTGTGCTTTTAAATATTATATTATATGCGCATACACAATTACACTAACGTAACAAATTTTTACAATATTTTCATAATTATATTGAGGTGTCAATTTTTTAAAGGTCAAAATAAAATAATAAAATAAGAGATTGAGAATAATCACAACTAAAAATAAATGTATTATGAAAAGGTTATAACATCTTCTTCTTGTCGCAATATTTTCACAATTGCGAGATCTCAGTTCCTTATAGATAAAAAAAAAAATGCTATATCCACAACATTTTCATAATAATTTTGTAACAAATTTTATGTGGCAAGGTATTTTGAAGGATAAAAAAGTGATATCAATAGTGGGTTCAATTTAAAACCAATAATAACTTGTCATTTATAATTTGTTCTAAAAATGTTATGAATATAGCATTTTTCTCAAATAAAATAAAAATATATCTGTTTGGACCCTAAAAATAAGAGTATTGTGAAAATGTTTTAATATTTTGTTATATTCTTAGACTTCTTTTTTAGTATATATAGTCAAATTGGGTGAACCAAAATTCATTGTACGTTTCACGCACAATTTTCCTGTATTGTCTTTTTGCTTTTTTTTTAAATGCACAATTTTAAAGCCAGTAATAATTTTTTACCTAAGATTCGTTGTGAAAATGCCGTGGACGTAAAAATTGAATAATAAAATATCAAATGGGACCTACCACAACTGGAAATAAAAAATATTACGAAAATGTTGTGACGTTTTGTTATATTCCTAAACTTCTTTTTTGTGTGACATTTTATTGTGTTCCTAGGCTTCTTTTTTTATTTAGTCAAATTTAGTAAGTTATAACTCATTGTTTTAGGCACAATTTTCTTCAATTGGCTTTTTATTTTATTTTTAAATACACGGTTAAAAGTGGTTAGCCCAATTTAAAACCAGTAACAATTTATCACCTAAGATTTGTTATGAAAATATTATTGACGTAACATTACTCTAAAATAAAATAATAAAATATCATACTAGGACCCACCATAGCTAAAAATAATGGTATTGTAAAAATATCGTGACTTCTTGTTGTGTTTCTAGACTTCTTTTTTGGTTTATTCAATTTGTTGAACTAAAATTCATCGTTTAATGCATAATTTTTTTAGGTTGATTTTTTTTTTCACACATTGTTTCAAGTTTTTTTTTTTTAAATTATAAAAAAAAACAAAAAAAACACACACACACACACACACATAACACACACAAAAGTTGACGAAGTAACACTTTCCTCCTTTATGTTCGGGGTAGTTGCATTCCCCCCCTAAAGTAAAGTTGAATAATTTCATCATTTATATTTTATAAATGAGCATATACTCCTATTATTTCTCTCTTAGTTAAGCCCTAACAAAATCTTATAATTCCTAAAATATTCCATTGTGCAACGTCTAATATACTCCTACTAAATTTTAATGTCCCAAAAAATTTCTTTGTGTATTTTGAATTTTACGTGGTAGACTGGTAGTCATGCTTGGAAAGTTAGAATGATGATATATGGTGTTCTATTTGTTACCTAGATAACACTAATTTATTAGGTTTAAATCTTCTACACTTATAATTTTATCTAATAAAAACTTTGATGACATATGTCTTTTGTTATTTTGTTCTTATTTTAATTTATTTTCATACTTAAAAGGGTATTCAGTAAAAATAAGTAAGCTAAACACCGTAGTTAGACTCATAAAATAAGATAATAAAGAATGAAATATGAATAACAAAATCTTCATTGTAGATGATTGCAAATATTTAATTCAATGAAGATCTTCAAAAAAAAAATTGTAGCATATATTATCATTCATTGCGAAAATTTAAATATTGTAAAAAGATGATGACATTCATTATCATTCTTTGTAGCATTTTTTGGTGAGTATATATTACATTTAGTAAATAAGTTCTAAGAAATTGTTATAGTACATAGATATTCAAATAGCTATTTTAAATTTAAGTACATGACTTCATACTTCTTTAACAAAAAAAAATCTATATTAATTCTCTCACTAAAGGGACAGCAAGTGCCTTGCACGTGCAAACCACACTAGTTTATATATAATGTGTGTGTATTTCCTGAAATATATTGATGACACACTATTTAATGAAACCCTCTAATATAAATGAAATTTAATAGTCACTTGTAATTATGAAAATGAATTTATTGGTCACGTGTTAAGTACTCTTCAATAAGTTTTTTTTTTTTTTTTTTTGAATTAATAATTTCCACTCAAAATTCATAAATCCAGTGGTGGCTCATAAATTTGTTTCGATGATGAATTTTGTGATCTATGATTCTTTTGTCCATAGTATGTGCTAACAAAAGAATAAAAAATGAGAAGTGTTACGTCTACAATATTTTCACAACACTTTTATATCAAATTTTAGGTGATAAGTTATTATTGGTTTTAATTTAAATCCATTACTGAAATTATTTTTTTATCCATTAGTAATAGCTAATAACAATCCACAACTTAAAATTTGTTGTAAAAATGTTGTGGATATAGTATTTCTCATAAAAAAAATAAATTATAAATTCATTTGGCATATTGTGTTGTGTCTTAATACAATGAACATACTAATTATTGTTGCTAAGATTAAATCTTAGAAACCATCTTTTATTTCTAAATACAATAAACATATTAATTATTGTTGTTATGTGAATAACAAGCAAAATCTAAATACAATAAATTTTTACCTATTGTTTATTTCAAATTTGTTAAGATCATCTAACTGAATATTTTTTGAGGATTAAGATGAACAAATTTCTACTTCTATTCTTAGTTTTTATTTTTATTTTTTTAAAGGCCAAGATACTGTTAAGAGATCATATTCAAACTTATTTTAGCTGTACTTCAAAAAAATTAGGTCTAAGGTGTTCAAAATTTTATTTTAAGAAAAGAAATATATATATATATATATATATTTTGATTAGCTCAAGAGATTCGTTTAAATCCCTAGACTGGACCTAGAGATCCCCTGCATAAATCTCATATGTCTCAAATTTTTTTCCAAAATTCCATAGGGCGGTCGAGTAATATCTTTACTTATTATTATTATTTTTTTTTTAAATTTCACCAGTCTTATAAAAGTTGATGCCTTGATGATGTTGAAAAAAAAAGGGGGCAATGTACGACGTACACACCAGTCAATATTATATATGTCGAAATATTTATATATATATATATATATAAACCAAACTAATTCTATTTCTACCAATAATTTACTAATTTATCCGCCTGATGAGCCTTTAATTGGTGTTTTGATAAAAACTTAGCTGATATCGTAGTTCACATCATCAATGAAACTCCTAAGAATAGTTAAAATATTCCTTCACTGAAAAAAAAATAAATTCTAACTAATCTCTCTCTCTCTCCCCTCGTGTGATATGTGTAAGCACGTTAGAGATAATAGGTTGGAAAAACAAAAGAGATAATAGGTTGAAACTTTGAACTTAAAGTTTGATTGTATGACTTTTATTTCATCATTTTTATTGCTTACCATCCTAAGGGAATTCGGCCAAAAAATATCATTATCAAGCAGTGTCAGCTCCAGTATTTCTTTTCAGGGGATCATTAAAAACTTTTAAATTTAATAAAATTTAATAAAAAAACTTAAATATATTTAATAAAAAATTTTGAATATATCGATTTATTGACAAAAAAAAAAAAAAATCATACAGATACATGACATTTTGCGATTTCCGTTTACAAGTTTTGATATTTTAACATCATTATGAGTTTTCATTATTTATTGTCAAAAACAAAAACAACTGGACAAAGAAAACACCAGGAAATCATAACATCATTATGAGTTTTCATATTTGTTTTTTTCTCTTCTTCATCCAGTTTTCATTATCTATTGTCAAAAACAAAAAGAAAAAATCACAAAAGAAAGCAAAAGAGAAAAATAAGAGCAACTGGAAGAAGTTGCCCAGGAAATCAAAAGAAGAAAATAATAACAATAATAGGCAACGTCCAAACCAGAAGGGAAAAAAAAAATGAAGAAGAAGAAGAAGAAGGAATAGGCATAGTACAGTGTCTTAAGAGCAGACCAAAAAAAAAAGGCAATGGATTGGACAAGCCCATGTGCAAGTGCACATGAGCATTTTCGTTATTTACCTATTAAATTCCTCCCACTTAGGTTTTTTCTCCATTTTGAAGAGAAAATATTTTAGTGGGTCCAGGGAGAAAACACCTGGACCTCACAAATTTTTTCCTCTCCCTTCCTTCCAGCTAAACACCCACCAAAAAAGTTTTCCTTCCCATTTTCTTTTCAAAGTTTTCAATCAAAAGAAATGTTTACTTGTGTTGGATGATGTGTGGTTGATAACAAAGCAACATGGGATAAATTGAAAACACTTTTGTTGGATGGAAAAAGGGGAAGTAAGGTGATGATTACTACACGAACCAAATTGGTTGCATATATTACTAGCCTAATCTCAGAATATTTCCTAAGAGGCCTCTTAGATGATCAATCTTGGGCTTTGTTGAAGCAAATGGCATTTGAAGAAGGAAAAGAGACCATCAATAGCGACTTTGAAGTAATTGGTACAGACATAGTAAAAAAATGTCAAGGAGTGCCTCTTGCTATAAAGATAATAGGAAGTGTCTTATACTTCAAAAAATCAGTAGATGATTGGTTAAATATAAAGAATAATGAACTCACAAATGTAATTGAGCTCAGTGGCGATGCCACATTAAGCTTAGGGTGTTCCCAGGAACACCCTGAACTAAAAAAAAATTATATATAATAATTAAATTTTTTTTATTTGTTTACCCTTTAAGAAAAAAATTAGGAATAGCCTCAAGCAAAATTAGTAACACCCTCAAATAAAAAAAAAATTATTTGTTTTACTTTCAAGCAAAAAAAAAAAAAAAGCCCAAAAAAAAATTTTGAACTAAAATCTGAAAAAAAAAAAAAAAAAATTGTAACAGAGCAAGCCCACAAAAAAGCCCAACATCAATCCTAAATGTAAAGCAAACCCAATCTAAAGAAAAAAAAAACAACCCAACAGATAGGGACGTAGCTATTGTTAGGAAGAGACACTTGACCCCTCCTAATTTGAGCTAAAGAATGATATTTTGCCAGTTCTAAAATTGAGTTACAATCATCTCTTATCACATCTAAAGTGTTGTTTTGCATACTATTCATTATTTACCAAAGATTATTTGATTGATAAGTTGACATTAATACAATTATGGATAGCACAAGGGTTTATTCAATCACCAGATGAGAACTTAATACTAGTGGATGTTGCCGATGATTACTTCAAAGAGCTACTTTGGAGATCCTTTTTCCAAGAAGTAGAAGAAGATGAAGGCATGACTAGGAGGTTTAAGATGCATGATTTAATCCATGATCTTGCACAATCAGTCTCAAAGAGTGAGTGTACCTTGGTTGATTCTAATGTGATTGGCCACAATCTGAATGACCCCTTATGATTTAAACCAATTAATTAATTAGCCAAATTGTTAATTAATCAATTAATCATGCAAATGCGTGGAAGCACAAAAAAATCACCAATAAACTAATTAAGCAGTGGAAAATAAATAACACGGTGATTTGTTTACGAATGGGGAAAACCCTTGCCGCAAAAATCCCACCGGGTAATTTTCAGGTCACCACTCTCGAAACTCCACTATTATCAAATCAAGCGGTTACAAGTAAAGGAATCCCAAGTACCTTACCAACCTACAGTTGAACCCTTACCCCAATACCCAATTGGATTTGATTTATAGCGACAATTCCCACCTTTGATGCACGGCTCCCAAGTACGTGACTAACCAATGCGCGGATCCTAGTATGCGACTTCAAACACCAACTTAGAAGGAGAGGTTGACTGCAAAATTCTTCAATTCATCATACACGATTAAGATCAAGAAGATGCTTGGTCACAAAACCCTTTGGTGCAAATACATAGCAACTTCTTCAGAGAAGATGAACTAGGTCAAGAACTTCGTCTTTGATCACAAATTTGCTTGAACAGAGATTGCTCAATGCTTTTGCAACTTATGTTTTATTTGACGGCTCTTAAAACAATCCTTTTATATGTTTAGGGTTAGAAGAAAAGAAGGCCCAAAATCATATTCACGGATCCCAAGGAAATCAGATCAGAAAATCTGATTTTATAATTCTCGACAGATAGCAGGTGTCGAGGTAGCTATCGAGAAGGTGTCGAGATTTAATGAATTTCCACTTCAGCTTGTTTTTTCTTGTTCAACACTTGATCTTGAAACCTTGTTTCTTGAAGTATTAAGAACACCTAGAACTACCCAATTACAAGTAGAGTGCGTTTTGTCAAAAGGATGAGCCAATTTACATAAATAAGTGACATATGTTCTTAACAAGTGAACACACATATGTCCTAACATAATGCAAACAATGTCAATGAAAAAGTTCGTCATCTCTCATTTCCATTTCACAATGTTTCATTCTTTAAGGAGAATTTAAGCAAGTTGTTTAAAGCAAACAAGATACGAACATTCATATTGGCATATAATAGTAGGAACTATGATCAGAGAACAATTGAAGAATCAACTCTCAAATTTTTTTTTTCTACTTTTAGATACTTGTGTGCATTAGACCTACATGGTTTAAATATAAAGATGTTGCCAAATACCATAGGTACTTTGATGCATCTAAATTACCTTGACATTTCCTTCAATGATATTGAGATTCTCCCTAGTTGTATTACTAAATTGGTGAATTTGCAAACATTAAAACTCTCTCAGTGTGAAAAGCTTAGGGAGTTACCTGTAGATATTCAAAAATTGGTTAGCCTCAACTACCTTGACACAGATGGTTGTGATAATTTGACTCATATGCCATGTGAATTAGGGCAATTGACTTCTCTTCAAACATTAACCTTATTTGTTGTGAGTAAGGATCTTGTAGGTTCTTCCAAGCATTGCGGTGTCTAGTGGAATTAAACAAGCTAAATGACTTGAGAGGAAAATTAGAGATTAAAAATTTGCCACAGTTGAAAGATGCCACCCCAAAATTCAAGGCTGCAAATTTGAAGGAGAAGCAACGTCTCAGTGAGTTGATATTAAAGTGGAATCCAGAGGGTGATGATGGTGTAGATGCCAGTGATGATGAAAATTCCACGAATAGCCTCCAACCACACGAAAGTTTAAATTTTTTGGAAGTGGACGGGTACATGGGTGTGAGAGCTTCAAGTTGGCTTTCATTCTTAACAAATATTGTTGAATTAAGTACAGGCAGTTGTAAGAAGTCCCAATATTTGCCACCATTGTATCAACTCCCAACTCTTCGAAACCTAGGTATTAGGCATATGGATGGTCTGGAGTACATGACAGACGGGGATATGAATGATGAGATATCTGCTTCACTGGCATCACCATCAACATTTTTCCCATCCCTTGTGACACTCTGGCTCTTTGGTTGCTGAAATCTAAAGGGATAGTGGAGGAAGGATAAGGGGAATGAGGCAACAATGACATCAACAATATCATCATCATCAATTAATCACTATCACCAACACATGCCTTACTATCCGTGTCTTTCTTATTTTTATTTCCTAAGATGACTTGGATGCTGCATTTCCAAATCTTGAAGAAGGGCTTGATTTGAGGAATAGCAGTTTGAAGGCATTGGAAGAGACAATAGAGATGAATAATATGGGAGGAAGGGTTTCTTCATTTTCGTCCTCTTCCTCTTCCTCCTCCTTCTCCCCTCCTCTCTCCAAATAAGGAATTGCGTTTGAGGTGGATTCAGGAGTTGGAGTCTTTGCCAGGGGAGTGGTTTAAAAACCTAATTTCTCTTGAGACATTAGAGATTTATTTGTCTCAATCTGACGTCACTTCCCGAAGGGATGCATCACCTCACCTCTTTACAAGGGGAAAAAAGTTTGAAATAACAAAGCTTCAGTCGCTCAACACTATTTTACATATCATGTATAATATTCTGTTAAGAGCAATTACATCAGCTTGTGCATAAATGTGGAAAATGGAAAAGCTAACTACTTTTACACAATTTGAGCAAAAAATCACCCACATCAGTGGGTGTAAACTTGTGTATAAATACACAATTGCTACAGTAACGGTGCATATATGCACAGTTACTGTAGCATGTGTATTTATTATTTTATTAATTTCTCGTTTGCTCATTTTTCTCTCTCTCTTTTCTGTGCACAACGAACTCAGTGGCTTCTCCTCTCCTCATCTTCTTTTTCCTCAGATGCACACAAACCCACCCATGCACAAACACATCTACATAGACAAATCAATACAGAGATACACAAACACATCCACACACAAACAAACCCACACGGACAAACCAACAGAGAGACAGATCGGTGCTTGATCGGTGCTTGTGGAACGATTGGAGCTCGTGGGTCTTGCTTGAACGGAGCTCGTGGGTCTTGCTTGATCAGAGCTTGACCGAGATGGGTCTTGCCTGATCGAAGCTAGGGAGATCTGACCGAGAGGGAGAGTTGATCTGTGTTGGTATAGAGATGGGTAGAGAGATGGGTCTTGCTAGAGATCGGTGCTTGTTTGGAGATTGAGTCTTGTTTGAGGAGTGAAGCTGTCTATGGAGATCTGACCGGGTATAGAGATGGATGGAGATGGGTACATAGAGGGAGAAACAAATCAGAAAAAATGGGTAAAGAGAGAGAGAGAGAGCGCGTATGTAAATGGGGGTAGTTGAGAGAAATAATAAAAAAATTTGAGAAGAATGAATATTTTATTGAAATATCTTGTAAAATAAATAAGCTGATGTGAATGTTTTGTAAAAATAATAGTGTAAAATAGAAAAAATAAGTTTTAAGTGTAAAATAGACGGAATCTTATGCACAAGTTGATGTAATTGCTCTAAGTTCTAACATGTTTCCAAGGTTTTTTTTTTTTTCTTCTTAATAAAGGAAAATGGATTTGTTTAGGTAGCATGGCAGCACACATATCTCAAACCCTCAAACCTTCAACTTTGAGTCCAAAACAGCAATTAGCCAACGTGTCATACACATAATAATCATTTGATTTTTTTTTTTCTTCTTAAAGCCAAACAAATTAAATTAGTATATATAGCTCAATCTTGATGGCAACCAACAAATTTTGATCATTTATTGGCATGTAATGTGCTTGTAGTAGCATTTATTACTACCAAAAAAAAAAAAAAAAAAATTTCCCTCCAAGGCATATATTTTTTAAAATTTTAATTTGCTGGGTCTTAATTCAAGATTAATCCTCCTTTAATTTAATTTAACTTTGCTTACTATAAATTATTATTATTATTATTATTACTATTTTTTGTTTTTGTCTTTCTCATTATTTTTTTTTTTGGGGGGCAAATCTCACTTGCTCTCCTACTACGTTGTTCTCTTGTTGGTAAAACATTTTGGCAAATATTATTCCACAAATAGTTTCGTTTTATTTGTCGTTACATAGGGATGACAATTTTGTCCTGCCTTACTTAATCTGCCCTTCCCCCGCTTCACTCCGCACGGGTTTTCTCTGCCCTGCAAAGGTGATGGGGTGGGGATGGGACAAGATTTTAGCCCCGCACCACGGGCAGGGGGGGATGGGTTTAGACTTTTTAGACCCACCTCGCCCCGCCCCTCCCCATCCCCTCCTGCCCGCGTTGTTAAGAGTTATAATTGTAAAATGTTTATATCATAAAACCGTACTATTTAAATAATATATCAATATTAGCTTATTTTATTATACCCAATGTGATTTTCTGCCTTTATTTTGTTATGTGTTATACTATGAGTTTTTTTTTTTTTTTTTTGGTTAAACGCTTGGATATATTATTCAATTTTTTCTAAAAATTGATTTAATTTGATGGGATAAATTTAGTTGTAATTTCAAGTATATTTTTATTAAAAAAATAGGTTTTGTTAAAAAAATTGTACGAATTGTAGGGAAAATTAACAAAAAGTAGAGTTTTAGAGGATGGGGTGGGGCTTCGCGGGGCCCCAAGGGGCGGGGATAGGGTGAGAAAGTTTTCCTTGTCATGCAGGGCGGGGCGGGAAGGAGATGGGGCAAGACAAAATCATGCGGGAGGGGGACAAAGATCCCATCCTTCGGCCCCGCCCTACCCCATTGCCATTCCTAAGAGGGTCGGTGTGAAATGAAGAGAGAAATAAAAATGAAAGGTACATGCCAATGGGAAAGATAGATGTTGGGTGTAAGGCATGTCAGTCTTTCTTCTGTATTTACTCAAGACTAGTTCAACCCAAACCAAGTCTTCCTTCACAGCCACTTTGATCAATTTTTTCTTGTTGCATACCATTGACTATGTACAGTACTCATGAGTTGATTAGGTCTAATTGGTTGTGTTTGAGTAAAATTGGTTGATTAGGCTTTATTTATTTATTTTTTACTATTGATAATTTTGGTTGTTGGAATTTTTTTTTAGGCTTGTATATATTTTTTTAGATTTTGGATCTATAAATTTTTTTAATGGTCTTTAAAATGAGGAAAATGCTAGAGTTACAAATTTTTTTACAAATTACTAATGTGATGAGTGGTTATTAGTAAGTAAAAAAATAATATAAGTGGTGGACCCGAATGTGAACCAATAAGAATTTGTTACTTTAACAGTTTGTAAAATTGTTGCAAAAAAATTTGTTGCTATAACAATATTCTTAAAAGAATCAATAATATTGTTAAGGAGGCAAAAATATAATTTTATAAAACAAAATTGCTAAAATTATTACACATATATATAATAACATTTTTTTAAAAAAAAATTGGGGCAAGACAACCATTGATAATATTATCACAATTTGATTTCACTTACATCTCCTTGATTTTGTCAAGACATTATTAGAATTTAAAATGGTAGAAGGTGAGGATTATGAAATGACATTGAAAAGTTTAGATTAATTTAAATTGTCTCTCAAACACATAAAAGGCATGACAAGGATGCCTGTCAAATAAAAGAGAGAAAAAGAATACCATCAAATTCCAATTACATTCTAACAAAAATAAAGTTTTTTTTTTTGAGAATGACTAACAAAAATAAATTGAATGTTAGTGACAAAACAAATATCGATTCCAAGAAAAATGAGATATGTCATATGTCTGTGTGTGACTGCATATGCAAGTGAGAAAAGAGAAAATTATCTCATCAATGCCAAAATAGCCTAATCATCATGGAACACGTAAGTTCTACCATGCTTATGTTTTAATTATCAGCCAGATAATAGGTTGGTTTATGATTCATGGCTAAGATTATGCAAAAAGGTGAAATTTTTATTTCCAGTATTACCAGTAAAGCTAAGAGAGATATATGAAGATAGAATTTATAGGACTTAATAGAGAAAATAGCAATAGGTTGAAAATAATTTATCTGACACCATAAACTTCGATTTTGAATTTCAAATTCAACATTTACTCATATACACTATTTTAATTTCCAAAAACAGTTCCAAAATATTCCGACAATAAGTAAATCATCTAGCACAACATTCCATACAATACAAAATTTTGAGGCATTTTATCAAACACAAATCATGTATTGTTGTTGCAACCACTCCCTGCATATATGTGATCAAAGAGCAACCCATAAATAAATTCAACTTTAACGTTGAAATCTCTCAAATTCCTACCAAAATACTTAGAATCAAGTCAAATTGGCATCATGTCTTGAGATAATGGGCTATGTTACATTTAAATAACAAAAAGGGGTTCAAACCAATAAAAAATCGGGACACAAATAAGTAGAAGCTTGGATATTTGTATATCTGTAAAATCTATTAGTATGTTTTATAAATGTTCATAGCAGAGTGGAGGAGTTTTAACTTATTTGTGTCTCTTTTGAGTTTTCACTATGTACACACACCGTTTTCATTTTATTCTTGCTTTTTTTTTTATTTTGGTAATACATATCAGTTTACTTTCCAGTCAATTATTGAGCAGTACTGGGGCATTCTTGACTTTTTCTTTTGTCTTCACACGAAACCATTATTGAGGAGTGGGGCTGTTGTTAAAGTAGTAATTATTGAGCAGCAGAGCTGCTGTTCACATTTATCTGTTATGTCTAAGTCGACTCTTGCCTTTACATAACTAAACTAGCCAAGTCTTCCTTCACAGCCAATTTAATCTTCCTCCTCCAATATTTCAAACTATTCTTCTATCAGCTAAGCTTGCTACGTTTTCTTTCTTCCAACAAGAAGAGATGGCTGATGCAATCCTGTATGGCGTTGTGCAGACGATCATTGAAAGCTTGGGCTCCTCCACTCTCCAACCGATCGGATCGATTTGGGGTGTCAAAGATGATCTCGAAAAAATGAAGAACAGTGTTCTCGCTATTCAAGCTGTACTTCAGGATGCGGAGGAGCAACAGGTCGAGAATCACCAAGTCAAGCACTGGCTCATGAATCTCAAAGATGCAGTTTATGATGCGGATGACTTGTTGAGCGAGTTCACCACTCATGTGTTGCAGCAAAAGATGATGGATGGTGATAAAATTGTAAAGAAGGTACGCACTTTCTTTTCTAGTTCAAACCCAGTTGTTTTTAGTCTTGGGATGGCTTGCAAACTAAAGGCTTTGAGGGAGAGGTTTAATGATATATCAAATGATAGGGACCGATTTCAGTTGAGGTTAGAGACACGAGTTGTGACTAGGGGGAGGGATCAAACTCACTCTTTTGTACCTGATGAAGAAGTTATCGGGAGAGAAAAGGATAAGCAAGCCATCATAGATCTGTTGTTGGACTTTGATGTGGAAGATAATGTTTCATTCATATCAATAGTGGGAATTGGTGGGCTAGGAAACCACACTGGCCCAATATGTATTTATTAATGATGAGAAGGTCCAAACTAAGTTTGAGTTGAAGATGTGGGTATGTGTATCTGATGACTTTGATGTTAAAAAAATTGTTGAAAAGATAATTGAATCTGCAACTAAAGGAAAACCTGAGAATCTTGAGATGGATCTATTGCAAAATAAACTTCGGGAACAACTCAACCAAAAGAAGTACTTACTTGTATTGGATGATGTCTGGAATGAGGATAGTGAAAATTGGTATAATTTGAAAAGACTTTTGATGGGTGGTGCAAAGGGAAGTAAGGTGGTGATAACTACACGAACCAATATGGTTGCAGAGATTACTAGTACTATCTCATCGTATTTTCTAAAAGGCTTGTCAATGGATCAATCCTGGTCATTATTGAAGAAAATGGCATTTAAAAAAGGCCAGGAGACCATCAATTCTAACCTCGAAGCAATTGGGATGGACATAGTAGAAAAGTGTCAAGGAGTGCCTCTTGCTATAAGGACGATAGGGAAAGTCTTATTCTTCAAAAAAACTGAAGATGAGTGGTTATACATCAAGAATACTAAACTCACAGATGTAACTCAATTAAAAGATGGTATTATGCCAGTTTTAAAATTGAGTTACGATTATCTCCCATCACATTTGAAATGTTGTTTTGCATATTGTTCATTATTTTCCAAAGATTATTTGATCAATAAGTTGACATTGATACAATTATGGATATCACAAGGTTTTATCCAATCATCAGAGGAGAGCCATGAAGTAGAGCATGTTGCCAATGAGTACTTCATGGAGCTACTTTGGAGATCCTTCTTCCAAGAAGCAAAAGAAGATGGAGGAATGAATAAGAGGTTTAAAATGCATGATTTAATTCATGATCTTGCACAATATGTATCAGAGACTGATTGTATACTGGTTGATTCCAATGCAAAAAATGTGAAAGAAAAAGGACACCATCTATCATTTCCATTTTACAATGTTTCATTCTTTGAGGAGAATTTAAGCACGTTGGTTAAAGCAAACAAGATACGAACATTTATATTGGCATACAATAAGTGGAAATATGATAAGGGAACAATTGAAGAATCAACTCTCAAAAAACTTATTTCTACTTTTAGATACTTGCGTGCGTTAGACCTACATGGTTTAAATATGAAGATGTTGCCAGATACCATAGGTACTTTGATGCATCTAAAGTACCTTGACCTTTCCTTTAATGATATTGAGGTTCTCTCTAGTTCTATTACAAAACTGGTGAATTTGCAAACACTAAAGCTCTGTAAGTGTGAAAAGCTTAGGGAGTTACCAATAGACATTCAAAAAATGGTCAGCCTCAAGCACCTTGACCTAGAAGATTGTAAGAATTTGACTCATATGCCATGTGGATTAGGGCAATTGACTTCTCTTCAAACATTAAACTTATTTGTTGTGAGTAAGGGTTCTTCCAGTGGACTAGTAGAATTAAACAAGATAAACGACCTGCGAGGAAAAATAAAGATTAAAAATTTGGCATGGGTGAAAGATGCCACCTCAGAATTCAAGGTTGCAAATTTGAAGGAGAAGGAACATCTCAGTGAATTGGGATTATACTGGAATCCGGAGGGTTATGATGGCGTACATGCCAGTGAAAGTGATGATGAAAATTCCATGGATGGCCTCCAACCACATCAAAGTTTAAAATCTTTGGAAGTGAACGGGTACATTGGTGTGAGAGTTTCAAGTTGGCTTTCATTCTTAACAAATCTCGTTGATTTATGTATAGAGAATTGTAAGAAGTGCCAATATTTGCCACCGTTGTATCAACTCCCATCTCTCCAATATCTAAGGATCTACAATATGGATGGTCTGGAGTACATGACAGAGGGGGATATGAATGATGAGATATCTGCTTCACTGGCATCACCATCAACATTTTTCCCATCCCTTCAGACACTGACCCTCAGTAAATGCCTCAATCTAAAGGGATGGTGGAGGAGTGTGGATAAGGGGAATGAGGCAACAACGACATCAACAATATCATCATCATCAACTAATCACTATCACCAACACATGCCGTACTTTCCGCGTCTTTCTTTTTTATGGTTTCCGGTCATGCCCTCAGATGACTTGCATGCCGCTATTTCGAAATCTTGAAGGAGGGCTTTGGTTGTGGAATAGCAGTTGGAAGGCATTGGAAGAGACAATAGAGATGATGAATAATAGGGGAGGAAGGGCTTCTTCATTTCCGTCCTCTTCCTCCTCCTTCTCCCCTCCTCTCTCCAAATTAAAGCAATTGATTTTGTGGGGAATGCCAGAGGAGTTGGAGTCTCTGCCAGAGGAGTGGTTTAAAAACCTAACTTCTCTTCAGAGATTAGTGATTCGAGAGTGTCCCAATCTGACGTCACTTCCCGAAGGGATGAGTCACCTCACCTCTTTACAGACCCTGCAAATCCTGGAATGTCCCAAATTAAAGCAAAGATGCGAGAAGGAAAATGGAGAGGATTGGGATAAGATTTCTCACATCCCATATCTTTACATAAGATGAACTACTGCATACGCTTCCCTGGTATGTTCTTCACTCTTCTCTGACTTTTTTTTTAATTTTTTTTAATTTTAAAAACTTCTTTTATAATTTATGTAATTCCAGTCGCAACATTTTCAGAGCACAAGCAGAACCAAAATTATTAAACTCTATAATTTCTTTTTATACACACAAAATTAAAAAAACAGAACTTTACGTTTTCTTTTTCCCCAGTTTCTTTTTCTTCGCCTAGATATAGCCCGGGCCTCATTATCTGGGTTTCTGAATGTGTGATTGATACTGAAATTGCAGAAAGAACATGACATGGATTTCAAAGAGACAGGAAGGAGGGAAGAAGAAAGCGTAAGTGTTATATAAGCGACTCTAAATTTTGTTTATTTTCTTTCAAATTGGGATTTGATTAATTTGTTTTGGTTTTAGTTGTCTTTATGTAAAAATTTTATGGGTTTCTTTTAAAATATACATTTTTTATACTTGTTGGGTTCCTTTTTAAGTGTCTATTAAAACAAGTATGGCTTTTTGACTCTTCCATTGTGCTAGAACCACTGTTGATTCAACCTTCTCTTCGTAAACAAGAGTGGCATGTGATGAAAAATATTGAGCTATTGTGTCTATCGGCAGTACTAAAATTTTATAGTTTACAATATTAGCTTGGTTCATACAGGTATAAGAAAATATTTTGAGTTATTGAACTAATGAATTAAGGAGGGGCATACTATCTAAGGCAAGATTAATGTTACAGTGTCTTTTAGGTAGCATCCAAAGGTATTTCCTTTTCTGATGTCCCTATTGTTCTAAACTTGCTTATTTCTTCTTGCTTATGTGTTGCACTATAAATCCACAGACCATTTCTAATGATTTTGGGGTGTCATAAACTTTATTTTACTGTTTGAAGAAGAGATTGTGAATTGGTCATTACTGATATACTGCACTAATAATTATGTTTAAGGATTTCTAGGTTGAGATTAGGCTTAAAGAATAGCTGGATATGGTTATAAACTCTGGAGAACAAATGCACAAAGGATAGTGAGGAAGAAAAAAAAAAAAAACAGAGAGGGTGAGAGAGAGATGAGACAATATTGCCTCAGAATCAGAAGGAGGCCTTTTCTGAAGTTTAGCTAGAAAATAATTACTAGAATCTTCATTGTCAGTTGGGTGCAACCACTTAAAATTCTAATTATCGATTTTTTTAGTTGTTTGTCCATAACTTGCTTAAATGGAGATGACATCTGCATAGCGTTTTATTTTATTATATATTTTTTTGCTACTGATCTTTTGGAAAATTTATTTACTCTTTCTTTATGCAGAGATATTTTGAAGTGCAAAGCAAATTTTTGAAAGGGTGCCAGCAGGAAACAAGGGACGATTGGTAAAAACATCTCACAGCCTAGGTATGTGTTTAACTGTTTATTCTTGGCTTTTTCTAATGATGAGAAACATCTCAGTTGATCTCATATGCAGAATTAATTGAGGGCTCTGTAATTTTGCAACAAGTCAGCTAATGAAGCATAGGGAAATCAAGGTTTTATAGCTTACATAATTGTAGCTTGGTTCATAAGGTGTATAAGAAAAAGAGTTGAAATTATAGAAGTAATGAACAATGAAGTTTATACAGGATAAAATCAGGGTTATAGTGTCTTTTAGGCTCCATCTAAAGGTAGACCTTTTCTGTCATCCTTAAGAGTTCTAAACTTTGGGGATTTTTTCTTGGTCTGGTGTCGCGTTAAAGATCCATAAGCGGCCTTTTCGAATGAATTTGGGTCTCATAATAGTGATTATACTTTCAGAAGAAAGGTATGTCAGTCTAGAATGGCAGTAGGCATTGTACTGCAGTAATAATCAGAAGAGTTAGGAATTTTAAAATTGAAATTAGACTTAAGGAATAGCTGTTTGTGGTTAAAATTCTGCAGAGTGAAGCAAAATATATATGTATGTGTGTGGGAGAGAGAGAGAGAGAGCACAGCATATATGGAGAAAGAGTTGCATATATGGAACTTATGACTTAGGTTTGTGGTCCTTCACTTTTGTCTCTGTTTGTTCCAACATGTTCCTATGCTTTGGCCTGTTATGTCTATTCAGACATTATGTTGGAAAGATTTGTTCCATATGTTCTGATGCTATCGGCAGTCATGTATCTTTCAACTTGTGTCTCAGTATTTGTTCATTATCATATGTTTTTATTTTGTGGCCAGTTTTCCTCCTTATGCTGTAAAGTCCTCCAGTTTGAGATCATCTTGAGCATTAGTCTACGGTTAGTAATCTTAACTCTGATACAGGTATCTCCAAATATTGTAGGTAAATTTAGCTTTACAGAAGAGATTACAGTGAAATCTGCTGCAGTTGCTGCCATGAATATTGTGTCCAAGAAATTGAAGAAGAAACATAACATCACTAGCGTGAAGCTGCATAAACATGGGCGATGCTATAAATGGCTGGGAGTTCCTTGCCATGCACTTGAGTGCTAGATATGCACATTATGTTACAAACATGTAAGCATGAATTACAATTTATTACTCAATTTATGATCAAGTAATGCATTCATTTATTTCTTCTTGGTTGGCTTTATAATTAACAAAAATGAATAGTGTGTATAAGAGATCTCTCCATCCTGTTCTTCAGTTAGGAGAAGGTACTACTTCAATTGAGCTACAAAATCAACTTGCGTTGTATAGATACAGATACATGCATAAGTGGAAAATTTTTATTTTTCCATTTGAATTCGTAGTGAGGTAGTGACTTTGTCTCAATTAATAAGTAGGACCTATTCCCATAAATCTCTTATTTTTTCTTAAGATACAAAAAATGATCTGATCTCACCTAAGGAAATTAAATTAAGAAAAAATTCATGGTAAGATGTACAAACTGAACCAATGCACAAAATAATGTCTAAGGGGTTAAGTGTTCAAATTGAAATTACAGGGACTAATTTGAATCACATCATAATCTCCAAGGAGTCGATTATTCAAATTGAAAATACATGGACTAAATTGTGCATATATATGAATCAAGAATGTGAGATAAAAAATCCCTTTATTCTTCCAAGTTACAAGCACTGCAACCAGGGCTGAGGAGGGGGTCTTTTTGTCAATATATTTTTTTAAAATAAAAATAAAAATTCCTAAAATTGTCATCCTTTCCTAACAATGTGGCATTCTTTGGTAGTTTTGAAATCATAAGTTCGATTCTTGATTTCTAAACTTAAAACTGGGCTTGATCTCATGATTTTTTAATTAACTTTTTTCCTCGTCATAAAAGAAATATATATATATATATATATATATTTGTTTTACATCTAAAGCAGGGAGTTTGGATCCTTTATCAATCAAAAATAAAGAGTCATTCAGCAGAATGACTTCTCAATTTGCCCAAAAAAAGGTTGAAAAGGAGAATTAAAAAAAATCCTTTAACAAGTTATTTCTACTGTAATGGTAATGATCATACTTTTTTCCTTCTTTCTGACTTTTCCACTCTCTGTCTCCCACGACCTAGTAAACCCGACAACCCATTTTCAAACATCACAACGTTGATTTGACTTAAAGGCCATGGCTTAACGTGGTTTATCAATTTATTTTCATGGGGTTTTTTGAAAGAAAGTTGCATTGTTGTGTTATGTAGCAAGTGAAAATGACTGTGCTTCCAGCATTTGATTTTGTGTTGGGTGTAGGTCTGCTCGAGGTTAATGGGGGTGACAATCACATGCATTACATTATTTGGCTTGATTCATTCTACTCTAATATTGTCAAATATGTTTAACTTGTATGCTTTCTAGTTTAAAATTGTCAGGCTTTGTTAGATTATTGGTTGTGCTTTTCATTATGTGGGTTATGAACATCTTACTGCCATGGCATTTACATTACATGAATTGTGCTTTGTTGTGTTTTCTTTAAGTAAATGTATAAATGCATTGTTGGTTTCCTATTGTTTCTGATGGTGTGGGAGTTTGATTTTGTTTTTTAGTTTTTAGTTTTTTTTCTCTTTCTGAATCTCTCTACTGCATTTGGGGCCATTTGATTGATTTTTTTTTAATAGTATGATTCTTTTTTTAAATATCATTTTTTGTCTGTTAAAACTTATAAGAAACAAAAAAAGAGAATGAATGAATTAATGAATGGGAAAAGAGCAATTAGACATGGGGCTTTCCATTTTAATTTATGAATGGTAAAAGCATCTTTGTTGGTTGCAATGAAAATGTATGAGAAGGATGTAATTTTAGTTTGAATCTCATGGTTTTGTTGATATGCTTAGTGTATCTTTGGTTCCTATGAGAAACTATTTGGTTGTGTTTCTTGTTATTGTGACAAAGTTCTGTTTCACATTTGTTGGAATTTTCAGCAATCACCCTAACGATTCATTGTCATGTAGCCGTATGGGAGATCCCGTGGCATCAGTGCTTTACAGCCTAGTTACTAGATGCAAGTCTACCAATGCACTATGAAGACCCTCATGCCCGCCTGCAACATGTATAGATGTGGGGCTTTGCTCTGCTGCCATTGGATAAAGACTTTGATGCGCCTCTTCGTAACACCTTAAGGTTGTGGGAGCACTGGTTAGCATTCACGATCCTAACCATATTGGCTTGAATTTGGGTGATAGTTTTATGAATATATTAATGAATAAACTTTTGAATATTTATTTGTCTATTAGTATATCTTATATATGTTTATCAGAGTGGAGCTCTTTCGGCATGTGCGTGTGTTTCTTTGTAATTTTCTATGAGTAAATATTTTTCTTTCTAATTTGCTCTTTGCTCTTTTTTGTAAATTCAGGAATAGCATTTGTGAATATTCTACTTGTTACAAATTATTAGAGAGATACTATGTGAAGGTTTGAGAAGAGTGTGATTTCCATGTGCAGTGGTTCCAAGCAGAAACCTTCTGAAATAGGTTTCATCATGGGCGTTGAATTTGAGAAACAAGACAGTAACATCATTTCAATTTTTCTTGAATTATCAAGCTTTGATGATTTAATTGGATTCAAAAGTTCTGTGGAAGAAGAATGTCATGATATTGATGAGGCAAGCTTGTGGTATGGGAGGAGAATAGGGTCAAAGATGATGGATTTGAAGAGAAGACAGCCTTCATGACTGCTACCATGTTTGGAAGCAAGGGTGTGTTGAATTATATACTGGAAACCAGCTGTGTTGATGTTAACTAGGCTTGTGGTTTGGATGGGCTTCTGCACCTCATTTTGTTTCTGCTGCAGACTTTGCTATTTCAACTGAGGTTATTAAGCTCTTGCTTGATGCTTTTGCACTTCATTTTGTCTTGTTGCATGCTGTTGACTATGTACAGTAAAGCTTGTTCATTTTATTCTTTCTTTTAGTAAAACTTGTTCATTTTATGCTAGCTGTTTCTTTGCTATATAATCGTAATTGTATTTAAATAATACTGTGAAATAGAAGATGTATTTGGGGTGGATGTTGATTTCTATAATCATGCATTTTGGATAGGCATAATTCGAGTGTTATAAGAGAAGCTGGGGTGGATGCATTTCTATAATCATGAATTTTGGATATGTATTTGGGGTGGACGTTAATGAATTCCTTCTTGTGTTTTATTAAAAAAGAATCTCTTCCTCGTAAGATAAGAGAAGCTGCAGCAAAAATAGGTGGTGGAAGAGGAGAATGAAGTTTGCTACTACAACAATTGTGGCCAACAAGGGAGGTCATACATTAATTCCACCATGTGATGGTAACTTGGGGTTAGAGAGAGATTTATTTTTGACATTCATTAGTTTAATAACTGTTGTATTGATAAAAGAACACATGACATCTTATGTATCATGTACTCATCTATAGTATTTCTTTTTTTCAATTTTTTGCTGCTGATATACAGAAACAGTTTGAAGCACAAAGCAAAAATTTGAAAGGGTGCCAGTAGGAAGCAGGGGACGATTGCCAAAAATTGCTCACATTCTGGAGTTTGAAGGGGATGAAACTGCCCACTAGGTGTGTACTTATTTATTTATCTTATTCTTCTTAGAAGCTCCTATGATTTTTTATTCTGATGAGTAACATTTCATTTGATCTCTTATGCAAAACCAATTGAGGCATTGGAAAAGTCTAGTGTTCTATTTGTTTGACGTCTCATTTGCAGTAGTTGTAGTGCATCTTCTATCTGTTATCACTTATCACATTCAAAAATAAATTGTAGAGTAATGTTATTGAAAGATAGGTTGTGTGTGATATGGAAGAGGAGTGCTCATTTGGAACCTAACATATGGTCCTTCACATTTGTTCAAACATGTACCTATGCGTTGGCCTGTTATGGCTCCCTAGACTCCTCTTTGATGGTTTGTAATGTGCGGTATGTTTGGTTCATCTAATTTGTACTATTTTAGGTTAATTCACAACCTTTGATCTCTCTCTCTGCATGGAGGAGACCATCAAATATATTTTATCAAGTGACAATATCGTTTGTTCGTAATTTTAAGATCGATTTTTCTTATCCTGCACTTATGCCCTACAGTTTGTGATCAACTTGAGATTTAGTGTTTGGCTAATAATCTTAACTCTCATATCTCCTAGTATTGTAGGTAATTTTAGCTTTACAGAAAATCTTACACTGAAATATGCTGAAGCTTCTGCTATGGATTTTGAGTTCCAAAATATATCCAAAGAAATATAACATGACTGGTCAACATTTTGTTCTTTATTATTATTATTTTTTTTATAACAAATATTTTGTTCTTTATGAAGCTGCATAAACATGGGTGGATGCTATAAATGGTTGGGAGTTCCTTGCAATGCATTCAAGTGCAAGATATACACGTTATGTCGCAAATATGTGAGCATGAATTACATATTTTTAATCATTTCTTTTTCTCTTAGTTGGCTTGATAAGTAAGACACAAGTGATGTGTATTAGAGATCTCTCCATCTTGTTCCCTAGTGGAGAAAAGTACCACTTCAATTTAGCTATAGAATGCATTCATTGCATGATATAGATACAAACGAATGTACAAAAAGTTTTCATGTTTTCATTTGAATTCATAGTAAGGTATTGACTTTTCTTTTAGTGTCTTTTTTTCTTTCTTTCTTTCTTTCTCATTTGTCATTTTCTCTGTTTGTAAATTCTTGAATAGTATTTATAAATATTATATTTGTTGCAAATTTTGTTGAGAGAGATTGCGTGGAAGTCTGAGATGAGAGTGATTTCCATGTGCAGTGGTGCCAAAAGCCTCCTTATATAGGTTTCATCATGGATGGTGAATTTGAGAAACAAGAGGGTTTGTAGCATCATATCAGTTTTGCTTGAAGACCTTTGATGATGAAATCAGTTTAAAAAATGTTGTTGATGATGCAAGCTTGTGGCATAGGAGAATTGGGTCAAAGATGGGATTTGAAGAGAGGGCAGCCCTCACGACTGGAACCATGTTTGGAAGAAAGGCTTGAAGTTGAAACCAGTTGTGTCCATGTTAACAAGGCTTGCAGTTTGAATGGGCCATGACTCTTAGTTGTCTTTACTGCTTGGGGATTTGCTATTTCTGCTGAGATTATTAAAGTCTTTACTTATGCTTCTGCACATAATTTTGCCATGTTGCAAAAGGTTGACTATGTACACTATTTTCATTTTATTCTGGCTGTTTATTTGCTTTATAGTAATTGTATTTAATTAATATTGTGTAATAGAACATGTATATAGTTGGAGTGGATGTTGTATTTTATAGTCATGCATTTTGGGTATAAATCATAACATGAGTGTGAAAAATGGGAATTTCTATTTTATTTCCTTCTCTATTTCATTTCAGTTACAAGTTAATATTGAAAACAGGGTAAATTATTATTTTGGTCCTTAAGCTTTAAAGAAAAAATTTTAAACTATTGAAGTTTGTTTTTCGTCTCTAAACTATCGAAAATATTTTACTTTATGTCCAACTTAATCAAAAAGTTCGTTTTTTATTCCTAAACTATTGAAAGAAGTGTTTTTTCAGCTCTATTTTTGTCTCTAAACTTTTATAAAAACTCTTTACAAAATTTAAAGGCGAAAAAATAACTTTTTAAAGTTTAGGAACAAAAAACAAATTTTTGGTAAAATTTAGAGACTAAAATAGTCTTTTACCCTTAAAAATAAATAAATAAAATATTTACTCTTTCAATATTATGCAATGAAAAGAGAATAAGTTTTTAGCTTGATAGAATTTTTCTAAACATCCTAGCATGTCGTACCCTCTCCCAATATTTACCTAATGCAACGTCATTCAGAGAATTTTTCAAAACTAATTTTTATGTAGAAGTTAAACAAAACGAATAGACAATCCAAATTTTAGAGCTAAAGGGGTTAGGAACTTGGGGCCCACTCCCAATCCCTATCTTCCCGAATGTGGTGTACATAAAATGCTATTTTATTCTCTTCTCAATACCATAGCAGTAGAGCTAGCAGCTAGCATGTCATTTTCTTTTTGTATAATGAAATCTTTTGTTCTATTAAAAAAGTACCCTCTTGTAGCAGCAAAAAAAGATGGGGTAGGAGAATAAAGTGGATTCTAGACTTTTCTAGCATTCTTATGTATAATTTTGCAGCTGTGGACGTGACAAATGATGATGAGAGCCTCCTTTTAGTGACATAAGCAGGATTTCATCTTCGAGGGCCAAAGGATAAATCCATTTTTTTTTCATTGAAGAATAAAAAAAATATAGTAAATTTAAAACAAAATCAATACTTGAAAATTCATATTAGGATACATTTAATATTAATTACAACATTTTTTTATTATTTATTTGCATGTACTTGCAGTTCGAAATCAAAATAAAGGTAGCTTCATAATTTGTAATTAGTGAGACTCAAAATCAACCATGAAGCTACTGATACAATAATCAATAATTAATGTGAACAGAAATGAAGCCAAGACTTGTAGTTAGGGCGCGAAAGTATAAATAATAATAATAATAATATTATGAAATTTAAATAAGCATCTATCTAGTATTAACAATCCATCAACAAATGCAAGCACAAAATTATCGTCTCTTAATACATTACAATGCAATATATAATTTATGAAAAGAGAACTTGGTGTTTGTCTATTGTTCGGTAAGGACAAAATTACTTTGTTAAATTTTTTTTAAGGGGTTGGTTGTTTGTTTTGCTTTAGATTGGTTGATTAGACTTGATTTTTTTAGCTTTACTATTGGTAATGTTTGTAGTTGGGTTAACTTTTTTGGATTAGTTAATTTTGTTTTAGATTTTAGATCTATAGTTTTTCTTATGGCCTTTAAAAGAATGAATGATATTGTTAAAATGGGGCAAACGTAATTTTATTGTACTAAATTGCTAAAATTAATAAATGTATATGTGGGTGGTAAAAGCCCAGATCTACCAATTGGGCCTGGGGCTCTGTTCTTTAGATTACTTTATGTCCGAAGAGTAGTAATGGGCTGGGATAGAGTTCACTTGTGGGCAACAAACTCAAAGATGGCGGATGAGTACAATCCGAAGAGGTCACCACTTGTCCGAGGAGGTTTTACTCCTCGGATACGAATAATTCTGATTAAATAAACGTATAGAAAGCCCGAGTGCCATTCCTGGCAATCTTGGTAACAAAGATAAGTTCTGGGCATTCTTGGGATGATAAGAATGAAGAAATATCTCAAGGAAAAGCTGCCACCACCGCATTTAATGCCCTGCAGCAACTTCTCTGGCCGCATTTATGTGGAGAAGACCCTTGAACAGTGCAACTTCACCTACCACCACTCCCAAGAAGCTAAAGAAGATGCTTGATGTGACCTACACTCAAGTATGTTAGCAGATGGAGGACAAGTGGAGGGTTAAGATGATTAGAAAAGAGGCTATATAAAGAAAGAGAGCCCCTGATAGAAGGGGGATCGAAGAAAAAAAAGAAAGAAGGAGAAGAAATCATTTTACTGTAGTTCTGGAACTTGTAACCTAATTTCTATCAATAAAAATCCTCTTCGGACCTCAAGTCTACCATGATTTTTACGTGACTACATGTTAGATTATTCACAACCACCATAACCAACTCTTGTTTAATTCATATCCGACCTAGTTCTTTCACCCACACTTTACAAATTTATTGTTTTGGATTTGTTGGACTCATATTCCACACCTCGCGGGCTTGGGCTACAAAAATTGACCCTACAATTGGCGCCGTCTGTGGGGAGAGCTTGTGCAGGAGTGAAAACAACCGTTGGTGATGGTAGAACGAAATCAACAACAAGCAGAATCTAGGACATCCCAACATGCAGACCCTTTTCTTAACTTGGAAAGAAGGCAGGATCGTGAGGGTAGTGTGCATACTGTGCATACTGGCCAAAGCCAGTCACACGACGGAAGTCACGTGTCCTATGCAGAGGAGAATCGGGGCTTACAACTAGAAGTTGAGAAACTGAAGAGGGAGTTGCGCCATGCAAAGAGGAAACGGATTTCCTCATATTCTGATGATGACTCCAACGACTAGTAAGACGTCACTTATCAGCAGAAATCTCGGATACCGGCTAGTGAATCCTTTTCCTATGAAGAAGAGCCTCATTGCAAAAAGCAATCTAGAAGCCCATCACGCGGAGGCGTAGGGAATGATGCCATGAGCAGGGCCTTGAATTAGATCTCTCGGTCACCTTTTACTCGCAGAATTGAGGAGGCAAGACTCCTTCGGCGTTCTAATCAGCCAACGTTCACCATCTATAATGGTAAAACGGACCCCGTTGAGCACGTGAGTCATTTTAACCAAAGGATGGCCGTCTACTCTAGAGATGAAGCTCTGATGTGTAAGGTTTTCCCTTCCAGTCTGGGACCAGTGGCAATGAGGTGGTTTGACGGCTTGAAGGCAAACTCTATTAATTCCTTCAAAGAGCTCACTCAGGCATTTGGTTCACGATTTGTCACTTGCCGAAGAGTAGCCAGGCCCCTGTCCTCGCTATTGTCCCTAAGCAAGCACGAGGGCGAGACTCTGAAAGCGTATTCGGACAGATATTGAGAGATGTTTAATGACATGGAGGGCAACTCCGATGCAATGGCCCTCAGCACATTCAAGCTCGGCCTCCCTACTGACCACGGTTTAAGGACCTCCTTATCTGGCAAACCAGTCACTAATATGCGTCAACTTATGGACCGTATAGAAAAGTACAAAAGAGTTGAAGAGGATCAGCAACAAGGGAAGGGAAAAGATAAAGCAATCCCCTAGGAGAGGAGGGATTTCCGGTCGGATCGCTACAATAGCAATAAACCGCGTAGAGATTTCATTGGACAGTCAGGATCGACCAATCCTCAAGCGGTCAATACTGTATTTAAAGAGCCGGTGCATCAAGTTTTGGAAAAGATTAAAAACGAGCCGTTTTTCAGGTGGCCGAATAAGATGGTAGGAAACCCTGAGAGGCGTAATCATAATCTCTACTGCCAGTACCATCAAGACCATGGGCACACTACAGAGGATTGTAGGAGCCTGTGGAATCACTTGGACCAACTGGTTTGTGATGGTAGACTGAGACACCTCCTACACCCCTCCAGCGACCGAGGAGGGCAGATGGGCTCAAGGCCACGAAGATATGACCCTTCAAAGCCGCCCCTAGGAACTATTAACGTTATCTTTGCCGTGCCAGGAAGAACAGGGTCCTGGCCATTAAAAGTTATGTCGGTTGGCCGACCACTAGCAGGGGATATAGGCAGAGTTTCAAAGAGAGTTAAGTCGGCTGCTCCGCTTGTTATAGGGTTCTCGGACGAAGACGTGGTTGTCACCATCCAACCCCATGATGATGCGTTAGTTATCACCCTCAGAATCGGAGGGTACGATGTGAAAAGGGTGATGGTTGACCAGGGAAGCGCGGTAAAGATAATGTACCTTGACCTTTACAGGGGGCTAGGCCTGAAACCCCAGGATCTCGTGCCATACAACTCCCCACTCGTGAGTTTCGAAGGGAGAGCTGTCATCCCAAAAGGCCAGATATGCTTACCTGTGCAAACCGGGGCCGAAGTGGTAGAGGTGGATTTTATTGTTGTGGATGTGTATTCGCCTTATACGGCAATTGTGGCCAGACCTTGGCTTCATGCACTAGGGGCTGTTTCCTTTACTCTGCATCATAAGGTCAAGTACCTATCTGAGGGGCAGGTTCATGAGATCCGAGGAGACCAATCCGCAGCCCGGCAGTGCCTAGTAGCTGCCATCCAACACGAGCCCGAGGCCGAGTCTTCATCTAGAGCCGAAAGGGGTTTATAGCAGTTAAAGTCTCGGGAATTGCCCATCGAAGGTTTAGACGAGGGCACTCGGTGTGAAGATTTAATGAAAGTGGTTATTGGAGATGATCCTGATAAGTTCTTCCAAGTCGGATCGCAGCTACCCCTTCAAGAGAGGGAAGAGTTAATAGAGTTCCTCAAGTGAAATCTTGATGTATTTGCCTAGAGCGCTTACGAAGCCCCAGGGGTGGACCCAGAATTCATATGTCATCATTTGAAGGTAAACCCGCTGGTCACCCTGAAGAAACAGCCTACTCGGCGCCCATCCAAGGAGCATACTGATGCGGTCAGAGAAGAAGTAGCGAAACTCAAACAAGCCGGAGTTATTAAGGGAGTTTTTTATCTTGAGTGGCTGGCAAATACCGTGGTGGTAAAGAAGAAGAGTGGGAAGTGGCGAGTATGCGTGGACTTTACTGATTTGAATAAGGCCTGCCCCAAGTATCCCTTCCCTAGGCCAAAAATCAACCAACTGGTGGATGCCACCGTCGGCCATCCTCGGATGAGTTTCCTGGACGCCTTCCAAGGCTACCACCAGATACCACTAGCTCTGGACGATCAGGAGAAAACTGCTTTTGTCACTCCCATTGGTAACTACCACTATAAGGTGATGCCATTCGGCTTAAAGAACGCGGTGTCTACCTATCAGAGGATGATGACGAGGATGTTCGAACCACAGCTGGGTAAAAATATCGAGGTCTACATAGATGACATGGTCGTAAAAAGCAAGGTCGTTGGTGAGCATGTGAAGGACCTTGAAGGTACCTTTGAGGTACTCAGGAAGTACAAGCTACGCCTGAATGCGTCCAAATGCTTATTCGGGGTAGGATCCGGCAAGTTCTTGGGATACATGGTGACTCACAGAGGAATTGAGGTTAACCCCAACCAGATAAAGGCCATCAACGATTTGCAAGCTCCTCGGAATCCCAAAGAGGTTCATAAACTGATCGGGATGACTGCTGCCCTGAATCGATTCGTCTCTAGATCAGCGAACAGGTGTCAGCCCTTTTTCTCTCTGCTCGGCAAGTGGAAGGGGTTCGAATGGACTGAAGAATGTGCTTTGGCCTTCCAGCAGCTCAAAGATTATTTGGCCCGGCCACCAATCATGTCCAGACCTGAGCCAGACGAGGTATTGTTCGCCTACATCGCCGTAGCTCCCTGTGGGGTGAGCCTAGTGTTAATACAATCAGACTGCGGTGTGCAAAGACTAGTTTACTACGTAAGCAAGTCACTGCATGAGGCCGAAATCCGTTACTTGCCTCTGGAGAAGGCTATCCTAGCAGTGGTACTCGGCAAGCAAAAGCTACCTCATTACTTCCAGGCCCATACTGTCATTGTCCTCACGTAACTCCCACTCAGGGCCATACTCCGAAGCGCCGATTACACTAGGCGGATTGCCAAGTGGGGTACGATCTTAGGGGCTTTCGATATCAAATATATGCCCCGCACATCGGTTAAAGGCCAGGTCCTTGCAAATTTAGTGGCTGAGTTCACGGAGCCTCAACTAGAAGAAGTAATGCCCATGTCGGACATGGATGAAAAATCAGTTGGCATGATTTCTCAGCAAGACCCTTCTCGTTGGGAAGTGTATGTGGACGGTGCTGCAAATCAAAAAGGTTCTGGAGTAGGGCTAGTGTTGATATCCCCTGAAAGAATAATTATCGAAAAGTCGTTAAGGTTGGACTTCTCGGCAACGAACAATGAAGCGGAGTATGAAGCGCTGCTGACGGGAATGGCCATGGTCCGAAAAATGGGAGGAAAGTTTATGGAATTGTTCTCGGACTCAAGGTTAGTCGTGGGTCAAGTACTAGGGGAGTTCGAGTCGAAAGACGAAAGAATGCAGGGGTACCTGAGTCGAGTTAAATGTCTGCAATCGGAGTTCAACTCTTTTAGTTTGCTGCACATCCCTAGAAGTGGTAATGCACATGCCGACTCTTTGGCCACGCTTGCTACCTCTTCGGCGCAAAACTTGCCTAGAGTTATTCTCGTGGAGGACTTGCATGGACCTGCAGAGACAAAAAAGGATGTAATCCAGGTTCATCAAGTTAAGACTGGACCCTGCTGGATAGACCCCATAGTTAAATTCTTGAAAGAAGACATCTTGCCTGAAGAAAGAGAGGATGCCGATAAAATTCGAAGGAAGGCGACCAGGTTTTGGATATCCGAAGACCAGAGATTGTATAAACGCTCCTATTCGGGACCATATTTACTATGCATGCATCCTGAATCAGCCAAGCTATTGTTAGAAGAATTACACGAAGGAATATGTGGAAGCCATACGGGAGGAAGGTCTTTGGCTCATCGGGCTATCACTCAAGGTTATTGGTGGCCGAACATGCAGAAAGAAGCTCACGAGTATGTTAAAAAGTGTGATCAATGTCAACGCTTCGCTCCAAACATTCACTAGCCTGGGGGAACTCTCAACCCGTTATCTAGCCCATGGCCTTTCGCCCAATGGGGCTTGGACATCGTGGGACCATTCCCTAAAGCTGCAGGAAACAAGAAGTACCTTCTGGTCGGTACAGACTATTTCACCAAGTGGGTCGAAGCAGAGCCGTTAGCCAATATTAGAGACGTTGACGTTCAAAAGTTTGTGTGGAAGAACATTGTCACTCGGTTTGGAGTTCCTCACACTCTCATCTCGGACAATGGCCTACAATTCGATAGCAAAGCATTCAGGAATTATTGTAGCGAGCTGGGGATCATAAATAGATACTCCACGCCTGCCTATCCCCAGGGTAATGGGCAAGCAGAAGCAGTTAACAAAGTCATAGTGAATGGCCTGAAGAAGAGGCTAGATGACGCGAAGGGCAAATGGGTAGAAGAGCTGCCACATGTGCTTTGGGCTTACAGAACTACGCCTCGCAGGTCTACCGGGGAGACCCCCTTCTCAATGACCTATGGGGCTGAGGCTGTCATTCCTTTGGAAACCGGGTTCCCAACATTAAAAACTAGCTCGTTCAGCTCGACCAGCAACAACGAGCAGCTAGAGAGGGGTCTGGATTTGATTGAGGAAAGGAGGGAAAATGCAATGGTTTGGCTAGCACATTACCAGCAAAAGCTCAAGCAGGGTTACGATGCTAACGCAAAGCTAAGGCCACTAGAACCTGGCGACCTGGTGTTGAGGAAAGTTGTGGGTACTGCAAAGAATCCAGCTTGGGGAATGCTAGGACCCAATTGGGAAGGGCCATATCGTATAACTTCAGGAGCTGGCATTGGGGCGTACTTCCTAGAAGACCTAGATGGTCATGTAATACCACGTCCTTGGAATGTAAATAACCTCAAAAAGTACTATTATTAGTCGATCGTTTTCTTCAATTAATATGCTGGTTCTGTATATCTTACTGTTCTTTAAGTGTTTAAACTTAAATCCTGTCATGCTTGTAGTCCTCGGACCAGATGATTTGGGTTAGTTAACACTCCGTTACTGTTCTTTAAGTGTTTAAACTTAAATCCTATCATGTCTGTAGTCCTCGGACAAGATGATTTGGGTTAGTTAACACTCTTACTGTTCTTTAAGTGTTTAAACTTAAATCCTGTTATGCCTGTAGTCCTCGGACAAGATGATTTGGGTTAGTTAACACTCCGTTACTGTTCTTTAAGTGTTTAAACTTAAATCCTGTCATGCCTGTAGTCCTCGGACCAGATGATTTGGGTTAGTTAACACTCCGTTACTGTTCTTTAAGTGTTTAAACTTAAATCCTATCATGCCTGTAGTCCTCGGACCAGATGATTTGGGTTAGTTAACACTCTTACTGTTCTTTAAGTGTTTAAATTTAAATCTTGTCATGCTTGTAGTCCTCGGACCAGATGATTTGGGTTAGTTAACACTCCGTTACTGTTCTTTAAGTGTTTAAACTTAAATCCTATCATGCCTGTAGTCCTCGGACCAGATGATTTGGGTTAGTTAACACTCCGTTGTTGTGCTTTAAGTGTTTAAACTTAATCCTTTCATGCCTGTAGTCCTCGGACCAGATGATTTGGGTTAGTTAACACTGTTACTGTTCCTTTAGTGTTTAAACTTAAATCCAATCATGCCTGTAGTTCTCGGACCAGATGATTTGGGTTAGTTAACACTCGTTCCAAGCTCTCTAAATGTTTAAACATACATTGAATCATAACGGTAATCTTCGGATGGGATTATTTGGCGTAAATAGCATCTTTATATAGTTATTCCCAAAGTTTGAGTTTATTGTGCTCGAAATCCTTGAATGTGTTTAAATTACAACTAAACTCCTCAGCTAAAATCCTGCTCTGCGTGCTCACCTGAAAGCTTGTGAAATTTTCGTCACTCACCTCCTTTACTTTTTAACTATTGCATAACCTATTCTCTTCGGCATTGGTCTAAATTATTGGCCTTATTGTCATGACAGCATGTTTGAATTTGCCTTTACTACTGTTAGCATATTGTTCAAGTTGATTGCCGTAATAGTGAGGTTTACAATTTAAGCAACACGCGTATCGAAATGCAAAAGATAGGGCTTCATTAATCTAAATAAAAAGTTTACAAGCTCTTATAAAAAAAAAACAATAATAACAACAAAAACAAAAGCACACTACTAAACTAAACTGCTTACAACTATTAAGTAAAAACCATTGGTTACATTAGATCTACGTCCGAGCAGCTGAGGGATCAGTTACTTGGCTGGACTGGGCAGCAGCAAGGTCTGGGACTTGTTCTCCGTCCTTTTCTTTTGCACCCGCAGACTCTTTGCTTGCTTCCACAGGGGCAGGAGGGGCCTGGTTGGCTGGCTGGAGGATACTCCTCAGCTTCTGAGAGTACACGGATCTCTGGATCATAGTATGTACTCCTAGGCAGCCTTAACGGAGAGTCTGAAGGAACCCCAGCAGCATCTAAAGCCTTGACCCACGTGATGTCGTAGTAGTCTCAGCCAATCGCGGCGAACTGCTCGGTGAGGCTGAGTTGGGTCTCCTCCACCCCCAGCGTATAAGTTGCCTTCCTCTTGGCCTCTACTGCTTCCTTGGCTAATTGAGCATTCTTTTCAGCCAGTAGGGCAGCTTCCCTGGCCTTTTTAAGCTCATCTCTGAGCCCTTTTACCAGCTCTCTCTCAGTGGCCAAGTTGATCTCGGTCATATGTAGCAGTTTGCGCTGCTCCTCGGCCTGCTTTTCAGCATTTTTGAGGCCAACGTCGAGGCTGTTCTGCTGGTTGGTCATATCCTTGAATTGCTCGGATAAATGAGCATATTCTTCCTTCAGACCGCCTAGGGACTTCTCAACCTCGAACCAAGTTTGGGCCTCTGCTTGGGCTTCGAGGTAGGACTTCTTGTTCCACTCCTCGGCCACGTAGATTTGTTGAGTAACCTACACAATGGAAACTCCGAGTATAAGGCATAAAAAAAAATATATTAAAAAGGCTCAGCGATTTAACCTAGCAGACTAAGCCCACTTACCATGGCTATATCCCTCTTAAGGGATAGGAAGAGTTCTTGCTGATTGAAGCGCCTGTAGGACTCCATATCGTGGGGGAGGAGGAGCGGCTGCTCAAGGGCCTCAGCAACGAAGCCTGCCCTCCCCCCATCATAGTTTCGGAGGGAGGTGTCCCAAGGGATTGGAGCGCCTTCTAGCTCCAACCTCGGAAACCATGTATGGGGCCCTGCTCGGCGGACGTCTACCACCACATTCTCTTCCCGGCTCTCAACAGACGAGCCCCTTCTGCTCTGGTGGTTTCTTACCACCTTCTGTTGCTTGTTTGTTTTAGGTGGCACCACCACTACCTCCCTCTCCTCGGTTTCGAGGGGCCTCTTTTTCCTCAGGTCCGGTATGGGCTTTAGGCCGGGGTCAGGAACCTGAGGTGGTAGCGGAGGCAGATTCGCCACTGATTGAGAAGTCCCAGTGCCTTTTGGCTCGGGCTTCTTCCCTCTGTTCTTCATCAGCGCCCTTAAGTCTGCCATATCTTCCTCGTGTGAAGAGACTTCAAGAATGGCAGTCACTAGAAGGGGTGGATGGGCACTGGAATGCCTATCAAACTCCTCTTCGGAGTCCGAGGACGGAATTATTTGTACCCCGCCCGAAGCTTCTCCTCTGAACTGGAATTTGTCTATCTGCTCTTCTAGTGAGGAGGTCGAAGAGCCAACTCTCTCACTTGCAACCGCCGGTTCGAGGGGGATTTGGGCAATTGGTTGGGCGAGCAGCGGTGCACCCCGTGGGTTAGGGTGTGGCACTGGTGGAAGGTCGTGTGGTGCTAAAAAACCTTTCCGAGCAACGTCTATTTGGTTGAGGCGGTGATCCCCTTGCGTTATAGCGTTGCCGATCGGTTGACAGTCTTTCTTCTTCGTCTCGTACCCGAGAATAAGTGGAGCTGACCGCAGCTGCCCGTCCTCGCTTACGAAAATCTCTGATCTTAACAAGTAGTTGAGGGCGGCAATATTGGTAAGACTAAGCCGAGGAGAAACACGGTTCCTATCTGTTAAAAATCATAGCAAAACATTATTAGAAACTTGTAAACAATAACACAGAATTAAAAATTGTTAAAAGGGCGGGAATCCTAAGCCTACTGTTAGTGAATCTAAATCTAGCATGTCCCACCTGGCTCTCCTGGCTTGGTTGGACAGTGGGGACCGTCGTGCCATGCGCCCGAGACGATCACGTAATCGTCTTTCATCCTTTTGTTTGACTTGGGGAGACAGGAGATGAGTCTAACCTCGTTGGACCGGGATTTGAGGTAGTATTCCGCCCCTTGTTGGCTATGGCACTCATACATGTGCACCACATCAAGCCAGGTGAGGCCCAAGTCTAAATGGCGGTTCAGATCCTCAACCGCTCCTAGGATCCTAAACATATTGGGCGCGCACTGATCCGGGCTAATCCTATGGTTCCTAAGATAACTAGTGGTGATGGGACCCATAGGAATGGTCATCCCTCCTTCTAGAAAGGCGATGAGGAGGATAACCACTTCACCCGTCTTCTGATCCGTTAGTATTTTTTCTGGGGAGCAATACCTCACACCCACGTTTAAGGGTATGCGATACGCGGCCCTAAACGCCTCCATTTGCTCAGGGCTATCTACCAGGTACTGGAGTTTCCCCATGACATTTAAACAGAAAATGACTGGCCGAAGAGAAAACTAAAAGATTTGATGGATGACGACTTACGAGAACTAGGTTGGAGAAAGATTTGCTGGCTCGTAGAAAGATTCATGAAGACTCTGAGGAAACTGGAATCGATGACTGAGAGATTTGGACGGAGTCGCGTGCTTGTTCTTGCTGGAATGTTTGAAAATTTGCAAAGCAAGGAAGAAATGACTTCTTCTGAGGATTTATACTGGGTCACGCGAAGGGGCGGAAGTTATTTCGCCCAAACCCCGGGGAAGAACCACGTCCGTCAGATCAATCATCCACCGTTGGATACAAAAGACAAAGCGCCACTTGGTGCAATTAATGCAACGCCTTGGGAATATGAAAACCGCAGCGGCAATAATAAAGCGCTTATAACTGTGCCTACACACGTGCCAATTCAAACATGTGGCTGTTCTCTAGTTTTTTTCTCCGTGGCAAGTCAAAATCACATTTTTTCTCTTCGGATGCGAGGGAAAAATTGAGATTTTGAGGGGCTATTGTGGGGGGTAAAAGCCCAGATCTACCAATTGGGCCTGGGGCCTTATTCTTTAGATTACTTTATGTCCGAAGAGTAGTAATGGGCTGGGATAGAGTTCACTTGTGGCCAACAAACCCAAAGATGGTGGATGAGTACAATCCGAAGAGGTCACCACTTGTCCGAGGAGGTTTTACTCCTCGGATACGAATAATTCTGATTAAATAAACGTACAGAAAGCCCGAGTGCCCTTCCTGGCAATCTTGGTAACAAAGATAAGCTCTGGGCATTCCTAGGGATGATAAGAATGAAGAAATATCTCAATGAAAAGCTGCCACCACCGCATTTAATGCCCTGCAGCAACTTCTCTGGCCGCATTTATGTGGAGAAGACCCCTGAACAGTGCAACTTCACCTACCGCCACTCCCAAAAAGCTAAAGAAGATGCTTGATGTGACCTACACTCAAGTATGTTAGCAGATGGAGGACAAGTGGAGGGTTAGGATGATTAGGAAAGAGGCTATATAAAGAAAGAGAGCCCTTGATAGAAGGGGGATCGAAGAAAAAAAAGAAAGAAGGAGAAGAAATCATTTTACTGTAGTTCTGGAACTTGTAACCTAATTTCTATCAATAAAAATCCTCTTCGGACCTCAAGTCTACCATGATTTTTACGTGACTACATGTTAGATTGTTCACAACCACCATAACCAACTCTTGTTTAATTCATATCCGGCCCAGTTCTTTCACCCACGCTCTACAAATTTATTGTTTTAGGTTTGTTGGGCTCATATTCCACACCTCGCGGGCTTGGGCTACAAAAATTGACCCTACAGTGTATATATATATTAGTATTTTTCAAATAAAAAAAATTGGGGACATTGGCCCCAAAAGTCAAACAATAGCTTCGTCCCTGAATGTGAATCAATATGTGATAAATTTACTATATTCACATAGGATCGATAGCCATAATCGAGCCAATACAAATGACGGGTGAAGGTTCTAAAAATGGGGTTTGGCCTACCTCCGGTGCGAGTGGTTGTAACCATTTTATTTTTTAAAATTTGTATACTATTTTGTATTTTTATTCAATTGTCATTATTTATATAAAAATATTTTAAACTAAATGACAAAACTCAACCCACATGCATTATATTAATTATTAACTCAAAGAACCACACCCATCCATACATATATAAATAATACATATGTGTCTACCTTCTTTTTTTTTTTTTTTTTTTTTTTTTTTTTGAGAGAACTATGTGCCTACTTAATTAATCAAATGTTTGAAGAATCACTAACTTTCCTATTTTTTTTTTTAATCACTAACTTCATAACAAAATGTTATTATAATATGATAATAATACACACACATGTAAAAAACCTTCTATATTTCCTAATTATTAAATTATATAAAATTATATTATATTTATACTATACATGCACATATTCACACAAATAATATTATAACAAAAATTAATAAATGAATAATGCACACAATCAGCATCAGACATACACTCGCACAAAAAATATATAAATTTATAATAAAAAGAGATACATTTACAACTCACAAACACTAACTATTTACTCTTAAAGTATCAATAGTTGGATAGAAAAAAGAGATTCAAGAGAGAGAGAGAGCTGTGATTTATGTTATTAGTTGGTTTTGAGATGTACTAATTTGTGTCGTTTAGTTTTGGATTGAACTAATTTATTTTAGAGTGTGCAAAAAATTGTTTACTAATAAAATAGTATTTTATACATTAAAAAAAAATCAATTTAGGGGGTTCATTTGAACCCCCTAAGCATTAGTAACGCCTCCCCTGTTATCAAGGTACATCATAGAGCTTATTCTTTTTTTTTTTTTAATAATATTTTACTTTATTTTGTATTTACATTAATGTAATGCTGCATGAACTGTTGAACTTCTCTCCTAAACCTCTAAGCATTTTGTGTATGGAAAGGTATCATCCTACATACAAGGGTAGGTGGTGGGTTTTTTTTTTTTTTTTTAATTGAGTATGTGTGTATTGGGTCTCAATCTCATCTTATGTGAATTAAGAAAATTAGTTAAAAATTTTAATTAATCACCAAAAAATATTATCACAAAATCACACACAAAAACACAGATTTATATGGAAAACAATTTCTCCTTAAAATGGACAAAGCATGGGACAGACTCCAAATTAGAGAAGGGAGAGACAGAACAAATGCATGTGGAACTAGATTAACATGTTCCAACTAATTGATTTAAATGACCCTCCCCTCTTTGTACAACATTGAAACCAAACAACATGACACATTCCTATTGTGTTCCACATACCAAAGAAAACCATGTTGTAAACCTTCCAAGAAAACAAGTATTACTATTCTTCTTTTAGAATTGGGACTAATGACTAAATCTATGATCATAAATGTTCTCAAAACAGTTCCATCACATGCACATTTCTAAATTCTGAATGAATTTAATGCAACATGTCAATAAAAAAAATATATTATACCTTAGATGCATGATGTTAGATCCTTGAGGTAATTTGTTCACTTCAGATACTGTTGGTTGCGGGCGTGGTTGATCTTGAATTGCAATGCCCCGTTGTAGTAATCTAAGTCGAATCAATGACTACAAACAAGCATAATACAAAGTAAATTTGTGTTTCCTAATGGTAAGAAATAAATTTATTACTATATTGTATAAACCAAAAAGGAGTTCCAGCAAATGAATTAAGTACTTAACCCGAATGCGGCCTCTTTGTGTGAATCTAGAAACTGCTCGTCGCTCAGCCAATGTGTCTATCTCCCTATGCCTGTCGCGTTCCAATTGCATAAGTAAATCCGTGAATGCTTGACGCCCTCTGATCCGGGGTGACATAACCTTAGCAACAGTGGCGGAGCCACACACAAGGGTGGGGGGCCAAGGCCTCCCCAAAATTTTAAAAAATTATTTTATAGTATTTATATTATTTACATTTTAAAAAATATAGCATGTAAAAATTGAAGTTGGCCCCTCCCAAATTTTGACTCATTTCAATGGTGCTCTTAAAATGAAGAGAAATTATATTAAAATCATATAATTTAAAAGGTTTAACAAATTAAACTATGTAAAAAATGATAAATTTTTGTACATGTTTAATAGAAGAAATACATGACTTTTGTGTGCTCAATAAAATTTAGAAGATGATAAATTCTCTTAGTAAATTAATTTTTATATGTGTGTGTATAGAGGTTTGTCTTAACTAATATATTAACATCACAACTTGGCCCCCCCAAACCAAAATTTCTGGCTCCACCCCTGCTTGGAAAAACTTTATAATCAAATTGATCCCAATAAGAACAGTCCCGCTCTCTAAATGGCGATCCAAGCACGCTAGACTACTCGTGATCATTATCATTGATAAGGCAAAATTATGGCTTAAAAAGCACCCCACTTAATCCGTCGGCTTCACTCAGAATGGGGCCTACGGCTCGTGCTGACGGGCTACGTTATAAAAAGGCTGAAGGCCCTGAAGGTGACGGATTGTAATAGGTCGTCTTGGAGGAGGTCTGCGAAGAGCCTTAAGGGGGTTGATTCCTTCATAAGGCTGACGACCCTTCCTGACTGAAGGGAATAAGACAAACCGACGGTCTTAAGGCTGACGGGTATAATAAAACCATAACTTGGCCACCACGCATGAATGATAAAAAGATGACTTGCTTTCCACGTACAATGTTAGGGTCCTATAAGGAAAGGATTCTGCAATCTACGTTCACAAGGGCTCCTATAAGGAAAAGACTTCTACTCCAAGGAAGAGAGGTCCACCCTCTACTACTATAAAAGCCCTAATACCCTCATAAATCAAGGTATGCATAATTCACCCCTCTCTAGCATTCTAGTAAAGAAGTTCTAACTTGACCTTCGGAGGGTATTTGGCCGGCACCATACCGGTGCTCTTTGTTAGGTCTTCTCCTTTTTGTTGTGCAGGTGTCGTTTCGAGGGTACAAGCATTGTGCAACTCACTGATGATATTTTCGGCATCATCAGTTGGCGCCGTCTGTGGGAAGGAAGTTTTGTAAGCCATAACAGACGCTTTCCAGACAAAAGAGTTGCATGGTGATGACTCGCTCAATGGCAATAGCAAACAACATTCAAGGAGACGAACCACGTCCAACTGCACTCGATAGACAGGTGCAGACTCTCACTGCAGCCGTGGAACGCCTCACTAAGCAAAACAATGATCTGGAGGAACAATTACGCCAGAAAAATGCAGGTCACGGCACTCAAGAGCAGGAACAAGAAGGCACCAGTGCCAATAGAAGAGAACGGGAAAAGCCGGAGGGCAGTAATGCTCCGAGTAGGCCGAAGCGTCAAAATCTGAGCATGCCATCCTTCACGGATGCAATTCAACCATACATTGCCACAGAGATACAGGCAATAAAGGAACAAATGAAGGTCATGATGAATGCCCTCAAAGGATGGGTATCCAGCGACCTTGACGATCTGGTAAATCGCACCGACTCGCCGTTCACGATAGCTGTCAATTCCTTCCCCCTACCACATAAATTTTGCATGCCGCATATAGACAGTTACGACGGAGTGAAGGACCTTCTGGATCACCTAGAAACCTTTAAGACCTTGATGCACCTTCAAGGGGTAGCGGACGAAATCATGTGTAGGGCCTTCCCTACAACGCTGAAGGGCCCCGCAAGGGTATGGTTTAGCCAACTGACGCCGAACTCCATCAGTACTTTCAAGGAGCTAAGCGTTCAGTTCACTACACACTTTATTGAGGGACACAGGTATAAGAAGTCCACGGCATGCTTGATGAGTATCAAGCAACGAGAGGACGAGATGCTGAGATCCTACATAACGCGCTTCAATAAGGAAGCGTTATCGATCGACGAAGCCGACGACAAAATACTTGTAACAACCTTCACAAGTGGGTTGCGAAAGGGTAAGTTTTTGTTCTCACTATACAAAAACGACCCCAAAACAATGTTGGATGTACTTTACAGGGCCACCAAATACATGAATGCTGAAGACGCGCTGCAGGCCCGGGAGGAAAAGCCAAGAAAAAGGGAGAGACAGGAAGATGCACGCCAAGACCAAGGGCGGAAGAGGCCAAGGACAGGAGATCGAAGAGATGAAAGGCACTCTAAACCCCTGGGTGGAAGATTCACAAGCTTAACCCCGCTAACCACCCCGATAGATCAAGTCCTAATGCAAATCAAGAACGAGGGGGCTCTGACCTTTCCTGAAAAACTGAAGGGAGATCCTAGCAGGCGTTCTAGAGACAAATATTGCCGCTTCCACTGAGATCACGGCCATGACACAGCCGATTGTTACGACTTAAAGCAGCAAATTGAGGCCCTCATAAGACAAGGGAAATTACAGAAGTTTGTAAGCAAGGAAAGAACGGATCTGCCACCTCAAGAACAGCCCCCCCGACAGGATAATGACTGCCCTAGACCTCCCATCGGCGATATAAGGATGATTGTAGGAGGAACGGCTACTAGGTCATCCAAAAAGGCTCGGAAGACGTACCTCAGGATGGTCCAGAACCTCTAGCTAACGGGCTTAGTACTGAAAATAGCACGAAGAGAAAGCCCTGTCATCGGGTTCTCAGAAGAAGATGCGCGACGTCTTCACCATACGCACGATGACGCGCTTGTTATCAGCCTACAAGTAGGGGACTACAACTTACACCGGGTGTTGATCGACAATGGGAGCTCGGCGGATATCCTATACTACCCGGCATTCTAGCAGATGGGAATCAACAGAGAACGATTGATTCCGACGAATGCCCCACTCGTCGATTTTGGAGGAACAAGGGTGTTTCCCCTGAGCGCGATCAAATTGTCTGTAACAGCAGGCGACTATCCTCAACAGATCACCAAGGACATGACGTTCCTTGTGGTCGACTGTTCGTCCGCCTACAATGCTATCTTAGGGTGACCCACCCTCAATTCATGGAAGGTGACGACCTCGACTTATCATTTAATGATCAAATTCCCTACCGAATACGGAGTGAGAGAACTCCGCGGAAATCAGGTGGCCGCACGCGAATGCTACGTGGCTATAATGGAAATGGATGATCACCTACAGGCCATGAGCATAGAAGAACAACGGGGTACGACGGAGCCCGTTGAGAAGCTTGAAGAAATACCCCTTGACGACTCTAAACTTGACCAAACAACAAAGATTGGGACCCTCGCAAGTCTCATGATCCGACAAACACTTACAGCCTTCCTCAGAGAGAATTGGGATGTATTCACCTAGGGTCACGAGGACATGCTAGGAATAGACCCTTCAGTCATGGTGCATAAGCTGAATGTGTCACCCTCCTTTCCACCCGTCCGGCAGAAGAAGCGGGTGTTTGCCCCCGAACGAGATTGGGCCATAGCTGAAGAAGTCCGCAAGCTACATGAGGCGAGTTTTATTAGAGAAGTCTACTACCCCGACTGGCTAGCAAACGTAGTGATGGCCAAGAAAGCTAGCGGGAAGTGGAGGATGTGCGTAGACTTCACCGACCTAAACAGAGCGCGCCCCAAAGACAGCTATCCCCTCCCAAGGGTTGACACTCTAGTAGACTCTACAGCTCAACACCAGCTATTAAGTTTTATGGACGCTTTCTCTGGTTACAACCAAATCAAGATGCACGAAGCCGATCAAGAGAAAACTTTGTTTGTAACCAGCCAGGGCCTCTTCTGTTACACAATAATGCCGTTTGGTTTAAAAAATGTAGGCGCAACATACCAAAGGCTTATGAACAAAACGTTCGCACCGCAGATCGTGAGAAATGTCCAAGTCTACGTAGATGATATGCTGGTCAAAATTCGAAGGGAGGAAGATCACTTGGAAGACCTCAGGGAAACATTTGACACTCTTCACTCTTACAACATGAAGCTGAATCCAAGAAAGTGCGCCTTCGGGGTGATGGCAGGAAAATTCCTAGGATTCATGGTTTCCCAAAGGGGCATCGAGGCCAATCCGGACAAGATCCGAGCTATAATAGAGATGGCACCACCAAAAAATGTGAAAGAAGTACAAAGCCTTAATGGCAAGATAGCAGCACTAAATAGGTTCGTCTCAACGGCAACGGACAAGTGCTTACCCTTCTTTCACACACTGAAGAGATCTTTCGAGTGGACTGCCGAGTGCCAACAAGCGTTCGAGGAATTGAAAACTTATCTCTCTTCCCCCCCACTACTGAGTCCCTCGCAACTGGGTGAAGAACTTTTTCTCTATCTTGTCGTCTCCCCAGCCGCCGTCAGCGCCGCCTTGATCAGAGAAGAAGAGAGAGTGCAGAAACCTGTGTACTACACTAGCCAGGCGCTACGCGGAGCCGAAGAAAGATATCCACCCATGGAGAAGCTCGCATTTGCGCTGGTTACGGTAGCACGTAAACTAAAGCCGTACTTTCAAGCCCACACGATGATCGTCCTAACTGACAAGCCTTTGCGACAGGCGATGAGCAACCCTGAAGCTGCTGGGCGATTGGCACTATGGGCTATAGAATTAAGTGAGTTTGACATCCAGTACCGCCTGTGAACCGCCATTAAAGGACAAGTCGTTGTAGATTTCATAGCTGAGTTCACAAATGACGAGGACAGGGGGGCAGAAGAATCTCCCCAATAGAGCATACATGTAGACAGATCCTCCAACAGGCAGGCTGGGGGAGCCGGCATCGTACTACACTCTCCCGAAGGAGACATGGTCGAGTGTATGGTCCGCCTTGAGTTCCCTCCCACTAACAACGAGGCGGAGTACGAAGCTCTGATAGCAGGGCTTGACCTCGCAAAAGCTGCAGGAGCCGAAAGAGTGATCATTCACTGTGAATCTCAAGTCGTGGTGAACCAGATAAATGGTGATTATGAGTGTAAAGGCGAAAGAATGAAGAAATACCTGGACCAAGCAAAGTGGAGGGTAAACGAGCTGAAGGCCGAAATTACACAGATCCCTCGGGGAGAAAATGAGCAAGCTAATAGCCTAGCCAAAGCCGCTTCAGCAGAACATATGGCCACCCTTGGTAATGTACTTTCCTTCGTTCAGCTCTCTCCACTTATAAATTCTGTCGATGTACAGGAGCTTGGTTCCAAAAGCAATTGGACTGCGCCATTAGTTTCCTACTTAAAGAACGGCGTATTGCCAGACGAAAAGGAAGCTGCAAGAAAACTAAAGGTCCAAGCAGTAAGAATCGTCCTGATAAGAGACGTCTTGTACAAAAGAGGCTTCTCCAGCCCTTACCTAAGATGCTTAGGCCCTGAAGAAGTAGACTATGTCATGAGAGAGACGCACGAGGGAATCTGCGGAAACCACTCAGGGTCGAGGTCATTAGTGCACAAGCTAGTGCGAACGGGGTATTTTTGGCCAACCATGCAGAAGGATGCCGAGGCCTATGTAAAGAAATGCGACAAGTGCCAAAGGTTCAGCAATGTCATCAGATAACCACCTGAAGAACTTACCCCGATGACGGCGCCATGGCCGTTCGCTCAATGGGGACTGGACATCATAGGGCCGTTTCCTACAGCAATACGACAACTGAAGTTTCTAGTAGTGGGCATTGACTACTTTACAAAGTGGGTGGAAGCTGAAGCCTTGGCCACCATTACGGAGAAGAACATACGCAGTTTCGTCTGGCGATGTATCATATGCAGATTCGACATCCCTAGAGTCTTAGTCTCGGACAACGGGAAGCAATTCGACAATGACTCCTTCTGAGACTTCTGCTCGCAGTTGGGAATACGGAACCACTACTCCTCCCCTGCCCACCCTCAAGCCAACGGATAGGTCGAAGTCACGAACCGATCCTTGCTGAAGATTATCAAGACTCGGCTCGAGGGGGCAAAGGGTATATAGGCAGAAGAGTTGCTGAGCATACTGTGGGCCTACAGGACTACGGCGAGGACACCAACAGGAGAAACACCGTTCCGACTGACATATGGGAGCGAAGCAGTCATCCTAGCCGAAGTCGGTCTCACGAGCTACAGGGTGCACAACCATGACGAAAGGAAAAACGACGAGGCCATGCGTTTACAGCTCGATCTGGTGGACGAAGTCAGGGCAGCAGCAGAACAAAGGCTCGCACGATACCAGGACCGCATGTCCAAGCACTACAACTCTCGGGTTAGACACAGAAACTTCCAGGTTGAAGACCTCGTTCTAAGGAAAGTCATGGGCGCAGAAAGAGACCCAACCCAAGGAAAACTTGGCCCAAATTGGGAAGGACCTTACCGAGTCACGGCATGGCAGAGGAAAGGCACCTACCATCTGGAGACACTGGACGGACGAAAGTTACCGCATCCTTGGAATGCTGAACACTTGCGAAAGTACTACTAGTAGAAGCGATGACGTGAAGAACAACACCCCCCTTTTTTATTCATAGTTCACTCAGATTTATTATTTACTTTAAGTATTCTCTACAATAAGCCCAAGGGGCAGATTTTTTGCTTACTTTGGTTTTGCTACAATAAGCCCAAAAGGGCAGGTTTTGTTTTTGAACTACTTTTTAGATAGATGCATGGCAATAAAAGGAGTTTATTTAGAACTACTGAAATTTCTACTTACAAATTTAAATTCACAAAAAATTGACGACCTTGAATCCATGAGAAAAATGGCAAAAGTCCACAAGATGGACATAGCAATAAAGCTGACGGTCTAATAAAAGACCGACGAAATGGCCAAGTCCACAAGATGGACAAAGCAACAAAGTTGACGGTCTAATAAAAGACCGACGAAATGGCCAAGTGCACAAGATGGACGAAGCAATAAAAGCTGACGGTCTAATAAAAGACCGACGAAATGACCAAGTCCACAAGATGGACGAAGCAAATATAGCTAACGGTCTAATAAAAGACTGACGAATTGGCTAAGTCCATGAAATGGACGGCCAAAAAGCTGACGGTCTAATAAAAGATGTTGGTCAAGTTCACAATAGGGACGAAGCTATTAAACTAACGGTCTAAAAAAAAAAAAAAAAACCAACAACTTGGCCGTTCGCAAGTAGGACAAGCCAAAAAGCTGACGGCCTATTAAAAGACGGCCAAATCCATAAAAATGGATGAAACTTAGAGCGACGGTCTCAACCAAAGAGTAAAATAAATAAAAAGCCGTTGGATGACTTCACCTCAAAGAGGAAAAGGCTTTGCAATAAGTCAAAGCTGACGGCTTTACTAAGCTGACGGCCCTAGTACTATAAACAACAGTCGAAGCTAACAGTATTAGTAAGCTGAGGGATACACAGGTCCAAGGGTGTGTAAAGATGAGTAGGCTGACGACCTCAACCTACGACTGGGAAGTAGCCTTAGCATCCACAATGCAGGAAAAAGAAGCACAAGATACGGTGCAAAAGCGACGGACACCAATGACATGAATAATAATGTAACACTTACAAGTAAAAAGCCCAAAAAACATAGGGGCACTTAAAAGCATTGTTTACAAAACAGAATATAAAAACTACAAAAATAAGGCCAACACTATACGGGAGCGTCCTTAGAGACCCCGTCATCTTTGTCCTTGGAATTTACATCCTCTACATCCAAAAGTTTGACAGACGGATTGGAAGCAGGAACAGGAGGATTGGCAGCAGGCTGGGCCAAGACAACGCCACTATCTTCATGTGGGGGGGGGGCATCATCGGAGTCGTCACCCTCAACAACGACGACGTTATTAGCAGGCGTCATCGGAGGAGCATCATCCAAGGTGATCCCAGATAGATCCAACTCAGGGAAGGCTGACGCAACTTGCTTAAGACAGTCGTCAAATCCAGTATCGTAATATCTACCACAGGAATCAATGAAGGAATCTGACGCCTTGAATTTTTGGACCGCGTCAGCCCCAGCTTGCTCCACCTGTTTACGAAGGACCGTCAGTTCTTGTTCTAACTTCTCCTTCTGACGGTTCGCCTCTTCGAGCTTCCCCTTAGTCTCCTGCAAATCAACATTCAGAAGACGATCGGCCTCCTTGTACTTAGCCTGTTGGTTCAACAAGTTGGTATTGTGCTTCCTAACGCGATTGACGACCCCCTCCTTAGCCACGCAACGGTCTTGGAGTGCTTTTACGCATACCAAAGCCTAAGAAGGACACAACGGTTGAATAAATGAAAAAGATAAGAAACAAGGGTAGCTGTAAAAAAATGGCTTACCCGTGCCAAGTCAAAAATGGCTGACGCCCCCAAATCCTCGGTCCCCACCTGGGCACATGGGTCTATGTCTGTCGGCTTTATAAAGGACTCTACCTCCTCGACGGTATAGTCCTTATACGTCAGTAGGTAACGAGGCCCTTCCAAGACAGGGTCGGCAGAAGTCATCACCCCCTTTCCAACTCCATGGCCTGATTTAGGGGTTGACTCCTCTGGAGGCTCATCTCCAGGAGTGACGGCCAACCTTCCCGTCTGGTTTCCTCTTTAACAAACCCTTAGTGACGGTCTGGGGAGCTGACGTGGAGGTCAACTCCCCCTTTGCCTTCTTCTCCTCCTTCTGATGGGCAGCAGTAGCCCTTACTCATTGCTTAGCTGACTCCATCTCTGCAAAGGTCGCACACATATAAGGAAAAAAAAAATCTTTCTAACGACAAAAGCTAAAGCAACGGAATAACGGGAAGAAATTACTCACGACGGCGAGAAAATCCTTCTAGCTTGCGAGCCTTAGGCGTCGGTTCGGGACCCCCGCAGTATGCGTGAAGGGTATCGAGATTAATTAAATCTCGATGTGTTTGCTCTTCTAAGGGTATCTCTGTAACCCGACGGATAAAATCCCTCTGCTATTCAGTTATAAGAGGGCGAGTGTATGCTGAAGAAGAAAAACAAGTAAACATTGAAACACTTTAAAAAGATAGAAAAGCATGTAAAGACTGACGGGGATAAAAGCTGTCGGTTAAAACCTGAATCCCTGACAAAAGCCCAAGTATTATCAAAATAACCATGGGGTATTGTCTCCCATTCTTCCTGACGGCACACCCAGTCCGTCCCTTCGACAAAAAAGTACCTACTCTTCCATGCTCTATTTGAATCTGGCATTTCAGACAGTAATCTCAACTCCCTCTCCTTGGCGGCGAAATGGTACATCCCTTTAGAAGAAGACTAGTGCTGGGGTCTATAACAGTAGAAGAACTCATCCAAGGAAAGCTGACGGTGTCCTCCACTTAGACGACCCCATAGGACCTCAGCACTTATAAAAATCCTCCATGAATTGGGAGCGATCTTGCTAACGGACAACCCCAGAAAGTCAGCCAGTTGACAGTGTAAGGCCGTCAGGCGCAGCCTAAGCCTCACAGCAAACATCGCGTCATACATACCCACGTCTGCGGTTCTCCCCGTATAGCACTTTTCATTTTCCCTAGGGAGACGGATAGGAATATGATCTGGGATTTGGAAACGGACGTGCAACTCTTTAAAAACCTTATCACTCATGTTTAGTAAAAATTTGTTGACGGCCCATTCCTCGGGAAGGATAAAGGGACGGCTACCTCCAGGACTTCCTGAGGTTCCCTCGCAAGACTCCTCGTCACCCTCACTTCCGTCACTATCCCTTTCTTCTTCCACCTCAACTTCACCCTCTTCACCTATTACCTCCTCCTGACCTTCATTTTTGAGACTCCCTACCTCCTCGTCAGGAGATTGGGCTAACGTCTCTCTCTCCGACGACCAAGAAAAGCTCCCGAACTCGTCACCTGAACCGAATACCTCGTCATAGCCCGCTCCATCGTGGATCGACGATTGATCACTCGGCGCGTCACTTGACATCTGACTACCTACAAGTGACGGGTTCATTCTAAGCACCTAGGATGACGACCTCGCTATAAGAAAGAAATTAATTAAAATATAGCGTGTACAAAGAAAGAAAAAGGGACTTACAAGTTTCTTAACAGTTTACGGTTGTTGGGAGCAGCGGCAGCAACTCAGGTGACGACGTTGGAAAATTGACGGAACAAAAGGTGACGGATCTTCTCTCCAAGGATTAGTGAAGGTAAAATAGGAAAAATGAGGGGAAGAAGTGGGTTATATATAAAGGGAAAAAGGCGCGGAAGACGAAGCGACGCCCTCGTCCAGAAGCGGAGCCAACCCGAGCGCGCCACGTGTCCGAGCATTTAATATTGGTTGCTCGAGGAGTCACCTTTGAATTATTTTCTCTATCCTAGCCAAAGTAACAAATAACAAGGAAAGAATACTCCATAGCCCATCAGTTATAACTGATGAAGTTATGGAGTAGGGGGCAACTGATAAGGCAAAATTATGGCTTAAAAGCACCCCACTTAATCCGTCGGCTTCACTCAGAATGGGGCCTATGGCTCATGCTGACGAGCTACGTTATAAAAAGGCTGAAGGCCCTGAAGGTGACGGACTGTAATAGGCCGTCGTGGAGGAGGTCCGCGAAGAGCCTTGAGGGGGTTGATTCCTTCATAAGGCTGATGACCCTTCCTGACTGAAGGGAATAAGACAAATCGACGGTCTTAAGGCCGACGGTTATAATAAAACCATAACTTGGCCACCACGCATGAATGATAAAAAGATGACTTGCTTTCCACGTACAATGTTAGAGTCCTATAAGGAAAGGATTTCGCAATCTACATTCACAAGGGCTCCTATAAGGAAAAGACTTCTACTCCAAGGAAGAGAGGTCCACCCTCTACTACTATAAAAGCCCTAATACCCTCATAAATCAAGGTACGCATAATTCACCCCTCTTTAGCACTCTAGAGTTGAAAGAAGTTCTAACTTGACCTTCGGAGGGTATTTGGCCGGCACCACACCGGTGCTCTCTGTTAGGCCTTCTCCTTTTTGTTGTGTAGGTGTCGTTTCGAGGGTACAAGAATTGTGCAACTCACTGGTGATCTTTTCGGCATCATCAATCATCGCCACAAGATGAGGACCTGGGGCTCTGCATTTGTGTTGCAGCTGTTAACCTTTTAATGATATCCACTATTCTAACCTTCTCACTCTCTCCTTCTGAATTACAGCATTGTGACGAAGACGTTCTACCTGACTCCCAATCAGGAAAGGGGTCATCATTAGACTGAGCATCATATTTTTCTTCAACAACAGATTCCCCTGCTTCAGCTGATGATTCTTGAACAGGAAAACCATTTTCAACACTGCTATTTTCAGAATTAGACCTTGATTTCATACTGTTGGACTGGGTAAGCCTCTTCTCCCATATCTAAACAAGGGAAGAAGCCCTGAGGTTTGTAATTTCGATAGAACCAACCGGTGGATTAGGGGAGCCTTCCTCCCTCTTAAAACTTGATTCCCCTGATGACATGATTGGAGAATTTGATAATTCCGAGAGCTCTGCCTCTTGCCTCTGTTTGTCAAATGTTGATACAATCTCTTGTTCTGTTCGGGCAGTCCATCTTTCAAGACTTTGCATCTACTTCGGGCTCATTATTGAGGATTTTTTCCCATCATTGGGACTATGATTACAGTTCTTCTCTCCATTGCCAATCCAAGATTCAACAATTTTATCATTTTGAGCCCCCAGGCTCTCATCTGATACAGAGCCCGAAGATATTCCAATGCAAGAATGGAGGCGACCCGTCACCAAGTGCTTGAGGTTTTTCGGAAAGTTAGGTCGATTACCGTTTTCTCTGTACCGATCAGGCTTGCCATTGTCCCTTAGAATGCAACCAAAAGGCGCAGAGGAAGCGTATTCAACTTCAGAGGATGCCATTTTTTTTTTCCTTTTGAAATTGAATTCAGAGTCTGAATTCTCAATCAATCATTTTCAATTGACATGAATCCAAAACTAGACAAAACCATCAAGACGACAGAGGGAGGGGCTCATCTTAGACGAAAACAGAGGGGCTGTTTAAAGCATATATATTGTTAACCACAAGCTTGATACTCGTTTACAATTTGGCTATATTTAGATAGGCGTTAAAAATAAAATAAAAAAATAAAAAAAACAACAACCCACTAAGAGGAAGAGAAAGAGGTTGCAATTGGTTTGGTCCAAAAGAGGATTTTAGTCTTTTTGCGGAGAAAGAACAAGAGGGTTATAGCTAAAATTAGAGTATGGGTAAGTGCTAGTTTCACAGGGAGAGAGAGAGAGAAGCTAAAAAAGTGTGAGACTGTGAGGAAGTTTCATACATATTATATGTATTGCAGAGGACGAAAACAGAGTTGAGTAGGTGTCTTTAATAAAACAGTGAAAGAGTTTGGTGAAAGAGAGAGACGTTGGTTTTGAGCCGTTGGGATTGTGGGGTCATTGATGCAGTATCTCAAATATGGTTAGCGGAAAAGCAATATGCAATTCATTCTAAAAGGTTAAAACAGAGCAACAAATAAGGAAAAAAAAAAAAAAAGAGAAACAGAGCTCTCTTTCTCTACATGCTATATATGTTGTACTCGTACCCTTCTTTATTGTTTGACTTTATTGGGTTAAAGACTAGTGATTATTATATTGCCATTTTTCACATATCTGGCCTTGATTCTAGTTCATATTCTAAAATAAATTCCAATTTTTTTACTATTAATATTGTGGGGGGTAAAAGCCCAGATTTACCAATTAGGCTTGGGGCCCTGTTTTTGAGATTACTTTATGTCCGAAGAGTAGTAATGGTTTGGGATAGAGTTTACCTGAAGGCAACTAACCCAGAGATGGTGGAAGAGTACAATCCGAAGAGGTCACCATTTGTCCGAGGAGGTTTTACTCATCGGATACGAATAATTCTGATCAAATAAACGTACAGAATGCCCGAATATCCTTCCTGGCGATTTTGGTGACAAAGATGAGTTCTGGGCATTCCTGGGGATGGTAAGGACGAAGAAATATCTCAAGAAAAAGCTGCCACCACCGCATTTAATGCCCTGCAGCAACTTTTCTAGCCGCATTTATGTGGAGAAGACCCCTGAACAGTGCAACCTCAACTACCGCCACTTCCAAAAAGCTAGAGAAGATGTTTGATGTGATCTACACTCAAGTATGTTAGCAGATGGAGGACAAGTGGATGGTTGGGATGATTAGGAAAGAGGCTATATAAAGAAGGAGAGCCCCTGATAGAGGGGGGATCGAAAAAAGAAAGAAAAGAAGAAAGAACCACTTTATTGTAGCTCTGGAACTTGTAACCTAATTTCATTCAATAAAATTCCTCTTCGGACATTAGGGCTACCATTGTTTTTACGTGATTGCATGTTAGATTGTTCACAAATACCATAACCAACTCTTGTTTAATTCATATCCGGCCCAGTTCTTTCACCCACGCTCTACAAATTTATTGTTTTGGGTTCATTGGGCTCATACTCCATATCTTGTGGGCTTGGGCTACAAAAATTGACCCTACAATTGGCGCCGTCTGTGGGAAGAGCTTGTGCAGGGGTGAAAACAACCGTTGGTGATGGCAGGACGAAGTCAACAACAAGCAGAATCTAGGGCATCCCAACATGCTGGCCCTTTTCTTAACTTGGAGAGGAGGCAGGATCATGAGGGCAGTGTGCACACTGTGCATACTGGCCAAAGCCAGTCACATGGCGGAAGTCACGTGTCCCATGCAGAGGAGAATCGGAGCTTGCAACTAGAAGTTGAAAAACTGAAGAGGGAGTTGCGCCATGCAAAGAGGAAACGGATTTCCTCGTATTCTGATGAAGATTCCGACGACGAGCAGGACGTCACTTATCAGCAGAAATCTCAGATACTAGTCAGTGAATCCTTTGAAGAAGAGCCTCATCGCAAAAAGCGATCTAGAAGCCCATCACGCGGAGGCGTAGGGAATGATGCTTTGAGCAGGGCCTTGAATCAAATCTCTCGGTCACCTTTTACCTGCAGAATTAAGGAGGCAAGACTCCCTCGGCGTTTTAATCAACCAACGTTTACCATCTACAAAGGTAAAACGGACCCCGTGAAGCACGTGAGTCATTTTAACCAAAGGATGGCTGTCTACTCCAGAGACGAAGCTCTGATGTGTAAGGTTTTCCCTTCCAGTCTTGGGCCGGTTGCCATGAGGTGGTTTGACGGTCTGAAGGTAGACTCCATTAACTCCTTCAAAGAACTCACTCAAGCATTTGGCTCCCGTTTTGTCACATGTCGAAGAGTGGCCAGACCCTTGTCTTCACTACTATCCTTGACCATGCAGGAGGGTGAGACCTTGAAGGCGTATTCAGATAGATACTGGGAGATGTTCAATGATATGGAAGGCAACTCTGATGCGATGGCCCTCAGCACATTCAAGCTCGGCCTCCCTACTGACCATGGTTTGAGAACGTCCTTATCTGGCAAACCAGTCACAAGCATGCGTCAACTTATGGACCGTATAGAAAAGTACAAAAGAGTTGAAGAGGATCAGCAACAAAGGAAGGGAAAAGATAAAGCAATCCCCCAAGAGAGGAGAGATTTTCGGTTGGATCGTTACAATAGCAGTAAACTGCGCAGAGATTTCGCTGGACAACTAGGATCGACCAATCCTCAAGCGGTCAATACTGTATTTAAAGAGCGGTGCACCAAGTTTTGGAAAATATTAAAAACGAGCCATTTTTCAAGTGGCCGAATAAGATGGTAGGAAACCCTGAGAGGCGTAATCGTAATCTCTACTGCTAGTACCATCAAGACCATGGGCACACCACAGAGGATTGTAGGAGCATGTGGGATCACTTGGACCAAATAGTTCGTGATGGTAGACTAAGACACCTCTTACATCCCTCCAGCGGCCGAGGAGGGCAGATGGGCTCAGGGCCACGAAGAGATGACCCTTCAAAGCCGCCACTAGGAACTATTAACGTTGTCTTCGCCGCGCCGGGGAGAACAAGGTCCTGGCCATTGAAAGTCATGTCGGTAGGTCGACCACCAGCAGAAGATATAGACAGAGTTCCGAAGAGAGTTAAGTCGGGTTCTCCGCTTGTTATAGGGTTCTCGGACGAAGACATGACTGGCACCATCCAACCCCATGATGATGCATTAGTTATCATCCTCAGAATTGGAGGGTATGATGTGAAGAGGGTGATGGTGGACCAGGGAAGCGCTGTGGAGATAATGTACCCTGATCTCTACAAGGGGATAAGCCTGAAACCCCAGGACCTCATACCATACAACTCCCCCCTCGTGAGTTTTGAAGGGAGGGTTGTCACCTCAAAAGGCCAGATACGCTTACCTGTGCAAATTGGGACCGAAGTGGTAGAGGTGGATTTTATTGTTGTGAATGTGTATTCGCCTTATACTGCAATTGTGGCCAGACCTTGGCTTCATACACTAGGGGCTGTTTCCTCTACTTTGCATCAGAAGGTCAAATACCCGTTTGAAGGGCGAGTTCATGAGATCCGAGGAGACCAATCCGCGGCCCGACAGTGCCTAGTGGTTGCCATCCAGCACGAGCCCGAAGCCGAGTCTTCATCCAGAGCTGAAAGGGGTTTATAGCAATTAAAGTCTCGGGAATTGCCCGTCGAAGGTTCAGATGAAGGCACTCGATGTGAAGATTTAACGAAAGTGGTTATTGGAGGTGATCCTGATAAGTTCTTCCAAGTTGGATCACAGCTACCCCTTCAAGAGAGGGAAGAGTTAATAGAGTTCCTCAAGCGAAATCTTGATGTATTTGCCTGGAGCGCTTACGAAGCCCCAGGGGTGGACCCAGAATTCATATGTCACCATTTGAAGGTAAACCCGCTGATTACCCCCAAGAAACAGCCTCCTCGGCGCCCATCCAAGGAGCATGCTGATGCGGAAAGAGAAGAAGTAGCGAAACTCAAACAAGCCGGAGCTATTAAGGAAGTTTTTTATCCTGAGTGGCTAGCAAATACCGTGGTGGTAAAGAAGAAGAGTAGGAAGTGGCGAGTGTGCGTGGGCTTTACTGATTTGAATTAGACTTGCCCCAAAGATCCATTCCCTATGTTGAAAATCGACCAACTGGTGGATGCCACCGTCGGGCATCCTCGGATGAGCTTCCTGGACGCCTTCCAAGGCTACCACCAGATACCACTAGCCTTGGACGATCAGGAGGAAACTGCTTTTGTCACCCCTATTGGTAACTACCACTATAAGGTGATGCCATTTGGCTTGAAGAACGCGGGGTCTACCTATCAGAGGATGATGACGAGGATGTTCGAGGCACAGTTGGGTAAAAATATCGAGGTCTACATAGATGACATGGTAGTAAAGAGCAAGGTTGTTGCTGAGCATGTGAAGGACCTGGAAAGTACCTTTGAGGTACTAAGGAAGTACAAGCTGCGCCTGAATGCGTCTAAATGTTCATTCGGGGTAGGATCTGTCAAGTTCTTGGGATACATGCTGACTCACAGAGGAATTGAGGTTAACCCCGACCAGATAAAGGCCATCAACGATTTACAAGTTCCTCGGAATCCCAAGGAGGTTCAGAAACTAACTAGGATGACCGCTGCCCTGAATCGATTCATCTCTAGATCAGCAGACAGGTGTCGGCCCTTTTTCTCTCTGCTCAACAAGTGGAAGGGATTCGAATGGACTGAAGAATGTGCTTTGGCCTTTCAACAGCTCAAAGATTATTTAGCTCGGCCACCAATTATGTCCAGACTTGAGCCAGACGAGGTATTGTTCGCCTACATCGCTGTAGCTACTTGTGCGGTGAGCCTGGTGTTGATACGATCAGACTGCGGTGTGCAAAGACCAGTTTATTACATAAGCAAGTCACTGCATGAGGCCGAGATCCGTTACTTGCCTCTGGAGAAGGCTATCCTAGCAGTGGTACTCGGTACACGAAAGCTACCTCACTACATCCAGGCCCATACTGTCATTGTCCTCACTCAACTCCCGCTCAGGGCCATACTCCGAAGCGCCGACTACACTGGGCGGATTGCCAAATGGGTACGATCTTAGGGGCTTTCGATATCAAGTATATGCCCCGCACATCGGTCAAAGGCCAGGTTCTTGCGGATTTAGTGGCCGAGTTCACGGAGCCCCGACTAGAAGAAGTAATGCCTATGTCGGACATGGATGAAAAATCAGTTGGCATGATATCTCAGCAAGACCCCTCCCGTTGGGAAGTGTATGTAGATGGCGCTGCAAATCAAAAAGGTTCTGGAGTGGGGCTAGTGTTGATATCCCCTAAGAAAATCACTATCGAAAAGTCGTTAAGGCTGGACTTCTCAGCAACGAATAATGAAGCGGAGTATGAGGCCCTACTGATGGGAATGGCTATGGTCTGGAGAATGGGAGGGAAGTCCGTGGAGTTGTTCTCGGACTCAAGGTTAATCGTAGGTCAAGTACAAGGTGAATTTGAGGCGAAAGATGAACGAATGCAGGGGTACTTGAGTCGAATGCAGGGGTACATGCGGAGTCCCTGGCTACGCTTGCTACCTCCTCGGCGCAAAATTTACCGAGAACCATCCTCGTTGAGGACTTGCATGGGCCCACAGAGGCAAAAAGAGAGGTAATCCAGGTTCACCAAGTCCGAGCCGACTTCTGCTGGATGGACCCTATAATTAAATTCCTAAAAGAAGATATATTGCTAGAAGAGAAGGGGGAAGCTGACAAAGTTCGAAGGAAGGTGACCAGATTCTGGTTATCCGAGGACCAGAAATTATATAGACGCTCCTATTTGGGACCATACTTGTTGTGCATGCATCCCGAAGCATCTAAGCTACTACTGGAAGAGCTACATGAAGGAATCTGTGGGAGCCACACTGAAGGCAGATCCTTGGCTCACCGAGCCCTCACCCAAGGTTATTGGTGGCCGAACATGCAAAAAGAAGCCCACGAGTATGTTAAAAAGTGTGATCAATGTCAGCGCTTCGCCCCAAACATTCACCAGCCAGGGGGAACTCTCAATCCGCTATCTAGCCCATGGCCTTTCGCCCAATGGGGCTTGGACATCGTGGGACCATTCCCTAAAGCTGCAGGAAACAAGAAGTACCTTCTAGTCGGTACAGACTATTTCACCAAGTGGGTCGAAGCTGAGCCGCTAGCCAATATCAGAGATGTTGACGTTCAAAAGTTTGTGTGGAAGAACATTGTCACTCGGTTTGGAGTTCCTCACACTCTCATCTCGGATAATGGCTTACAATTCGATAGCAAAGCATTCATGAGTTATTGTAGTGAGTTGGGAATCATAAATAGATATTCCACGCTTGCCTATCCCCAGGGTAATGGGCAAGCAGAAGCTGTTAACAAGGTCATAGTGAATGGCTTGAAGAAGAGGCTAGATGACGCGAAGGGCAAATGGGTAGAAGAATTGTCACATGTGCTTTGGGCTTACAGAACTATGCCTCGCAGGTCTACTGGAGAGACCCCCTTCTCAATGGCCTATGGGGCTGAAGCTGTCATTCCTTTGGAAACCGGGTTCCCAACATTGAGGACCAGTTCCTTCAATCCGACCAGCAACAACGAGCAGCTAGAAAGGAGTTTAGACCTGATTGATGAAAGGAGGGAAAGTGCCATGGTTCAACTGGCACATTACCAACAAAAGCTTAGGCAGGGCTACGATGCTAATATAAGGCTAAGGCCTTTAGAACCTGGTGACCTGGTGTTGAGGAAAGTTGTGGGTACTGCAAAGAACCCAGATTGGGGAAAGTTAGGACCCAATTGGGAAGGGCCATATCGTGTTACTTCAGGGGCTGGCATTGGGGCGTATTTCTTAGAAGACCTGGATGGTCATGTAATACCACGTCCTTTGAATGTAAATAACCTCAAAAGGTACTATTATTAGTCGATCGTTCGCTTCAATTAATATGCTGGTTCTGTATATCTTACTGTTCTTTAAGTGTTTAAACTTAAATCCAATTATGCCTGTAGTCCTCGGACCAGATGATTTGGGTTAGTTAGCACTCTGTTACTGTTCTTTAAGTGTTTAAACTTAAATCTAATCATGCCTGTAGTCCTCGGACTAGATGATTTGGGTTAGTTAGCACTCTGTTACTGTTCTTTAAGTGTTTAAACTTAAATCCAATCATGCCTGTAGTCCTCGGACCAGATGATTTGGGTTAGTTAGCACTCTGTTACTATTCTTTAAGTGTTTAAACTTAAATCCAATCATGCCTGTAGTCCTCGGACCAGATGATTTGGGTTAGTTAGCACTGTTACTATTCTTTAAGTGTTTAAACTTAAATCCAATCATGCCTGTAGTCCTCGAACCAGATGATTTGGGTTAGTTAACACTCCGTTGCAGTCTCCCAAGTGTTTAAACTTAAATCCAATCATGCCTGTAGTCCTCGGACTAGATGATTTGGGTTAGTTAACACTCTGTTGCAGTCTCCCAAGTGTTTAAACTTAAATCCAATCATGCCTGTAGTCCTCAGACCAGATTATTTGAGTTAGTTAACACTAAAATATGTTCGTTCCCTATGGTCCTTGAACCAAATAGTACAGGTTAGTCAACACCCCCACATAGCTAGTGCCATTATGGCTTAGCGCTAAAATTCTTGATTGAGTTTAAATTGATTCTAACTTATGATTGGCTTCCTTAGTTATGTTTAATTCAAAGCCTAGGGGTAATCACACTCTCTTTGTATATTTAAAAAGGCATGTAAAACTTCCATAATTACTCACCGCAATCATTGCTTATTACTCTTATACGAATTGTTCTTTTCGGTACCAATTTCGATTATTCATACCATTGGCATGATATAGTGATCAAGTTTATTCGCACTAACCTAATTACGAAGTATAGCTATATGCAGCAATGATAAATCATAAGACATGTAACAAAAACAGTAAAAAAAAAAAAAAAAAAAGAAAAGAAACTGTTTCATTGATCAAAAGAAAAGGGTTTACAATTCCTTAACATAAAAACAAAATTAATGCAAGTACAAAACAAAAATCCCTATATCTATGTCTTCGGTTGAGGCACCACAAGGTCAGCAGCCTGGCCTGTCCGAGTAGCAGCAGCTTCTGGGGCCTGGTCCTTGGGCTCGGAGGTCTTCCCTTCTTCGAAATCTTTGGAGACTTCAGGGTTAGCAGAAGGAACTTGACTGGCCAGGAGTTGAATTGAGGCCTCTAGGAGCTGTGAAGGAGGAGGATCAGCCACAGGGAGCTCTCGGATCTCAGGATCGTAGTATATGTTCCCAGGCAGTCTCAGCTTCGAGTTAGCAGGGACTCCAGCAGCATCTATTGCCTTGTTCCAGGTTATGTCACAATAATCTCGGCTAACCGAGGCAAATTGTTCCGTAAGCTGGGACTCGGTCTCATCCACCTCCAGCTGGTATGCTGCTTTTCTCTCAGCTTCGACTGCCTCCTTGGCCAGTTGAGCATTTTGCTCGGCTAGTCGGGCACTCTCCTTGGCTTTTTTAAGCTCATCTCTGAGCCCTTTTACCAGCTCCCTCTCAGTAGCCAAGTTGATCTCGGCCATGTTTAGCTGCTTGCGCTGCTCCTCGGCATGCCTTTCAACAGTTTTCAGGCCGGTGTTGAGGTTGTTCCTCTGGTTGGTCATATCTTTGAATTGCTCGGATAAGAGAGCATATTATTCCTTCAGATTGCCCAGGGATTTTTCAGCCTTGAACCGAGAGTGGGCCTCTGCTTGAGCTTCGATGTAGGACTTTTTGTTCCACTCCTCGGCCACGTAGATTTGTTGTGTAACCTACATAATGAAAACTCCGAGTATAAGGCATAAGAAAAAAAGGAGAGGATTGAAAAGGCTCAGCGATTTAACCTAACAGACTAAGTCCACTTACCATGGCTATATCCCTCTTAAGGGATAGGAAGAGTTTCTGTTGGTTGAAACGCCTGTAGGACTCCATATCATGGGGGAGGAGGAGTGGCTGCTCCAAGGCCTCAGCAACGAAGCCTACCCTTCCCCCATCATAGTTCCTGAGGGAGGTGTCCCAAGGGATCAGAGCGCCATCCAGCTCCAACCTCGGAGACCATGTGCGAGGCCCTCCTCGGCGGACGTCTGCCACGACAGCCTCGTCCCGGCTCTCAACAGACCAGCCCCTTCTGCTCCGGTGGTCTCTTGCCACCTTCTGTTGCTTATTTGCCTTGGGTGGCACCACCACCACTTCCCTCTCCTCGGTTTCGAGGGGCCTTTTCTTCTTCAAGTCCAGTACGGCTTTAGGTCGGGGTCAGAAACCTGAGGTGGTGGCGGAGGCAGATTCGCCACTGGTTGAGAAGTCCCAGTACCTTTTGGCTCGGACTTCTTCTCTCTGTTCTTCATTAACGCCCTTAAGTCTGCCATGTCTTCCTTATGCGAAGAGACTTCAGGAATGGCAGTTGTCAAAAGGGGTGGATGGGCACTGGAATGCCTATCAATCCCCTCTTCGGAGTCCGAGGACGGTATGACCTGTACCCCGCCCGAAGCTTCTCCTCTGAATTGGAATTTATCTATCTGCTCTTCTAATGAGGAGGTCGAGGAGCCAACCCTTTCACCTACAACTTCCGGTTCAAGGGGACTTGGGCAACTGGTTGGACGAGCAGCGGTACACCCCGTGGGTTGGGGTGTGGCACTGGTGCAAGGTCGTGTGGCACTAAAAACCCCTTCCGAGCAACGTCTATTCGATTGAGACGGTGATCCCCTTATGTTATAGCGTTGCCGATCAGTTGACAGTCTTTCTTCTTCGCCGTGTACCCGAGAATAAGAGGAGCTGACCGCAGCTGCCCGTCCTCGCTTACAAAGATCTCTGATCTTAACAGGTAGTTGAGAGCGGCAGTATTGGTAAGGCTGAGCCGAGGAGAAACGCGGTTCCTATCTGTTAAAAATCACGACAAAACTTTATCAGAAACTCGAAAATAGCAACACAAAGAGAATTAAAAATTGTAAAAGGGCGGGGATCCTAAGTCTACTATTAGAGAACCTAAATCTAGCATGTCCCACCTGGCTCTCCTGGCTTGGTTGGGCAATGGGGACCGTCGTGCCATGCGCCTGAGACGATCACATAATCGTCTTTCATCCCTTTGTTTGATTTGGGGAGGCAAGAGATGAGTCTAACCTCGTCGGACCGGGATTTGAGATAGTATCCCGCCCCTTGTTGGCTGTGGCACTCATGCATGTGCACCACATCAAGCTAGGTGAGGCCCAATCCTAAATGGCGGTTCAGGTCCTCACCCGCTCCTAGGATCCTAAACATGTTGGGCGCGCATTGATCCGGGCTAATCCTATGGTTCCTAAGATAACTAGTGGTGATGGGACCCATAGGGATGGTCATACCTCCTTCTAGAAAAGCAATGAGGGGGATAACAACTTCGCCCGTCTTCCGATCCGTTAGTATTTTTTCCGGGGAACAATACCTCACACCCACGTTTAGGGGCATGCGATATGCGGCCCTAAATGCTTTCATCTGATCAGGGCTATCTACCAGGTACTGGAGTTTACCCATGGCACTTAAAAACGAAAAGATGGCTGGCCGAAGAGAAGACTAAAGGATCTAATGGACGACAACTTACGAGAACTAGGTCGGAGAAAGATTTTCTGACTCGTAGAAGGATTCGCGAAGACTCTGAGGAAACTGGAATCGATGACTGAGAGATTTGCAAGGTAAGGAAGAAATAACTTCTTCTGAGGATTTATACTGGGTCACGTGAAGGGGCGGAAGTTATTTCGCCCAAACCCCGGGGAAGAACCACGTCCATCAGATCAATCATTCATCGTTGGATACAAAGGACAAGGCGCTACCTGGTGCAATTAATGCAATGCCTTGGCAATATGGAAACTGCAGCGGCAATGATGAAGTGCTTATATCTATGCCTACACACGTGCCAGTTCAGACACGTGGTTGTTCTCAAACTTTTTACTCCGTGGCAGGTCAAAATCACACTTTTTCTCTTCGGATGCGAGGGAAAAATTGTGATTTTGAGGGGCTATTGTGGGGGGTAAAAGCCCAGATTTACCAATTGGGCCTGGGGCCCTGTTTTTGAGATTACTTTATGTTTGAAGAGTAGTAACCGTTTGGGATAGAGTTCACCTGAGGGCAACCAACCCAGAGATGGTGGAAGAGTACAATCCGAAGAGGTCACCATTTGTCCGAGGAGGTTTTACTCCTCGGATACGAATAATTCTGATCAAATAAACGTACAGACTGCCCGAATATCCTTCCTGGCGATTTTGGAGACAAAGATGAGTTCTAGGCATTCCTGGGGATGATAAGGATGAAGAAATATCTCAAGGAAAAGCTGCCACCACCGCATTTAATGCCCTGCAGCAACTTTTCTGGCCACATTTATGTGGAGAAGACCCCTGAACAGTGCAACCTCAACTACCGCCACTCCCAAAAAGCTAGAGAAGATGCTTGATGTGACCTACACTCAAGTATGTTAGCAGATGGAGGACAAGTGGACGGTTGGGATGATTAGGAAATAGGCTATATAAAGAAGGAGAGCCCCTAATAGAGGGGGGATCGAAAAAAGAAAGAAAAGAAGAAAGAACCACTTTACAGTAGCTCTGGAACTTGTAACCTAATTTCATTCAATAAAATTCCTCTTCGGACATTAGGGCTACCATTGTTTTTACGTGATTGCATGTTAGATTGTTCACAAATACCATAACTAACTCTTGTTTAATTCATATCCGGCCCAGTTCTTTCACCCACGCTCTACAAATTTATTGTTTTGGGTTCATTGGGCTCATACTCCATATCTTGTGGGCTTGGAATACAAAAATTGACCCTACAAATATAATATTATCTGTTTAGCACAACTTGTATGCCTAAGATGGCTTATGATAGTATATTAATAGGTCTAGTAAAAATCTCATCTTTCATACTGAGTGTTTCATTTATGCTCTACCAATGGAGATTATCCTTCCTTTTATTATAAAGTGATCAAATTTTAAAATGAAAATAAAAATAAAAATTAATTATACTGCATATTAGAGATAATTTACAAGTATAATAAAATCTAAAAGCATTTCCACAATATTCAACACTTATATTTTCTGTTGTTCTTCTAGAACCATATCATTCGCTTTGCAACAACTTTTACCACAATTTGCTAAAGTCGTCAATTGTAAGTGCTGGACAATTATTTTTAGATGTTTTATCAATTGAGATTATCCTTCTTTTTCTTATAAAGTAACCAAATTTAAAGATGAAAAAAATAAAATTAATCATATGACATAGTAGAGATAATTTATAGGTATAACAAAATTTTACAGCATTTCCACAATAATCAAAATCCATATATTCAACTGTTCTTTTAGAACCATGTCATTTGCAATAGCTTTTACCGCAATTTGCTGAAGTCGTCAACTATAAGTGCTGGACAATCATTTTTAGGCATTCTATCAATTGAGATTATCTTTCTTTTTCCTGTAAAGTAACCAAAATTTAAAATGAAAAATAAAAATTAATCATATGGTGTATAAGAGATAATTTACGGGTATAATAAAATCTTACAACATTTCCACAACAGTCAACCTCCATATTTTGAGCAATTCTTTTAGAGCTATATCATTTGACACAACTTTTATCACAATTTACTAAACTCATCAATTGTGAATGCTGAATAATCAATTTCACATGCTCTATCAATCAAGAATATCCTTCATTTTCTTATAAAGTAACCAAAATTTAAAAAAAAAAAAAATCATTGGCATATTAGTGAAAAGTGTATGAGTATAAAAATATCTTAAAATATTTTCACAACACCCATGTTTTGAGCCGTTCTTCTATGACCACACAATTTGCCATGACTTTCTGAATGTGTCAATTGTGAGTAGTAAACAATCACTTTTATATGAATCTACTACCTTTTTCTCCCTAACTCAAAAGTTGATCACATTAGAGTTGCAGCACAAAAGTTATACCCCCTAAACATTCTCTAGTTTGAGTTGTGGTGGGTCAATGTATAATTTTATTTTATTTTATAATGGACTAATTCCTCAACTTGCTGTAAAAATATGTAAAATATTGTAAGATTTTGTTATGGCTGTAATCATAATCTTTCCTTTTCTTTTCTTTTTAGATAAAAATCGACATATTATAATTTATGGAATATAAAATAAAACACTGAACGGTGGGATAGATGATTTTATTTGGTTTCAACTTTCTTTCATTCCTATCCATTGGTTTTAGTTTTTATTTTTGTTTGTTTCGATAGAAAACCTTATATAAAGATAGTTTTTCGTATTTTCCAGTGTTTGGTAGCATTAGAAAAATGAGTTAAAGGAAAACTATATTTGGCCAACATAAAAAGTATTGTTTATTTTTAGAGATTGTTCTCCACTAAATTCTTTTGGAAAACAACTCTATTTCTTTTTTTTTTTTTTTTTGGTAAAGAAAACAACTCTATTTCATAGTAAGCTAAACAAGGAAAGTTAACAAATTGTTTTTCAACTCATTTAGGGTTATTACCAAACATAGAAAAATGAGATAGTTTTATAGAAAATACTTTCTGAAAAATGACTCATTTTTTAGAAAACATTATTGTCAAAGCAAACAGAGCATGGTTTTTTTTTTTTAACTCATTCTTTAGGTTAGGTTTATCATGTGATGGTTACAACTCAATTAGTACATAGAAGGGTCACTTCTGTTTGTTTTAGTGATAACGTTTTTTAGAAAACGAGTCATTTTTCAAAAGTATTTTCTATAAAAGTATCTAATTTTCCTATATCTGGTAGAAACCTTAAATGAGTTAAAAAAATAATTGTAGGGACTGGGTTTGAGCACTTCTACTGTTGAGAGAGTGTACTCAAGCCCAGCTAGCCCAGTACAATGAATTTGTAGAGAGCGGGTTTAAGAACTAGGCCCTAGCAAGCAGACAACGGACAATGTAGCGTTCGCCACCGTCGAATGCTTGCGGACCAAGATTATCCTCCCAAGTCTGTCCTCGGCACCAGTCCAAGGAGTTTAGTAGTGGTCTCTCTCCTAGGGAATCGTCCTCCATTCTTATTTGTTTCTTCCCCTTATATAGTCCTTTTTTTCATAACCTCTTTCTTCCACTTGTTGATCATCCACGCCCCTTTCTTCTGACTGCCCGTTCCATCAGCCACTTTACCAGCACTCTTGTGAGTTGCAGCAACCAAGGCAGCCTTGTCCAGAGGTCACATCTCCATTAATGCGGCCGGAAGGTTAGGTGAGTGCACTTAATGTGGAGGTGACAGCTTATCCTGAACTTGTTCCTCCACCATGCTGCTATGGCTGACGTGTCAGTCTCCGTCTGCCAAGGACAGGGTCGTCCTCGGCAGGGTTCTTGGCAATTTAGGTTTTCACACTTCGTCCTCGGACATTTCTTTATCCTCGTCTTGGGCCTTGGGCCGGATATGATATGGGTGGGGGTTGCTAGATTATTAGGCCCCACAATAGCCCCTCGAAATCCTGTTGTCTGGCTCTTCGGACGGGGAAGAGGATTTTGATGTCCTCGGGCCCCTATTATGGCTTGTCATGTCTTGTCTTCTGTTAGCGCCAGAGTCTCTTCATCTGTCCAAGGCACGTTCCTGGCGCTTCGGAACACGAAGCGTGCCCTCATTAAATTCTGGCGGCTCTATGCTCCCCACGTCAACGGTGTGATGCTAATTGACGGTTGGGCTTACTCCAGCGTTATGAATGGAGAAACTCGCATGGTTACCTTTAATTGGGGATATAAATACCTATTCGAACCGATTGGCCTTTTCACTTTGGCATTCAAGAGTTCTCGCGCGTGTTCACTGAATTCGGTCAAATCTCCAACTACACCCACGCCTTTTTCAGCATAAAAAGCCTGTCTGATGAGCTTTTCCTCATTTTTGTAAGTCTTCTTCTCTCTAGCTCAAACTTCTTCTCTGACTCCTTTCTTTTTCATTTTATTTTGCTTTTTGTCTTGGTGACATTGTAACGCAAATATTTTTTGTGTAATATATTCAATCGTTTGTTTTTAATTCTTTCGAATGATGCTTCCTTTCACTTGTCGTACTTTAATGCTTTGCTCAATACCTTGGTTCTGTCTAGGACTTAGTCTTGTGAAGCAATTGGTTTCCCCACAGGTTTGAGTCCGAGGACCATACAACACCTTGGTTCAGTTTAACGCTTATGTTCTTCTGTAAGTAACTAGTTTTCCCATAGGTTTAAGTCTAAGGACCATGCAATACCTTGGTTCAGCCTAGCACCCAGGTTCTCCTTGCGGTTGTTAGTTTCCCCATAGGCTTGAGTCCGTGGACCATGTAATACCTTGGTTCAGTCTAACGCTCATTTTCTTCTGTAAGTAACTAGTTTTCCCACAGGTTTGAGTCCGAGGACGATGCAATACCTTGGTTCAGCCTAGCTTTCTCCATAGGCTTGAGTCCGTGGACCATGCAATACCTTGATTCAGTCTAACGCTTATGTTCTTCTGTAAGTAACTAGTTTTCGCATAGGTTTGAGTTCGAGGACTATGCAATACCTTGGTTCAGCCTAGCACCCAGGTTCTCCTTGTGGTGGCCAGTTTCCCCATAGGCTTGAGTCCGTGGACCATGCAATACCTTGGTTCAGTCTAACGCTTATGTTCTTCTGTAAGTAACTAGTTTTCCCATAGGTTTGAGTCCGAGGACCATACAAGACCTTGGTTCAGTTTAGTACCTAAGTATATTTGAGTGGTTAGTTTTCCCATAGGCTTGAGTCCGAGGACCATGCAAGGCCTTGGTTCTGTCTAACGCTTGTATTATTCTGTAAGTAACTAGTTTTCCCATAGGTTTGAGTCTGAGGACCATGCAATACCTTGGTTCAGCCTAGCACCCAGGTTCTCCTTGCGGTTGTTAGTTTCCCCATAGGCTTGATTCCGTGGACCATGTAATACCTTGGTTCAGTCTAACGCTCATGTTCTTCTGTAAGTAACTAGTTTTCCCATAGGTTTGAGTCCGAGGATCATGCAATACCTTGGTTCAGCCTAGCACCCAGGTTCTGATTGCGGTGGTTAGTTTCCCCATAGGCTTGAGTTCGTGGACCATGCAATACCTTGGTTCAGTCTAACGCTTATGTTTTTCTGTAAGTAACTAGTTTTCCCATAGGTTTGAGTTTGAGGACTATGCAATACCTTGGTTCAGCCTAGCACCCAGGTTCTCCTTGCGGTGGTCAGTTTCCCCATAGGCTTGAGTCCGTGGACCATGCAATACCTTGGTTCAGTCTAACGCTTATGTTCTTCTGTGAGTAACTAGTTTTCCCATAGGTTTGAGTCCGAGGACCATGCAAGACCTTGGTTCAGTCTAGTACCTAGGTATATTTGAGTGGTTAGTTTTCCCATAGGCTTGAGTCCGAGGACCATGCAAGGCCTTGGTTCTGTCTAACGTTGATATTCTTCTGTAAGTAACTAGTTTTCCCATAGGTTTGAGTTCGAGGACTATGCAATACCTTGGTTCAGCCTAGCACCCAGGTATATTTGGGTGGTTAGTTTTCCCATAGGCTTGAGTCCGAGGACCATGCAAGGCCTTAGTTCTGTCTAACGCTTATATTCTTCTGTAAGTAGCTAGTTTCCCCATAGGTTTGAGTCCGTAGACCATGCAAGACCTTGGTTCAGTCTAGTTCCCAGGTGTTCTTCTGTAAGTAACTAGTTTCACCAAAGGTTTAAGTCCGAGGACCATGTAAGACCTTGGCTCAGTCTAGTACCCAGGTGTTCTTCTGTAAGTAACTAGTTTCACCGAAGGTTTGAGTCCGAGAACTACGCAAGACCTTGGCTCAGTCTAGTACCCAGGTGTTCTTCTATAAGTAACTAGTTTCATCGAAGGTTTGAGTCCGAGGACCATGCAAGATCTTGGCTCAGTCTAGTACTCCATCGTCACTACTTGGGGCGAAGGGAGTTTGTCTTTGACGCTGGAATGTCCGTTTCTAGGGCGATAATGTTCTCGGCCTTGTCTTGCCGAGGGGGGACTCCTCCTTAGTCTGGGCAGTGGGCCCAATATTGGCCTGGACGAGGGCGACCTGCCCCTCTTTCGCCTCACTTTTTCGCCCACTTCGATTACGAGGCGTCTTTTGACTGTTCGCGTTTCGCGCTTGACGCTTCGGTTTGCGAAGCGTGCCCTCATTAATATCCTCGTGGATTAATGCAGATCCAGCGGTTGATGGCCTCTTTGGAATTTGGGCAGGATTAGTGTCGCTGATAATTCTTCTTTCGAATTCTGGGTGGACCAATTCCCACCAACCTTCGCCCTCCATATAAGGCTTTCTGAGGGAATCGTCCTTCCACACTTCACAAACCCTCTAGTTAAACAGGAAACATGATTCTCTCACCCTCTAAGCCCCTTCAATAACCTTGCTAGGATTGTGATCAAAGCCTAAAGGAATGGGTCGGCTCTGGATGAGGGCGGGGGCAAGCAAGCTAAAGGTCCTCCTCCCTCGATTGAGAGCCGCTGCGGTTGTAGTCCGCGTCAGGCTTCCAGCGCTGTAAGGGTTGGGCGTCATCCTGGTGGTATCGTGCCTGGCAATCAGGTTGGAGGTCTATGAAGTACATGACGCTTTTCTCCGGTGCGTGTCCATGCCTGCCCTTCGAGCTGGTAGTGACTTGCGCCCAGCTTACCCGCCGATGGAGGCTCGTAAGATTACGTCATGTTCGGTGCCCGGGTGTTGCCGCCTCTAATGTTCAATCATCATGAGGCTGGGGGAGCATCAAGGGAACATCATGGGGTGGGGTCATCAGGCGCTTTTGCATCTGCTCCTCTCTTCTCGCCGATACCATTCATACCGGCCCGGGAGTTGCTGGTAGCCTTGAAGCAAGCCTGCCTCAGCCCCCTTCTTTTTAGGGTTAGCCTTTGAACAAGTCCGTCTGGGCCTCTGTTTGTAGAGTTAGCTTAAAAACAAGCCTGTCTGAGCCTCTGTTTGTATCATGTATTTATTTTTTTGTTTAATAAAATGTTGCAACATTTATTCACTTTTCCTTTTCTCTAAATCTTCTACTTTTTTGCAATGATTGTTTCTTGTGCAAACATGTCATTGTTAACCTTCTGTAAACTAGCCACCTAGGGACGACTGTCCATTGCACCTGCTAGCGCACAAGTTCTTCCCACAGATGGCGCCAATTGTAGGGACAGGGTTTGAGCACTTCTACTGTTGAGAGAGTGGACTTAAGCCCAGCTAACCCAGTACAATGAATTTGTAGAGAGCGGGTTCAAGAACTAGGCCCTAGCAAGCGGACAACGGACAATGTAGCGTTCGCCACCATCGAATGCTGGCAGACCAAGATTATCCTCCCAAGTCTATCCTCGGCACTGGTCCGAGGAGCTTAGTAGTGGTCTCTCTCCCAGGGAATCGTCCTTTATTCTTATATGTTTCTTCCCCTTATATAGTCCTTTTCTTCATAACCTCTTTCTTCCACTTGTTGATCATCCACGGCCCTTTCTTCTGACCGCTCGTCCTATTAGCCACTTTACCAGCACTCCTGTGAGTTGCAGCAACCAAGTCAGCCTTGTCCAGAGGTTACATCTCCATTAATACGGCCGGGGGGTTAGGTGAGCGCACTTAATGTGGAGGTGACAGCTTATCCTGAACTTGTTCCTCTACCATGCTACTATGGCTGACGTGTCGGTCTCGGTCTGCCGAGGACAGGGTCCTCCTCGACAGGGTTCCTAGCAATTTAGGCTTTCACACTTCATCCTCGGACATTTCTTTATCCTCAGCTTGGGCCTTGGGCTAGATATGAGATGGGCCGGGGTTGCCAGATTATTAGGCCCCACAATAATCTTCTAACTTTTCTTATTTAGCTTGCTATGAGATGGAGTTGTTTTCCAAAAAAGAAATTAGTGGAAAACAATCTCTAAAAATAAACCATAAAAGAGTTTTCCTCTGACTCATCTTTTATGGTTTATTTTTAGAGATTGTTATCCACTAATTTTTTTTGGAAAACAACTCTATTTCACAGTAAGCTAAATAAGGAAAGTTAAGAAATTGTTTTTCAACTCATTTAGGGTTATTACTAAACATAGGAAAATGAGATAGTTTTATAAAAAATACTTTCTGAAAAATGACTCATTTTTTAGAAAACATTATTGTCAAAACAAATAGAACGTGGTTTTTTTTTTTTTTTACCTCATTCTTTAAGTTAGGTATATCATGTGATGGTCTCAACTCAATTAGTACGTAGAAGGGTCACTTCTGTTTGTTTTAGCAATAACGTTTTTTAGAAAATGAGTTATTTTTCAAAAAGTATTTTCTATAAAAGTATCTAATTTTCCTATGTTTGGTAGAAACCTTAAATGAGTTAAAAAATAATATTCTAACTTTCCTTATTTAGCTTTCTATGAGATGGAGTTGTTTTCCAAAAAAGAAATTAGTGGAAAACAGTCTCTAAAAATAAATCATAAAATAGTTTTCCTCTGACTCATCTTTTCTAATGCTACCAAACATTGGAAAACACGAAAAACTATCTTTACACAAAATTTTTCATCAAAATACACAGAGCACAGTCTGTTTAGAAAGAAGAGGTTAATAAAAATGTTATTCAATTAAAATTATCGTTGTAAGCAAAAGAACCAATGGAATGAATACAAATTCTTTATTTCACTTTTTGCATTCCACTTATGTGTTCTACCAATTACAATTTATTATGTATTATTTTGATTTTTTATAAAATAACAAAAATTTAAAATGAAAAAAAAAATTAAGAACATGACATATGATAATCAGTAGGGTATAAAGTAGAATATAAAAAGTGAACAGATGATTTTTTATTTTATTTTTTAAAAGAAAGTAGTTATAACATCCTCAAGTGAATTTAGGTATTGCAATTCCGTGGTTCTAGAAGAATATTTAGGCTTTTAAAATAAAAATAATTAAAAAAAAAATGTAGAGGAGGGAGAAATGAAAGAGTTATTTATTTATTTTTTTAAGTCAAGCTCAAAACTTTCCATTCATGACTTGTTCAAATCAAAATCCTAAATTTTCATTTTTGAGAGAAATACGGCTTAACTGTCCATAAAATAAAAAAAGAAGAAGAAAAAAAAAATTTTGCTAAAGACTCTAAACTATAATAAACCTCTTGACATATTTAAGCAAATTGGATTGGCTTGGCCAACTCTTGACTACCATTATTTATTCTCTTACTAAATTAGGAGAGATAATTTTAGATTCAACACATATAATGACTGCTGTGTTGAATATAATAAATAACAATACCAAGGCTGCGTTTGGAACAGAGGAAAGGCTGGGAAAAAGATTTTGAATTTTCTTTTATTTATATATATATATATATATATAGTTATATACACACATACACATACACATATTATGTAATATAAATTTATTTATTTTAGTTCAAAAGTCATTGTAAATTACCACTAGATCAAGAAATAATGTTATTCAAATTCTTTGATCTTTTTTTTGTTGATGAAACGAAATACTAAAATTCCCATTCAAATTCTTTGATCTTTTAGTTTTAGTTGTTTCAAAGTCATTTGCGGTCTAAGATTCCAATTTCTGAAAACAAAAGCCCCTTATACTGCAAATTCTTTCACTAGCCACATTTATTTCATTTTGACCAACTTTTTCTTTGTGGCAAATCATCGTTATAGTTCATATATATATATATATATATATATTTTTTTTTTTTTTTACTATTTTGTGTGTGTATTTCCTGAAATATATTAATTGATGACAAAATATTTAATGAAACCCTCTAATATAAATGAAATTTAATAGTCACTTGTAATTAGGAAAATGAATTTATTGGTCACGTGTTCAGTACTCTTCAATAAGTTTTTTTTTTTTTTTTTTGAATTAATAATTTCCACTCAAAATTCATAAATCCAATGGTGGCTCATAAATTTTTTTAGATGATGAATTTTGTGATCTACGTGATTCTTTTGTCCATAGTATGTGCTAGCAAAAGAATAAAAGATGAGAAGTATTACGTCTACAACATTTTTACCATACTTTTATATCAAATTTTAGGTTATAAGTAATATTAGTTTTAATTTAAATCCATTACTGAAATTATTTTTTTGTCCATTGGTAATAGCTAATAACAATCCACAACTTAGAATTTGTTGTAAAAATGTTGTGAATATAATATTTCTCATAAAAAATAAATTATAAATTCATTTGGCATAGGACATGTGTGTGTTCACTTGTTAAGAACATATGTCACTTGTTTATGTAAATTGGCTAATCCTTTTGACAAAACGCACTCTACTTGTAATTGGGTAGTTCTATGTGTTTTTAATACTTCAAGAAACAAGGTTTCAAGAACAAGTGTTGAAGTCATCAAGTCTGTCCAAGAAAAAGCAAGTTGAAGTGCAATTTCATTAAAACTCGACACCTGCTCGATAGCTACCTCGACACCTGCTATCTGTTGAGATTTATAAAATCAGCTTTTCTGATTTGATTTTCTTGGGATCCGTGAATATGGTTTTGGGCATTCTTTTCTTCTAACCCTAAACATATAAAAAGATTGTTTTAAGAGCCGTCAAGTAAAAACACAAGTTGCAAAAGCATTGAGCAATCCTTGTTCAAGCAAATTGTAATCAAAAGACTAAGTTCTTAACCTAGTTCATCTTCTCTCTTAGAAGTTGCTGTGTATGTGCACCATAGGGTTTTGTAACCAAGCATCTTCCTGATCTTCATTGTGTATGATGAACTGAAGAACTTTGCAGCCAACCTCTCCTTCTCAAGTTGGTGTTTGAAATCGCGTACTGGGATCCGTGCATTGGTTAGTCACGTACTTGGGAGCCGTGCATCAAAGGTGGAAATTGTCACTACAAATCAAGTCCAATTGAGTATTGGGGTAAGGGTTCAACTGTAAGTTGGTAAGGTACTTGGGATTCCTTTACTTGTAACCGCTTGATTTGATAATTGTAACGACCCCGCCCCAACTGTGTAGATATTGTCCGCTTTGGGACCCATACCCCTCACGGTTTTGTTTTTCCCCAGGTTACGCTGGGAAAAAGGCCTCTACACATTGAAGGGAGGTCATTCCTTATAAACACATTCCTATGTGCTTCCCTAGGTGACGTGGGATTCCATGGAATGCAAGACCCCCTTTTTGGGTCACTACAATCCACCCCCCTTACGGGCACACGCGTCCTCGCATGTGGGACCCACACTTCTGGCTAGGGCATGGCTCTGATACCATCTGTAACGACCCCGCCCCAACTGTGTAGATATTGTCCGCTTTGGGACCTATACCCCTCACGGTTTTGTTTTTCCCCAGGTTGCGCTGGGAAAAAGGCCTCTACACATTGAAGGGAGGTCATTCCTTATAAACACATTCACATGTGCTTCCCTAGGCGACGTGGGATTCCATGGAATGCAAGACCTCCTTTTTGGGTCACTACAATAATAGTGGAGTTTCGGGAGTGGTGACCTGAAAATCACCCGGTGGGGTTTTTGTCGTTAGGGTTTTCCCCATTCGTAAATAAATCACCGTGTCATTTATTTTTCCGCTGCATATTTAGTATTTGGTGATTTGTTTCTGCTTCCACGTATTTGCATGTTAAATTGATTAATTAATAAATTGGCTAATTAATTAATTAATTTTATCACAAGGGGTCATTCAGTTTGTGGCCTATCAGTTAAGATTTAACTAAGCATTTTATGAGGATTAAGATGAACAAATTTCTACTTTTGTTCTTAGTTTTCATTTTTATTTTTTTAAAGACCAAGATATTGTTAAGAGATCATATTCAAACTTATTTTAGCTGTACTTCAAAAAAAAATTAGGTCCAAGGTGTTCAAATTTTTATTTTAAGAAAAGATAAATAATTTTTTTTTAAATTATATATAATTTTTTTTTTATTAGCTCAAGAGATTCGTTTGAATCCCTAGACCATACCTAGAGATCCGTGCATAAATCTCATGTCTCAAATTGTTTTCCAAAATTCCATAGGGCGGTCGAGTAATATCTTTACCTATTATTATTATTTTTTTTTTTTTTTAAATTTCACCAGTCCTATAAAAGTTGATGTCTTGATGATGTTGAAAAAAAAGGGGGCAATGTATGATGTACTCACCGGTCAATATTATGTGTGAGTTTGGATACAATGTTTTTTCCTCAACGTTTGTGTCCATGCATTTTTTAGTGGGTCCCGCGCACTGTTGTTCACGGGACTCACAAGTACTTTTTTCATTAAAAAAAAACTTTAAAACTGGGTCCCACGACATTATTAACACATTTAAAAATTATTTTGCTATAGTATTTTCAGTTTTCAGTAATAAGCGGTATTCAAATAGACCTATATATATGTCGAAATTTTTATTAAAAAAAAAAAAACCAAACTAATTCTATTTCTACCAATAATTTACTAATTTATCTGCCTGATGAGCAGGGACGGACCCAGGTAAGGGGCTAAGGGGGCCCGGGCCCCCCCTGGGTCCAAATTTTTTTTTTTAACAGCTTAAATTTTTCAAAAAAAAAAAAAAAAAAAGAATATATAGGCTTGGGCCCCCCTTGGTTTTTAGATCAGGCCTCCCCTTCCTGAATTCCAAGCCCAGCCAGCTAGCCCAAGAGGCAAGAGCCCATGACCCATGTAAAAAAAAAAAAAACTCAGCAGTAAACCTAACGGAGAAAGTGGAAGGAAGAAGGAAAAATAAAAAGAAAGGAAACAGAGATGGTGAGGCGAGACAGAGAGTGAGAGCGATAGAGAGGCGAGACTACCCACGCCACGCTGACGCCGACGCGAGACGGCGAGAGTCTACCCAAACCCAGTACGGACTGCCCCACGCCGATGCTGCCATCATCACGCTCAACTGTCGCCGCTGCCCACGCGAGCCCCATCTTGCCGCCGCTGCCGGTTGCTCGAGCCTTCACACGTTCACAGGTATTTAATCTGTGATCCTTTCCTAGTTTCCTTCAAAACCTAAAAAATAAATAAAATGTTTGTGCTTGCTTGTGGAGTGTTTGTGTTTTTATTGAACTGATGATGAGTGATGAAGATGAACTGATTACTGATGTTGGTGATTGTGATTCTGTGAATTGAATCTGTGCTGACTGTTGTGGCCTGTGGTGTTTTTTTTTTTTTTTTTTTGGGCTTTTTGGTTTTGTGACTCTCTGTCACTCTGTGTGTGTTTGTGAGACTCTCTCTCTATAGATAAGAGAGATAGAGAGAGAGTAGAGATTACTTTGACTATTTGTTTATTCTTTCATCTTTGTTGATTGGTGGTTGGGCATAATAGGGACAAGTGACACTGTAACAGGAAAAAAAAAAAAAGAAAAAAAAAAAGAAAAGTTTTTGTTAGTAGTGCTGCGTGCAGAATAAATTTGTAGTGTCAGTGTGCCGTAGTGGGATTGGGTTAGTGGGTCAAGGTTAGAGACAAAGATAAATACAAGCAGACCAAAAATAAAAAGAAAAAAACAAATTATATAATATAGAAAATTGTCACACAAATTTTAAAAAATTGTAACACAAATTTAATATATATGATTTTTATTTTATTTGTAGATCATGAAAAAATCAACTACAATGCTTGATTTTTTTAAAAGAAAAGATTTAAATTCTTCCAAAGTCAACATGGGATTGCCAACAACTAATGTTGCTATTCCAATTCTAGAAAATGTGGATGATCCAATTCTAGAAAATATGCATTCCCCAATTCCGGAAAATGTCGATGTTCCAATCTCTCAAACACAATTTCAAAGAGTTGATCTTGATTCTTTGGATTATGATCCCAGAACACGCAAACAAATATGGGAATACCATGTTAATCAACGTGATGAAATTCGACAGACTCTTTGATGTTATACATTGAAAAGGATATAGCTTCAACATTTAGTTTGGATTCAATCGTTGATGATTTTGCAGATTTGAAAGAGCGTTGGGTTCCCTTTTCATAGATGATTGTATTAAGAAATAATAGTGTTTCGTGTCTTTTGTTTTTGTTGGTAAATGATTGTATCTTAATATATTAAGAAACAATGATTTTTGGGTATTTGTCTTGGTTGATAGTTTATTAATACTATATGGATGTGTATTTGAAATTTTTTTTTCGCTTATCTCCGGCCCCCCCTAGCTTGAAATCTTGAGTCCGTCCCTGCTGATGAGCCTTTAATTGGTGTTTTGATAAAAACTAAGCTGATATCATAGTTCACATCATCAATGAAACTCCTAAGAATAGTTAAATATTCTAACTAATCTCTCTCTCTCTCTCCCCTCGTGTGATATGTGTATGCACGTTAGAGATAATAGGTTGGAAAAACAAAAGAGATAACAGGTTGGAACTTTGAACTTTAAAGTTTGATTGTATGACTTTTATTTCATCATTTTTATTACTTACTGTAGGGACTGGTTTTTGGTGCCCAAGCCCAAAGGATATGGGTCAAAGGCCCAACGAACCCCGAACAATGAATTTGTAGAGAGTGGATCGAAGGTTTAGGCGCTGGCCGGCGCTCACGAAGTGTGAACTCCTTTTTCCTTTTACTGAAAAATACTTAGAACAGTTTACAACTGGAGGGTGCTCCTCGGCCCATGGCTGAGGAGGCTTTTTGCCCTTTTTCTTCCCTCTCCTTTCCCCCCCCTTTTCTGGAGGGATTCCCTTACATTATATACCCTTTACCCAACCAATCCTAGCCCTACACTTGTTGAGCGATCTGGACATTGCTCAGGTGCTTGTCCCATTAGCCGCCTTCTCAGTCTCTTTGGGAGTCGCGGCAACCAAGGCGACGCTAGCGCGGGGTCCTTTCCTCATTAATGCGGCCAGGGCGGTAGTCAGGTACATTTAATGCGAAGGTGACTATTTGTCATGAGCTTGTCCCTCAAGTTCTCGGACGTCCGATGATGGGGTCGTCCTCGGATTTAGAGTGCCTTCTCGGCTCGGGCCTTTGGCCCAAGACCGAAGTGGGCTGGGCCGTAGGATTCTTTGGCCCTACAATAGCCCCTCAAAATCTTGCTGTCCGCATCCTCGGGCGGAGAGGAGGATTTTGATGTCCTCGGGCTTGCGACGCGTCCCATCGAGTTTGGCCTTCTGTTAGTACTGGAGTCTTTTCAACTGCCCCAGACGTGTTAATGGCGCCTCAAAGCGCGCAATGCGCCCTTCATTAAATCAAGACGGCCCTGTGCTCCCCACGTTCAGCGGGAGGATGATAATCCAACGGTGGGGATTCGCCTAACATTTATGGGCGGGAAAACCCGCGCGGTTCCTTGATTTGGGGTATAAATACCCATTCGACAGGCCGGTTCCTCTGTTTATTCACACCCAAGAGTCTACCTCTCCAGCATAAAAAGCCTGTCCGAGGAGCTCCTACTCATTTCTGTAAGTCACTCTATCTCTCTTCGAACTTTCTCCTTCTCCATCTCTGCCTCTTTTTCATTTACTCTCTCTTAGCTCGCTTAGGCATCATTTGGGATGGGTAGATTTAAGAAGTATGTCTTCACTGAGGAGGCGATGGAGAAATTCATCGCCGATTATAAGATACCGGCCAATGTGGGCTTGAGGTATTGTGAGGAGGGTGAGTGGCGCTTCCGGAGGCAGGAGGGTGAGGTGGTGATTCCCATCGTTGCCTTCGTTGAAGGTGGCATGAGGATACCCATGGGGCCGGTGATGAGGGACTACGTGACGTACTTCCGGCTAGCCCCCACCCAGTGTGCCATCAATGTCTTCAGGATTCTGGGCTGTGTGGATGCCCTGAACGAGAGGATGGGACTGAGATTGACCCACCATGACGTTAACTGGTGTTATAACCTCCAGTGCCTGAAGGGCAAATCTTACTATCTGAAGACCAGGGATGACAAGGTCCGACTCATTCAGTGCCTCCCTGAGTCCAGCAAGGGGCTGAACAAGGACTTCCTCATCGTGTCTAGAGGGTGGCGCGATGGCCTTCACTGCCCAATGACGGAGGGGACCCTAGGTGGGCAGTGGGAAAATAGGGAGAGGGTTCTAGGACCCTAATCAGTTCCATCCTTTACTTTGTCCATTTCTTTTTGCACCGTCTGGTTTCTAATGTGAATGTGTTTCCTCTTGCAGATCCGCACGCCTTCACGCGCCACTTCAGCCTGATCAACCGGGAAGGCTTGCAAAAGGCGCTGAGGGCAGAGGTTTTCGTGATTAGGCCGACAATCAGGTTAGGGCCGCTCACCAGATCTTGAAATACGACCCGACTCACAAGTCATTTGCAGCGCCGAAGTACATGATCAGAGCAAAGGATCCTCGGCTTCGGAAAATAACCGTGACCGAGGACGGGTTTCGGTTTCCCGAGGTGCCCTCTACATCAGAAGGCGTAGTACCTGCGGGTCCCTCTTCCTCCCTCAGATCCTCAGAGGCTGCCGAAGAAGGCCTAGAGAGGGAAGTGGAAGTTGCTGACTTTGGCCCCGCCGAGGACGAATTTGACGTGTTTGAACAAGTCCTTCAGTCCGAGGACCCTTCGGGAGACTTGGGTGACCCTTGTCTGACAGAAGCAGATTTCCAAACGCCTAAGTCCCCTTCTCGACGCGAGATGGGTTACAAGAAGAGGCCCCAACCTAGCCTGTCAGATCTGATCGAAGGTCGACCGGGGAAATCCAAGCCAGAGCTTCCTCCTCCTCTGCCCAAGACTCGCTCTACTCAGGGCAGGTCGGCCCCTACCCAGTCAAGGCCTCCTCTTTCTCCGCCCAAGAGTATGTCTTCTAGGCACGAGCCCTCCAATCCCAAGCAGAAAAAGGATAAGGGTAAAAGGCCGGCTGAGGAAAAGTCCGGATCCCCACGGGAGGAGGATGATACTCGGCGGCCATCCAAACAGCTGAAGATAGGCTCCCGAGGCCAGGATAAGCAGGTTGACACCCAGCCCAAGCCTCAGGCCTGGCTTCCTGCCCCAATGCTCCATGGGGGGCTGCTGAGGGAAGACTCCTCCCTCAGGGATTTCAGAGAGGGTGAAGGCGTGTACGTGGCCGACGAGCTGGAAAGGTGCCTGCTACTCCCAGCTGACATGGCGGAGCTGGGGACTATGAGGAGCAGGGAGGTCTTCCTCTGCCTCAAGCGGTATTTGGGAATGGTAAGTCCCTCAACACTTATGACTTTTCCAGTTTTAGTTTTCTCTTCCCCTTATCTGAGCTCGGCTAACCGTGTACTCGTCCTGTTGGGCAGGCCATTCAGGCCACTTATAGGTTGGAAGACGTGGCCCATGACCAGGGGAAAGCCATGGACGTGGAGCGTGAGAAACGCCTGGAGGCCATACGGGTCCTTAAAAACTCTAAGGCTGATCTTGCCAAGGCCCGGGAGGAGCTGAGTACGATGACCAGCGCTCGGGATACTGCCCTGTCAGGCCTCGCCGGCTTCCAGAAGCAGGCCGAAGATTACTCAAAGCGCTTGGGTGAGGCAGAGGAGCAGCTGAAGACTGCAAAGGAGCTGCTTGCTGATCTGCTAAAGAAGGTGGCTGCTGCCGAGGGGGACAAGAGGGCAGCTGAGTGGGCAAGGGACGAGGCCGTGAGGGCCAAGTTTGAGGCTGACCAGGGCAGGGAGAAAGCCCTGGCCACTAAGCAGGAAACCGAGGAGGAGGCTTATGCTGCGGGGATGGTAGAGACAGAAACAGCCTTTAAGGCTCAAGTCCCCGGGTTGTGCAGGCGCTACTCTGCTGAGGTTTGGAGGGAGGCTCTCAGACAGGCCGGGGTCGAGGCCTCATCCGACTTGTGGAAGAAGGAGAGTGTGTACTACCCTCCTGCCATCCGCGAGGCAACTCCAGATGACGCCGAGGCTGGGGAGGTTGCAGAGGAAGCCGGTACTGCTACAGGTGAGGACACCTCAATCGCTGAACCCACGGGCGAGCTTGCCCAAGGAAGTGACCCTCCCAAGGTAGCAGAATCAGGTGAGGGCCCCGTTGAGGAGGCGCCCCAGGAGGTTGCGAAGTCCACCTCTGAAGTTGAAGTTCCTGCTGCTGAGGAGGCAGCCGTACCTGCCACGCCTTCGCAGGCTGTCCCTTCTGGCCAAAACTCAGAAGGCCCTGAAACTGCTTTGGTCCAGCCCCCTGCTGAGGGAGGAAAATAAGTGGGCAGGGCAGGCCCCTCGATGCCGTCGTCTCTCTTGTCTTTTGTGTCCTTCTTTTTCCTTTCTTTTATTTTTTTAGATTGTAATGTGGTGTTCATCATGTAATCTTTATGAATTTAATGAAATACGAGTTTTGTTTCTTTTCCTGCTGGTTGTGGTTGTTCGCTTGCTCGCACGCTATCCGCTTTTTCTTTACTTGTATGATTTCAATTTCAATTGCATCTCGGCCAATCGCGGCATCAATTATTATAGCGAGGGCATGTATGCTTGGGTGGACCCATCGTTCCCTAAGGGCCAGGTAGAAAATTCTTTGAGTAGACACTTAGAATCCCCTTGAAGTAGTTGGCTTCCTCGCAGGCTTGAGTTCGAGGACCATGCAGTGCTTTTGGTTCTGTCTAACACTTAGAATCCTCTAAAAGAGTTAGTTTCCCCATAGGTTTGAGTCCTGGGACTATGCAGTGCTTTTGGTTCTGTCTAACACCTAGAATCCTCTGAAGGAGTTAGTTTCCCCATAGGCCTGAGCCCTGGGACCATGCAGTGCCTTGGTTCTGTCTAACACTTAGGATCATCTGAGGTGGTTAGTTTCCCCGTGAGCCTGAGTCCAAGGACCATGCAGAGCCTTGGTTCTGTCTAACACTTAGGATCATCTGAGGTGGTTAGTTTCCCCGTGAGCCTGAGTCCGAGGACCATGCAGAGCCTTGGTTCTGTCTAACACTTGGTCTTCTGAAGTAGTTAGTTTCCCCATAGGCCTGAGTCCGTGGACCATGCAGTGCCTTGGTTCTGTCTAACACTTGGGCTTCTGAAGTAGTTAGTTTCCCCATAGGCCTGAGTCCGAGGACCATGCAGTGCCTTGGTTCTGTCTAACACTTGGTCTTCTGAAGTAGTTAGTTTCCCCATAGGCCTGAGTCCGAGGACCATGCAGAGTCTTGGTTCTGTCTAACACTTGGTCTTTGAAGTAGTTAGTTTCCCCATAGGCCTAAGTCCGAGAACCATGCAGAGCCTTGGTTCTGTCTAACACTTAGTCTTTGAAGTAGTTAGTTTCCCCATAGGCCTGAGTCCGAGGACCATGCAGAGCCTTGGTTCTGTCTAACACTTAGTCTTTGAAGTAGTTAGTTTTCCCATAGGCCTGAGTCCATGGACCATGCAGAGCCTTGGTTCTGTCTAACACTTGGGCTTCTGAAGTAGTTAGTTTCCCCATAGGCCTGAGTCCGAGGACCATGCAGAGCCTTGGTTCTGTCTAACACTTGGGCTTCTGAAGTAGTTAGTTTCCCCAAAGGCCTGAGTCCGAGGACCATGCAGAGCCTTGGTTCTGTCTAACACTTGGTCTTTGAAGTAGTTAGTTTCCCCATAGGCCTGAGTCCGTGGACGATGCAGAGCCTTGGTTCTGTAGTAGTTAGTTTCCCCATAGGCCTGAGTCCGTAGACCATGCAGAGCCTTGGTTCTATCTAACACTTGGTTTTTGAAGTAGTTAGTTTCCCCATAGGCCTGAGTCCGAGGACCATGCAGAGCCTTGGTTCTGTCTAACACTTGGCCTTTGAAGTAGTTAGTTTCCCCATAGGCCTGAGTCCGAGGACCATGCAGAGCCTTGGTTCTGTCTAACACTTGGTCTTTGAAGTAGTTAGTTTCCCCATAGGCCTGAGTCCGTGGACCATGCAGAGCCTTGGTTCTGTCTAACACTTGGGTTTCTGAAGTAGTTAGTTTCTCCATAGGCCTGAGTCCGAGGACCATGCAGAGCCTTGGTTCTGTCTAACACTTGGCCTTCTGAAGTGGTTAGTTTCCCCATAGGCCTGAGTCCGAGGACCATGCAGAGCCTTGGTTCTGTCTAACACTTGGTCTTTGAAGTAGTTAGTTTCCCCATAGGCCTGAGTCCGAGGACCATGCAGAGCCTTGGTTCTGTCTAACACTTGGTCTTCTGAAGTAGTTAGTTTCCCCATAGGCCTGAGTCCGAGGACCATGCAGAGCCTTGGTTCTGTCTAACACTTGGGCTTTTAAAGTAGTTAGTTTCCCCATAGGCCTGAGTCCGAGGACCATGCAGTGCCTTGGTTCTGTCTAACACTTGGTCTTTTGAAGTAGTTAGTTTCCCCATAGGCCTGAGTCCGAGGACCATGCAGTGCCTTGGTTCTGTCTAACACTTGGTCTTTGAAGTAGTTAATTTCCCCATAGGCCTGAGTCCATGGACCATGCAGAGCCTTGGTTCTGTCTAACACTTGGTCTTCTGAAGTAGTTAGTTTCCCTATAGGCCTGAGTCCGAGGACCATGCAGAGCCTTGGTTCTGTCTAACACTTGGCCTTCTGAAGTGGTTAGTTTCCCCATAGGCCTGAGTCCGAGGACCATGCAGAGCCTTGGTTCTGTCTAACACTTGGTCTTTGAAGTAATTAGTTTCCCCGTAGGCCTGAGTCCGAGGACCATGCAGAGCCTTAGTTCTGTCTAACACTTGGTCTTTGAAGTAGTTAGTTTCTCCATAGGCCTGAGTCCGAGGACCATGCAGAGCCTTGGTTCTGTCTTACACTTTCATTTCTCTGTAAGTAGGGGTTTGTCCTCGGACTGCTTTGCTGGAGACGATTCCTCCTTCGGACGGATTATGATCTTACACGTGGCGTTGTTCTTGCCTCCAGCTCGAGCCCCCATCTTTTTTATTTGCGAAGCGTCCCTTGGCCGTTCGTGTTCCGCGCTTGACGTTTTGGTGCGCGAGACGCGCCTTCATTAATGGCCTCGTGAATTAGCAGAAGTCCAACGGTCTGCGGCCCCCCTTGGAATTTGATAGCTTCATTATTAGCCCCGCTGGTAATTCCCTTTTTGAATTCTGCGTGAATTAATTCTCACCAACCCTCCTCCTCTATATAAGGCTTTATGGGGGGATGGTTTCTCCATACTCCATGAACCTCCCAACACAAACAGAAAGAAACACACCCCTTCAACTCCCCATGCCCCTTTAATCACCCCGCCGGAATTGTGACTGGAGTTAGTAGATATGGGGCGGCTTTGGGCGGGTGTGAGGACATCCGTGCCAAGAGCCGTTGTGGCTGCAGCCCCCACTGGGCTTCCGGTGCGGCAGAGTCTAGGCGTAACCCCGATGGCGCCATGCACGGTGGCCCGGAGGGATATCGTTGAAGTACCTAACGTCTCTCCTCAGAGCGCACCCCCGACGGAGGAGACATGCGAACTCACATCATGGGCGGTGCTCGAGTGTTGCCGTCACCAACGGCCAACGCTCGTGGGGGTTGGAGAGAATCAAGGAAACATCATGGGGGAGGGCGTCCCGGAGCCCCTGTATCTGCTCCTCGCTTTGTTCAAGCTCCGCCGCTCCGAGAAAGGAGTTGTTGGTGGCCTTGAAACAAGCTAGCCCCAGCCCCCTTCTGCCCGCTTACTGTCAAGCTCTCCCATTCTCTTGATGCCAGTAAGGGTACGAGTTGACACTTCCCTCTAGCTAGTTTTAGGACGGGTCCGCCTGAGCCTCTGATTGTAGGACTAGCTGGTAGGAACAGTTTTAAAACACGCCTGCCTGAGCCTTTGATTGTAATTTGTAACTGTTTCTTTTTATGAAATAATATCAAGTTTTCTTTCTTTGCTGTTGAATCTTCTGTCTCCAGCTTTTGTCTTTTTGTAGTGTTTGTTTGGTAGTTCCTTTTTTTTTTGCATCACCACCGATCTTCTGTAGAATATCTATTTAGAACAGTCGCTTGTTGCGCCGGCCGGCGCACTAATCCTTCCCACAGACGGCGCCAATTGTAGGGACTGGTTTTTAGTGCCCAAGCCCAAAGGATATGGGTCAAAGGCCCAACGAACCCCGAACAATGAATTTGTATAGAGTGGATCGAAGGTCTAGGCGCTGGCCGGCGTTCACGAAGCGTGAACTCCATTCTCCTTTTATTGATAAATATTTAAAACAGTTTACAACAGGAGGGCGCTCCTCGGCCATGGCCGAGGAGGCTTTTTGCCCTTTTTCTTTCCTCTCCTTTTTGCCTCCCCCTTTTCTGGAGGGATTCCGTTGCATTATATACCCTTTACCCAACCAATCCTAGCCCTACACTTATTAAGCGATCTGGACATTGCTCAGGTGCTTATCCCATCAGCCACCTTCTCAGTCTCTTTGGGAGTCGCGGCAACCAAGGCGACGCTGGCGCGGGGTCCTTTCCTCATTAATGCGGCCAGGGCGGTAGTCAGGTACATTTAATGCGGATGTGACTGTTTGTCATGAGCTTGTCCCTCAAGTTCTCGGACGTCCGATGATGGGGTCGTCCTCGGATTTAGAGTGCCTTCTCGGCTCGGGCCTTCGGCCCAGGACCGAAATGGGCTGGGCCGTAGGATTCTTTGGCCCCACACTTACCATCGTAAAGGAATTCGGCCAAAAAATATCATTATCAAGTAGTGTCAACTCCAGTATTTCTTTTCAGGGGCTCATTAAAAAAATTTAAATTTATTAAAATTTAATTAAAAAAAACCTAAATATATTTAATAAAAAAAAGAACTTGAATATATCGAGTTATTGACAAAAAAAAAATTCACACAAATATATGAAATTTTACGATTTCCGCTTACAAGTTTTCATATTTTAACATCATTAATTATGAGTTTTCATTTTTTATTGTCAAAAACAAAAACAACTGGATGAAGAAAACACCAAGAAATCATAACATCGTTATGAGTTTTCATATTTGCTTTTTTTCTCTTCTTCGTCCAGTTTTCATTATCCATTGTCAAAAACAAAAACAAAAAATCAATAAAGAAAGCAAAAAAAAAAAAAAGGAGGGGGGGGGGGGAAGAAGAAGAAGAGCAACTGGACGAAGCTGCCCAGGAAATCAAAAGAAGAAAATAATAATAATAATAGGCAACGTCCAAACCAGAAGAAAAAAAATAAAATAAAATAAAGAAGAAGGAATAAAATAATTGAAGGTACTCCCATTCTCAATTCTTCTTATTAAGGGTATCATCAAATCCACCAGAAATTGGGCCAACCCAGCCTAACCTTTTGGACCAGGTTAAGTTTGGGTTGATAATTTTTTCAACTCATTTCACTAAAACCAACCTAGCATGTATGTAACTTTTTTTTTATTACATTTATTTTAATATTTTAATTTAATTAATTTTTTGGTATTTTGAGAAGTAGTTTTAATGAATCTGAAAATTTAGAATATAATTTAAGCATATCACAGGAAATGCAATATATTATTGAAAAAAAAATGTTTAAATAATTGATAAAAACCTAATTTTTACAAGACATAAAATATGTATATATAATCCACCAACCTATATGTGCTAGATTAGGTTGTTCCTACCGAAGTGATAGACTGGATTGGGATTTCTCAAACCAATATTGTCAAATTGAGTTGAAAAAACTTTCCAACTCTACTCATGTATACTTGTACTTCTTATTAGCAGCTTGAAGTTAGCTCTATTTGGGTTGGGGTTTTTTGTTTTTTATTTTACCAATTATACGTTTTCAATTTTATCCCAAAAAAAAAATACACGGTTTCAAATTAACTCACTTTTAAATGAGTTATTTTTTATATTTGCAATTTCCAAATAGTAAGTAAATATAAAAACTATTTCAAATTTATTTATTTTTCAAAGCAATTAATATAAGAGAAATGATATGTCTCAAATATTTTCACAACATTTTTATAACAAATCTTAAGTCGCAGATTGTTAGTGGAGGTTGTTAGTAGTTGTTATTATTGGGGTAAAAAAGTAATCTTAGTATTAGGTTCAAAGTTGAACCAACAACAATTAACCACCTATGATTTGTTGTAAAAATGTTGTGATAATGTTGTGGACGTAGCACCTCTCTTAATATAAACAAGCTTAAAATGCAAAATCCACCCTTTATATTTTACTAAAATTCATTTCAGCCATTTAACTTTGCTTTCATTCATTTTAGTCCTCTAACTTTCAAATTTATTCAATTAAAGCTTTTTCATCAACTTTTGTTATATGTTGTGGTTAATTTTCCAAAATTTTTAATTTATCTTCAAATTTTTTTTAAATTAAAAAAATTCAATCAATGATTGAAAAGTATTTTCCAGATTTAAAAAAAAAAAAAAAATTTAACAGAAGTTTATAGAAATGCCTTAATTGAATAAATCCAAAACTTAGATGATTGAAATGAATAAAAGTAAAGTTAGAGAATAGAAATAAATTATGAAGAAATTTAGAGGGTGTGTTTTGCATTTTAGCCTACAAAAGGCTAAAGCGACAAATTATAATGGGAAATCAAAACAATAATAATTATCCTAAACTAAAAAAGAAATCATATGATTAACCTTAAACAAAAAAGAAGAAGGGGTAATTACACTCCCCTCCCTTGAGATTTGAAGGAATGACACCCCTCCCCCCCCTTTTATGTTTATATTTGTAACAAAAAATTCTAAATTTTTATAAGAATCTCTTTACAAAAATTTAACCATGGTTAATAAAAAATAACTAATGAATTTAGAATAAAAATGTAAAATTTATCAAGCACCAAAACACTTGCAATGGCAAATCTCTCATAACCCACTGACAAAAGAAAAAAAAAATCATACTTAATATTTTAAAATATACTTCAATTAAAAATTTAATACAATGAATTTTAATTTTGAAATGGAGGATAATTCTTGAAACTCGCCCTTAAATAAAGGATAGGTTAGTACATAACATTTTTAATATTAATTTAACAAAGTTTAGTCAATCAGATGTTAAGGGGGGAAAATGTTTTTTTCCTTTAAGTTTGAGGTGAAGTGTAATTTTCCTAAACCTCAGGTGAGAGGAGTGTTATTATCCCAAAAAAATATATAGGAGCAATAATTTATCCATTTACTATTTATAAAATTATAAACAAATAGGGAAAAAAAAAAAGCGGGCAGTAAAGTAAGCAATAGTATAACCCCACCCCACGCCCCCCCCCCCCCCCCCCCCCCCCCCACAATATTCTGGTGATGAAAAGATTGGTCTAAGCATTTGTTTGAACAGCGTTTCAAGAAGCATAAAACATAGGCTTGTACTGATGTACAATGTATAGAGAGGGTTGAACTAATAGCCAGAAGATGTATCCATATTGTTTAAATCTTAATGCCACCTTAAACTACATTAAATTTGGTAGAGATGTTAGAAGTTCATTTAAAATAATGCATTCTAAAACTATGAGATTAGTCGAGCACAAAACAAATAAAATAATAGTACTACTGTGGGCATAATATTTTCATAACAAAAATTAAGTAATAAAGTTATTATTGGTTCTCATCTGCGCTAAGTGCCCACCACAAATGCCACTTTTTTTTTAATCTACAATTAAAAAACTGTCACCTAATTTTTGTTCATAAAATATGTCCTGTTCTAGATTAAGTATGGTTGTTTCCTAAAATTCTAGTAAAGATTATTTATTTTTTGAAAACCATCAAGCATGTAACGGGTATCACCCTAAAAATAAAACCAACCACACATTGAATCACTACAATTTAAGAAAGGAAATAAAAAGAGTAAAATGCACGAAAGAACAATATAATAAAAGAGAACTCTTGCATATTTCCTTCTTCTTCTTCTTTTTTTCTTTTTTTTAATAATAAAAAGATTTTACATATTTTTAATAGAACAAAGTTTAACTACAAAATTGGTTGTAGTCTTAGGCTACAACCTTACTCAATAAAATAAATATTATTACATATTTTGAAAATCTAACCGTTGAATAGCATGTTCTTTACGCTCTTAATACATATGTCAAATTTGTGTGAATCCTATATTATTTACCATATGATTTATAAGTTTATATTTTATGCATAATTTTAAACTACAACAACTTGCAATTTAAACAATTTATTGATGATATAGATATTGATCGTTAATTTTTTAGAAATTTTACAAGCATGAAAAATGTAAGAAGAAGATGCAATCAAATGATAGATTTGTCAAAATTCACCTCTAATAAAAATATATTGAGTAAGGTTATAACTTTAGGTTACAACCAATTTTGTAACTAAACTTTGTACTTTCTAATATTCCGAACCTTAAAATCAGTTCGTAGCACACTGCCACTACTCTGCGAAATCTTACATGATTTTTAGTCTCATGCCAAAAACATGAGATAGAGAATGAAGGTTGAAGACTAAAAAAAAACACACACACACACACTTACCATTGATGCATTAATCATTGAGAACTAGCAAAAGAGAAAAGAAGAAATACACTATAAGTCAAATATGCATATAAATTGACACAAAGTGGTTCAAGCTAGCCAATAAAAAATCGGATCACAAATGAGTAGAAGCTTGGATTTTTGTATATCTATGAACGTCTGTTACGTACAACCTATATCTTATAAATGTTCATAGTATAGTGGAGCTTTATGTCTCTGTTCGCTTCTATGTATTTTTCTATGAGTGCCTTTTATTTGCCCTTTCCACTGTTTGTAAATTCCTTAATAGCATTTATGAATATTATACTTGTCACAGGTTTTGTAGGGAGACTCTGTGGAGATCTGAGATGAGAGTGAATTCCATTTGCAGTGATTTAAACAGAGGACAGAAAGGGTGTGTTGTGATGTTCTTATGTTAACGAGACTTCTGCGCTTCATTTTGTCTTATTGCATACTTTTCACCATGTTTTATTCTTGCTGTACCTTTGCTTTTATAGTAGTTGTATTACAGTAATATTTTGTAATAAAACATGCATAATTTGGAGTGAATATGTTGTTTTCTATAATCATACATTTTGGATATGAATCCTAACATGTGTGTGATGGTAACATGAGATTTTTTATTACTTTGTTTTATTTAAAATAAAATTAAAAAAATCTCTTTTCCTCTTCCTCGTGAGAGAAGCCACAGCAAAAAGAAGAGGCCATAACATTAATTCCACCTTGTGATGGCATTTGTGACATTCATTTTAATTAGCTTAATTACTGCTGGATTTACCGGGAAGCCAACGGGCCATATGTGCAATCTTACAGAAATGTTTATATGTTCTTCGAGGTGGTATCAAGACATGGCAAAACGGAGGGGTTGGGTTGGATCAATCGAGTTTGCGGGTCAATCGGGTCATGGGTTAAAATGAGACATTTTTAAACGGGTTAATCAGGTCGCAGGTCAATCGGGTTACGGGTCAGGTTGGTTGACATGTATTTTTCAAACAAGTTTTTTTTTTTTTTTTTTTGAAATAGATGCGTTTATAAGTTCTTCAACTGTGATTAAATTCTCATTGGTGATACTGTTACCAATTAACACTAAACGCTTGATACCCAAATTTGGTATAACTCTTGTTCCAGCTTTCTAGAAGCTAATCTTGGTATAATCTTCTATCTGTTTAAAGTAGGAAGATAAAAGAAAGATGACAAGTAAAAAATGACAAAAAGTACAACCAGTATACATCCAATTTAATAATTTACCAACACGTATAACATGCACATGCATTGTACACTAAGGCTGTGTTTGGTTCCAGTAAATTATTTTCCGAAAAATAGCCTTTTTTTGAAAATGCTATTTTCTGGAAAGGAAAATATTTTCAAGTGTTTGGTTGCATAATGAAAATTGTTGTAGAAAATATTTTCATGTGTTTGGTTCTATTCTGAAAATGCTATTTTCTTACACATTTTTCACATTTTCTCAGCTATTTTCTCAGCATCCAAACAAATTTTATTACAAAAAATTTCAAAATCACAGCAAACTCCGGCAATCAAAAGTAGAAACAAAACCAAAGAAAAAAAAATATCAAATCCGGTTAGATCATGGGTTCTGGGTTCGCGTGTCGTGGGTTCGCGAGTCGCACCGGTGATCGACAATCGACGATGGGTTCTGGGTTCTGGAAGTGCAATCGTGGATTCTGGGTTTGCGAGTCGTGGGTTCGCGAGTCGCACCGGCGATCGACGATCGACGATGGGTTCTGGGTTCTGGAAGTGCGATCGACGATCGGCGCGGCGCGGTGTTGCGATCGACAATCAGGGTTCGCCGGCGAAGTCGCACCGGCGATCTGGGCTCTCTCTTTGCGATCTGGACTCTCTCTCTCTCTCTCTCTCTCTCTCGGGAAATACTTTGAAGTGAAAATAGGAACTGAAAACCATTTTCGTTGTCAAAGGGAAAATAGGAAATGATTTTTCGAAAAATTTTATTTTTTGTAACTGCCAAACACGTGAAAAAGGTGAAAAATGATTTCCTAAAATTGTTTAACACCATTTCAAACGCAGCCTAATATTAAAGAATTGGGATTTCCCTTGCTCCTCTGTCCTCACCAAAGCCAAAAGACACTACGGTGCTGATGTGAACACATCAAAAGCACAATTCGCGCTCCTCTTAAGGATTGAAAGAACTAAGAAGAAAAGAGTAGAGGCACAGACAATCACAGAGAGAAAAGAGTAGAGGGCAGAGGCGGAGCTGAAAGTGTAGAGGTAGAGAGGCGCAAGCTTGAAACTGAAAAAGTGTGGAAGTGTGAAATGAAGGGCAGAGGGTCAGAGGCGCAGCGCAAGAGACGAGCAGAGGAAGTGAGGAACTGACTCACTGAGGAGGCTTTGACGCTTCGGCCCTTGTGGATGTGGCTGTCACGTTTCAGGCTTCAGTGTTTCCCACTTTCACTCTTTAATGTTTGTTAGTCTGTGACTGAATTGTGCCTTTGGTAATTCCGTAATTGGCTTTGGAAGTTTGGACTACGGCTAAGCTAGTCAAGCTCATTAGATTTTTTCTTTTTTTTTAATGGTTGTGTTGTGTCACACTGTAACTTGTGTTGTCTTGTCTAGAGACTGGTTGTCTCATTCTCTCTTGTCAATTTGTCATGGCTGTGGAGGCAGTGAAGAGCTAAAGCTTTAATGCTTTATTGGTTGTGATTCGTGAAGCTTTAATGCTTTATTGACTATTGCATTGGTTTGGATCGGGTGCTTTGTGCTTTTATGATACTAATACTTAGTATTAGCACATAGTTTAAATTTTTTTTAGTAAATTTTTTTTAATAAATTGGGTCACGAGTTATTCGGGTTGGATCGAGTTGATTCGAAAAAAATTGAGTTGGGTTATGAGTCAACCTGTTTTTACTTTGAGTAAAAAAAAATTAAATTCGAATCAGGTGTTTTTTGAATCGGGTTGAGTCAGGTCAGATAATTTTGACCCATTTTGCCATGTCTATATTGATATGGTACTCTATATGGTTCTAAGCTTAAAGAAGCTTATTTATACTGTCGTTGCATGCCAGTGCTTTTTTGAGAGTGACCTTACTGTGACCATTATGAATGATTCCACAATAGTTTCTTACTTTTCTTTTACTTGTTGTATAGGTGGTCGAGAGTGTGAATGGGTCTTTGTGAAAAGAAGATAAAGTTGAATAAGAATGGCATGAGAAAAGGAACATTTTGAAGTGCCAAGCACCTCTATTCAGTGCCCCGTAAGAACGACCAGGTTATGGGCCCATAACTCAGTACTATTATGCTGTAACACATGGAATTTTGGAAAGATAAATGGGGTCCAAAAGTATTTGGCTTTACAAATGCATTGAAATTTTTTGGTCTCACTGACGTAGCATTAGCATTTGAGATAGTGCTCGACTGGACCCATCATAACCCAAAAATACAGAGGATGGTGTCAAAATTTGTGAACCTCTACTTTTCCTTAGCTTTATGTCCCAGTATATAATCCTTATTTTCCTTCGGTGGATCAAAAATAGTGACTTTCCACTCAATTATTGAGCAATACTGGAGCCTTCTTGCCTTTTTCTTTTGTCTTCACAGAAACCATTATTGAGGAGTGGGGCCGCTGTTAAAGAAGTAATTATTGAGCAGTGGAGCCGTTGTTCACATTTACCTGTTAATTTCTAAGTGGACTTTGTCTTTACATAACTAGCCAAGTCTTCCTTCGCATCCACTTTAATCTTCCTCCTCTCATATCTCAATCTACTCTTTATCAGCTAAGCTTGCTACGTTTTCTTTCATCTAACAAGAACAAATGGCCAATGCAATCCTCTATGGCGTTGTGCAGACGATCATTGAAAGCTTGGGCTCTTCCACTCTCAATCGGATCGGATCGATCTGGGGTGTCAACGATGAGCTCGAAAAAATGAAATACACTATTTCCACCATTCAAGCTGTAATTGAGGATGCAGAGGAGCAGCAGGTCAAGAACCACCAAGTCAAGGACTGGCTCATGAAGCTCAGAGATGCAGTTTATGATGCGGATGACTTGTTGAGCGAGTCCACCACTCATGTGTTGCAGCAAGAGGTGAAGGATGGTCATGAATTTGCAAAGAAGGTATGCACTCTCATTCCTAGTTCAAAACAACTTGTTTTTGGTGATGAGATGGCTCCCAAACTAAGGGCTATGAGGGAGAGGTTTAATGATATAGCGAGTGATAGGAAAAATTTCCAATTGATAGAGCGTCCTTTAGAGACACGGGCTGTGAGTAGGGAGAGGGAAACTCACTCGTTTGTACGTGACAAAGAAGTTATCGGGAGAGAGGAGGATAAGAAGGCCATCATAGGTCTATTGCAAGACTCTGATGTGAAAGAAAATGTTTCGTTCATATCCATAGTAGGAATTGGTGGGCTAGGGAAGACCACACTTGCTCAATATGTATACAATGATAAGATAGTCAAGGCTCATTTTGAATTGAAAATCTGGGTGTGTGTTTCTGATGTATTTGACTTGAAAACAATTGTTGAAAATATAATTATATCCGCAACTAGAAAAAAACCTGAAAGCCTTATAATGGAACATTTACAAATTGAACTTCGCGAAATTCTTAATCAAAAGATGTATTTACTTGTGTTGGATGATGTGTGGAATGAGAATGAAGAAACATGGGGTAAATTGAGAACTCTTTTGTTGGATGGCAAAAGGGGAAGTAAGGTGGTGATAACTACACGGACTAAATTGGTTGCACATATTACCAGCCCAATGTCAGAATATTCTCTAAAGGGCCTGTCAGATGATCAATCTTGGTCATTATTGAAGCAAATGGCATTTGGAGAAGGGCAAGAGACTATCAATACTAACTTTAAAGCAATTGGTATGGATATAGTGAAAAAATGTAAGGGAGTGCCTCTTGCTATAAAGATAATAGGACGGGTCTTAAATCACAAAAAAACAGAAGCTGAATGGTCATACATCAAGAATATTGAACTCACTAAGGTACCTAAGTTGAAAGATGGTATTATGCCGGTTTTAAAATTGAGTTACGATTATCTCCCATCACATTTAAAATGTTGTTTTGCATATTGTTCATTGTTTCCCAAAGATTATTTGATCGATAAGTTGACATTGATACAATTATGGATATCACAAGGTTTTATCCAATCATCAGAGGAGAGTCATCAACTAGAGCATGTTGCCAATGAGTACTTCATGGAGCTACTTTGGAGATCCTTCTTCCAAGAAGTAGAAGAAGATGAAGGCATGAATAGGAGTTTTAAAATGCATGATTTAATTCATGATCTTGCGCAATATGTATCAAAGACTGATTGTACACTGGTTGATACTAGTGCAAAAAATGTGAATGAAAAAGGACGCCATCTATCGTTTCCATTTTACAATGTTTCATTCTTTGAGGAGAATTTAAGCACATTGGTTAAAGCAAACAAGATACGAACATTTATGTTGGCATACGATAAGTTGAAATATGCTCAGGGAACAATTGAAGAATCAACTCTCAAAAAACTTATTTCTAATTTTAGATACTTGCGTGCATTAGACCTACATGGTTTAAATATGAAGATGTTGCCAAATACCATAGGTACTTTGATTTGTCTAAAGTATCTTGACCTTTCCTCTAATGATATTGAGGTTCTCTCTAGTTCTATTACAAAATTGGTAAATTTGCAAACACTAAAGCTCTGTAAGTGTGAAAAGCTTAGGGAGTTACCAGTAGACATTCAAAAAATGGTCAGCCTCAAGCACCTTGACCTAAAAGATTGTGAGAATTTGACTCATATGCCATGTGGATTAGGGCAATTGACTTCTCTTCAAACATTAAACTTATTTGTTGTGAGTAAGGGTTCTTCCAAGCATTGCGGTGGACTAGTAGAATTAAACAAGCTAAACGACCTGAGAGGAAATATAAATATTAAAAATTTGGCATGGGTGAAAGATGCCACCTCAGAATTCAAGGTTGCAAATTTGAAGGAGAAGGAACATCTCAGTGAATTGAGATTATTTTGGAATCCGGAGTGTGATGATGGTGTAGATGCCAGTGATGATGAAAATTCTGTGGAGGTGGGTGATGATGGCGTAGATGCCAGTGATGATGAAAATTCTGTGGTGGGTGATGACGGTGTAGATGCCAATGATGATGAAAATTCCATGGAGGGTGATGACGGTATAGATGCCAGTGATGATGAATTTCATTCCGTGGAGGGTGATGATGGTGTGGATGCCAGTGATGATGAAAATTCCATGGATAGCCTCCAACCACACGAAAGTTTAAAATCTTTGAAAGTGTACGGGTACATGGGTGTGAGAGTTTCAAGTTGGCTTTCATTCTTAACAAATCTCGTTGATTTATGTATAGAGAATTGTAAGAAGTGCCAATATTTGCCACCGTTGTATCAACTCCCATCTCTCCGACAACTAGATATTCAGAGAATGAATAGTCTGGAGTACATGACAGAGGGGGATATGAATGATGAGATATCTGCTTCACTGGCATCACCATCAACATTTTTCCCATCCCTTCAGACACTCTTCCTCATTGAATGCCTCAATCTAAAGGGATGGTGGAGGAGTGTGGATAAGGGGAATGAGGCAACAACGACATCAACAATATCATCATCATCCTCAACTAATCACTATCACCAACACATACCCTTGCCTTCCTTTCCGCGTCTTTCTTCTTTATGGTTGGAGAATTGCCCTAAGATGACTTGCATGCCGCTATTTCCAAATCTTGAAGAAGAGCTTCTTTTGAGTAATAGCAGTTGGAAGGCATTGGAAGAGACAATAGAGATGATGAATAATAGGGGAGGAAGGGCTTCTTCATTTCCTTCCTCTTCCTCTTCCTCCTCCTTCTCCCCTCCTCTCTCCAAATTAAAGCAATTGCATTTGAGCTACATACAGGAGTTGGAGTCTCTGCCAGAGGAGTGGTTTAAAAACCTAACTTCTCTTCAGACATTATCTATTCAGTGCTGTCCCGATCTGACGTCACTTCCCGAAGGGATGAGTCACCTCACCTCTTTACAGACCCTGAGTATTTACAGATGTCCCCAATTAAATCAAAGATGCGAGAAGGAAAATGGAGAGGATTGGGATAAGATTTCTCACATCCCATATTTTGAGATATATTGAACTACTGCATACGCTTCCCTGGTACGTTCTTCACTCTTCTCTGATTTATTTATTTAATTTTAAAAACTTCTTTTATAATTTCTGTAATTCCAGACGCAACATTTTCAAAGCACATGCAAAACCAAAATTAAAAAACTCTATAATTTCTTTTTATACACACACAAAAAAAAAAAAAAAAAAAACAGAACTTTACGTTTTCTTTTTCCCCAGTTTCTTTTTCTTCGCCTAGATATTGCCTGGGCCTCATTATCTGGGTTTCTAAATGTGTGATTGATACTGAAATTACAGAAAGAACATGACATGGATTTCAAAGAGACAGAAAGGAGGGAAGAAGAAAGCGTAAGTGTTATATAAGCGACTCTAAATTTTGTTTATTTTCTTTTAAATTGGGATTTGATTAATTTGTCTTGGTTTTAGTTGTCTTTATGTAAAAATTTGAAATTTTATATAAAAATTTTCTGGGTTTCTTTTAAAATATACATTTTTTTTTTATACTTGTTGGGTTCCATTTTAAGTGTCTATTAAAACAAGTATGGCTTTTTGACTCTTCCATTGTGCTAGAACCACTGTTGATTCAACCTTCTCTTCGTAAACAAGAGTTGGCATGTGAAGAAAAATATTGGGCTATTGTGTCTATCGGCAATACTAAAATTTTATAGTTTACAATATTAGCTTGGTTCATACAGGTATAAAAAAATATTTTGAGTTATTGAACTAATGAATTAAGGAGGGGCATACTATCTAAGGCAAGATTAATGTTACAGTGTCTTTTAGGTAGCATCCAAAGGTATTTCCTTTTCTAATGTCCCTAATGTTCTAAACTTGCTTATTTCTTCTTGTTTATGTGTTGCACTATAAATCCACAGACCATTTCCAATGATTTTGGGGTGTCATGAACTTGATTGTACTGTTTGAAGAAGAGATTGCGAATTGGTCATTACTGATATACTGCACTAATAATTATGTTTAAGGATTTCTAGGTTGAGATTAGGCTTAAAGAATGGCTGGATATGGTTATAAACTCTGGAGAACAAATGCACAAAGGATAGCAAGGAAGAAAAGGAAGAAGAAAAAAACAGAGAGGGTGAGAGAGAGATGAGACAATATTGCCTCAGAATCAGGAGGCCTTTTCTGGAGTTTCAGCTAGAAAATAATTACTAGAATATTCATTGTCAGTTGGGTGCAACCACTTAAAATTCTAATTATCGATGTTTTTAGTTGTTTGTCCATAACTTGCTTAAATGGAGATGACATCTGCATAGTGTTTTATTTTATTATATTTTTTTTTTTTTTGCTACTGATCTTTTGGAAAATCTATTTACTCTTTCTTTATGCAGTGATATTTTGAAGTGCAAAGCAAATTTTTGAAAGGGTGCCAGCAGGAAACAAGGGACGATTGGTAAAAACATCTCACATCCTAGGTATGTGCTTAACTGTTTATTCTTTGCTTTTTCTAATGATGAGAAACATCTCAGTTGATCTCATATGCAGAACCAATTGAGGGCTCTGTAATTTTGTAACAAGTCAGCTAATGAAGCATAGGGAAATCAAGGTTTTATAGCTTACATAATTGTAGCTTGGTTCATAAGGTGTATAAGAAAATGAGTTGAAATTATAGAAGTAATGAACAATGAAGTTTATACAGGATAAAATCAGGGTTATAGTGTCTTTTAGGCTCCATCTAAAGGTAGACCTTTTCTGTCATCCTTAGAGTTCTAAACTTTGGAGATTTTTTCTTGGTTTGGTGTCGTGCTAAAGATCCATGAGTGGCCTTTTCTTATGAATTTGGGTCTCATATTAGTGATTATACTTTCAGAAGAAAGGTATGTCAGTTGGTCTAGAATGGCAGCAGGCATTGTACTGCACTAATAATCAGAAGAGTTAGGAATTTTAAAATTGAAATTAGACTTAAGGAATAGCTGGTTGTAATTAAAATTCTGCAGAGTGAAGCAAAATATATATGTATGTGTGTGGGAGAGAGAGAGAGAGAGAGAGAGCACTGCATATATGGGGAAAGAGATTGCATATATGGAACTTATGACATAGGTTTGTGGTCCTTCACTTTTGTCTCGGTTTGTTCCAACATGTTCCTATGCATTGGCCTGTTATGTCTATTTAGACATTATGTTGGAAAGATTTGTTCCATATGTTCTGATGCTATTGGCTGTCACGTATCTTTCGACTTGTGTCTCAGTATTTGTTCATTATCATATGTTTTTATTTTGTTGCCAGTTTTCCTCCTTATGCTCTAAGTCCTCCAGTTTGAGATCATCTTGAGCATTAGTCTACGGTTAGTAATCTTAACTCTGATACAGGTATCTCCAAATATTGTAGGTAAATTTAGCTTTACAGAAGAGATTACAGTGAAATCTGCTGGAGTTGCTGCCATGAATATTGTGTCCAAGAAATTGAAGAAGAAACATACCATCACTAGCGTGAAGCTGCATAAACATGGGCGATGCTATAAATGGCTGGGAGTTCCTTGCCATGCATTTGAGTGCTAGATATGCACGTAAGCATGAATGACAATTTATTACTCAATTTATGATCAAGCAATGCATTCATTTATTTCTTCTTGGTTGGCTTTATAATTAACAAAAATGAATGGTGTGTATAAGAGATCTCTCCATCTTGTTCTTCAGTGAGGAGAAGGTACTACTTCAATTGAGCTACAAAGTCGACTTGCGTTGTATAGATACAGATACATGCATAAGTGGAAAAATTTTATTTTTCCATTTGAATTTGTAGTGAGGTAGTGACTTTGTCTCAGTTAATAAGTAGGACCTATTCCCGTAAATCTCTTATTTTTTCTTAAGATTCAAAAAATGATCTGATCTCACCTAAGGGAATTAAATTAAGAAAAAAATCATGGTAAGATGTACAAACTAAACCAATGCACAAAATAATGTCTAAGGGGTTAAGTGTTCAAATTGAAATTACAAGGACTAATTTGAATCACATCATAATCTCCAAGGAGTCAATTATTCAAATTGAAAATACATGGACTAAATTGTGCATATATATGAATCAAGAATGTGAGATAAAAAGTCCCTTTATTCTTCCAAGTTACAAGCACTGCAACCAGGGCTGAGGAGGGGGTCTTTTGCCAATATATTTTTTTAAAAATAAAAATAAAAATTCCTAAAATTGTCATCCTTTCCTAACAATGTGGCATTCTTTTTGAAATCATAAGTTCAATTCTTGATTTCTAAACTTAAAACTGGGCTTGATCTCATGATTTTTTAATTAACTTTTTTACTCGTCATAAAAGAAATATATATATATATATATATATTTTTTTTTTTTACATCTAAAGCAGGGAGTTTGGATCCTTTATCAATCAAAAATAAAGAGTCATTCAGCAGAATTACTTCTCAATTTGCCCAAAAAAAGGTTGAAAAGGAGAATTAAAAAATTCCTTTAACAAGTTATTTCTACTGTAATGGTAATGATCATACTTTTTTCCTTCTTTCTCACTTTTCCACTCTGTCTCCCACGACCTAGTAAACCTGACAACCCATTTTCAAACATCACAACGTTGAATTGACTTAAAGGCCGTGGCTTAACGTGGTTTATCAATTTATTTTCATGGGGTTTTTTGAAAGAAAGTTGCATTGTTGTGTTATGTAGCGAGTGAAAATGACCGTGCTTCCAGCATTTGATTTTGTGTTGGGTGTAGGTCTGCTCGAGGTTAATGGGGGTGACAATCACATGCATTACATTATTTGGCTTGATTCATTCTACTCTAATATAGTCAAATATGTTTAACTTGTTTGCTTCCTAGTTTAAAATTGTCAGGCTTGGTTAGATTATTGGTTGTGCTTTTCATTATGTGGGTTATGAACATCTTACTGCCATGGCATTTACATTACATGAATTGTGCTTTGTTGTGTTTTCTTTAAGTAAATGTATAAATGCATTGTTGGTTTCCTATTGTTTCTGATGGTGTGGGAGTTTGATTTTGTTTTTTAGTTTTTAGTTTTTTTTCTCTTTCTGAATCTCTCTACTGCATTTGGGGCCATTTGATTGATTTTTTTTTTAATAGTATGATTCTTTTTTTAAATATCATTTTTTGTCTGTTAAAACATATAAGAACCAAAAAAAGAGAATGAATGAATTAATGAATGGGAAAAGAGCAATTAGATATGGGGCTTTCCATTTTAATTTATGAATGGTAAAAGCATCTTGGTTGGTTGCTATGAAAATGTATGAGAAGGATGTAATTTTAGTTTGAATCTCATGGTTTTGTTGATATGCTTAGTGTATCTTTGGTTCCTATTAGAAACTGTTTGGTTGTGCTTCTTGTTATTGTGACAAAGTTCTGTTTCACATTTGTTGGAATTTTCAGCAATCACCCTAACGATTCATTGTCATGTAGCCATATGGGAGATCCCATGGCATCAGTGCTTTACAGCCTAGTTACTAGATGCAAGTCTACCAATGCACTACGAAGACCCTCATGCCCGCCTGCAACATGTATAGATGTGGGGCTTTGCTTTGCTGCCATTGGATAAAGACTTTGATGCGCCTCTTTGTAACACCTTAAGGTTGTGGGAGCGGGGTAATGTGCAGAATAGCACAGAATGGAGGAAGAATATGGTAAGTTAAGATGCGTTAAAAAGAAAGTTGGAAACTAGCATCTCGAGTCTCTAAGACTCGAGATCCAAAAAGCAAAAACCAAAGTGAAAATCGAGTTTTTAAGACTCGATTTCTAAACTCGAGTCTCAAAAACTCGATTTCCAACATTTGATCTACACAAATTGAGACTTAAAAACTCGATTTTTATCTTGGAACTCGAGTTTTAGACACTCGAGATGCTAGTTTTCAACATTGTTTTGAAACGTGTCAACTAACAAAATTTTTTAATATTTAATGTTATTTGGAAATAAAATTCTTGTGGGAGCACTGGTTAGCATTCACGGTCCTAACCATATTGGCTTGAATTTGGGTGATAGTTTTATGAATATTTTAATGAATAAACTATTGAATATTTATTTGTCTATTAGTATATCTTATATATGTTTATCAGAGTGGAGCTCTTTCGGCGTGTGCGTGTGTTTCTTTGTAATTTTCTATGAGTAAATTTTTTCTTTCTAATTTGCTCTTTGCTCTTTTTTGTAAATTCAGGAATAGCATTTGTGAATATTCTACTTGTTACAAATTATTAGAGAGATACTATGTGATGGTTTGAGAAGAGTGATTTCTGTGGAAGAAGAATGTCATGATATTGATGAGGCAAGCTTGTGGTATGGTAGGAGAATTGGGTCAAAGATTATGGATTTGAAGAGAAGACAGCCCTCATGACTGCTACCATGTTTGGAAGCAAGGGTGTGTTGAATTATAAGCTGGAAACCAGCTGTGTTAATGTTAACCAGGCTTGTGGTTTGGATGGGCTTCTGTGCCTCATTTTGTTTCTGTTGCAGACTTTGCTATTTCAACTGAGGTTATTAAGCTCTTGCTTGATGCTTCTGCACTTCATTTTGTCTTGTAGCATACTGTTGACTATGTACAGTAAAGCTTGTTCATTTATTCTTTCTTTTAGTAAAACTTGTTCATTTTATGCTTGCTGTTTCTTTGCTATAGAATAGTAATTGTATTTAAGTAATACTGTGTAATAGAAGATGTATTTGGGGTGGATGTTGATTTCTATAATCATGCATTTTGGATAGGCATAATTCGAGTGTTATAAGAGAAGCTGGGGTGGATGCATTTCTATAATCATGAATTTTGGATATGTATTTGGGGTGGATGTTAATGAATTCCTTCTTGTGTTTTATTAAAAAAGAATCTCTTTTCGTCTTCCTCGTAAGATAAGAGAAGCTGCAGCAAAAATAGGTGGTGGAAGAGGAGAATGAAGTTTGCTACTACAACAATTGTGGCCAACAAGGGTGGTCATACATTAGTTCCACCATGTGATGGTAACTTGGGGTTAGAGAGAGATTTTTTTTTTTATGTTCATTGGTTTAATAACTGTTGTATTGATAAAAGAACACATGACATCTTATGTATCATGTACTCATCTGTAGTATTTCTTTTTTTCAAGTTTTTTGCTGCTGATATACAGAAACAGTTTGAAGCACAAAGCAAAAATTTGAAAGGGTGCCAGTAGGAAGCAGGGGACGATTGCCAAAAATTGCTCACATCCTAGAGTTTGAAGGGGATGAAACTGCCCACTAGGTGTGTACTTATTTATTTATCTTATTCTTCTTAGAAGCTTCTATGATTTTTTATTCTGATGAGTAACATTTCATTTGATCTCGTATGCAAAACCAATTGAGGCATTGGAAAAGGCTAGTGTAGTGCATCTTCTATCTGTTATCACTTATCACATTCAAAAATAAATTGTAGAGTAATGTTATTGAAAGATAGGTTGTGTGTGATATGGAAGAGGAGTGCTCATTTGGAACCGAACATATGGTCCTTCACATTTGTTCAAACATGTACCTATGCGTTGGCCTGTTCTGGCTCTCTAGACTCCTCTCTGATGGTGTGTAATGTGCGGTATGTTTGGTTCATCTAATTTGTACTCTTTTAGGTTAATTCACAACCTTTGATCTCTCTCTCTGCATGGAGGAGACCATCAAATATATTTTATCAAGTGACAATATCGTTTGTTCATAATTTTAAGATCGATTTTTCTTATCCTGCACTTTTGCCCTCCAGTTTGTGATCAACTTGAGATTTAGTGTTTGGCTAATAATCTTAACTCTCATATCTCCTATTATTGTAGGTAATTTTAGCTTTACAGAAAATCTTACACTGAAATATGTTGAAGCTTCTGCTATGGATTTTGAGTTCCAAAATATATCCAAAGAAATATAACATGACTGGTCAACATTTTGGTCTTTCTTTTATTTATTTTTTTTTTTTTATAACAAACATTTTGTTCTTTATGAAGCTGCATAAACATGGGTGGGTGCTATAAATGGTTGGGAGTTCTTTGCAATGCATTCAAGTGCAAGATATACACGTTATGTTGCAAACATGTAAGCATGAATTACATATTTTTAATCAATTGATTCTTATGCATAGCATTCATTTCTTTTTCTCTTAGTTGGCTTGATAAGTAAAGAGACAAGTGATGTGTATTAGAGATCTCTCCATCTTGTTCCCTAGTGGAGAAAAAGTACCACTTCAATTTAGCTATAGAACGCATTCATTGCGTGATATAGATACAAACACATGTATAAAAAGTATTGACTTTTCTTTTAGTGTCTTCTTCTTTTTCTTCTTTTTTTTCCTTCTCATTTGTCATTTTCTCTGTTTGTAAATTCTTGAATAGTATTTATAAATATTATATTTGTTGCAAATTTTGTTGAGAGAGATTGTGTGGAAGTCTGAGATGAGAGTGATTTCCATGTGCAGTGGTACCAAAAGCCTCCTTATATAGGTTTCATCATGGGTGGTGAATTTGAGAAACAAGAGGGTTTGTAGCATCATATCAGTTTTGCTTGAAGACCTTTGATGATGTAATCAGTTTAAAAAATGTTGTTGATGATGCAAGCTTGTGGCATAGGAGAATTGGGTCAAAGATGGGATTTGAAGAGAGGACAGCCCTCATGACTGGAACCATGTTTGGAAGAAAGGCTTGAAGTTGAAACCAGTCGTGTCCATGTTAACAAGGCTTGCAGTTTGAATGGGCCATGACTCTTAGTTGTCTTTACTGCTTGGGAATTTGCTATTTCTGCTGTGATTATTAAAGTCTTTACTTATGCTTCTGCACATAATTTTGTCATGTTGCAAAACGTTGACTATGTACACTATTTTCATTTTATTCTGGCTGTTTATTTGCTTGATAGTAATTGTATTTAAGGCTGTGTTTGGTTCATGTAAAATATTTTCCGGAAAATAAATATTTTTCGGAAATGCTATTTTCGGGAAAGGAAAATGTATTCAAGTGTTTAGCTGCATTATGAAAATTGTTTTAGAAAATGTTTTCATGTGTTTGGTTACATTCTGAAAATACTATTTTTCTACTAGTTTCTCACATTTTCTTAGCCATTTTCTTAGCATCCAAACAAATTTTATAATAGAAAATTTCAAATATAAACTTAAAAAAACAAAAATAAAAACAAACCCATTTGTTAAACTCAAACAATTCGGTCAAACTGAGAGAGGGAGGAAGAAAGAGTGATCAAAAATTGAGGGGTGATCTCGGACCGAGGTGGGTCATGGGCGATGATCTCGGCTTGATCTCGGACCGGCTTCTGCGTGAGAGAAGAGAAGAAAAGGGAGATGGGTTTGAAGGGATGTGGATCGGGTATTGTAGAGGTGAGATGGACTTCGTCGGCGTGAGGGGGGACCTCGGACCGGCGTCTGCGTGTGGAGTGTTGAGATTGAGATGATGAGAGTTCGATCTAGAGGGCAACGGTGGCGGCGCGATCTTGGCGATGCGATCTCAGTGGCGCGATCTCGTGATGTGATCTGGGTGTGATCTCAGCGGCGCGATCTCAACGGTGGTGCAATCTGGGGTTAGGGCGGTGGTGCGATCTAGCGCGTGCTCGCCGGTGCTGGTGTACGATCTCTCTTCCTTGCTGTTTCTCTCTCTCTTCTGTTTTCCTGGGGGTGGAATTGATTTGAAGGTAAAATACAAACGGAAATGGTTTTATAGGGTCAGAAGACATATTTTATGGTCAACGGAAATGATTTTCCGTTTGACCCAATTTTCCTTGCGCACCCAAACACCCTCAAGGATGTAAAACGTTTTCCTGATTTCCTTAAATACCGAAGCAAACGCACCCTAAGTAATATTGTGTAATAGAACATGTATATAGTTGGAATGGATGTTGTATTTTATAGTCATGCATTTTGGGTATAAATTGTAACATGAGTGTGAAAAATGTGAATCTCTATTTTATTTCCTTCTCTATTTCATTTCAGTTACAAGTTAATATTGAAAACAAGGTAAATTATTATTTTGGTCCTTAAGTTTTAAAAAGTTCGTTTTAAAGAAAAAATTTTAAACTATTGAAGTTTGTTTTTCGTTCCTAAACTATTGAAAATATATTACTTTATGTCCAATTTAATCAAAAAGTTCGTTTTTATCCCTAAATTATTGAAAGAAGTGTTTTTTCAGCTCTATTTTTGTTTCTTAACTTTTACAAAAACTCTTTACAAAGTTTATGGGTGAAGAAATAACTTTTTAAAGTTTAGGAACAAAAAAAAAATTTGGTAAAATTTAGAGACTAAAATAGTCTTTTACCCTTGAAAATAAATAAATAAAATGTTACCCTTTCAATATTATGCAATGAAAAGAGAATAAGTTCTTAGCTTTAGAGAATTTTTCTAAACATCCTAGCATGTGGTACCCTCTCCCAATATTTTACTTAATGCAACTTCATTCGGAGAATTTTTTTCAAAACTAATTTTTATGTAGAAGTTAAACAAAACGAATAGACAATCCTTTTTTTTTTTTTTTTGGGAGAAAGAGACAATCCAAATTTTAGAGCTAAAGGGGTTAGGAACTTGGGACCCACTCCTAATCCCTATCTGTTATCTTCCCGAATGTGGTGTACATAAAATGCTATTTTATTCTCTTCTCAATACAATAGCAGTAGAGCTAGCAGCTAGCATGTCATTTTCTTTTTGTATAATGAAATCATTTTTTTTTTTTTTTGGTTAAAAGGGAATTTCATTCAACTAAAGAAGCACAGCAACATCTGAGTTAGGACAAATCCTAACATGGTACAGACCATACAAATTCGAAAGATAACAGTCACGCAAACAGGGAGGGGGCATTGTAATACATTATATCAGCATCAAGCTGTTTGTTTTCTACTCTAGCAAGACCATCAGCACAACGGTTTGTTTCCCGGTAGCAATACGTCACTTTAACTTGCGAAACTTGGGAAATTAGGAGCCTGCAGTCAGCCACCATAGCAGAATTTACAGCATTAGTATTGCTAGAATCATTCATCAAATCTATATATATAATAATAGGTGAAGCAGAGAGAGTGTGAAATTGAATTCCAAATTAGAACTCTAATTATGTGCCACATATGCAGACCAATTAAAACTCTAATTATGTGCCACGTCTCAATTAACACTGTTCACTTTTTTTTTTTTGAGTGAATAAAACATTATGCTCTTCATGTATTTTCAGGTTCAGCTCCCCCTCTCAAAACCCAAAATCCTTCCTCTCCTTCAACATACAACTCCCCTATGCTATGGAATTTCAAAAGAATATCTCGGGCTCCTCTCCGGTTTTTTATTCTTCAGTTCTCTCCCATTTTTATATGGATGAACGCCAGGGAAATAAAACAATCCAAATGCCAAAAAAAGAAGCCACAAAATTCTCTCTTTACTTCCTCCACTCTCTTCGTCACTTCACCTCCTTTCTCTGATTATCTCTCTTGTCACTCTCTCTCCATCTCTCCAAACGGCAAAATTTGCCAAACAGTGCAAATTTCGAAATTTTTAAGCCGGATAGCATGCGTTCAAAGTTATTTTGTTAGTTAGACTGTTTTTGAAAGTCGATTTTGCCAAAATCGACTTCCAGGCAAGATCCCGCACCCCCACAGCCAACATATAGTCTAACATGGTTTAAATAAAAAGGAAAAGCCACCTGGAAGTCGAGTTTAGTAAACTCGACTTCCTAAAAGTCGAGTTCACTAAACTCGACTTCCAGGTGAGGTAAAAATATGTCACAGGTGGACTAGAAAGTCGAGTATAGTGGACTCGACTTCTATAAGTCGAGTATAGTGGACTCGACTTCTATAAGTCGAGTACACCATACTCGACTTCCAGTAAATGTCCACCTGCCCAACTAACTCAACTAACTCAGTAAATGTACACGGTAAAAATTTATTTAAATGGAACTCGAGTTTACCAGACTCGAGTTCCAATAAATGTTATAGCTACCACAACTATCTCAGACTTATACACTCAACTCTCACTTCTCATAGCTCTCTCCCACGCCAAAACTCACTTTTCACTCAACTCTCACTTCTCACAGCTCTCTCCCACGCCAAAACTCTCCCTTTCAGACAAAAAGCTTTTCTTCTTCTACACAAATCACATTCATCATTCTACAAATTAAAGTTTTTCTTCTTCTTCAATTTGTAGGTAAATATTCAAACCTTTTTAACTTTTTTTTTTTTTTTTTTGTTACCTGGATATATACTTTACATTTGGTAGATATATATATATATATATACACATACCACTTTTATATTTTTGATGAGTAATGTGTTGTTTATTATCATCATTATTATTATTGTTTTTTTGTATTTGTTATTTGTGCTTTGTAATGGGTTGTTATTTGATATGCAATGGGTTTTTCTTTGTAATGTGTTGTTATGTATAATGTGAATAAATGGATAACATATTATTTATTTGCAAGGTGTTGTAATGTCACTTTTATATTTTTGATGAGTAATGTGTTGTTATTATCATTATTATTATTGTTTTTTTGTATTTGTTATTTGTGCTTTGTAATGAGTTGTTATTTGATATGCAATGGGTTTTTCTTTGTAATGTGTTGTTATGTATAATGCGAATGAATGGATAACATATTATTTATTTGCAAGGTGTTGTAATGTGTAATGGTTTGTTAGTTGTAAGATGCAACTTCAACACTCAATTTTTTAAGGTTAGCAACCATGTAAAAATTTGTTTGAGTTTAAAAATTCGAATTTTTGCTTGGAGAGAATAAAATTTCAATTGATTATAATTGTTTGGTGGACTATGTTATCTTTATATTTGCCTTGAGGCAATATTTTGTAGTTCATATCGAATAAAGGTGTTATATTCGTCACTAACTTTTAGTAAACTTATTTGACTTATATAGGTTTGTAAAGAGTTCGATTGATTTTTATCTATATTATGGTGGGGAGCCCTGCAGTGATGTGACTTATGGAGTGACATATGAAGGGCCTGGTAAAAAATTAGAGATTATTCAGCTAAAAAAACAGCGGGAGATCAATTTGAAGAAGTTGAAAAAGAAAATTATGAAAGAGCTGGATTTGGACCGTCGGTTGCATGACATAAAAATTATACATCGTGCTCCTCATGCAGTGTTCAATGACCGTATTTTCTTCATGCCTATTGAAATAAAAGGAGACAAGCATGTTCAGATTATGTTTGACAGGATAAACTCAACGCCCCAGTTAAAAGCTGCCGAGTTGTATATAAGTGTGGAGTCTCATATAGAAGTTGCCGGTGAAGATGTGCAACAAACAACTTTAGAGGTTGGTGGCGGGGAAGAATTCCATCCATTACATATGGATAGTTATCCATTACATACAGATAATTGTCTGACTCTTACCCCGTGCACCACAGTTGGGGGTTATACACCACCATGCCAAGAGACACAAACTCCAATGGAGGTTTGCGGATCTAGTTATCAACAAGAATGTATTCAATCTCTAGGGAGGGAAGACGAAGATGAAGATGATGTTGATCATGGTAGAGATGAGTATGAAGAGATGATTGGGAGAGATGACTTTCACGAGAATACTATAAACTATGAAAATGTTGACAATGTCGTGGATGATCATGATGATAATGCTATAGAGTTTCAAGATGATATAGGCGATGGTATAGGTGTGCAGCCTGCAGTCCCTACATATGAAGCTCATGGCCCGTCATTCCATGCAAACACTTGGGATAATATAGTTGATCCTTCAAATGTTGAGATACCACTTTCATCAAGTTGGGTGCGGGGAATGAATTTTAGCAAAGGGTTGATTTTCCCTAATAAAGAGGTTGTGAGACAGGCATTAATAGTTTACTCTATGGACAACAACAAGAATTATATAACTGAGCGGTCCAACCAACAAAGATTGTGTGTGAAGTGCGTGAATGAGTCATGTGCATGGAAAGTCCGAGCATTCTCGCAATGGAAGCTTAACGGGTTATGGGCCGTCACAGTATACGGCAGTCCTCACACTTGTCCATTAGTTGGGGTGAACAAAGATGGCAGAATGATGGATTCCAATTTTCTTGCCAAAGAACTTCATACATATATCCTTGCAGATCACACCAGCAAAATAAAGGATCTCCAAAATCTGATGAAGGAAAGGTTTAACCACGATATATCGTACTACAAGATATGGGATGCGAAACAAAAGGCTATTGCAAACATACACGGGAATTGGGAAGAGTCGTATCAAAAGTTGCAGAAGTTGTTGTTGGCATATAAGGATAGCGATCCGGGTACACATGTGTCTTTTCGGTCGATCAACGGGAACATACCGGATACTATTATATTCAAGTATGTGTTCTGGGCTTTCGCTCCTTCCATTGCTGGATTCGCACATTGTAGGCCAGTAATTAGTATTGATGGCACTCATCTTTATGGAAAATATAAAGGAAAGTTGTTGATTGCAATGGCTATCGATGCTAATAATGAGATTTTTCCGCTTGCCTTTGCGGTTGTGGATAATGAGACGGGGGCTAGTTGGGGATGGTTTTTATCTTGCCTACGGACCGCGATACGGGATGTGGTACCCGATTCCAGCATTTGCATAATATTAGACCGACATAGAGGTATAATATCATCCATTGCACAGTGGCCCAATGATTATGTTCCAGTATATCATAGATATTGCATTAGACATGTGGCCAGCAACTTCAACACTCAATTTAATGACAAATTCTTAAAGTCTTTGGCCTTGAAAGCAGGATATGAGCATCAAGATCACAAACTTGGAAAAATATTGGATTGCCTTAAGGAAGCTGAACTCAAATTCAGTCAGGATCCCAATCCCAATATAGCAAAAAAGAAGCCATACTCCTATCTAATGAAGGAGGGTCTGGAGATGTGGACACTATCACATGATGATGGACGCCGTTATGGGGCAATGACTACCAACATGTCTGAGTGTTTCAATAGAGTTCTAAAAGGTGCACGTGGACTACCCATATCTGCATTGGTTGACTACATTTGGTGCAAACTTGTCGCCTATTTCAATGATCGGCGCACTAAAATATTGGGTGATATTGAACATTGTCAGAAGTTCAGCAAGCATGCCATGGAGAAATATGAAGCAAATTACGAAAAAGGGACAAGACATTATGTGAGGCCATTTAACCAGCAAGACGGTGTATTTCAAGTTTGCACGACGCATAATCCACACAAATCTGATGGGGGAGACCATAGTCATGAAGTAAGGTTGCTAGAGAACACATGTACTTGTGGCAAATGGGAAATCTATAAGATCCCGTGTTCACATGTGATTGCAGTTTGTATCAGGGAACATATCAATGCAATGAGGTATATTGACCCATGTTATACTTTACAACGACGACTTGCCACTTATTCACATGAGTTTCGTGTGCCCAAGGTTAAGTCATTATGGCGGGAGGTTGCTGGCCCAAAGTTGTACCCTGACCCTGAAATGTTGCGAGACAAAGGTCGGCCTATGTCAACAAGAATAAGAAATGAGATGTATTGGAGGGAGAGTCAACCCAAGCCGAAATGTGGAGTGTGTCATGAAGAGGGCCATAACCGTAGGAGATGTCCGACTGTGATTCGCGCATCAACAAGCAGCAATGTTCCGAACTAGGTAAGCAATGCATGCAATTTTGTGATTCTCCAACCTAGTTCAATTGTGTATGGTAAGTTCAATTCTATTATTTGAAATAATTTTTTTTCTTACTTTTACCTGTTGGTTTTAACCCTTTGATTCTATTCCTTTTTTTTTCCTAGGAGATGCTCAAAAATCATTTTTTCCACCTGAGGTGTCTTGTGATTATCCCATGTTGGCCCTACACAATTGAAACAAGTACTTTCAAATTTCTATAGCTTAAAACTTTAACATGTGCTTTTATTTATTACATTTTGTAAGATTGTGATATATAGTATATAATTATGTAGGACTATGCCGCATCAAAGGATAATACAAACTTTTGAAGTATTTTGGACGGTGTGATGCACAGTTGTATTGGGAAGCTACTTAAACGTGTTGGTTTGTATTTAACATGTTACTAGGATTATAAAAAAATTCTGCTGCATTAAAACAATTCTGCAAAATCAAAATCTGCTGCACTAATAAAATTCTGCTGCATCAAAATTCAAAATTCTGCTGCATTAAAAAAATTCTGCAAAATCAAAATCTGCTGCACTAATAAAATTCTGCTGCGTCAAAATTCAAAATTCTGCTGCATTAAAAAAATTCTGTTGCATCAAAATTCAAAATTCTGCTGCATTAAAAAAATTCTGCTGTTTTTAGATTCACTTTTTTCTTGTACATAAGTTGTTTTGTTTTCCTTTGTTGCTTATACGTGTTTCCTTCATTTACTCTATCTCTTTGATGGAGTAGCTTCTTTTTAATACAAATTTTTCTTACCTATCCAAAAAAAAAAAAAAAGTAGTAAAGTTTAACCTACCTTTACTGTCACGTACAAATTGATGGAATTTTTACTCTAGTATGGACTTTTTAGCTATTTATGGAATTCACGTACAAATTGATGTACATAAATGTGAGCTGACAAATAATGCTGTTGCTGTATTCTTTAGTAATTATTATCATATAAATAGCTGAACCTACAGTTGTCAATCACTTAATATATTAGAAATCCTAAGCTGAAAGTATTATTTTGAGTCAACATAATTGCTTTATCCTGAAGGATCTGGGCATTTGGTTGCCTATTTTACTGTTATATATATATATATATATAGACACACACATGAGGTTTGAGTTTCCTTAGAATTGACCATTGATTTAGAAGATAATAAAGGTTTACAACCAAGAAAATAGACAGACTTCAATGAAGATACACAGATATCCAAAAGAAAAGAGCCATATAATGCCCAGTAACTACTATATCCTCCAATACAAAATCTAAGAAAATTTCCTAAACAAAATAAGTTAAAACTCCTATAATGCCCAGCTGCATATTCTTGCTGCCCACCCCATCTATCTTGCTGCCAGTCATTTGCATTTCAGCTACCCCACAAAATTGTCCATTAGCATGAACCTGTAAAAAGTTTAAGTAAAAGAGTATAAGATGACTGTTCACACAAACTCACTGTTCACACAAACTTAACAGACCAGTACCCCAAAGTCTAATGCACAAGTTGAATGAAAAAATTAATCAAGTAAAGCCAAAATGTCCAGGTTTTTTTACCAAGCTGCTGTCCACAAAAAACAGAAGGCCAAATTACAAATTGCACCCTCAAATTCTGTTCCTCTCCATTGTCCATTGACCCTGAGCTTCCCTTCACCAATCATTCTTTTTCAAAATTGATCTTTTGCCTCTTTAAAGTACCACAAACCATTTCCCTAGATAATGCTTGATTCTTAAAAAAAAAAAAAAAAAAACCTATATTTTATGGGAGAACACACAGCAGCTTGTTCACCCCTTAAATCCAACCTTTCAAGCTGTATTCAAACTACAGACCCTAGACCTAAATCTACAAGTATTATAAACTTTAAGCACACCGCAAGCACAAGTATACAGGTTGTTTCTAATTTGTCCTACACCAATGATCACTTATATCAAAGAGAGAAATGACTTAACTTGTTATTTCTTCTTCACACAATCACACAATGATTGGCTGTTGCAACCACATTGAAACCCAATTTTCTGGATATTTAATGCATATTGAACCAAATATCAATTGACAAATAATGTAATTTGCACCTCCTACAATTTGTCGTGTGTCTTGGATCAAATGATCAGATTGACTGTTCAAACTACCTTTGCATAATAATGCCTATTGTTCAACAATCACTACATTTGGGCTCCCTTCTTAATGTTTAAATCAAGGAATTAAAAATGCTTTGAGGAGTACATATATATCCTTTATTTTCTGTAGAGGAATTACAAACTTGGAATAGTTTGCTTGTTTTTGATATTTGGGCAAGCTTGCTTATGTTGTTAACTGATGGTCACAAGTACTTGGATTGATGGTTTCAAATTCAGGAATGAAGCTTGGGTGATTTGGCCTAGATAATGTTCCCAACTAGATACGTTGTTTTCTGTTCCTTGAACAATTTTCCTGTGTACAGTAGACGTACTGCAGTTCACTATCTCTTTATGCCATTTCATTTATCCATATTTAACCATGAAGAAAAATAAAATAGCAGTAATATAAATTTTCATTAAAGAAAAAGGAAATTAGTTCATACTTACAGTAAGAATCTCAAGACTGCAGCAGCCCTTATTAGGCTGCACCCTCCCCGCGTTTACTTCTTTTCTGGTTGCGTCTATGGTACTGTTTGGCTGGAACATGGTCTGCTTCCTGCTCATAATGTTATATTTTAAAGCTTTTACAAACAAACAAAATCTTGCACAAAGAAACCCAAAAAATTTCTGAAATTAAAATCAAAGTAAATGCACTTGGAATACCAGGTGGGAACCTGTGCCGCATCTCCTTGGTTGGATGGGGCGGGTCGATTTCTGTTTGGGTGCAGCATGAGCGTTTGCATCCTGTGACTGCTCAGCTTGGTCACGTTGCCCCTGCTCAACGTCATTGTCATGTGGATGCGTGGCTTGTGGAACATGTATCAAGGTAGAGGAGGTAGGAGGTGATTGTGTATGACTTGGGCTAGTAGACATGGGCTCAATGTGGGGTGTTTGAAGGCTAGGGGTGGGTATAACTGTTTGGGGAGAGCTATAAGACGGGGCCATGGGTGAATTGTGGTCAACGGTGGTGGTGGTGGGTGGGGAGAACTCGAATTCAGCATGGGTAAACTGCGAGGGAGATCCGGTGTCAATGGGAGGGATGGGTGGCATGGGAGGCCCAGTTGTGCCTTGAGGGGTGGACACGGGTGGAACAGGGGTCTCAGTGGCCAGAGGAGGGGTGGGGGCAGGTTGATGACATGTCACTGGAGCAACTGAGCTCGTACTGGGCCCTACATCTGGTATTTCAGTCTGGTTTGCTGCTTCGTCATTGGCTGGCACATTGATACGATCAACCTCATCCACATCCTCAAGGGCCTTCTTAATGAACTTGTATTCGTAAGATTCTTTATTGAACCAGTTGAGGACAGCCAGTTGGGTTGCAAGCTGTCATTAAATCACCAACATTATTAAGTATGACACATACATAACGTCAAACACACCATGCAAAACAAAATAAGTTTATGCACATTACCAAAATTTCCATCTTAGCGCTAGCGCGGTCAATATACAGTGGAGTGATCCTGATACCACACCATATATGGATGATGACGTGACATCACCTCCTCCATCCTGAGTGCATGACAAATGTACTCGCCACGATCATTCCACCCCTGAATATGGACTGCATGTTCGACCGACCAATTTTTTTCTACCTTGCCCCTCGCATCTATTTTGTGCAAATCACGATTGGTATTAGCATCTCTAGGTTGTTCCTGCTTTAGCCCAAACTGCCGTAGGACACGATCAGGTAGGTGGAACTCTACAATCCAAAAACATATAAGTGGAACGGTCGACCTCCACACGTTACTTCCCTCGGTGCAAAAACTAGGAGGAAGGTGGCTCAAGTCACTTCCATATGGCTCCCACTTAATCTACAAAAGCCACCAAGTAAAGCAACCACATTCAGAAATTTTCCCAAGAAATGAGTTGCATAACAAGTAGCACAATAGTGGGCAATGAAAAACTTTTTGAAGGACATGGGATGTTATGGACGTATAAATACAAGTATTATACTTGGTCGGGCCGTGTTGTGGCAATTTGATTGCGATATGCGGAAAGCACGTGTGTGGGAGTATTCTTTCTACACATCGCTCCTGCAAATCTACAAGCAAATAACATCACATGGTCATTAGCCGTTTACGTATAAAAATGTGGCATAATACATGATAGCACACAATTATGCAATATATACTTACTTCATAGCAAGATGAATTGGTGGTAGTGGTCGACCATGAACACCCTCGGGTTGGGGCACCATCTGTGGGGACATATGTGGGAACCTGACAAATATCCACAATTGGACCAAAATCAATGGTCCGCCAATCTGCTTTGCCTTCTTCTCGCTTGCATTGCACAGCTGTCTATACAACCATGATAAGGCTACACTACCCCAACTATACTTGCGTGGATTACGAAGGTTCCGCATGAACTCTAACCACATGAGATGGACCCTATCTCCGGACTTGTCAAGAAACACCATATCCCCTAGTAGGGCTAGTATATAGCAGCGAGCATACTGATGAACTTGAATCTCATTGGCATTCGGAGGCAGTGGTTCTCTGATTCTTGCAACAAGTGCGGATACCAGAATCCTTTGACCTTTTAGCACATTTTGATTGCCATTTGGAATTTGAATTCCAAGCATTTCATCACACACAGTTGTCCAAGTTCTTTTACTGGGCCCAACCATTGCCTCACCCTCGATGGGCAACCCCATGATAACTTTCACGTCTTGCAATGTGATCGTCATCTCACCGTGTGGTAGGTGGAATGTATGGGTCTCTGGGCGCCACCGCTCTACAAATGCAGTGATCAATGCATTGTCAAGCTGAATGGATGGGACCAAGTACAGACCCTCTAGACCAAGCAACCTCACAATGGTAAGGACACGATCATCTACCATAGGAACTCGAAGTCTCAACTCTTCATGGCGAGTTCGACAATCTAGTGTGCCAGGAGGATCCTGCAAATATTATAACAATAGATAAAAATCTTATGCAAATATTTAGTATTAATGGCTAATTAGAGTTGTGACATGAATTCATAGTACAAGAAAACTCGTGCACTTACCCCTCCCCCAGGGTTCCACAGTAACTCTGATCGATGTTTAACTTGTTCCGTCAATACAGTACGATCAATGGGTCCAGGATCTATCGTCATGCTGCAAAAAGCGAGTATCAAATATAAACAATTAATTACTATAATAGGGATCTAAGCAGCAATAAGCGGGTTTCCTCATGCGAAATGTATTTGTTTAGTCTTTTGCTTTATTCTAGATAAAGTAGTTTTTGCTTAATCAACGCAACATAAGAATCAGTTGATACCACCGAAGGAAGTAGCATATATAAGTATATACTTCCCACTCCAACAAAGTCATTGTATAGTACAAAAATAAATTTCCAATGATCCTTGGACCAAATGGCATTATAAAGTCATTGCAATTCTAGCATTATAAAGTCATTGAATAGATAGTTTTAACATTTATGCAATTCTAGCATTAAGAAAATAAAATAAACAAAATGGTCATTGCAAATATTGAAGGGTTTACCTTCTTATATTAAAAAAAAATGGCGAATTTAAATGGAGGGAAGCACGAAACAAATCTAGTTATCATCTGTACAGACTGAATTTCTATCTCTGTTTGACAAGTTCTTAGAAAGATTGAAGCTTGTTATGAAATTTTTTTTACACCATCAATAGGTATCCGTCCAAATTCATGTCTTCTATGAGTATATAGATTCTTAATTATCACAGATGATGCCTATGAAACCAAACCACCTTATCTAATTAAAGGCAGCTCTACATAGTTAGACCCAATGCATGCTCTGGCTTGTGTGAGTCATGGTCAAAAGCTACAGGCAATCCTAAAACTTGAGGTCTCTCATATGAAACCAAATCCCCTTATCTCTCACACTCACACGCACAATGAACTCAAAAACAAGATGTTATGGACGATAGTAATAGCACAGTAAACAAAAACACAAAAACAATTAAAAACTAAACCCAAATCAATTGAAACCCAAATCTCCAAATCACTAAACCTAAAAAGCAAATCAAAACCCATTTCAGCCAATAAATAAAGAGAAAGAAATCGCATGAGAGAGAGAGAGAGAGAGAACAAACCTACTGGACGGACAAAACGGCGTAGGAAAAGAGACACCGGAGAGAGAGAGAAGAACGGCGTTGGGTTGAGAGAGGCACGGGAGAGAGAGAGAAGAACGGCGGCGTTGGGTTGAGAGAGACACCAGAGAGAGAGAGAGGACGGAAGACAATGACTATTTTGGTGTACTCGGAGCACTTTTTACCCCGATCCAAATTTTTTTTACCCCTATTTGAAGTCGAGTTCAGCAAACTTGATTTTCAACGAAGTCGAGTTTACTAAACTCAACTTCCTTGAGTTCCACGTGGCTTTTTTCCTCTTTTTTTAATCCAGGTCAGAGTTATTTTTAGTGGGAAGTCGAGTTTGGTAAAATCGACTTTCAAAAACAGTCTAACTAACAAAATAACTTTGAACGCGTGCTATCCGGCTTAAAAATTTCGAAATTTGCACTGTTTGGCAAATTTTGCCTCTCCAAACAGACCAAACCTGAGCATCAGACTATTGGAGGGCATCAAAACAAAAAGGAACAAAGGATATGAGTTTTGTGCTTGCAATTTTATCATTTTTGGCAAGAGTGGTCCAATTGGGTTCCTCCTAAGAGAAGGTGGAGTTTAAGGATAAGGATAGTAATCTCACATCCACCTTGCACACCAACATTTTCTTGGCTTTCCCAGCCCTGTGAGAATAGAGATCTTTCACTCCTTTTTGGTCTCTTCAAGCACCAATCTTCTCCATCCAGTAAGCTTTGATCTTGGTGCCGACTTAGCTTTATATGACAAATTATCAAATAAAAAATTGGATGAGAAAGGGGAGAGAGTCTTAAAGGGCACTATGAGGGAGAGAAAAGGTCCATAAGACAAAGAGGGATTTAAAGGCCACCACCATGTCAGACCATCATCTACCTTCAGCCCAGGCTCTCACCACCGTTATATTCCACCTGAAACACTACTGGTAAAGGTATTATTAAACAACAAAAAATGATATCAAATATGGTTTAGCTTTTGTAATTTTAGGTTGATTGTTATTAATTCAGGTATTTGGGTTATTGGTTTTAAAGGAGGTTGAGTGATGAAGAAAAGAAGGGCACCATCGAAGATATCTAAAACCCATTTTAGCTCAGATCTGACAGCCATTAAAGGTATTCCCTCTCTTTATTTCTCTTGCCTTCGTTTTCTTTATTTAGCTGTTGGATTTACGACCATGGAAGGTACTCTCTTTCTTTGTATTATTTTGCTCTTTTTTCATTTGTTTAAACTTTGTTTGGTTGCCGAGAAATAAGGAGTTTTCTTTTGCTTAAACGTTGTTTGGTTGTCGATAAAACATGATGAGAAAAATTGAGCGTTTATATTTTTTTGTTTGGGTCATATTAGCTTTCTTCTATTGGTTGAAGTCTGGTTGGCTGGTTCCCGAGAAAACATATAAGAGAAATGGGGATTTTTTATTTTATTTTTGTTTTTTGGGTTTTTGAAGTTCTTTTTGCAATTTCTGATTTCTGCTTTTTGTTTGTATATATTTTATTTGCTGCATTATATATTGGTAATGGTAGTTGTAGTATGTATACGGGCATATAGAGGTTTTGCCAATAATTTGTTTTAATATGTTTGGACATGGGTTTGCACTTTGCACTAAAGTTATTGTTTGATATGTTACCAAGGAATTCTGTTTACCTACGGCATTTTTCGAGATAAGGTCCAATAGCATATATATATATATATATATATTCAAGTATCTTCTAACTCTCTAGCTAATAATCCACACTTGACCCTTTCCCATGCTACTTATGTTCAAACTCCAAAGTCAAGAGCTTTTCTTTTTTGATAGGTAAAGTCAAAGGCTTTTCTTCTTGTGGTGCATCAAAATGTGTTTGTAAGGTTTCAAGTGACAGGTAAACTTTTCGAAGATTTGAATAAACTTTGAGAACACCCCTAACCCCAATAAATAGCATAAAGAAGGAAAAAAAAATTGTTTAACCCTTCTAGCTGATTAGTGGTTATTGTTTCCCTGCCACTATAGACTTTTGCATCCACTTAACTAATTAGATAGAGTTCTGATAGCTTAGCTTCATGGATTTAGATCAACAAATTAAGACGCTCACGGTCCTTATCAGTCTATTTCAAAATTTGGCCTTTCAACATCTCTTCATTATTGTTGAAATCAAGCAACATCTTGGACATGCAAAAATTCATGAAAAAGTACCATGCAATCCTGGCTAGAATAAGCTGAGTATTATCAAATAGACAGTTTTACTATCTATTTCTGTTTCATAGGCAAAAACCCAGACTATAGGAAACACATAACAACCAGCTCCAGTAACCCTTGAACCTTAAGTGTAAATGGTCTCTTCATTGTTTATACCATATAACTGTTCAAATGACTGCATAGGAAAACAAAATGATAATTGCTTTAATTATAAATATGCAAATGACCTTATTACACTTTCTAACTTCTCTCATTATCTTCAAAAGTATCTAATCTAAACTCTTAACCACTTTCAATTTTATGCTTAAACCTAATGTTTTTATTATACTAACAATTTATGGGCTTTACATCATATTGTGCAGAATCAAAAGCCAAATAAAGTACCTCAAGAAATTCAAAACTTTCTCGGAAAATCTTATACATTCCAAATAAAAGTTGATGATTACAATGTCAAAAAGGGATGGGAAGTTTACACTGTCATGAGTGTCTTTAAATCTGAGTCTAACAAACACTCAGAAAATATTGTTGCTGACAACATTTAGACTAAACCATCAGAAACATTGTTCAGCCATCACCAAACTATTGCAAACAATCCTATTGCTACTTCAGATATTAAATTACTTACAAGCTTGAAGGATGTAACTGATGACAACCTAATAGATGACGTCTTTGGAAATACACAATTGGTAAGAAGACAAAAACTCATTATTAATTGCTTGATCATAACCTTTCTTACTAATAATGTTTTTTTGTTATCCTTATTAGAAATTTAAACATTTATGCACAATGAACAATGAATCTGAAAAATGTATTCTCCCCTTACTGAGCAGAAAGATCTTACAAAAAAAAAGAACCTCCAAGCAAACTTCTAACAACAACACAGGCAGCTCCCAGAATAAGAAGAAGTGATTGCATATCATATGTCCTAATAATTTTACTTCTATTATGTAATACATGTGGAAAAATTAAACTTGTGCATTAAGTTGTGCATTTGTATAAACTGGGTTACTATAACATAACAATGGTGGTGGATTTTGTTTTGATTATGATTTGGAGATACTTGGAATGGTGCACTGGTTGTTTAGCACTGAATCTGTTTGTGTTTGCTATGTATTGGATAGCTTCTTATAAGTTACTTGAACTCCACAGAATTTCAATTGTACCATTTCATGATGCATTATGATTGTTTACATTTCAGTTGATTTTATATCACATATAGAAGAAACTTTTTACTATAATTAATCTCTACTTTGTTTTAATTGGAATTCTTACAATACAAATATGTAAGTACATATATGTAATTGCAGGTACATCATTCAATGTCTTCTTGTATTTCTTCAGATATTCATCTTTTATGTACTGCATATCAATCTCAGTCCTTATCACAATTACCCTTATAAGGGTGGTGTCATCAGTCCCCAAACCCTTCATAGCCTTATGCAACACCTGCAAAATTTCAGAGGTGTTAGGATGCATCCATATCATTTTTATGACAATAATAAAAATGGTATATAGGTCCTTCAGTACCATAATCCCACATCCGTAAAAGCATTTCTGAACTTGTTGTTTAGAAAAACTAGAGATATGGTCCATAAGGAAATAGAAAGAACAGAAAACATGTGAAAGCTTTGGCATACCTCATTATTTTAGGGTGCTGGAATGCCTTGAAAAACCAAACTAATTTCCATTGGTTTTTACATTAGAATGGATTCAATTAAGGAAATCATTCTGGACTACTATTCTTCAAATTTAGAGTAGTTTTTTTTTTGGTTAAGGGGAATTATATTAACAAAGCTAAAGCTCCAACAAAGAAACAGGACAGAGCCTGTTCAAGTACAAGCCATTGAGATCAAAAACTAACAAACTGGAAATGTTCACAGGTGGACTTTCAAAAACAGTAAACTCAGCTTCTTGAAGACCTCCCATCCTGGCAAAGGCATCCGCACAACGGTTTGCTTCTCGGAAACAATGCTTGAAACGAATTTGAGGGATTTGTTGTATCAAGTGTCTACAATCATCCATGAGAGCAGAGGCAAAGATATTAGAATACTCGGGGTTCACAACAGCATCCACAATAGACTTGGCATCCAACTTTACTTCTACTGCTAATATGCTGCGATTAACACATAGATTAAGACCGTCTCTAAGTGTCCAGAGTTCAACAAGAAAACTAGTTGTAATTCCTATTTTGCGATCAAACCCAACTACCCATCCACCCTCTTCATTGCAAATCAAACCCCCTCTACCCGCCAAACCCAGATTTCCAAGGGAAGAGCCATCTGTGTTCAATTTCAACCAACCTGCTACAGGTTTAGACCATCAGATTGGCCTAACAATTCTAACGATGGGCTCCTTGGCTGGCGCAGCATAGAAGTAGTACTCAAAAGCCCTTTGGACTATTTCCTTTGCCAAATGGGGGTTCGGCCCAAGACTCCTGAAGACCTTGTGGTTCCTATGCTTCCAAATTAACCAAACAGCAAAAAGAAATTGAATACTCCAAGGAATGTGCAGCTGACCTGTGTGTTTCTTGATTGTACTATTGATTTTTAACCACTCCTGAATATCTCTTTCAAAGAAATGATTGTCCACATCACGCACTCCCAATTGACTCCAGATATGCTTCACAACTTCACAATCCCTTAGCGCATGCAATATGGACTCATTGGTTGAATGACACAAAGGGCAAGAACTCTCAGGAACAATACCCCTTGAAAGGAGACAATCTTTTACTCCTATACTATTATGCAAGCAAAGCCAAACAAAAGATTGAATCCTGGGCAGAATCTTTACTTTCCAAATCCAGCTCCCCTCAAACTGAGCACCATGACCCACCTTAGTAGCTACCTTATAGGCAGACCCAATATTGAACGTACCATGCTCTGAATCTATCCAAGTTAACTTATCCCCTCCTCTCGAAGCCAAAGCAATCGGAATTGCCTGAAGCTCAAGTTTTGTTGGCTCCAGAAAAACAAAAGGAATTTTTGTCCAGTCCCATCCACCAACAGAGACAACATCCCTCACTCTTAGGTCCATCGCTTCTCGGGTCAGGGGGCCCTGAATGGCTTGCAGGAGAGGACCCATTTTAGTCCAGCTGTCATTCCAAAGATTAAGATTACTTTCCCTTCCAATGGTCCATTCAACTCCTTTTTGAAACACCTCAGCTCCCTTTTTCATTGCAGACCACACCCTAGAGCAAGGCAATTTGTCTCTATTACTTGAATTAATTCTTCTGGTGCTACAGTATTTACCTTTAAGAACCTGAGCCCATAAAGAACTTCCTTCTGTCTGATATCTCCAGTTAAGTTTTGCTAGAAGGGCCAAATTTATTCCCTTAGCCGACTGGATCCCTAAGCCACCCTCCACTTTAGTCTTAGTAACCTTTTCCCAGTTCACCCAATGAGTCTTTTTTGCAGTTTCCAAGGAGCCCCAAAGAAAGTTCCTATTAACTCTATCAATGCCCTCAGAGATTTTGCCAGGTAAATAAGCACATTGCATAACATAATTAGGGATAGTAGAGGAAACATGCTTGACCAAAACAGCTCTACTTGCCAAAGAAAGGAGGTTTGCCTTCCAGCCTGCAAGCTTCTGCTTCACCCGATCCAAAAAAAAGTTGAAATCATTAGCTGAAGGGCCAGAATGTTTAATGGGAATGCTGAGATATTTTCCAATATTTGGTGTAGATTGAAAGCCCAAAATATTATAAAGAGAAACTCTCATGTCCCTATCCACATTTGGCGAAAAATATACTCTGGATTTCGCCTCACTAACTGTTTGCCCAGATCGATCACAGAACTCATTCAACACCTCTCGGACAATAGTGCAATTCGCATGGTCAGCTCTAGCAAATAGCACTAAATCATCCGCAAAGAAGAGGTGTGAGAACGCCAAACCTCCCCTAGCTGATTTCACAGGGATCCAGCTCTTAGAACTACACTGTGCTTCAATAAGGTGTCCAAGCAATTCCATACAATAATGAAGATGTACGAAGATAAAGGATCTCCTTGCCTAATTCCTCTAGAGGGAAGAATTTGATCCAGCCTTGCTCCATTTACTAAAATAGAGGTATTGACCGACGAGATACAGCTCATGATAAGCTTTATAAGCCCTTGAGGAAGATTTATTCTAATAAGCATATCCCTAACAAAACTCCACTCGAGCTTGTCGTAAGCTTTCTCCAAATATATTTTGATTGCCATATACCCAACCTTTCCCTTCTTTCTACTCACAGTATGGATAAGTTCTTGGACTAAAATTGTATGGTCCGTACCCCTTCTACCCGGAACGAAAGCAGTCTGAAGAGGAGAGATAACTTGGTCAAGCAGCAGTCTCAATCTTGCAACTATTACTTTCGACACAATCTTATACACCGTGTTGCAAAGACTGATTGGGCGGTAGTTGCTTAGGGTTTTCGGGCCAGGAATTTTGGGAATGAGAGAAATGAGTGTACTGTTTAAGAACTCCGGAATTTCTTTCAACAGAAAAACCTTCTTAACTTCCTCCATTACAGACCTGCCTACTACAAGCCAAAACCGTTGGAAGAAGCCAGCGTGGAGGCCATCAGGCCTAGGGGCCTTGTAAGCTTTCAGAGACCAAAGACCTGCTCTAATTTCCTCATCAGTAACATCTGCATCAAGACTGTCCCGGTCCTCATCAGTGATGCAAGCATGCCAGGTGCTATCAGGCTGAATATGATGAGGAGCAGAACAAAGAGACGTACTGTACAACTTAGCAAACCCATTACGGATCACCTCCTTCACCTCGTTCTCATCATGCACCCATTCTCCAGTGTTAGACATGACAGCACTAATAGTGTTTCTCTTCCTTCGTACCAAGGTTGAAATATGGTAGAAGGAAGTGTTACGATCACCGAACATCATCCAATTCACTCTAGATTTCAGTGCCTAAAGCTCCTCTTCTTGGCTGAGAACACAAGCCAGGTCAGCTTGGAGTTGCTTTTCCAAAATAACAAGATTATGAGACGACCTAAGAGCTAAGCTTTTCTAAGTTCCGTCCAACCTAGCCATAATCCTTCTCTTTTTTGCAAAGATATTACCAAAATGAACTTTATTCCAGTCTGAGGCATCCCGCGAGAATTTAGTAATAGCACCCTGGAGGTGAAGGCCCTGACTCCAAGCTTACTGGACAACCCTAGGGAAGGACAGGTCTGAGAGCCAAAAACTCTGGAACTTGGAAGACACATTAGGTCTGGACCACTCAGAAGGCTTGGTTTCCAACAGAACTGGACAGTGGTCCGAGTGACAATGAGTAAGGTGGGTAATCTTAGCTTCAGGGTAGAGAGTGCACCAACCAGGATTAACAAAAAATTTGTCTATTCTTTCTTGGATGAGTATGTGAGCATCTCTACGATTAGCCCAAGTAAACCTTGAACCCGAGAACCCCAAATCTATCATATTACATCTGTCCAGACAGTCCTTTAGAAGGAGAGACCTCTTGATGCTGACATCTCTTCCTCCTAACTTAATGGTAACATGAATTTAGAGTAGTAAAATCATCCAACATAAGGGGATACACGTGTACCAGATAACTCTATTATTGCCTCTTTTATTTTCCACAAAATGATCTGTACTGCAATGATAAAACCTGAATAGCAAAAAGTACTATTTACGTTGCCTTCTTAGCATGAAACTACCAGTTTGTGAAATTACTATTATGATAAACTTATACCACTCCTAAAGCATGAAGTGCAAAACCCCAAAGGCAAGAAGCATTCAATGAAGCGCACATCAAGTGTGCACTTTTACCCATTTTTGGAAAATCCCAAAGCCCAAAAAGTGTGCTATTATTTCTTTCTTTCATATTTTTCCCATAAACCCTTTCAGTTAGTCACTACATTTTCATATTTTAGTGCTTGATGATCTCTGACTTTTGGTCATATTTTGGTTAAGCCACGTACTTGGTTTCGATCATTGCTATTATAGCTGTCCAAATTTTGTAAAACACATACAATTTCCTAAAATGTTGCCTTTAAATTGTATATGATTAATTGATTATTATGTTGTCCATTGATTTTTTTTTTCAAATTTACTATATAGAAAATATAAGAAATTGAAATAGCCATTGTTGGATTTAAAATTTGAAGTGACAACCTTTGTGCAATTGCACCACTCAAATCATTTGATCTAATAGCCTACATATTACTATTTTAAATTTTAAAACTTATTTGATTGTATATTATAAATATTACTCCGTATTACAAAAAGTCTTTAAATACTTCAAAAATGTACTTCAAACAAGGCTGTGCTTGCACTTTCTGTGTAGGCTCTAATAGGATTTTTTGCTTAAGTGTGCCTAAAGCTTATAACAAGATTCATCAATGGTCAAACATTCCAAATTCCAATTTTCTCTCTCATTTGCAGCTCTGCAAATCAAGTCACAACAAAGAATTCATCCATTTCAAGATTCACAAACGGCCCCAGATGGTCCCTGCATTTTCATCACAAGGACAAAACAAAAATAAAATGATTATTATTTTACTTTGATGTATGACACTTTTGACTCCCATTTCTTATATTCAGCTCATTCCATTTATGAAGTATCAAAATTTACGCTCTTTTTATTTTTCTTTTTCTTTAAGCAAAGCTGTAATTTGGATTAGCTTATTGTTACTTTCAGCTCAACAAAGCAATTTTCAGACTAATAAAGCTTTGTTGTTATTATATAACTTTTTAAAACTTCATTTTTTTTAAGGACAATTATTAAGTACAATTATGTTTTTGTTGACTTTATACAACTAAACCTACAATGAAAAACAAAATCCAAAACTTCCCAACGCACAAAGATGATTGATAATAGGTCACCTCCTACCAAAGAAGTTACAACAAGATGACAACATTGTGGCATTGGTAGATTGAATGTCACTTCTTGCTATAAAAAAATAATCCAGCCGCTAACAATAAGCATTTGTGCCTTAAGCACACCATTAAAACTTTTATAATTTGGACCCACAAATGCTTCAAAGAAGAGTGAGAAAGTGGTCCTTCCAATAAAACCTTATTTTAGTAGCTCTCACTCTTCTGGTAATAAAATTTTCCACACCTCAAAATGGTGTTATAGCGAAGTAGCCAAATAAAATCTCCCACGTGCAATTGTCATGTAATAATCATTTTTTAATATGTGTTTATAGTCATGGCAAAAGTTATGGGGATACAGGAAGTATACAAATGAGAAGACCAAATGAATAGAACCATGATGTCTCATATAGCTTTTCAACTTGAGTTTCAATTAAGATTCAATGTTTTAGATTTATTTTCGTTTTGGTTGATTCATTGAACTGGTTTGTCTTACATTCTTGGGATCTGCATGGTTGAGCACTTTCTAATACTTTCAATTGTTAGGGGACTGGAACAGGAGTTCAATGGACCTAATTAACCACTAGCATTAACTGTAAAGTGTTAATATTAACGGATAGAAACAATTAAATTCATTAAGAACCAATTGCAATACAAAATTCTATATGAATTTAACCACTTCACCATCAAATTCATGTATAATCATTTCAAAATTCTAAAACACATTATTATTATGTATTGTTATTAAATATGATACTATGAACCTTAAAAAAATCATTTTCTTATAAATAGTAAATCAAATGTTATAACACTATTTCCAAAAAAAAAAAAAATGAATACTATAAAAAAACTTCCTAATTACATATTGGTTGAAATCTTTTCGACAGTGGGCAAAGATTCGGCAACACTCCTGGGAAACATTAAGTTAAGGTATAAAAAACTATTTTTTTTCAATTTTTATCTACTTATTTATTTCACTCTATTTAATTATGCAGTCTATTAATTTAACTTTTCCCTTTTTCTTAATTAGTTGCAAACGCTTCAACAAGTTAACGGAAAACAAATTAGGCCTTCAACAAATTCAACTGACTTAATATTTCAACCATCCAGCTCTACTACATGACAAAGAAAAAATCCTAATTTTTTCATGTTATGAAGCAGAAAATCCTGATGCGCTACTGATAGTGGGAAGCTACAAATACTTTTTGAATGAAGAAGTTGTTGAGGGAAAAAAATTAATTGAAAAAACTCTTCCATGTGAAAATTTTATTGCAACTTATATTCATGGAATCATGCTACTTTGTGAGTCAAATCCTAAAGGCGTTGATAACCTTTTGGAAATTTTAAACGATGAACATGAGAAGCATTGGATTCTAAAATGCCGAAAAATGCTTCAACTACTTGCTGCGGGAACCACCCTGTATAAAATTCCAAACTTTCAAGCATGCCACAAAATTGGAATGGGACATTGGAATTGAGACGAACCTTATCCTTACGGTTATGAAGAATTTGTTGTTACATGCAAAAGATGCTCAATCGACCTTGAAATGTTTAAGTTGGTGCATAGGCTACTTTAATTCTCTTTAATTTTATTTTTTTCCCTAATTGTAGCATCACTTAAATAATAAGATGCAATCTTCTGTTTTTTAATTAATTTTTTGTTAAGCTTGGCAAAAGTTTTACAATTATGATTCCCTTCATGGTTTGCAAAAACGAATGCTTATCGATTGTGGAAAATTCAAAGTGTGATAAACCTTATCCTTCTGATTATCAAAAATTTGTCGTTACGTCTCATTGAAAAAAAAAAAAAAAAGCCCTTTTTAAGATTTCATCTACCCTCTCATTTTCATCCCATAAAATTTGAATCGTTTAACATTGCTCTAATTTAATGAGAAAATTTTAATGATTCTTTTCTTTTTGGTGCCATAAAACAAGAAAAATTATTGAATACTTTGGGAGTATCATAAAAACATACTGCTAAGTTTTGTTAATGAAATTTTCTATTTAATAATATGAATTTAGACTTAACTTAGCATTTTAAACATGAATAAACTCATGATTAATAATATATCCATTCTCATGCGGTAGCACGGGTTACATACTAGTTAGCAATAATTTTAGCATCCAACTCAATTTCTAGAGCATTGATTTGAAAATTTTGACACTCGATGAGACCATCCCTCAAGTAAACAAGTACCCTCTTGTAGCAGAGCAAAAAAGATGGGGTAGGAGAATAAAGTGGATTCTAGACTTTGCTAGCATTCTTTTTTTTTTTTTTTTTTTTTTTTTTTCTTTTCCCTTTTTTGGTTAAAGACTTTGCTAGCATTCTTGTGTATAATCTTGCAGCCGTGGACGTGACAAATGATGATGAGAGCCTCCTTTTAGTGACATAAGCAGGATTTCATCTTCGAAGGCCAAAGAATAATTCCTTTTATTTTTTTATTTTTTTATTCAAGAATATAAAAAATATAGTAAATTTAAAACAAAATTAATACTTGAAAATTCATATTAGGATACATTTAATATTAAGTACAACATTTTTTTATTATTTATTTGCATGTACTTGCAGTTCGAAATCAAAATAAAGGTAGCTTCATAATTTGTAATTAGTGAGACTCAAAATCAACCAAGAAGCTACTCATACAATGATCAATAGTTAATGTGAACAGAAATGGAGCCAAGACTTGTAGTTAGGGCGCGAAAGTATAATAATAATAATAATAATAATAATAATATTATTATTATTATTATTATTATTATTATTATTATGAAATTTAAATATGCATCTATCTCAAGGGAGTCAATACCGTACCGGAGGCTGTACCGGTTTGCCCAACGGTACGATATATTTCGGATACCGGTCAATACCGGTGTATCGTTTCAGGTTTACCGCTATTTTTTATATTTATAAATAAATAAATAAATATATATATATATATATATATATATATATATGTATGTGTGTGTATATATATTATAATAAATATAAAAGCTTATCATAAAACATTTCCTCAATTCAGAACTAATTATTCATGATTTTATACTTTAGTATCAATTAAAAGAAAAAGAAAAAAACACAATATAAAAAATAGAAAGCTTAAAAGTTATCATTGCATACTAAGAAAACAAATAATACTAATAAGTTAATACAAATAAGTTACCATTCTGCCCTAAAAAAAATTTAAAAATTGCAAAACTTAAAAAAAAAAAAAAAAAAAACTTTTTTCTGTACCAGCCGGTACGCCCGGTACCGGCCGGTATTGCCCGAAATTGGCCGGTATGGCCGGTACATGGCTGGTACGGCCGGTATTTAAACCGGTACGAAACATTGATGTTTCGATACCGGTATGCAGCCGGTACGGTCGGTACCGGTACGATATCGACCACCTTGATCTATCTAGTAGTAACAATCCATCAACAAACACAAACACAAAATTATTGTCTCTTAATACATTACAATGCAATATATTATTTATGAAAAGAGAACTTGGCATTTGTCTACTGTTGGGTAAGGACAAAATTACTTTGTTAAAATTTTTTTAAGGAGCTGGTTGTTTGTTTTGCTTTAGATTGGTTGACTAGACTTAATTTTTTTAGCTTTATTATTGATAATTTTTGTAGTTGGGTTAACTTTTTTGGATTAGTTAATTTTGTTTTAGATTTTAGATCTATAGTTTTTCTTATGGCCTTTAAAAGAATGAATGATATTGTTAAAATGGGGCAAACGCAATTTTATTGAACTAAGTTGCTAAAATTAATAAATGTATATATATATATATATATATTAGTATTTTTTAAATAAAAAAATTTGGGGACATTGGCCCCAAAAGTCAAACAACAGCTTCGTCTCTGAATGTGAATCAATATGTGATAAATTTACTATATTCACATAGGATCAATAGCCATAATTGAGCCAATACAAATGTGTTTACCCACGAAAAAAATTGACGGGTGAAGGTTCTAAAAATGGGGTTTAGCTTACCTCCAGCACGAGTAGTTGTAACCATTTTATTTTTTAAATTTTGTATAATATTTTGTATTTTTATGCAATTGTCATTATTTATATAAAAATATTTTAAACTGAATGACAAAACTCAACTCACGTGCATTATATTAATTATTAACTCAAAGAACCACATCCATCCATACATATATAAATAATACATATGTGTCTACTTTTTTTTTTTTTTGAGAGAACTATGTGTCTACTTAATTAATCAAATGTTTGAAGAATCACTAGCTTTCCTTCTTTTTTTTTTAATCACTAACTTCATAATAAAATGTTATTATAATATGATAATAATACACACACATGTAACAAACCCTTTATATTTTCTAATTATTAAATTATATAAAGTTATATTATATTTATATTATACACGCACATATTCACACAAATAATATTATAACAAAAATAAATAAATGAATAACGCACACAATCAGCATCAGACATACACTCACACAAATAATATATAAATTTTTAATAAAAAAAGATACATTTACAACTCACAAACACTAACTATTTATTCTTAAAGTATCAATAGTCGGATAGAGAAAAGAGATTCATGTGAGAGAGAGAGAGAGAGATCTGTAATTTATGTTATTAGTTGGTTTGGGGATAACTAATTTGTGTTGTTTAGTTTTGGATTGAACTAATTTATTTCAGAGTGTGCAAAAAATTGTTTACTAATAAAATAGTATTTTATACATTTAAAAAAAAAAAAAAAATCAAGTTAGGTGGTTCATTTGAACCCCCTAAAGCATTAGTAACGCCTCCTCTGTTATCAAGGTACATCATAGAGCTTATTCTTCTTTTTATAATATTTTATTTTATTTTGTATTTACATTAATGTAATGCTACATGAACTGTTGAACCCCTTCCCTAAACCTCTAAGCATTTTGTGTATGGAGAGGTACCATCTTGCATACAAGGGCGGTGGTGGGTTTTTTTTTTTTTTTTTTTTTTTTTTTTTAATTGAGTATGTGTGTATTGGGTCTCAATCTCGTCTTATGTGAATTAAGAAAATTAGTTAAAAAATTTAATTAATCACCAAAAAATATTATCACAAAATCATACACAAAAACACAGAGATTTATATGGAAAACAATCTCTCCTTAAAATAGACAAAGCATGGGACTGACAGACTCCAAATTAACATTCATACTATCGTAAAATCAATTACAATATCTTCTCGAGTTTATACCAAATATGATATCCACACCAAATACAATAATATATTCTTCATAATTATTAAAACAAACTCACCTGAGAATGAGATCTTCACTCATTCGGGATACAATAACTTGTCCCAAGAGAAAACCCCAAATTTTCTCCCCTTGTGTACATCTCAGAAAAAGACGTCCTTATTTGTTTCAAAATTTCAAATCGGGATTAATATATCTTATGGGTGTAATTTGAAAGGAAAAAAAAAAAAAGAAGAAGTAAATTCCAGTTAATTATTTTTTTAAAAGTAAATCATAACATTGAGAGAAACGATATGTCTTCTTTCATTTGTTCAAAGTTCAAACCAGTCACCATGCTTTTTTCTAGCTACAAAGGTTTTTTTTTTTACTGGCCTTCTTCATGTTTAAACTTCCTCACAGTTAAATTATTGCATGAATAGAGGATGATCGATTTCTAAGGAAGCCACATATTAGGATTTGCAAAGATTTGTGAATTGAAAGTAAGATTAATTAAGATGACTTTTATTTTATAGAGGATACATGTATTATTACATCATTCATCTAGAGAATCTCACGTGAGATTTGGTTGAATCTGTATAGTTGAGGGCTAATTATGTTCGATATAGAATACAATTTTTTTTTTTTTTTAATTTAAATAAACGTTTGATGTATACACAAAAAATAAAGATTATAGAGTTTATGGCTTGAAGAACCCCTACTAAGAGCATTCTCATCAAAGGTTGGAAATGCTCTAATATGCTATTCTTATAGCTCCAAGCACAAAAAACGTGCTCCATCAAAGAAGGCAAATGCTAAATTTTTTTACACCTATAGCAGCGCACTGTAGTTGAGTGTCAAACCCAAATATTATATTTTAATCCCCACATGTGCCCTCTCTCATTCTCTCTTTCTCACATGCAATTTCCATCTTTCTCTCTTCTGGTTCTCCCTAAACCCACGTCTCATTAGTCATCACACTACCCTTTTTTTTTTCTCCCTCAACCGAAGCTCTTCTCTTCTCTCTATGGCTGAACCCAAAAACCCAAGCTTGAGTAGGCATTTAGATCGGGTTGAGTTGGCGTTCTTGAGGTGTCATTCTTGAGTCGTCGTGGTTGGTGTTCTTGGCTGGGGTTGAGACCAGAGAGGCTGGGGTGGGTTTTGGCTGCAGTTTTATGGTGGGTTCAAATCGGGTTTTGTGGTGGGTTTTGGGTGGTGGCTTGGGTTTCGATTTTACAATGGGTAGTGGCTTGGTGGTGGATGCTGTTGTGGTTTTGGGCTTGTGATTACAGTGGTAGTGATTGTTGTAATTGTGGTTGTGGTTGTGGCTGTGGCGATGGTGGCTGGTGGCAGTGGGTGTGGGTTTGAGTTTGATTTGATTTTGGGTCTTGATTTGGTTTTGGGATTGTGTTTGGTTTTATTTTACTTTATTATTTTTTATTTTGGTGGTTGGGGGTTGAGGTTGTGGGTAGTGGTGGTGGCTATGGCTATGACTGTGGCTGTAGGCAGTGGTGGCAATGGGTGTTAGCAATGACAGTGGGTCTATTGGTTGTGGAAGAGATGAGATTGAGAATAAAAAATAATAAAAATAATAAAATTTTAATGAAGTATTAAAAAATATAAAATCTTTGATGTTAGGTGTATTGTAAAATGAGTTGTTAAAATTGTTAAAAGTAAATTTTTGAGATGCTAAATGTTAAATTTTTTGAAATTTTTAATGAGAATGCTTTAAGGCTCAACTAGCGAAATTTGTTCGCGTTTTTTAAAATAAGATAATGAATTCTCAACCAAAATAATAATAATACTTACTCTGGTTGCAAAATTTCTCTAACAAAATCCAATAATTAGCTATCAAATCAAATTTTGCTTCTACATAAATATTTGGAATATGTAATATTTCCATAGACTCTTTTCTTTCATGTTTTGTTATTTTTTTTATAAAGAAAATGAAGTTAATACTCAAAGGGTCTCTCTCTCTCTCTCTCTCTCTCTCTCTCTCTCTCTCATTTTTAAGAAAAACTGCGAGATTTCTGTTTAAAGTCAAATATTTCACGAGTAAAGTGAGGTGGTACTCTCTCCTCTCACATGACAATCAATTTAACTAATTAAATTCAGAGCTGATTATATTCCCCTTTCTTGAGGTTTGAGAGAATAACATTCCACCCCAAACTTAAAGGGTAAAAACATTTTTCTCTCTTTACATCCATTTCACCAAACTCTATTAATTTGATATTAAAATTGTTCCCTTTCAAAGGTAAAATGGCTAACTAACCTACACATTGATGAGGTGCGACTAAAAAATCAAGACTTATCACTTGTTGATTTTTTTTTAATTTTAATTCGGGTATGTTTTTTTGGGGGAGGGGGTTGTTAAGGGATGTGTGTGTGGGAGAACAAATTTTTTTTTTTGAGGAAAGTGTGTGAAAAGAACAACATTTTACTAATTAAGGTTAATAATTAATCAAACCTTAGCATAATGAGATAATAAGCACCTATGTTTCACATTCAAACATGAATAATATCAATTAGAATATGTACTTATGTAGCTCAGTTTTCAATTTAAGTTGACTTGTTGTTTTTCAAAAAACAAAAAAGTCAACTTGTTTACATACCAAATAGAATTGAGTTTATAAATAAGCTATTTTTACTAACCATGCTTAAACTTTGAAATTTTTTTTTTTTAATTTAGAATATTTTGTTACTAATATTAATGGAAGGGAAAAATTTCATTTTCTTTAAATCTCAAGGGAGGGGAGTGTAATTCCCTTTTAATTTATTATGAAATTTACTATTCATATGAGACAATAAAATGTCAGTTGTTTTACTGTTGGAAGTACCTAACAATTTTTGAATCTAAGAGGAAGTCATTAAAATTTTTTTAAAAAAAATTTCAGGGGCAAATTTTTTTAAAATAAAATATTAATTATTTAAATTGATATTGTATTGTAGTTATGTGGGATCTAGTCTTTTTTTTTTTTTTTTTTAGATAGTGTTTTCATGACAAAATTTTAATTGATTTGGATGAATTTTACGTGGAAACTCAATTTCAACAAGAAAAAAAAAAGTTAGATTGGTAACTAATTTCAAAATAATGCCGATTTAAATAATGAGCAAAACTTAAATACAACGCTTTAGGTGTTATTTCTTATATTTTTCAAATATATTATTTCATGTCAATTTATTCACGTCAACACAAGCAATGTCAAACTCTACTTTAACCCTATCAATTTTTTGGTTTGATTAAAAAAAAAAAAAAAAACATTGTCGTCAGAAACACCTCAACATCCTTTGCTCCTTCTTTGCTCATGACCTCTCCTAGCTTTGCCACATTGTTGTTGACATCCTCTTCCTCGCCATAAACATCTCCAGCATCCCTTTAAAGAATAATATACCAAATTTTTGGTCTTAAATGTTAACAATGCCCAAAATCCCCAATATCACCTAAATCCAATAAATAAAGAAAGGGGCAAAACCCAAAAATATATTAACCAAAAAATTACTAAGAGTGAAACTTTCTTTTGTTCTTAGATTGGTGCAGCACTCACAATTTCCTAGCAGGATACTAACGCTCTGTTTGTTTCGATGTAACATATTTTCAAATGTAAAATATTTTACATGTAAATATTTTACTTGTAAAATATGTTACTGTAAACCATTTGCAAGTGTTTGGTAAGTGTTGTGACATAAACATTGCAAATATAAATTAGCCACCATCAGCCACCACCAACCATTGCAAAAACACACCCTGTAATCCCATCCCATTAACCACCGTCATCCACCTATCCAAACACCCAACAGCCACTAGAATCACCACCAACCACCAAATCACTATCAACCACTCAAAAAACAGCCATCAAAACCACCACCAAAGATTTAAAAAACTGCCCCTAACTACCAAAAAAACAATCACCAACCACCCAAAAAACAACCACCAACAACCCAAAAATCCATATCAAGAAGGCAAAACCACCCACAAAACCAAATTAAAAACCTGAAAAGAAAACCCACGAACAAAGAATTTAATTTGAAAATCCAACAACCCAGCAAAGAAAATGCAACAACGATTCCGTGAGAGAGACGAAAGGAGGGAGGAGGTGTGGAGTCGGTTTGTGGGTGGCGCCAGTCGGGGGGTGATACCGGTCGGCGGGTGGTGCTGGTCGGTGGGTGGTGCCACCGATAAGTGGTGCCGCCGGTAGGTTTTGGGTGAGATGGATTAAGGGCTGAGAAGAGGAACGTTGGGTTGTGACCGTGAGAGAACTGATAGTCTGAGAGGGAGGGATAGCGTGAGAGGGAGGGAGGGTGAGAGTTATCGGGATGAGAGCGGGTTAGCAAATGTAAAATGTTTTACTACAATTTTAAGGGTAGCATATTTTACCCAAATTTGTTTAGATTGATTTAGTTGACTGAAAATATTTTACTTTTTGACTAAATATTTTACTACAAAATAAACATTGTAAAATAAGAAAATATTTTTCTACAAATATTTTATACCGAAACAAACAGAACATAAAACACCACTAAAAATACAATAAAAAGGGTAAATTGTAAATTTTACATTCTGAAATTTAGTTTTGCTAGCAATTCACTCTCGTAATTAGTTTCTGCGAGTAACTGACACACTACCATATTGACATGTTTTATTTTTGCCGAATCAGCCTTAAAAGTACGCAGTTTCAATGAAAAATAAAAGCTAACCTGGCATACGCAAAGCTAAAAGCCTAAAACTACACCGCTTAAGCCAAACTTCTAAAATCCCAAACCAAAACTCAGCAGCTCCCTCCTACCTCGCACGGCAGAGATCCATCGAATATAGCTCCATAGCGGCGGCTGAAGTGAGAACTCTTTCTCTTCTCTCCAGCTCTATTTCTTTCTCTTTTTGGACTTCACTTTTTCTTGTCATTGTTGGATTTGGATTTGTTGGGATTCATAGCTGTGATTACTAGGAAGGCGTATTTGCAAGGCTCGGTTGCTCCATAAACTTTTGATTCATTTATACTTCTGAAATCTACAGCAAATACTTGATGATTTGAAGCGACATTCGCGGACTCACAACAGTTAAAACCCGGGCATGGAAGTCCACGACTCTCTACCTTCACGTTTGGAGTGCAATCAAATGTGCACCCAAATACTGTAGAAGCAATATCGGCCATTGTTGCAAAGTTGTCGCAACCAACAGAAAAAAAAAATTTAAATTTATTAAGCCTAGAGAAGGAAAAAGGAATTCCTGTAAAGTTCATACGTCTTTCACTTCTGGTGCTCCTATTTGTAGACGGACATGTCTTCGAATAGATGATTGGTATTTGGACTTGAACCTTAGGCCTACTGTAGTAAGAGTATGAATCAGAATCAGAAAGATAGGTATGAATATTGATTTAACAAACCCAATCACAGCTATCAATCCCCAACAAATCCAAATCCAACAATGACAAGAAAAAGTGAAATCCAAAAAGAGAAAGAAATAGAGTTGGAGAGAAGAGAAAGAGTTCTCAGAGTGGTTGCGCTGTGGCTGCTGCTTTGGAGTTATTCACGATGGGTCTCTGCCGTGCGAGGTGAGAGGGAGCTGCCTTCGTGAGTGCTGAGTTTTGGTTTAGGATTTTAGAAGTTAGGCTTAAACGGTGTAGTTTTAGGCTTTTAGTTTTTATGTATGCCAGGTCAGTTTTTATTTTTTGTTAAAACTGTGTAGTTTTAAGACTGATTTGACAAAAACAAAACATGTCAGCATGGTGATGTATTAGTTAATAGCAGAAACTAACTGTAGGAGGTGAATTGCTAACGGAACCAAACTTTAAGGTATAAAATCTAAGTTTTGAAATTTTTGAGTGTAAAATCCAAGTAATCTCAAACTTCAGGGTGTAATTTGTAATTTATCAAAAAAAGAAAAACTCAAAAACACATAAATCTCAAAACTCAAAAGCCAAGAATTTCACATAGTAAAAGGAGGAGGAGTGGTGAACGGTGTGGGAGAGAGAAGAGGGGTCCATGCCATGGAACTAGTGTTGGGACCCAAATGGGGCCTAAGGGGTGGTGGGGTCGAAGATGCATCCACACTATTGGAGAATGAAAGCTAAGGTTGCGAGAGTGAGAGGGAGGAGACTTGTTGGAAACCTCCATTCCAACTCTAGCGCCAACAATGTAAAAAAACTTTTGGGGAAGGTATAGGGGGTGTTTGGTACATGTGTTTGAAAACATGTGTTTTGTTATTTGAAAATATGTGTGAAAATACGTGTGAGTGAAAAAATATATAGAAATGCTTGTAATGTTGTTTAAAAACTGAAAATGTGTATTTGAGTAGGTGTACCAAACACCCTCATAATAGGGGAGGAAAAAAAACCCTATAGTTTTACCGTATACTTTTAAGTGGGAGACTCTAAACCCCAGGATTTCATAAATACACCCAAAAAAACCTCAAACAAATCCCACACTCACATATGAAATGTACATGTATGAAAGGAAGACCTCTCATTTAAAAGATTGGGTTTAATGTGTTCCAATGATAAAACTATAGAGTTTTTTTTTGTTGTTGTACTTTTGCCTAAAATTTTCCTCGATTAAGATCTTGTATTCCTAGGAATTCTCCGATTGTAATGTCTCGCTTTACTCACCTGCTCCAAGACCTTGCTTCTCAGCTTCATCTGCTACAAATTGCTTGATTGAGGTCGTTGGATTTTTTATATTTTATTTTTTCTATTATGACCACCATCACCCTTAAAGAAGAGTTTGAAATCATTTATGTCGATGAGGATAAATTGACATGTGGAAGGATTTTAATTAGAAAACTTAGCGAATAACACTTATTGTACTAAGTGTTCAAGATATACTTTCACTTGACCTAATTATACATGATTTAAATATTTAAAATTGTGTTTTAAAAACATGATTTTAAAAAAATGGTTAGATTTCCAAATAATTTTGAAACAATACTAAATTAAATAATAATTATTAAAATAAAATTAATTCATAAAGAAAAAGCCTAAAAAAAAAAATTTGACAAAAATTTTTATAATGGCTGATGTGGCAATTATAGTGATAGGTAATAAAAAGTAAATGAAGATGAGTGAAATTTTCGTGTATACTTTGGCATTGCTCATACTCAAGTGGGTGTGTGAGTGGTGAACAGTAGTCCTCACTAAATTGTAAAACCCATACACAAAGAGCACCTGAAAAAGAAAGAAAAAAAAACACAGTAAAATCACAGAGAGAGAGAGAGAGAGAGAGAGAAATGGCTTGGAGCACAACAATGATCGGAGCTCTATTGGGACTGGGGACCCAGATGTACTCCAACGCTCTCCGAAAACTCCCTTACATGCGCCGTAAGTCGTTCCATTCCTCTTCCTTTTCATTTCCAATACCAAAACAAAAAAAACAAAAAAACACAAACCCACAAAAACCAATTTTGATGGAAATGGTTTTTACTCGTAGATCCATGGGAGCACGTGGTTGGTATGGGTCTCGGAGTTGTGTTCGTGAATCAGCTCGTGAAATGGGACGCTCAGCTCGCAGAAGACCTCGATAAGATGCTTGAAAAGGCCAAAGCCGCCAACGAGCGCCGTTACTTCGGTATTACTATGTTTTCCCTTTGGCAAATCTGAATTCACTTTCATGTTTGTGCTTAGCTCTTTGCAAATGGGTATATTGGTTTTCATAGAATTTAAGTCCCTTCTGGTTTTTATGTTTTTTCTCAGCTATTTCCAAATGGGTATTTTCTTATATCTCACAATTCAATTCCCTTTTTGTTGTTACTACTATTAAGCAGCATCAATTAGAGGTGTACCCATGTTTTTATTTTTGAAAATCTTTCACTTTTATGATTTTGCTTAGCTCTTTGCAAATGGGTATTTTTTATATTTCCCAGAATTCTATTCCCATTTGGTTTTTACCTTCAATTATAGGTGTTTCCATGTGGTCCTAGGGGGGATTAGCCTTAATCTAATTAGACTTGATAGAAATTTGATATTGAGAGTTGCATTAGTCCCCAATAAGGCTTGACAGAAATGATATAGCCTCCTGTATGATCAAATTAAAATCCTCAAGGTTTTCAGCAGACTTGGTATAAAGGCATTTGATGGTTGTTTTGTTTTTTCATTGTTATTATGAAAATAGGTTGCCCGCACAAGGTAGCTCAATTGGTTGAGGTCTCCAGTTGTGGGATAACCTGATACACTGTTGTTGTAGATGGAATTGTGTATCTGGGTTTTACTCAACACGGGTGGGTACATGAAGTGGCCCTGTCTTGAGGAGGTTTTTCTTCATAAAAAAAAGTTGAATTCATGTGAGTTCCAGTTAGTTTAACTGGTAGAGTCTCGTGTTATTAAATACGGGACTTGGGTTTGAATCCCACTAACATCAAAAAATCAGTTAGTGTCTTGGCCAGATGATAAAGAGCAATCATTATGAAGCAGCAGAAGCAATGAACTCAAATTCTGTCTTATCTATCAAAACTAGTTGAATTCATACACCTGTCCTAGGCCTTTGAATTATTGATTTTTGCTAAATGAAAACTTTCTCTAAATTTATGATGGTTGTATACTCGGCAAGTCAGCAAGGTCTGCTTTTTTAGTTTGAACACATCCTGCAACACTTGGGTTCCTTAAAAATAATCTTTAAGCTTGATCTAGATTATTCTTTGCTACTTGAACTTTGTTAACAATATTGTTATAATGATTCTTATTAAACTTCCGAAGCACATCTGTTAAAAATATAAGCTATTTATAAATAATGTACATAGTGATGTCCTTAATATGCTGCTGGTATACACTGAACCAGAGGGTGAAAAACATGTTTATCTCCCTAATGGTTGAAGAACTTGAATGGCTTGTGCCATGAAAGAGATTTAGGCATAAGAGAGATAATACTAGGACAATGATTTGTGGTCCAAGATTCCAAGATTCAAGAATTCTATAGAACCATGAGAAAAAGAAGGAAACCGTTGATAATTATTTGGGACTCTGTTTAACTTTTTGGAAATTTACCATGCTCAATCCCTGTTATCAATTCTGCTTTCATCAGATATTCTCTGAATTCTTCGTCGAAACTTGTTAAGCTGTAACCGCATACTTTTCACCAGCATCTTTAAATCCCCAGCTAGAACCCAAGGCTTATTGCCTTATCCCTGATCTGAGTAATATTAATATACCATCTTATCCTATCTAAGAGGGTCCTTCTATCATTACTGCTGTTAGATCCATATAGAAATGTAGCAAAAAAAAGAACACAAGAGTGTAATTGTGAATAATGCTCCAACCACGCATAATGGCAGAAGAAACTGTCATAGCGTTACAGTGTTCAATCTAGTGCTTTTTTTTTTTTTTTGATAAGATGTTCAATCTAGTTTTAACACCACACCAAACAAAAACTTTATTTTTCATAAACAAGGCTCTAGCTTCCTTCTGTCATTATTTAGCTGCCTTATGTTGCATTTTAAGTTTATCATACATGAATAAAGATTGGGGTAGTTCTGCTCTCTGTATGAGAAAAAATAACATCAGTGTTAGAAATCTAGAATGCTTAACCTTTACTATCTTGTTCGTCTGTTTAGAGTTTTGAGCATATTTCTAAGTGTCCTTCATCACTGCAAACTCCTATTGCTTTAATTGTTTTAGAGAGTGGTTAAGAATCTCTCTCCAGATTCATATCATATCAACCTCAAAATAACTCTTTCCAGATTCAGCAGTATCATCATAGTGAAATTCACCTTCTCTTTCTGTCATATCAGCCAGAGTATTGAATTTGTCAGTTCTTGAAGTTTTCTGCTGTTGGTTTTTTCCCTTCATGATCAGCTGGCAAAGCAAAATGACTGTTGTTACCACTTGGAAAATAGAAGCATGCCTATACTCATTCCCTTTTTCTTGCTGATAGACACAACTTTCCAGTCATTACTGTTCTCTGCTCTTTCCTTGCTCGCCAATACTTTTATAACTCAGTTTTGGGTATCAACTTTCATAGGTGACATCATTGTGGTTTCGAATTATATTCAACAATAACTTCTGCATAATTCCCATCGGCACTCATCACTTATATCTACCTCCACACAACTTTGAGCAAAATTCATTCTAGTTCATTGTTGAGCTATAGTGTATAAATAAAGGGGAATCCCTGCACCACTAGCTATTTAACCAAGTCTACTAGGTGTCAAATAGGAATAAAAAATGTGAAATGCTTAATCCAAATAGGAATTTCTTAAATTGGATTTTTAAGAGATGCATGCTAGGGTTCCACTTCCTCGATATTAGAGGCCTGTTAGCATTGTGCCACATTCTGGATTTCTGTACATCAAGAGACTCTTTATTGTAAAAACACTCCACATTTTCCTCAAATATTTTGATGGCTTTACAATAATCCCACCATGCAACAACTAAGAATTTGTCACAAATTTTTGGGGTCAGCTAATAATCTCATCATCAACCTATAGAATTTACATTCAAAATTCCTCTGATACAGAACCCCTGAACGGACCTTTCCAACCAAGAACTGGTTTATTTCTGTCTTCCTTATTCCCCATCATGATTAACCATACCAGAGCTGATTTTCACCCCAAATTTTCTGTCTTGTGATGACACAAAGCATGCTGCATGCCTTAGTCTCTGCCAACAAACCAATTTTCACATAAGGAAACTTAGAATCAGTTTGTGTGATTCACAGCTTGCACAACACACACATATACACAGAATATTTCCCACAGAGTATGCTTTGTTTTCCCGCATACACTTGCTGTTTACACTCTCAAACAACTTTAAGGATCACGTTGGATTTTTGTAAAAAAAGAAATGAGAAAAAAAGGATCACGTAGGAAATAATTATCTATAGCAGTTACCAAGTAATTACTCTTGGGCTTGCTACATAAATCTGGGAATTGCCTTTAGGACAAAACTGCTGGCTGTCCTAGAGCATGGTTGCACTGCCAGCACCTTTGCTTGATAACTGCTTGGTAACTACTATATCATGTTGATGCCACCTGTTCAACACATGCACTGCTTATGCACATGTTCCAACCCATCATAGGCCATGCAAACCAACCTGTTAGGTCAAGTAAACTTCCCAACAGTCAGCCTTGGTTTGTGCATACCACAGCCGAGCCATGTTTTTTCCACATAAACCCAGCATGACACACATTTAGGCAGTCCAGCCCTACCTTGTACATAAGTAAGCCACCTGTTCCTCAACAACTTGCTTGTGGCCAAGACCATGCAAGGCTGCCACAGCACACCACTGCACGTGCTGCCCACAACAAACACATGGCCTACAACTTGCTAGGCAATTACCACAGTTCCAACGCAATCACAAGGCCATCATCATGCTGTCAACTTAGCCAACTTGTGTGGACTTGCCCCAAAAAGAGGGGCAGCACAACCTGTTGCTACTTAAAACACCTTTCTCAGCCCATGGCATGCCTCCCTCATGTTCATGGGTTTGTGTGGGTGCAAGTTGCCACCATATGCAGCTACCTATATCGAGGATTAAGGGCCTAACACTAGTGGCCTTTGTCAACTCATACATAACTAAGCTAGTAGAAGATTCCCAAATCTCAAAATTCACACACCCCTTTGAGTTTTGAATCTCATTGGCTCACATCCCTGCAAAGCAATTCTGCAACTTCCAGGAATTCTGTTGTGTCTAAGAAGTTGAAACTTCGGGAATAATGCACTTTTTGAGAACTCTGAGAATCCTACACCTTCTAAGAAATACTTTTAGTGTGATTTAGGCTGTGTTTGGTTCATGTAAAATATTTTCCAGAAAATAAATATTTTCCGGAAAATAAATATTTTCCGGAAATGCTATTTTCGGGGAAGGAAAATATTTTCAAGTGTTTGGTTGCATTATGAAAATTGTTCTAGAAAATATTTTCATATGTTTGGTAACATTCTGAAAATGCTATTTTCCACCACCACCCACACTAAACCTACCACCACACAACAAGAAAACCACCAAAACACCACCACCCACACCACCACCACAACAACAAAAATCAAAATCACACAGAGAGAGAGATCGGTTCGTGGGTTTCCAGCGAAGTCGAAGGCTTTGGGTCGAAGGCTTTGGGTTCGTGGCGTGATATGGGCTCTGGGTTCGTCGATGAAGTCGAAGATTGGTCCGTGGGTTCGTGGCACGAAGGCTCTGGGTCGCCGGTGAAGTCAAAGGCTCGTGGGTCGCCGGCGATGGGCTCTCTCTCTCTCTCTCTCTTTGCGCGTGAGTCCGGGAATGGTTTGAAGTGAAAATTTTCACTGAAACCAATTTCCGGGTCAAAGCTTAAAAACACACAGTCAACTGAAAATATTTTCCGGAAAATTTATTTTCCATTCGCAACCAAATACCCGCATTTACGGAAAAGCATTTCCGGAAGTGATTTGAAGCCAAAACAAACACAGCCTTAGAGTTGTCTGCATCAGTGAATGATCTTGATCTAGATCTGCAATACTATCATTAGGTTTTCCATGTCCACACTCGAAAGCATACACTTCCTCAGACTAATTCAAAGGCATGGTGTGAGAACCTTGATCAGGACTCTTAATAGTTAATTCCTTTATTTGATTGAGTCCACACTTCCTCAGACTAATTCAAAGGCATGGTGTGAGAACCTTGATCAGGACTCTTAATAGTTAATTCCTTTATTTGATTGAGTCCCCCCACCGCTACCACCACCTCTTGACAACAAATGAAGAGAAAACTTTGCCATGATTACCATGAAAATGAAAGAGAGGGTGATGGCGCATGTTAGCATGACTAATCTGTACCAAGAGCATTTTTGTAAACTAATCGTCAAGCATACCAAGAGGAATATTGTAATGTTGATTTAGTGTAGTTCTGGTTTCAATTAGATGGTTTTGTTTCAGCAACTATACATGCTGTGTGCTTGGTCACAACTGCTATTAGATGATGATTTTTATTTATGAAGTTTCCTCTTTTCAGTTAATACTTTTTTGCCATATCAGGATTTTTATTTATTTTTGGATAAGTAATGATTTTTTTTATTATTTAAAATTAGAAAAATTTTGTTTATATTTTTTGGCTGCTACAGTTTTTGCTAAATGATAACGTGGTTATGTTTCAAATGTATGCCTTCTAGACTAGTGTCTGCTGGTGTTTGATCTATAATCTAATAAGATTACTGCAGACCTGTGTTTGCAAGTTATAATTCACCTTTGTTGTTAGTGTTTTAAAGTAATCTTGAAAGCCATCTCCTTTAGGTACAACTTGAAAATCTCTTATTTGGTGTTAATTTTGGTGGTACTCTGGAGTCTGGAATTTGTTGAAAACTCTACTGATTTTGCTGGTGATCGCTATAAAGTATGTACTGTGAATTATTTTGGGAATGAGAGGTTACCGTTTATTCCTTGTTTGAGTTCTGTGGAACAAATGGCTTTGGCTGCCCCTGTTATGGATGGAGGTGAGATGATGCCATCCTTGGGAGCACCATTATAAATGCTATACCCTTAAAATGCTATTGATTTTACCTCTGCACTCTTCCTTTACCTTACAATATTTTTATTTATTTGTTTGTATTTTGTAACAGTGTCTGTAGTACCCCCCCTTCCCCTTTTTCCTACTCCCTTTAAACTCCTACATATATTTATCCTGTACGTTTTTATATTAATTGCAGATGAAGATGATGAGTAGCTTTGCACTCCATGTTTTGTCACATCTTCAGACAACACTTCATGTTCTCAGAAAATTTGGTCTTCGAGTTGTAGATGAATGTTTGATTTTCAATTATGTTATAATGTTTGTAAGGCTGTTGGATGTTTTCCAACTCTATTTACTTTTTGCTACACAAAATATTTGGGCTGCTTTTATAATGCAAACAGGCTAATGTAATGTCTCCATCAATAAATGGCATTAATTGAGCTGTGCTCTTTCAAGCGTGACTATTTTGAAAATCAAGTCTTATGAGTTGAGGGAGGTCATGCTTTGGATAATTCTTGAATTTTAGAAATAATCAGCAAATTTTGATTTTAAGGCTCAGCAGGCATAGGACAAAGATGGGCCAAGGTGAGAGTAAATTACGTTTTTTGGAATTACAAAATTATGTTCAAATAAAACATCAATTCGTGCAATGTACTTCTGAAAGAGATAACTCAGATGCATTTATGTTTGGACTTTGGAGTGATATATTGATACTTCACGAAAGAAATATACTTGTAAAAACTAAAAACTGCTCACAAGGAAGGGACTTACATTTCTCTGCATGTTCAACTAATGCTAGTGCCTAGTAGTCAATCTTTTGTTCATAAAACACTGCACTGGGACAAAGTAGTTGCCTCAAAATCTACATAATGAAAAGTTTTTCCAATAGGCTGCGTTTTTATACTGTCGCTGGATTTCAATCTCTTAAACAAGATTACATTACTTATGTATACGGATCTATATTGGTCTTCCCAAAGTCCACCATCCTATTGTTAAATACATGTATAAGTTGATCGCATGCTTGCCGGGAAGATGGCCTTTCTTGTGGGGTGGTTTTTGTGCACTGAAGTGCTATTTCCAGCACTTGGAAGGCTGCACATTCTTCACCTGGTAAGATTGGTTGCAATGCCGAGTCAATCAACTCCTCCCGGGCAGAATCTTGCATCTCAGTGTGTGTCTCAACCCATCTCACCATGTCCAAATCCACACCAAAAGGTGCATCAGTTGGCATTTTTCCAGTAACAAGCTCCATTAGCACAATACCCGTGCTGTATACATCACTCTTTTCAGTTGCCTTCAGTGTATATGCATACTCTGAAATCAAAGGCAAATGTTTGTTAGGATCATTACAAGTAATATTGTTAAAATATAAAATTTTATAGCATGAGCTTTCTTATATATACCTGGTGCTATGTAACCGTAAGACCCCGCAAACCATGTATTCGATTCTGTGTTGGAATCATAATCCTCAACGAGTGCTTTGGCTAGGCCAAAATCTCCCAAATGAGCTTCCATATTGGAATCTAGCAACAGATTGCTCGACTTAATGTCCCTGTGGACAATCGTCGGTACACAGTCATGGTGGAGGTACTCCACTCCTTGGGCTAATCCCACTGCAATCCTTAACCTTGCCTCCCAATCAAGGCTCTTTTTCTTCTTGCTACTAACAGGTTGTCCATGCAGCCAATCCCATACACTTCCATTTTCCATGTAGTCATATATCAACAGATTCAAACCTGCTCCTTTGTTGCTACAATAACCCATCAACTTCACTAGATGCCTGTGCCTTATCCTCCCAAGCGTTTTAACCTCTCTTGTGAAGCTCTTATTTAGTAGAAGATCATCTTTCCACAATATCTTCTTGACTGCCACTATTTCCCCTGAGGGAAATTCAGCTTTGTAAATCTTTCCAGAACCTCCTGAGCCAATCATGAACTCTTCACTGAGATGGTTTGTGGCTTCCATAATGTCTTCCCATTTAAAATCTCTCTTTATAGCACCATTTTGGAAGATAAGTCTTCTCTGTGCTTGGGAAGAGCTGGATGAGTATGCACAGTTCACCTCACTGGCTTTTTTGAATTCTCTTCTGTGTTTCAAAAAGAGTTTTACCCCAAGTAGGAGTAAACCAATTGCTATTAGAGTAGATATTCCAGAAATGAGCACCACTGCTGCTTCACTCAAGCCTGTCTGGTGTTTGTTGGATAGAGCATTGCAGTGACCAAGAGGGCTGCCACAAAGACGTAGATTTCCTTCAAATTCCTCGGCTGGCCAGTGTGAGAATTGCTTGCCCAATTTGCCTTGAAGATTGTTATAAGAGAGATTGAGCTTTCCCAAGCTGATCATCTCCCCAACTCTGGGAGGGACTTCTCCAACAAGCTGATTGTGAGAAAGATCAAGTGCTTCGAGTTTGGTCAGTGTTGCAATTGAAGGTGGGATTTCACCAGTGAGATTGTTGTAACTGAGGTCAAGAATGATTTGAAGATTTTGGAGCTGAGCAAGCTCAATAGGAATTTCACCATCAAAGCTGTTCTGTGAGAGCCGAAGCTCATACAGCTGGCCTAGCTCACCGATTGTGGAAGGGATTGGACCAGAAAACTGGTTTTTGTTGAGGTTGAGGACATTAAGAGATGACAAGTTACCAATTTCAGAAGGGAGAGTTCCATTGAGTAAATTATCATTCAGAGAAAGCACTAGAAGTTTGGAACAACTGAATAGTTCAGGTGGAAGAGGCCCAACAAATAAATTGGAATAAAGCTTAAGCTCTCCCAACTGTGGCAAACTTCCAAGCCATGAAGGTATTGGTCCAGAAAGAAGGTTATTGTTCAGATCAATATGGGCCAATTTTTTACACAATGAAAGCTCAGCTGGCATTGTTCCAGTGAGTGAATTGACAGAAAGGTCTAATAATGATAGTTCATGGATTCTACCCAAAGTCCAAGGGATTTTCCCAGTAAATTGGTTGCTCCCTAATCTTAGCCTCTCAAGAAAAGGTGAATTCCCAAGCTGGGGAGGAATCTCATGGTCAAATGAATTATTTGTGACATCAAAAGAAAGAAAAGAACTTGAGCTACACAATGCTGCAATGCTACCATTCAATCTGTTTTGGGACAGATTTATTCTGGTCAGGTTTGCTACATGAATCAATGTATCAGGAAGATTACCTTCAAGAGAATTGTTATAAAGCATGAGCTGCTCCAGAGCTTGCAAGAATCCGAAAGTGAGAGGAATGCCACCAGAGAGATTGTTGTCTGCCAAGTCCAAAATAGTTAGTTGGTGACAGTTGCCCAATGTGGCGGGAATTTCACCCACAAGTTTATTCTGCCTTAGATGAAGAAAATTCAGCTGCTTTAGCCTTCCAATAGTGATTGGAATTTCCCCACTGAAATGGTTTCCAAAAAAATCAATCATCTGCAAGCTTGAACAATTGCCAATCTCCCAAGGTATCTCCCCAGATAACTGATTATCATAAAGGTACAGAATTTCCAGCTGCCCAAGCATACCAATCTCCTTAGGAAGACTTCCCTGCAAGTTGTTATGATAAAGTGCAAGTGTCTGCAAATTACTGAGGTTTCCAATGAATGGAGAAATTGAACCCACCAAGCTGTTGTTGTTGAGCAAGAGATCAGTCAGCTCAAGAAGCCCATACAGTTCAATAGGTATTGACCCATTGAGAGAATTGTTGGACAAGTCAAGCTGTTTTAGTGAATGACACTGGCTCAGCTCTACAGGGATTTCACCAAAAATTTGAGTCTCAGATAACATTAAAAGCTCCAAACTTGTTGTGTTGGAACATATGTTACTTGGGATGACACTAGAAAGGTTGTTATTTGACAAAACCAAGTACGCAAGCTGACCCATGTTGCCCAGTTCTTCTGGAATGCCCCCACTGAGTTTGTTCATTGATAAATCAAGAGTTTGAAGATTACCCAGTTGAGATATTGACTTTGGGATTGGACCCTCAAGTTGGTTCCCCATGAAATTGAGGTAAGTGAGTTGACTCATTTCACCGAGTTCACTCGGTATCTCACCCGAGAGAGAATTGTTGGCCAAGTTAAGAGTTTGGAGATTCTGGAGACGACCCAATTCCTTTGGGATCGATCCATTGAGAGTGTTGAGAGCAATGGTGAATACTGTGAGGCTGGAACAGTTTCCCAACTCGGATGGAATCGGACCAACGAGTTGGTTTTGTTGGAGTACCAAACTCTCAACTCGGCCGAGTTGACCGAGTTCTGGAGGTATTGGACCGCTGAGACTGCATGAGGCCAAGCCAAGAGTGACTAAATTGACAAGATTGCCAAATGAGGAGGGGATTGGGCCAGTGAGTCCATTGTCACCGATTCGAATGACTTGGAGACTCGTGAGTGAGCCGAGCTGGGTTGGGATTGAACCAGTGAGTTGGTTGGAATAAAGAAACAAAGATTCCAAATACGAAAGGTTAGAGAGGTTAGGTGGAATGGGACCCGTGAGGCTGTTAGAAGAGAGATCAAGGTGGAGCAGGTTTTGCAAACGACCAAGTGAAGGTGGTATAGACCCAGTGAGTGACGAGTCAGATAGGTTTAGACTCACCACTTGTACCGAGCCATCCACCGAGTCCAACCCACAAGTAATACCTCTCCAAGTACAGAAATTTGGGTTGCTTTCAGACCAATCATGCAAAACACTTTCTGGGTCTTCCACAAATGATGTCTTTACCTCCAAAAGTACCGCTAAAGTTGAGTTACTATCAAGGTTGCCCTTGCACAAGACAAACCCAGTTGAAAAACACATGCAAAGAACAAATAGAACTGACAAATATTCCACTAACTTTGCCATTTCTTTGTAAAGCTCAAATCTTTAACCTTCTATACATGCAAAAAAGTTCGGAAGAGAGAAGAGAGCTTTGTATGTATGTGTGAGAGGGAAAACAATCAAATAGTAGTATGGTTTAGGCTATAATATGCAATAAATGGGAGAGTTTTAGTTTGGTGTTAGAGGCATTAAAGACAAGTCAATGTTTGTGGTAAGTGTAAATGGTGAAGGTGGCGGTGGTGACAGGATTGGCTTGAGCAAAGAAGAGCAAGGGCATGTGAAGGAGTGCATGGCTGTTTAATGTCAAAGTTTCTTGAACTGTGTACGAAAATTGATGGTTGCATGCGTTGGAAAGATGGTATTTTGCAGAATTGCAGAGTGGCCTTAATATGGGTGACAAATTAAGAGATAAGAGAGACTAGCTGTAAATGAGAACACAAGGGCTGTCTCAGTCAAGTCCATGCAGCAATTGACATTAATGAGCGCCCAACTTCAACTCTGTGCTATTTAGAGAGAGAGTTAAAGATTGTGAAGGTCAAAATGGGTCAGAGGAAAATCACGATAATATATGAAGAAGAATACTCAACAAACGAGATAAGAAAAAGATACAACAGAGGTCAGAGTACACAAGAAATATTGAGAAAGGTATAGAAAACATAAAATTTAAAGAGACTAGAGAGGACTAGGAGAGAGACTTAGATAAATTACAATGGTATACACAATATTATTTCATAATATTTAAGATTATATATTATTATTAGTGCAGCATTATTTTTACATGCAATCATTATAAATGTTTACTTTACACTAATTAAAACCAGTAATTATGAAAAAAATTGTGAATTTTTTGTATATATAATTTTAATTTATTGCTCATTAAATATGAAGTAATGCAGATATGGGCTTACAGGGTGGGAGATACAGTGGTTGGGTGACCGACAAGGGTATAACACACGTGGGTTTGCTTGTTTTAGTGTGTTAGCTAAAAATGACTGACCCTCATAGGAAAGTGAGCAGTTGAATTTCCATCTGATCCTTGAACTTTTTGTTTAGAAATATTGTACTTTGAAGCTTTACAAAGTCAATGCAGTCCCCCACAAACCCTTGTCATTTCCCACGTATACACAATAACTTCCCAAACTCCAACTTACTCTTTTAAATAATCTCTGTTTGAGTCTAATTAATACTATATACATATATACCATCTTTGTAAAGAAAAGAATTCAAACATTATTGTAGTTTTTGGGAGTAGTATTGGGTTAAGCTACCAAACATTAGTGTCCTTATGTGCCCTTTGCATTGTTTGATTGGTTGCATGTAACCCTATTGCCTACTCCAAATACTATTTTTTGCTTTCTGCTTTGCCCACTCAATTGTGAATTTTGTGCTATTAATCAACTTATAATGTTTCTTATGCTCTTTGTTTTGTCAAGTGCAAACAAATCCAACCTACTTCAACAGATTGTGTGGAAAAGTCATCGAGCATTTCTTATATTGTTTGTGTAATCTCAATCCATTGGTGTCCTTAATTATGTGGCCTTTTATTGGGCAGGCTTTATGTGTGTAACATCAATCCATTTCGTTGTATTTGCCATGAAATAAATCGTACCTGATCGATTTGCTATGTTGAATATTTCATATTTGAGTAGTGTTAGTAAAAAAGAGAGATTAGCACAAAGATTTATGTTGTTTGTCAATATGGTTACATCCATAGAAGTAAGAAAAATGAGAGTTTACACCGAATTTATAATATTGCCCCCAAGAAACCCTAATATGGTACATTGTATTTCCCAATATAATCTTACTATATATAACAAACTTAAATAAAGGTACATTTGCGTCATGTATATACTTAATTTTTTCTGTCCATGAAGCCTCTACTTCATTATACTTTTTTTTATTTTAATGAAAATCTAATTCATTGTAATTATTATTTTTTGACTTGATCGTTAGAAATATGAATCATTATTTCTAACACTCAAATCATGAAAAATCTTTGGAAGTTTGGAAATTGGGAAAGTCTTTTGACATTATACCCGAAATTTGTGATCACATGCCCTATAGTTTCACAAGGATAATAATGATAAAGTACTTTTTAAAGTACTTTCTCCAGAAACTTGAGAAATTAGCATGGTTGCATTGTGTTGTAAAGTGAAATAGGTTGGTGTCATCTATATTCTTCTCTGCTAGTTGGCCCTCTCTATTCTCTACTGTCATATTTTGACTTTTTCTACCTTGTGGAAAATGAAAAAATAAAATTGCAAAATGTTAAGGAGTGTTGAAAGGTATTGGTTTAAAAACTATTTTTAGAATTATTTTATGAGAAAATGATAAAACAATTAATTTTATTGATAGTTTTTTATATTTTTTATAAAAATGATGTCAAAACTCTCGTAATGTAGTTTATTGATAATTGCTCTAAGAGTACCTGTTAACATGACTCTTGTATATACATTAAAAAAAAAAAAAAAAAAAAAACATCATTTCCCTGGAAATTAAGACATTTTCTTGTAAAAATGGAGGGGACACAAATTGATTTTGTGAAACAAACAAGATCCCACCCAGGGGTAAATGTTGAATCATTGATGAAACTTTCATAATTGACTTCCAGCAATAATTTCTGAAGGTGGAAAACAACCATAGTTTGGAAAATTCCTAGTGCTAATGTAATTGATTACAACTTGTAAGGACTAAAGACAACAACATTCTTAATGTATATAGAGACTATAAAGGGAATTTGTCATTTTTTTAGATTTAATAATTTGACATTCTACTTTGGCATCAACATTCTCATTGATATTCGAAGGTGACTTTATACCAATTTGTCTATATTTGCTGTTCTTGATCTGGATAGGTTTGCAATTTAGAAATTGAGGATGTTAGGTCATAAACTTAGTTATCACTATTATTATTTTTGGATTTAATTGTTAAACAACTCTTTGCTCTTTTTCCAACGCTAAAAAGGTCCTCAAATCCGTTTTACATTATGCTTTCTTCCGAACATGACTTAATTTAAAGTAAATGATATAGTTTATTAGATGCCAAGCGACAGATTTGCCAACCATGATTTGTCTCACTCATAGTATGTTTCTCTATTCTTCTTCTTCTTCTTTTTATTTATTATTATTTATTATTTTATTTATTTATTAATTATTATGGGAGTATGTTTCTCTTTTCTATATCATTTGTTTCCACCAAAAATACTCCCAACCATAATTGATCTGACGACTAAGCCTCATTTATAGCTATGGACAGGTATTGAAGCTTTTTATTTGATATTACTACATCACACATATCAGTTTCCAATATTATCTATAGTGCATGTGAAACCAAGCCTCCGTTCGTAGTTTATTTATTTATTTTTTTGACTTCTTAAAAATGAACGTTGTTATGGGTTCTAGTTAACTCAATTGATATTAAATAAGGAATTTAGAATTTAAACTCCTCTTACATCAAAAATTAATTAGCGTAAATGTTATTATCATTGGCCATATTGTTTCCATTTGTATGGCACGGATAGGGGATCAAATTAATTCTCACACCACCATTGAATAGAAGAGGGAAAAAAGTGAAGCTTATTTTTCACTGCACAATCATTTGATTCTGATATGTAATTAACAAAATTTGCTTTTGAAATCATATAATACCTTTTAAAATAATCAATAAATTTCCATTATAATACTTTTTTTCCCCTGATTATGGTCCCCTTGAAGATGGGTCTAGAGTCCACAGTCGAAGTCTATGATTATAGTTTCACATTGTGCTTGGTTTCAGTGTACCAGGAAAATGACAAGCATGTTACATGTACATAGCAAAGCTATTTACAAGCCTGTCAATTTTAGGTTAAAGGTTTTGCCCGTGACACCATATGATAATATCACAACAAAATTCTTGCATGAAATCATAGATTGCTAATATGATTATCCAGAGAATATTATCTGTTCAATAAATTATTAGTGATCAATAATACCAACCTAACAACCAAGATTCTTATGAAGAATATATTACCTTAACATAATATGAATATGCATGTAATAATCATACGAGACGTGGCAAAAGAAGGAATTATTGGTTAGACTTTTATAATATGGTGAACTAAAACTGTGGATGCTTTGTCCAAGAGAATGTGACAAAGATGATGATACTTAAAAGACTTGGACCATCACCCAATTCAAAAATTCCTTCTCAATTACACCAAAATTTATTTAAAACTGATTGGTTACAGAGAGGGAAAGTAATAAAATATAAGAGTTAAAAGCAAAAGGAATCAAGGAAGTCTCAATTCATTACTTGTGACAAAATGCTAGGCTCTTGAAAGCTTGTGGTAAAAGAAGTTAATCTAATAGCTCACCGTAAAATCTTATTAGATAGAAGAGCTTTATATCCTAATGAAGAAATTAAGAGTAAGAACATATCTAGATCAACAATATTTTTAAGCAATCCCTTGCAATTGGTGCATTTAATTTTTTTATTAATAGCAAATACACGTAATGATTCTGTAGGTGTTGAAATTCAATCACAAATTTACATTTAAGTATGTTGTAAAATTAGAAGTAAGTTTGGGTGTGTATGAAATTAAGCTCGCTTGTAAAGACATTAGTATATAGGAGGTTTACTATTTTCAACTCATGTACGGTCTCCATCAGCTGATCTGATCTTGTCATGGTCCAGAAGCCTAAGGTTGCTAGTTGACAAAAATTTCAGGACATTAGTCAAACCAAATTGTCGAATAATTTATATATTTTTATAGTAGAAGGAAATTTAACTAAGGTACTCTACACATTTCAACTTCAATAGGTTATGATTGCATGCAAACAAAACTTTTAAAGTAAAAAAAAATTCTGTAGGCGTTAGGGACAAGAAATTGTCAGAGTTATCATTTCTATCTAATATTAAGATACTTCGATATACAATGATCTTTTACAACAAGGCTTGTGATCAATTAGAGGTTTCATGTAAAACAACTAGCTCATTGGGTTCATAATGAAATTATTTCAATCAGATTTGATTCCAAGTATTAACGTCTTTATGCACATAAAAAAGAGAGGCCCAGTTAAGATAATAAGAAAGTATCATATTCAATGTTAGATGACTGAAAGAATAGCCAGATGTTCAAAACGTTCAGAGCCCTCACTTTAGCAACAACCACCGGGGAAAAAAAAAGCATCATTTTAGCCATTGAGCTTATCTTAGAAAACTCTGCTATGGCTAGTACAATTTGTTCTTTTCCTCTTTCATTAGGGTGAGTACCATAGCTATATAGTTTGTTCCTATGATAAAATCATACAACATAAATCCCAACACTATAATAAGGACACAATTATTTTTATCACTTGTTTCAAAACATGTTAAAGTTACGTTAAAGCGATAGATTGATTAGAGCACTGTTACTTTTAAATAGATCACTATTACTAGTTCTTTTACTTTCACCGATCGTAATAGGTCACATCAATAATTGTAAACAAATTTGTGTCCATATGCATAGCTGTAGCCTTCTGGATGATAGTATGGGTTATTGTCAACTATGTTTGAAAGCAGGGGTAGAACATATCAAAATGTCAAAAGTTGGGAGCATTGCAATATCAAACTTTTAGAATGGTTTTATTTTAGGCTAGTAGTATCTTTCATGTGATTGCACAACCAAAACAATATCTAATGTTGATTTACATCTCACGTGTACTTTGCTCATTGCCTCAAAATTTAAAACCGTGATCTCAAGTCCGATCAACTAGTCAGAAATAACTGGTTCTAGCTTTTCTATAATGGGCATATATAGAAAGTTGTTTACCTCATGAGTTGTTTACAAGGTCCAAGCAGAAGCAACATGTGGCTAGCAGCCTCGAGTCCAGTTTCTGTTATTCACATATATGACTTGAGAGGGTTCAGATATTGGACTAGTTCAAATTACACTTTTGTTCTTGTAGAAAATTAAACACAAATTTTTTTTCCAAGATCAGTAATAGGGGGCCAGAGTTGGTAGATGTATACGTATTTGTGCAAATTAGTTCAAGGCTAGATGATGAATAGCCACACCAACCACTGTTTTTGTTTGCAAATGTTGCATCCTGACTGGTTTGACAATTCAGTAGGGTTGTTGTAACTTGAATAGGTTACTTAAGGTTGATTGATAAATTAAACCTAAGAACAAGTTTATATATATATATATCATATTTTTTTCAAGCGAGTAAATGTATCATATATTAGAATTTAATATTTACAGGGGATCTAGTCACGTTTGTTTGTTTGTTTTTTATAAACAATTATGAAATAGTAATTTCAAGCAAAGGACAATGATATATATTAATTGTAAAATTATTTAATTTATAGATAATAAGTGAAAACTACAATGAGTATAATTATAATTATATAAGGGCATTTTAGAAAATTTGATTGGAATATAACTCAGTTGTATGAATCATGCTAAACCAAATTGTGAATTACAGATTAATAGTTATGTTCATATGTTATCACTGAATAGATGCATCAAGAATGCTTCTATTCATATCCAACCGAAATTATTGTGTCAGTGGAAGTTTTGACAAAATTTTGTTGGGTTAAAATACTATCTATGTGTAACTAGATTAAATAAAACAAAAAAAATTAAAATACAAATAATAAAAAATCATCCAAGTACACACAAAATATATATATATATATATATGCAAAATTTTATAAAATATTAAAAAAAATCATAAGCATGTGCATGTGACAGAAACAGGGATTATCCCAAAATTGCAATGGTAACAAAATATAAAAGACTTGTTGGGCCCTTGGAAAGGGTCAATAAGAGAGGACCGGTTGTGTCCTGAGTTCTAACCCTACTGGCTTTTCTTATAAGGAAAGCAATGGGATGGCCCATTTATTGGCAATTCCGACTCACAGGTTGGATGGATCATTTTAAATTAGGCTGGCCCAGCTTACAAACGTGAAGGATTTCATTGGGCTTAATTCATGTTTAAAGGCCTACCTAAATTGCAACCAATGATGGACACAACTTAATAGGCCCATCTTGAATCTTTTGGGACAATTTCACTGTGCTTACATAGCCATAATTCTGACCAATGTTCATATCTGATATATATTATTTTTTTTTTTGAGAAACATATCTGATATATATTAAGGAAAAGAAAATTGGACATATGTTTGCAGATGCCAAATACACATAATCATTTTTATTTTAATAGTAGTCATTTTTACTGTCAATTCGCCATGATATGTTCAGATTTTAGCTTATTTTGTTTATGTGCATTATTTTATTATTTAAAATCCTTTTTTTTTTCAAATATAAGTATACTTTAATATACTTTAATAAAAAAACCAAATAAACTGATGCCAGATAACCCCAATTTTTTCAAGTATATCATAACAAATAAATTGATTTAATTGTCTATCTTGCTCGATCCGCTGTCTTTTACAATTAATTTCCCAATTAATCATAAAAATCCCAAAAAGAAAAAAAAAAAACATTGTTTTTCTCCACATTGCTCTCTTCTTCAATGACGCTTATTTAAGTGAAGGAGAAGTTTCCTGTCCACATATTAAAAAAAGGGCTCTTCTTGCAAACTAAGGTGCTGCTAACATTCCATCTGTTAATGCAAATTTCCATCAATGTCTGTTGTTAACTTGGCACCATGTCATATTTTATTTGTTCAACTTTTTTTTTTATTACTTTCTTTTCTCAAAGAATATGAAGAGCCTATTAGATTCTCTGATTTCGTAAGCATTAAAAAGATATTTATTAGCAATCGATATCCATTAAGTAATATTGAACTTAATAATAGTTATAAATAGTATGCAATTTGACCAAAATTATTATTAGCATCATCATTAAACAATTTTGGTGCACAAGAAACATTAGACGTGTTTTCATTATACTATATTCATTGTATGATGTACGTTGCTCCCTTTTTTTTTTTTTTTTGGAGAAATAATTACAATATGCTGCTAATCTCGCAGTTCGAACCCTTTTTCCCCTAGACCTCCAAACACTTTGTACGTTGCTCCCTTGTTTGGTATTATGAAAGACAATAAAATATAATGAAAGTCAATTTCATGCCGATGAATTCATATATTCACAAACAATGACTGAAATTATTGTCAACACAACATGCTGGCATGTCATCTTTGTTTGAGAGGGGTGCTTCTCACGTAGTTGTACAAAATGATCAATATATATTCCCAAAATCTTTGCATTACACATTACTATGCAAACAATATATATACATTGTCAAAGACTATAAGCCCATCATTGTAAACAAAGGGTTAGCCTAGTCTTCTTTTTCTTCTTCTTCCTTGGAGCCTTAATTAGTGAATTGAACAAAATCATCATGCAGTCCTCAACTTCATTCCTCTTTGTCTTCCTTGTTCTTTACCTGTTATCGGCATTTGCCCACCCTGGAGAAGGTGAAGATTACTTGAAGGTTCACAAGTTGCCGGCAAGCTCGCCTTATGAAGATGTCCTTTCCTATGCTTATTATTATCAGAAATGTCCAGAAGCTGAAGCCATTATTAACCAGAAAGTAAAAGAATGGATTAACAAAGATTACACCCTTGCTGCCAGTCTTATTAGGTTGCACTTTCATGACTGCTCTGTTAGGGTGAGAATACTACACAATTGCGCACTTTTATTTCATTTACACGTTATTTTTTAGAACAAGATCATCTCAATTTCACTTGGGTCAAAAATCACAATTGCAGGGTCAAAAATCACAATTGCAGTTTCAAAACGAAATTTTTTGTGTTAGTAAAATTTTCAAATAGTAGCTTTTGGCTCAGTAAAAGTTAATTTTTTGGATTTGCGCAAGGGATCCTCTAGACAGCAATTGCAAATCACGCTTTTGGCCTGTTACTTTTCCAAAAAAACACAGTTTTCAAAAACTGAATTAAATTCACTGAAATCAAATCATATACAAAGTGTTACGCAATTTAAAATTTTAGTCTATTTGTCTACCTTAATAATTAAGTTCATGCTGAATTATGATTAAGATGTCATTTATATTTGTGACTTATTTTCTTGTTATGTAACATATAGGGATGTGATGGTTCCATTCTTTTGAACCATGAGGGGAGTGAAAGGAAGGCTGATGTCAGCAAGACATTGAGAGGGTTCGAAGTGATTGATGATATCAAAGCAAAGATTGAGAAGAAGTGCCCTAAAATAGTCTCTTGTGCAGATATTCTAACAGCAGCTGCTAGGGATGCCACTGTATCGGCTGGAGGTCCCTATTGGATGGTCCCATATGGAAGGAAAGATGGGCTAGTTTCTCTTGCCAAAGAAGCCCAATTGGTGCCAATGGGTAACGAAGACATTACTTCTCTGGTTGTGTTTTACCAATCCAAGGGTTTGAGTGTGCTGGATTTGGCCATTCTTTCAGGTGAACCAACTAGCCCATGGAATCATTCTAGAGAAGACACAACTAATCACACACCCAATTTTATAACTTGTTGACTTGTGTAGCCCTGAGTGGCAGACATTTTTTGCATAATTTGACCTACCATTTTATGTTGATCACTCGTAATCGCACAAGTCAACAAATTGTGAAATTGAGGTCATATCTAACATTTCTTGCTAGTATGTTAGATTATCGCACAAGTCAACAAATTGTGAAATTGAGGTTATATCTAACGTTTCTTGCTAGTATGTTAGATTTGGTCCAACTAAGCCCTCTAGGAGTTGATTTTATTGCATATGTCAAGCTGTCTTCCCAACACCCCCACCTCTCTTTTATTTTTATTTTTTTATATAAAAAAGTTGATTTTTCACCTCTCTTTTATTTTTTTTTATTTTTTTTATTTAAAGAAAAATCAACTTTTTTATATAAAAATTTTCAATTCTATAAATATTATATCTTACATTTTCTAATTAAATTTAACCACGTGGTGGCATCAACAAATAAACTACATAGTTGAATTTAATTATTTTTAGGAAAAAACACAATTTATTCCTTATTGATCAATGCAATCACATGATTGAATTTAATTAAAAAACGTGCTACACCTTAAACAACTATATCAAGTTTATCCTTCAATCATCCACTCCCATCAAATTTATTGTGGTTCTATATCCCTTTACTGTTATACTCACTAATTTATTAGTAAAAAGTAATATTCTTTAAAACTTTTTTCATTTGCAATACCAAAAAAAAAAAAAAAAAAAAAACTGTTAATGTTCTCTTTGGCCAATTGTAATTACTTTTAATATCACTGAGATGGCCTTTAATTTTTCACACTTACGCAATGTTCTTCAGGGGCACACACCATTGGAAGGGCCTCATGTGGTTCCATACAAGACAGGCTCTTTAACTACAGTGGCACTGGCAAACCAGATCCATCCCTCGATGCACAATATTTGAACTACTTGAAGAGAAAATGCAGATGGTCCTCGGACTATGTTGACCTTGATGCTACAACCCCAAAGACTTTTGATGCTGAATATTATTCTAATCTTCCAAAGAAGATGGGACTCTTATCCACAGATGAAAAGTTGTACACTGATCCAAGAACTGAACCTCTTGTTAGTGCATTAGCTGACCAACCATCTCTCTTTTTCTACCAATTTGGGGTGTCCATGGCAAAGCTTGGGAATGTGCAATGCCTCCTTGGTAATGAAGGCGAAATCCGAACCAATTGCAATTTTGTCAACTCCAAATACTAATGTGTTTCTACTATATATGATGATTTTCTTGTGTTTCATGACTTAATCCTTTTACATTGTATTGCTGCTGATGCTATATGAGATATTGTCATTTAAAGATGTATAACTTCAAAGTTTCATTTACAATTAGTAGAATAAGTATACGCTTGTCTGTGTTCTAAGTACCATCCTTTTTGTTGTAATCTAAATCTGAGAAATGTGATTATTTGTTTCGTCTAAGTATCTAAAGCTTGAGCAACAAGCTTTCAATTCTAATTTAAGAGTTGAGGAATGTTATTATTTCTTGATCACTTTGTTTTTGCTGCTAATCGTAATTATTTATAGTCCATGATACATGTAGCTTAGCTCGAGACAAGTAGAACTTGTTAGTGTATAGATTAGGCTAGATTAGCCCATTGGGCTTAGTCCAGTATATTACTTGTACTGCACACATACCTAGCCTATATAAGGCTCTCTTTTGTACATTGTTTTACACACATCAATATACGGACTATTCAGTCTTTCTCTCACTTTATATTGTTAACATGGTATCAGAGCCAAACTTCGTTCTTGGTATCAAACAAACATCTCTACACAGTAAAGAAGATTCATACATGCATAGCACAGATTCACAGTGCCCTCGCTTAACTTCAGATCTAGACCCCACAGCATCATGCAATCGCCATGGCTCATTGCTGTGTCCAGATCCTCAAGCCCAAGCAATTCGTGCCTCTCCCTGTTAGATCTGTGCAAATCAAGCCTTCGCCTAACGAAATCAACCACACATACGTGCTCCTCGGCCTCCCTTGAGGAAAACCCAGAAATTCGGTCATCCAAAACCCAGCATAATTGAAAATTGTCTTAGATACTAATCCCTTGCGGGTTTAAAGTTCATCACTGTGTATTTGAGAGTTTATAAATTGAATGGAACGAAATAAATTATTATATAATAGAAAAAATAAAAATGAAAGGTAATATGATAATTTTTAATTATTTTCTTATATCATGTTGGGAAGTCTATGAAATAATGAGTGAAAACTAAAAGAAATATATAAATTTACCATTGTAGGTGGTAGGATTCTGGTTCATTTGACTCTTCTACAACGATTTTATTGATGAAGAAAAGTTGCACATTCCGAGTTTCGGCCCACTTGAAGGGACATTCCATGCTAGACAGTGTTAAGCTCCTCCTTTGGATGAGATAGGTTCGGAGACAGACCTGAGAAAAATAAAGATTAGCATCCACGACCAACCAGGCCGGCTCTAGACATTTTGGGATTCCAAGTGAGAATTAAAATGGGGTCTTCTCTAATTTCACTTAAAATACCTCTAAAATAAAGCATTCTCCTACTAATTTATGTTTTCAAAACAAACTTATTTAATTTTTTTTAAAAGGAAAATTATGACACTACACTAAAAAAAAAAAAAAAAAAATCTCGTCATGCGTGCAAAGCGCGTGTGATGAAGCTAGTTTATATATATTAGAGTAATTAATATTACTATTTACTATAATAAATAAATTATATAGATTAATGAATATGATATTTTAATTATATATATAAAAAATAGCATTTTAAAATATTCAAAATAAGTTGTCAGATTTTTTTTTTTTTAAGAACAAATTTGGAAAATAAAACTACCTTCCTAGAACCTTCCTTTCAAATAATTTTTCCCATTCCCAAGCTCCCACCCACGTGGCCACCTTTGCTCCTCAACTTTCCCATTGCATTTATTCTCTCATATATTTATTTATTATTTCTTTACAGGTTAGTAAGCTTACAATGCTTCTTTCTGCTTAGTTCTTCAGACTCTCAACTTTGTCTTCATCTTCTTCTCAATTCTTCTTCTTTAGAGGTTACGGATAATATTTTTGGGATAATAGATTTTGTTTAGACCAAAGAATTTTATGGGGTACTAATATTTACAAGGATATTCCAGATTTTCTGTTCTTTGGTCACAAATGTATCAAATTTTTTGGAGTTTCATCTCAAACTAAAATTTATTTTTCTACTACCCTTTCTTTTCCAAATTTTGGGGCCCTTCTACATGGGGGTCTTAGACAATGGCCTAATTGGCCTAATGGAAGGGCTGGTCCTGCGACCAACCTTGGGGTTGGCTGTGAAGGCTTCGATGATGCACATAGATAAGCTTAGAGGGTGAGGGTTAAACAAGCAAAAAGAAAGAGAGTCATCAGGAGAGTCAGAGAGAGTGAAATGAGAGAAAGCGAGAGAGCCAACTCATTTACCAAATGGTCTTTCTCCCTTTTATAGAGCGATGTGTGGTTATAAGTGCTCAAGAGAATAATATGTGGTTATAGGTTTTTTTTAGTGGAAACCCCACAATTATTAATACATTTAACCTCATATTTGTCATTTATAATATGGATAAGATCAATATTTCACCTCTATTTATACAATGATCGATTGTTCCTCCAAATTTTGGGCGGAATGATTGTTGGGAAAACCTACCAACTTCTTGTGAGAGCATAGTCTCAATCAATATTGTCAATCAAGTGCGGATTTACTAACATCAAAATAGGGTGAGTATACAACTATACATACAATTGTGCACTTTTATTTCATTTACATGTTATTTTTTAGGACAAGATCATCTCAATTTCTCTTGGGTCAAAAATCACAATTGCAGTTTCAAAACAAAATTTTTTGTGTTAGTAAAATTTTCAAATCGTGACTTTTGGTTCAATAAAAGTGTTTTTTGTTTTTTTTTTTTTTTTTTTTTTTGTTTTTTTTTTTTTTGCATTTGTGCAAGGGATCCTTTGAGCAGCAATTCCAAATCATGCTTTTGGCTTGTTACTTTTCAAAAAGCACAGTTTTCAAAAACTAAACTAAATTCACTCGAATCAGATCATATACAAAGTGTTACGTCATTTAAAATTTTAGTCTATTTTTGTACCTTAATAATTAAGGTCATGTTGAAATATGATTAAGATAGTCATTTATATTTGTGACTTATTTTCTTATTATGTAACATATAGGGATGTGATGGTTCCATTCTTTTGAACCATGAGGGAAGTGAAAGGAATGCTGATGTTAGCAAGACATTGAGAGGGTTCGAAGTGATTAATGATATCAAAGCAGAGATTGAGAAGAAGTGCCCAAAAACAATCTCTTGTGCAAATATTCTAATAGCAGCTGCTAGGGATGCCATTGTTTCAGCTGGAGGTCCCTATTGGATGGTCCCATATGGAAGGAAGGATGGGCTAGTTTCTCTTGCCAATGAAGCCCAATTGGTGCCAATGGGTCATGAAGACATTACTTCCCTGGTTGAGTTTGCTGGATTAGGCCATTCTTTCAGGTGAACCAACTAGCCCAAAGAATTATTCTAGAGACACAACCAATCATATACCCAATTTTATAATTTGTTGACCCATGTAGTTTTGAGTGGTAAACATTTTTTGTATTGTGTGACCTGACTCTACGTTGACCACTCACAATCACACAAGTCAACAAGTTGTGAAATTTAGTGTGAAAATAATTGTGTGCGTAAGTCGATTGGGCTCATTTCTATCATTTCTTGTTAGATTTGGTCCAACTAAGCCCTTTAGGAGTTGATTTTATTGCATATGTCAAGCTATCTTCCCAACACCCCTACATCTCTTTTATTTTGTTTTTTTCTTTTTATTCAAAGAAAAATCACATTTTCTTTTATACAAAAATTTTCAATTTTTTAAATATTATATCTTAGATTTCCCAATTAAATTTAATCCATAAGCATCAACAAATGAACCACATTGTTGAATTTAATTATCTTTAGGAAAAATAACACAATTTATTCTCTATTGATCAATGCAACCATATAATTGAATTTAATTAGGGAACGTACTACACCTTAAAATACTTAAAATATCACTGTGAAGTCTATGATGGCCTTTAGTTTGTAACACTTATGCAATGTTCTTCAGGGGCACACACCATTGGAAGGGCTTCATGTGGTTCCATTCAAGACAGGCTCTTTAACTACAGTGGCACTGGCAAACCTGATCCATCCCTAAATGTACAATATTTGAACTACTTGAAGGGAAAATGCAGATGGTCCTCGGACTATGTTGACCTTGATGCTACAACCCCAAGGACTTTTGATGCTGAATATTATTCTAATCTTCCAAAGAAGATGGGACTCGTATCCACAGATGAAAAGTTTTACACTGATCCAAGGACTGCACCTCTTGTTAATTAATGCATTGGCTTACAAACCTTCCCTCTTTTTCTACCAGTTTGGGGTGTCCATGGCAAAGCTTAGGAATGTGCAATGCCTCTTGGTCATGAAGGAGAAATCCGAACCAATTGCAATTTTGTCAACTCCAAATACTAATGTGTTTCTACTATATATGATGATTTGCTTGTGTTTAATGACTTAAATCCTTTTACATTGTATTGATGCTGATGCTATATGAGATATTGTCATTTAAAGATATATAACTTCAAAGTTATCATTTACAATTAGTAGAATATGTATGAGTTTGGATACCGCTTATTTTGCTGAAAACTAAAAACAATAAAAAAAATATTTTCCAGTTACTGTTCACTTTTAAAATTACTGTTCATTTGCCTATTTGCACTGTTCATGGGAACAGTGCAAGAGGCGCTGAGCTGAAAAAAAAAAAAAAAAAAAGGTAAAAATGCAAACGCAGCAGACGCAGATGTGATCCAAACAGAGCCTAAGTATACGCTTGTATGTGTTCTAAATACCATCCTTTTTGTTGTAATCTAAAAGTTGAGAAATGTGACTATTTGTTTTTGCTATCTAAAGCTTGAGTAACAAGCTATTCTTAAGAAATAACCATTCATTATAGTAGAAACACAACCAAACAATTGAATAGTTATTACTATGTAATAACTATAACATTATGGGTCTATTATAGTGTACTAAATGTGCCCTAAATATTTAAAGCTTAAGCAACAAGCTTTCAATTTTAATTTAAAAGTTGAGAAATGTTATTATTTCTTGGTCACTTTGTTTTTGCTGCTAATCGTAATTATATATAGTCCATGATACATGTAGCTTAATTAGCTTGAGACAAGTAGAACTAATAATTGAAAATTGTCTTATATACTAACCCCTTGCGGGTTTAAAGTTCATCACTATGTATTTGAGAGTTTATAAATTGAATGGAATGAAATAAATTATTCGAGGGAAAAAATTGAAAGGTAATATGATAATTTTTTTAAATTATTTTTTTATATCATGTTGGGAAGTCTATGAAATAATGAATGAAAAATAAAAGAAATATATAAAGTTACCATTGTAGGTGGTAGGAGTCTGGTTCATTTGACTCTTTTACAATGAATTTATTGATGAAGAAAAGCTCGGCTAGTGCTTGGTGCATTCCAAGTTTCAGCCCACTTGAAGAGACATTCCCTGCTAGACAGTGTTGAGCTCCTAGTTCGGATGAGACAAGTCCAAAGACAGACTTGAGAAAAATAAAGATTAGCACCCACGACCAACCTTGGGGTTGGCCGTGAAGGCTTCAATGATGAACATAGATAGGCTCAGAGAGTGAGGGTTAGACGAGCGCAAAGAAAGAGAGTCATTGGGAGAGTCAGAGAGAGGGAAATGGGAGAGCGAGAGAGCCAACCCATTTATCAAATGGTCTTTCTCCCTTTTATAGAGTGATGTGTGATGGTAAGTGTTCAAGAGAATATACGGTTGTATGTGTTTTTGAGTGGACGCCTACAATTATTAATACCTTTAAGCTCTTTTTTTTTTTTTTTTTGAGAAAGTTTAAGCTCATATTTGTATATGAATACATCAATATTTCACCTCTATTTATAAAATGATTGATTGTTCCTCCAAATTTTGGGAGGAATGCTTGTTGGGAAAAACTACCAACTTCTTGTGAGTGCATAGTCTTAATCAATATTGTCAACAAGTGTGGATTTACAAACATCATAGTAATGGAAGTTAGCCATAACAAATAACGATGCTTTTTTTTTTTTTTTGGGTGTGTGTAGAGAGAAGAAATAATGATGCTAAGCTAACAAGATATGTAATATATTAGCCAAAAAAAATAAAAATAATAACAAGATATGTAATATGGAATCTAAGGAAAAAATTGTCAATTATCAAATTCAGCAAAAAAGAAAAAAAAAACATGCATAATGCACACAATTTATATGGTTTAAAGCCTATCCATGTCAAGATCTGACACTCCATTATAAGCAACAAATTACAACGATTTTCTACTTAAGTTTTATCACACAATGTGAAGTTACACATCAAACTTGGAGAAATACAAGTTGCCTTAGGGAGCTTTACAAAACTCAAACTCACCATAATGAATTCTTCCAAATGACTTATTGAAAGAAACTCCAAGCATTTTTGAGCAAGGGAGTTAATATCGTATCGGAAGTTATTCCGGTTTGTTTAAATGAATGAAATATTTCGGTACCGGTCAGTACCGATGTACCGTTTCGGAGTTATCACAATTTTACAATTTTATATATATATATATATATATATATATATATATTCTTCTTCTTTTTTTACCCAAAAAAACTTATATTGTATAAATTAATATATTTAATTATACTTAAAATTTTTACTCTTTTTTTATGCATGTTCAAATTATTTTAAACTAATGTCTAGCCCATTTTACTATCCAATAAAAAATTAAAACCAAATAGGAGTGGTAAAAAAACTAAAAATCTAAATTGAAAATAACTCTAGACGGTTTTCTATGAAATTAAAAAATAGAAAGTAAGGAAGTGGAAGGCAAACCACTTCAGTTTCTCCGCCCATTAATAACTCTGGTTAAATCAAAAGTAGGTAGGAGTGAAATAGTGAAGAAGTCTCATTTTGAGTTTCTATGTTAACGTTCTTTTTAGAAACCCAGACTAGAAGAAATGCTGAAAGTAAAAGAGAGACAGTGAGGGAGAGAAGAAAAATGAAGAAGCTACGACGCAATGACGACGAGCTCAAGCCTCGACGTCCGGCAATATCTCACCGGTGAATGAAGGTTTAACAGTGGCGAAGAGGTGCTGTAAGTAGCAAAAAATTTCTAGAAACCCATTTCAATTTGTACCGGTCCGGAATGAAGTTACCGACGAAAAGCACCGAAATCTGCCGAAATAGCCGATACAGGCCGAAACACCCCGATATTTAGGACGGTACGAATCAGCCTAGTTTCTGTACCAGTCCAAGCACCTTTGGAAGCACGATTAATTTCACAATACATAGAAGAATACAATCCCCATTGGGCCTTTTCATTTTGGGCTTGAAGAAGTCAGTATTCTCCTTTGGGGTTTAAAAGAAAGAAATTAAGCTAAGGCCCTTGACCATTGATTCTTTTTCTTCTTTACTTTTTTTCATTTCAGCCTGACTTTACAGCTTGATTGCTTTAAAAATAAAATGTTACAGAGGAACTCAATATTGGGCCAAGAGTGAGTCAGCTTTTGGTGATGATATGTCCCATAATTATTATTATTCTAACAACAATCCTAGAGATAATGTTTATATAATACCGTCCATTCTACAAATCAGCAATGAGTGGAACAGATTTTTGATTTAATGTATTAATGTTTACCACGTAAACCTTGTTATTGAAAAGATTATGAATAAAAAGTGATTCATATACCATGTAAACCTTGAGCAAGAAGCCTGCACTAGTTTCTTTCTTTTGATTTTCTTTTCTTTAAATGCGTGATACATGGTGTTCAGTACATCTTCAAGATTGACCTACAATATTGGTTAATGTATTGGATTGTTGTTCTTTTTTGATTGGGGTCCAAGATTTTATTTTGACTCCTTATATTTGTCTATTGCATTCACCCATTTTGTATTGTGGGCTCTACTTGGTCCTCCTCTAAGGGGACTACAGGCTACTTCCAAGGGCGCTCTCACTGTCATAAAGGTCAAATAAGACCAACCAAAGCCCTCTCTCTCTCTCTCTCTCTCTCTCTCTCTCTCACACAAACACAAACACATTCACTCTCATTTATTTCTCACTTTCACCACCACAGGACATTGATAAAGCAATCCAATTTCTTAAAGCACTTCACCACCCCCTTGCTTTCCTCTTTTTATTTTTTGAAGACTCTCTCTCTCTCTCTCTCTCTCTCTCTCTCACATTTGAATTCTTATAATAAACCCTATAAGGTATCACTCTCAAGATAATATCATCTCTCTTTACCATCTTGAGCTCTAAGCTTTCACATAGGCCAACCCTTGACAAAGTACCAAGTGATTCCTATCTAGATGCTTATCCCTTAAGATCCAGACTTGAATGATTTTATATATTTCTTTCATTTTGCATGGCTAGTGATGCAGTCTCTCCCTATCTTACTTCTATGACCCTCTTCTTCTTTCTATTGTTACTTGTCTCTAATACCACCATGGCTGACAAAAACCTTAGGTTTTCACCACTTGCTGCCTATAGAGATGGATCCATGAGGAGAAGCAACATGGAGTTCACTTCAAGAAAACTTGGGGTTGGCAAGTCCAAGACCAATTCAACAAGCAAAAGTGAATCAACTACAGCCAATGCTATCCATGTTCCTTCACCAGGTAGAAGGAAAGGAAGGTACCAAGCTAGTAAATCACCATTGCCATGGCAAGACAAGATCTTCAATGCAAGCGAACATGAAGTTCCAAGTGGTCCAAATCCCATTTCCAATAGGTAAGTAATTAAGCAAAACAAAGAAAAAGAAGAAGAGGTAAAAAAAAAGAACTGTCATCCATCTTTGTGGTTTGTAATTTTTCTTTTCCATTTTATATACAATTAATTAGGGCTACTAAAATAGTGAGATATCTCTACAGTTTATTTTTATTATTGTTTTCCAAATAGAACCTACCAACCAATCATTTAACTATGAGGATATGTATATGAGATTCTAGTATTGATCTTTGGTTTCTTTCTTTTTTTTTTGTGGAGTGTCATCATTATGCTTCCCTTCTCTTCTAGTTACTACTGTGTTTCCTTTCACTTTTCTTTGTGGATGAAGCTGAACTCACTGTTTAATTTCTATTTTATATGCAATTATTTGTAAAGGATGTTGTTGCTTTTTGCTACTGTTTAATTATATATTCATCTATGATTAGGAGAAGCACTTGTATCAATTACTAGACAAGAGTCTATTCTCATGCCTATTCCTCATTAATTTTTGTTACAACACCGAAAGAAGAAAAGACAAATATCTTTTATTATATGTACAATGGGAAAAGACGAAGAAATAAATAAATAAATAAATGGCTGTTATTTTCAAGCAAAAGCCCAAAGAAAACGTCAAAAATCAAAAAGTCAGGAACATAGCTTGAATTATTTATGTTGTTTTGATACACAATTTTCTTGAATGTCCCTTTTGTTTGACTCAAGGTTCTTGAAAATATTGGCCCATGATGCGCCAATTATGTTACTAGGCTACAAGCTAGGACTCTCCTCAGCGTGATATCTTGACAAAATGAGCAAAAATAAAATATTTACTTATGTAAGCAGTATGTTTTTCAGAATACCTTATGCACTTCCAAATTCCAATGTAAAATATGCATAGTCAAACAACTCAAGGTTACACATTTATTCAGAAAAAAAAAATACATATATTATAATTAAATTGTTATAACAGGTGGGAGAGATGATTTGAACAATGATTCTCCTTATAAAGGAAATCATATAATATCACTAAACTATAAGTCTTTTAGTAGATTATCCATATTTAATCTTATGGTTTAAATTTTGAGGTTTATTTGACTTATTTTTTATGAGTGCAATTCATTTTAATAAGTGAGTTTTGAATAAACTATATCTAGGGAAAAAAAAGGTCTACTCTAGAAGTGATATAAGTCAATTATCCATAAAAGCTAGCTTTAAATTGAAACAAAAGAATTTTCTTTTATCTAATTCTACATTAGTAAATCTGATTTAATTTGATTTAGTTCTTTGGTCTTATATTTAACTCTACATTTTAGTGTATATTTATTTAGTTTGGTACTTTGGTTTTATACTCAATAGCCAATGACTTAATAGTTCAGTGACAATATATGGCCTCTTTTATAAAGAAAATCGGGGTTTAAATCTCTTTTTCTCACATATTGTAACAATTATAAATAAAAAGTAAAAAATAATAACCTTCAGGGGGCCATTGATAGGGAAATTAGTTTATTTTTTGTGTTTATTATTTTCCCTTGAATAAAAGTGTAGGCAATTCTTGGGCGACCTCTTATATATAGAAAGTAAAATCTTAGATAAAGTGGGATACCAAAAATGTGTTGGTGAAACAGTATATAATGTAGTACTCTTGTCTAAAGAGATTTGATGCTCAAAAAACCTTACTGTGTCTATGGGTTTTCGGACTTTTTTATTTTCTACGTAAAAAGAAAAAGAGAAAAGAGAAGGAAGGAAGCTTTTGTGGATTCCAAATTGAAAACCAATGGGGTCCGAAGAAGTGTATTTTGAGAGCCCTTGTGTATAATTGTTACTTAGAGTTGATGAACTTTCACGTGCCATTAAAAAGGCAACAACAACGTTAGGAATAATAATTTTCACAATGTTTTTCATAATTGTTGACATCTTAATTATGATTAGAGTATTATCATTTTCATAGTATATCATTTTAATAATTGTGAATAAAAAATGGATAAATTTTTGTCCAATATTTGTGTACAGAATGGGATATAAGAACAAGATGTAAAATTTTTAGGACTTATGTTTCGCCCTCCGCATTTACATTACATTCAATGAACCCAAAATAATCCAAACTCGTCAAAATACATTATAGAAAGAAAACGTAAGTTTTGAGTAATTTGGTGGAAAAAAAAAAGTTGAGCCTTAAGGAATGGGAGTGTTGTCATTTTATTAAGATAGGAATCCATTTTTAACCCTACTAGTGAATAGTGAAATAGTATGGATAAACAAAGGAAGGGACATAATGATTCCAAAATATGTGTGTGGGTTTGAACTTTGAAGCTTTTGTTTAGGACGAGACTGCAGTGCATACCAATTATGAAAGTGAAAATCACAAAAAAGAAAGAGATAGATAGATAAACAGATAGGTGCAAAACCTCCATAGTTTTGCGTGTAAAGTCATACGGACCTGGCATCCAAAGCAATGGTGAAGGGTCTCTTTCCTCTCAATTTCCCACAATAACCTTCGTTCTCTTATGAGAACCTCACCCATGCCATTCTATGTCTTTTTCTTTTAAAAGCTGAACCAAAACCATACATAAAAGGGTGCTCTATGTCTTCGTCTACCTTCTCCAGTGTTTTTATCCTCTTGTCCCAAACTGCTTGGCACTTTAGCAAACTTGTTGTTTTTGGGGTACCCTTTTAAGCATGAATAATAATGAACTTCAATTTCTTGGAAAAGCTAGAGCTTCACCTAATTTTCAAATGATGATATGGGATTCTTTTTTTTTTTCTGCGTGATTTATTTATAATGGGGGCTGAATCTTGAATCTTTATCTATGATGAATAAAGCTGCCACCAAAATTATAAGGGTCTGGAATTAATAATGAGAAGACCATGATCACACACTTCAACTTATAGTATATGTATACTTTTGGGCTTTTGGCTGTTAACATTTGGATTCTCTGTTTGATTAAGTCAAGACAGCTATGATAATTTTAAAAGTCATATTTGGAGTTTTGGACCAATGTATTTGGTGTGGCAGACTCAGGATTTTTTTTTTTTTTTGGGGCATGATTTATCTGAATAGGATAGATATATTTGTATTATGAAGAATTTCATTCTTCTATTTAAAGAAAGAAAAAAAAAAGTCACTAGGACACAAGATAATTGATGACTTTTACTCCAAAAAGATAAATGAGCTAATGGCATAGTAAAGTTTATTAGAATATTCAACCTAAAATTTTTAAGCTATTAGGTAAAGAGTCTCAATTAGTAATAGTATACATAAATCATACCAAGTTTTTTCTTTTCCAACAAAAAAAAAAAGGTATACATAAATCATTCCAAAGTTTCCACACTGCCAATGTGAGACTTTGATATCATGTTAGAATTTACACTATTAGAGGAAGAAGTTCAACAAAACCTAATCCCAAAAATGTCATGTGTTTGTTGACAATCCGCTCTTACACTTGACAAGTCTATCTATTTATCCCAAACTCGTAAATAGAGAGAGAGAGTATATTATTTAATCACCTAATACTTCTTAAAGAGTGGAACTCATCACATGGATCATTTGACTAAAATGGAAGATAAAGTATGGCTCTCAATAAGTGAGATTGACATATGAATTATTTAACTTACTCGAGAGGAGTAATTGTCAAAACATAGTTTGATTTGAACTTAAGATGACGTTCTCATGACAAAAATATTACTTACTACTACTAATATTATTATTTTTTAGAATCTATTAAAAAGTTAGATTGATAATAAAGTATAATTATTTAATCATATAATAAATATTCTAACATAGTTTGTTCGGTTCTCTTGACAAAATATATTTATGTAGGTTCTTATTCATTGTGCAGAAAAGTATTTCTTATAATATTATAATTACAACAATCTATAAAAATAAAAATAAAAAAAAGGTAATTTTACCTATTATAGAATTTATGAATTTTTTTACCTTCTTTATATATATCATCACTTGTCATACATTTTGAGGATTATGACTTAATATGTTTTAATATTTTCATTAAATATCCTTATACTAATAAGGATACAATATAAATTTACTTATATTTTTTTAAGGATATCCAAGTATTAGTTCTCTTGTAGTGACTTGTGAATATCAATAATTTATAACCTATATAAAATTAAAATTTTTTGACTTCTGGTTGATCTCATGGTATGGTATTATATTACATAAACTTTTGAGATCTCAAAATTTTATAAATCATTATTCAAACATATATATTGTAATTGAATTTAAATTATGATGATTCACAAAAATTGTTAGTGAGTTGTTGGCTCCAAATCACGCTAATGGACACTTGTGGAACAAGAATACAAGGACCAAACAGAAGGCACCGACGTGGTACCAGCCAAAGACCCTCCAAATGTCAAGTTAGTAAATGAGAAATCTTTAAGAATTCTATAGTGAGAGAACTAGGGATTTTTTTTTGCGTACCTGAGAAAAGAAGAGATCTGGTGCTTATATAGTGGCGAGTAGTAAACCAAGATCCCTTGAAAGTAGGGATTTTTCCATGTAGGGAAGATCTAGTATTAGGGTTTCCGAGATTTTAGGGTGTCTTTCCATACAAGGAAGATATGGGCGCGTAGCAGGGTTTTTGTGTATGATACGCAAGATGTTTCCATATATGAGTATGCGTGAGGATCAAGTAAGGCCACATAGGGTCCGTCGGTGTGCTTTCCGCCAATTAATGGTTTTCCATCGGTTTGTGAGGGTGACGTGCCCGTCAGCTTCATCGTTAGTTCGTCTTCAGGGTCATTGGTTTCCTAGGGAAACCGTCGGTTCTTGTGAGGCTGACGATTCCATGGGACCCGTCAGCTTTTCCTATCAGGTCTCGTCCGTTTTATGGGCCTTGATGTTTGTGCCAAAAAACACCCCCCCCCCCCCCCCCCAATCAAATTATATTCTACATTTAAGCTCTCCAACAGAATTTTGTTATGTCCTTAAATAATAGAATGTATAATTCAATATATAGATACAATCATAATAAAAGCCTAATAGTGTACAACTTAGTTAGATATAAATAACAACCACAATAATCAAATTTCATATCCTTTTTTTTTTAAAGGATAAATCAAATTTTGCCAAACATCTCATCTTCTTTCTTTTCTTCTTCTTCTTCTACTTTTTTTTTTTTTTTTGGGGAGAATCAAACTTTCCCAACTAGAGTTTGGATAAGTAGGTGAGTATAAAAAAGTTTCATCCTATCAAAAAAAAAAAAAAAAGTTTCAAAATGTTTTGGGGGTCATGGCCCCTTTTGTCTGCACGTCATGCGCATGCCACTAGTCATTTCATTTGCAACAATGTTTTGACATTCATCCCTTTTTGGTTTGATGCGATTTTCCAAATTCATTGAATAACTGCACAAAATTCTTCATGTTTGGATTTGAGAGATGCTACGTCTATAATAATTTTACAACATTTTTACAACAAATCACAGGTAATTAGTTGTTATTGGTTCAAATTTGAAACTAATACTAAGATTACTTTTTTGCCCCAACAATAACAACCTACAACTAGGGGTGGCAAATGGGCGGGTTGGGTTATAAATGGGTTGGGTCTTAAATGGGTTGGGTGTGTAATTATCCATTTAACCATTTATGACCCATTTATATATAAATTAATTATCCATTACCCGCCCAACCCATGTACTTAGTAACCCGCCCATTTAACCCAAATAAATAAATAAATTGTTACTAGATTTTCCCATTAAGTTAGCAACTACAAAATTTCTCATTAACCAAACAGAACCCTTGGAAAATCAGATTAAAATCTTTTAGCTTTAAAATAACATCAACCACTTCATTTTCATTTATTTTCCAAAACTTTCTCACAAACCAAACAGAACTTCTCCTCACCCAGACCAAACAGAACTTCTCCTCACCCTTGAAATGGCATCGGCACGTTCCTCTGCCTCTTCTTGACAGTCGACGTCTTACGTGGCACTATCAGAGCTGGTAAATTTGGAACCCCGGAGCAAGACTTCAATGAGCTCCGCGACCATCTCTGCTCTCGTGGGCGGCGCGTGGAGCCCCACTGCGTCCTCGAAGAAGCCCAACCTGAAACCGAGTCCGATAACTAGTCCAACAACTACGCCACTCTCGACATCACCAAGATCCTCATCGACGATGAACCCGAAGAGAAACTCGACCCGAACAAACCCTACTCTCTCGGCCCCAAAATCTCCGATTGGGACGAGCAAAGATCTGATCGGGCTAAATAAACCCCGAGTCTTGTTCGTTACCAGTTCGTCTCCAAAACCTTGCGAAAACCCGGTCGGAGATCACTACCTGTTGAAAGCGATCAAGAAGAAGATCGATTACTGTAGGTTTCACTACCTTAAATCGAGTTTCTATGGTGGATGGACAGTGATGCGGAGAGTGCGGTCGTCGGAGATAGAGCAGATGTAGTGGGATTTCTTTTCTGTTAATGTGTTTGGTTACTGAGAAAATCTAAGGGAGAGTGAGATGAGGGCTGAAATCTGAATGTTTGGGCTTTGAAATATAGAGGATATACTGTTTATTTAGTTTTAGAATTTAGAAGGGTTTAGTGGGTTTATTTAATTTTAAATTTTAGATGGGTTTAGTGGGTATTAGTGGATTTATCCATTTAGACTCATCTAATTAAATAACCAAATGGGTCTTTATTCATTTAACCCAAATACTTAAATGGGTTGGGTTAAGACTTATCCAAATAAGGTGGGTAATGGGCGGGTTCATAGATATGGATAAAAATTGTCACCCCTACCTGCCACTTAGGATTTATTGTAAAAATATTGTAAAATTGTTGTAAACATATCATTTCTCTTTGGATTTACATTATGAGAGGAAAATAAAAACTTGAAATTAAGGCCATGAATTTGGGATGTTCAAAAAAAATTAAATACTTCACTAAAGAATGAGGTTATTCATCCAAGAAAAAGAAAAGAAAAGAAAAAGAGTTGGTGGATTAATCCAATATTGAAGAATGAAAGTCATTCAATTAATATGAAATTTAATATGTGTGTTAATTTGTAACAATCCAATTAGAGGATTGTCAATTAATTATACCAATAGATATCCCATGCGATATGTACATTTATGCTATTAGTTTATTCCAATAATTTTAATATGATGATAATAAATTAATAATTATTTTATTTATAATATATTTGATCAAGTTGTAATAATATTTAATAAACACAAAATTCAACATATATGTGTGTTAAGGACAATGAAAATGAGTGATCCATTAATGTGATTTTGAATATATTAAACCGATAAAAAAATATTGAGTAAGTAACAATATCCCAAAAAATAATTCACTTGTACTTGAACATGTTTATAGAGGATTAAACATTCCTTTGACATAGGACTAATTTGAAATAAATGCATTTATCGATTAGCACATGATAATGAATTAATAATTTGACATAAAATGCAATGATTGGATGATGTGGAAGGCTAAATGAAAAAAAATATATTTAAGAATTAATAATTTGACATAAAATGCAATGATTAGATGACGTGGAAGGCTAAATAAAGAAAATATTTAAAAAATGCACTATTTGGTAGAATGTTAGTTTTTACTTTACAGCACTATAGCTAAGTTTATTGCTCTTTTTTATATATAAAATTGAAATTCCAAATTAATCATAGCTACAAAGATTTATAAATCTAAATCATAGATACATATGGCATGATCATTGATCAAATGAAGCCCTACCTTTAACTCTTTAAGAGAACAGAGGGACATGCACAGTACGTAAGACATTGGCATCTCTCTCTCTCTCTCTCTCTCAGGCTGCAGAATAACAAGATTGCCAATGAAACGAAGCCAAATTCAATGAGAAAACAATGATGTAGATAGTTACTTTCTGACATATATTATACAGCGCATGCATGCACACAGCGACTTCAAGAAGCTAAGACACATGACAATGCCATATGATGAGACAAAGTACAAGACTAATCATCTTTTTCTCACGTCATTTGGTAGTGTTTTCAAACAGTAATGTCTGTTTGAAGGCACACTTCAACATCTTGCTGGACATAGTGACTAGACTCTGGTTAATTATGATTTTATTTTATGAATCCAACAATACTTACATTGTCACGGACATCAAATTTCAATTGACATAACAATTTGTATATTTTTAAATCTATAATATTGTGGGTTTTTATGAGCTCAAATGTTAAAATTTTATATCATTGAATAAGAGATTTAAAATTCAAATTCTGTCATACTTAAAATCAATCAGTGTCTTAACATGATAAAAAATAATTATCATGGAGTGAATATCATAGATTAAAATTATATCATATCTATAAAAAAAAATCTATAATATTTAATCTAAATTATGAAATTAGTTTTCAAACAGAGAGGATCATTCATATCTTTCATGGTTGAAGTTTGTAGGGTATGAAGGATGAACCATTGAGATGGTCAGTTGATTATTGACATGCCATGCAACTTCATGCTCAAATATCAAGCTCCCCTGTGTCTAAAAGGAAGGAAATATTTTAGCAAAGATTATATTCCATCCACCAACTTCCCATCATACTAAAAAAGTTTCTGAAAGCATGATTAAGTCAAGATAGAGACACCTAAATTTTGATCATATTCTTTGCCTTTTCATCCCTCTATCTCAGAGGTCTTCATGTCTAGAAGAGGAGGTATGGTGGTTTGCTTTTGGCAATCAAAGCATCATTCTGTCTTTCACTTTATATTTTGAGTGAGTTTAACACTTTAAGAAACTTTTGTAACAAATACTCAACCGAACCAACCCCACAGCATGACACCAATATGACCTGACCTGACCCTCCCATTAAATACTGTAGCTTACAAAACTCAAAGATTTAAATAAATAAAAAAGGTCTAAATTAACAGAATTTTTACAATATATTTCAAAACTATCAGACGCAAACTTGTTAACGATAGACAATAAAATGGTATTAATAGTGAATTTATATTAGAATTGATAATATCTTGTCAGCTTAATAGTTATGAAAAATGTTGTTGACTTGTGAAAAATGTTGTCGACCTTATTACGTGTACGTATGTTGCTGTTGTTGTTATTATTATTATTATATATAAATAAAACCATTCTTCTTGGAAAACATCAGCAGTCTAGTCATCAAGAAAAGAGATCAAAAGAACTGGTTGTCTCCCTTGATAAAAGTAATTAAAGTGTTTTTTATGGCTTTGCTTTACCAAAAGTGAACTTGTGACTTGTGATTACCATCAATCATATTCTGCAAGGAACGAGGATAACAGTGAATTTAGACTGCAAGTTTGGGCAAAATTAGATAATATTCAAGACACATGGCTTGCATGCTGAGTATCTGAAATCACCAAACTTATTTTGATTGGGACTCCATACCATAATGGAATATACTGTGTAAAAAAGCAAGGCAAATGAACATCACGATCATATCGAGCTGTTCACTAAAACCAACTTGGCCCTTTCTTGCTTTTGGTGATGATTCTTGGTATTTTTATTTTATTTTTATCTCTTTTATTTTAACTTATTGCTGTGATTGGGGGAAGAATTTTGAAAATTTTGAGAATTTTCATTATGAAGGATTAAATTTACGGAGATTTCAATCTTATCAATTTAAAATTTCATAATTTTTAAGATAAATTACGCTGACATCTTGAGATATAGCAAAATTCAATTCGTTCTACTTAATTTTCAATAAATGACACCATTCCTTTAAGTCTCAAAATAATTGACACTTGGCCTCCCTTAACTGTCCTCTTAAAAAAAAAAAAATTTAACAGAATATTCTCAACAAAACAATTTTTTTTACTTATTTCTTATTTAAACATTTTAAAAATAAATAGAAAGAACATTCATGTTTCTCATAAAACAGATCTATGTTATTGGTGGTGAGGGGACCCATTCTTGTTGGTGGTGTGGTGGGGATTAGGAGGGTGGAGGAGGATGGGTGATAGATATTTAGGGTTGTTTGAACTTTGAATACATGAACTTGTTTGTTACTATTTGGCTACATTGGTTTTTTTTTTTTTTTTTTTTTTTTTGAGGTTAAAAATCATCATCAACGGAAATTAGTTATTTATTTAACATAATTAATAAGGTTGTTAAAAAATCAACATCAAATTTGTATGAGTACGTCTTAAAATTAAGAAATTAAAATATTATAATAAATAAAATTTTTATGGTAATGAAGGGAACAATGACATGGTGATAGTATCAGTATAGCATCATTATATTAGTTGTGGCAAAAGTGACGGCATAGAGGCGATGCTTGTAACGACAATTTAGTAGATGATAATGGTTGTAAAAGTGGTGACAATGTCAGTGAAGTGGTGCTAACAGAGACAATCTAGTAGATGGTAGTGGTTGTAAAAGTGGCGACAATGGCAGTGATGGGGACGACGACAATGACAATAGTAGTGGTGGTAACATTGACAATAACAAAAATGGCAATAGTAAAGACAACAGTCATAATAGAGAGGATAATAGTGACAACGATGGTGATGATGGTAATAATGTAGATTGTATGTGTTGGCAACTGCATTGACAAAGAAGGTGACAGTGGTGATGACAATCGTAGATTTAAGATTTGAATGCTTGAAAATCCTAAGTTCAAAATTCCACCTCCAAATTCATCATCTAAACACAACATTATTGTTAACCAAAAGAAAAAAAAAATCAATTTTGAAAATTTCCAAATTACAACTTTGAATTAAATCCCATCTCGGAATCCCTCATGAAAACTTTCAGCCCTTTTTTCTCTTTTATTTTTTATTTTTTAGTGCTCACTGTTTCCTTTTTTTCAAAATAACATATATATATATATATATATATATATATATATAAGTTGCAAAGTCCAATATGTTTGGAAATCACAGTATTCATCCTTCCCTGTCACCACTAGGATTAACTTAACTTGGCTTTATCATCATGATATTTTTCACAGCCTTAACAGATATACTATCAACCTTTAAATCATACTCCGTCAGCTTAAAATCTAGCTTCATTCCACTCATTACTCATACAGTAATAAGTCTTCATCACATGCAATTAAGCAAATCAGATTACTCATCATGTTTTCACTTGCTAGGTGCCAAAGTCTAATAAAGGGCATTTACATAAAGACAAGCAATGTAACACGAACAATCACCTTTTTCTTTTTGGCTGAATAGACAATTACCAATGTCACCCATACAAAATGGATTGTATTCAAACTCATTCAGCAGGGGAAAAGGTGTCACATTTTGTTCACCAAGCAGTATCAAGATGTCTTAACCAAAAAGAACAGTATCAAGGTGTCATATGATAGAACTATTCACATATCATGCTAGAGCCCAGTTAGACTATGCTTTCAGACAACTAGGCTTGCCAACTGCCCTGAATTCGGTCAAGAAAGTTTGAGATAATACACTGGAAGCAACACAGTCCCCCTTTCCACTATAGATAACAGAAATACCCATCCATCTTTCTGAAGGATGAAATGAAAGGATTTTGCCATATTGCTTAAGAGTTTAGAATTGGAAGTTTTGAGCACTAATAACATTAGTTTCCGGGCTCACTAGCAAAGAACTACCTTGTACTGAATGTGGAAGTCGAAGAGCATGACAGAGGATATTGGAAAGATATATCAGCCATTTACAACCATTTCAATTTGATAACACCATGCAGCCCTTGCAAGAACAATTCAGTTGACAAGGGCAAGATCATTACTCTTTTGCTGCTGGTTACCTTCACAGCTGTCTCTTAGCACCAATATATGGCATTGGCTGGTGATTTAGAACACAAAGCCCCTATGTTGGCATTGTCATCGCTGTGTCATCCATATCAAAGGCAATATAGTGCTTTGCATGTTTGAGGAGAAGCAGTTTTCAGAAACATAGTTTCACCACCAGCACTTAATACTGATATTATCGTTTCACAATAAGTTCAAGGCCAGTGCATGTAAAACAGTCCTTCATGAGATCCAAGCCATGTCCCCAAACCATAACTCTGCTGATATAAATAGTCTTTATAGCTTTTCCTTTCATCCCCTACTCTCATTGGTCCTACACAGGAGTTGAATACTGTTAGTCTATATATTGGATATATATAAAATATATGTCAAGCATTATTACCCATATAACATATCCATATAAACTGTAAAAAAAAAAAAATAATAGAACGAGAGATGGAAGAATCCTGATACTTTCAGCTCTATGCCAGCACACAGTTGAGAGGACTGAATCAGAGAATTTATCCTCAAAAAGCAATTCACCAGACTTGATACTCCAGAGCCGTAAGTTGCAGTCCTCTCCACCTAATATAAAAACAATGTCAGAAAAGCTTGAATTGTCTGAGACTCAGAAAGCTAAATGCCAGCACTCAAAATATATTTACCTGACATAACAAATTTCTCAGATGGATCAACTCCAAGCTGTATAGGTGTATGGGAATTAACATGCCCTTCATAAGATTGTACAGCACCTCTCTGGATTAGCCGATGATCATATAGTTTTACCTGGAAAAGAATAAAAGAACAAGCATGAAAATCTCTCTCTGATGCAAGAAAATCAGAGAAAAGTGAAGTGTTTGGGCTGTTTGAAGTTTATTAGAGAACTATGAAAGGCTTTCAACTCTTCAAGAGACTTACTTTTGTCATCAGCCCTAACAGATTCTGTTACAGCAAAGTGAATACTAACACCTGTACTAACTGCCTGATCAGTAGCTGCAGCTATCCTAACTACTTATCAGCTACAATATTAACTAAGATGTAGTATTCTTCTTGTCACATATTAGGATTACAATCTCAAGTAATACAATCATTTGCTGACTTAGCTAAAGTAATTAGCTAAGTAATAAACTGCTCTCTCTCTCTATTTTTGGTTGGGCCAACCATAACACAAGGTTTAAACTGAGTGTAAAAATCATTTCAAGGACTAGAAGATCAGCATTATTTTAAGCTAGCAGCTGGAACAACAATGTGTGTTAGAAAGTAAGATTTACTTACCGCACCATGAAGACAAAATCAAGGGGTTGATTGGGATTGACCTATTTTCCAATTTTGTAAATGCCATTATTTATATGAGGTCCACTGTGCTAGTTATTGATCCAAGTGAATGAGAAAGAAGAGACTTTTTGGGATTTTGTGTTGTGGATGTTGATGCTTGGAGTCGAACCACGTTAATAACTTAATATGTTCCATTATTTCTTTTTAATCTTCTATTTATTTTCCATAATACTTTTGCATTTTAACAATGTGCTTCATCAAAAGACATGAGACTAATAGAGATAATCCAACTTACTTCAGAAAGGAGGGTTGCAATAGGTTGACAGCCAACATAAAATTTAGTTACTCTATTATGAATAGATCCACTTCAAAAAGGGTTTAAAAAATGATGCAATTTCTATGATTATTATATATTTTATGAGGAAAAGGAAAAGGCAATAGGCAAATGGATTAGTTTAGAAAACAGCAGTGGCATCTAGCAGTGTATAATCATTTCACAGAATAACCAATGACACTTGTAAATAATATTACTGGAAAAAGGGTGTAGTGTGAAAATGGCACAGGAACCAGAACAGAGATCTGGAGAACATATTCATCCTCCCATTACTGAAAACGAGTCCCTCTGTCCATTACAGCATTTGAATAAGTCCTCCCAAGGGGAGGGAGGAGGGCATGTGGCCAAACCAATGAATTGAAAAAGGATTTATGGTGATGATCACAATGAGCTGGGATCAAAGCTTAGTTGAGTTGAGTTACACTCGGAGATTAGTAGTAATATCCATTTCATATATCTGCACTTTAATTGAATCATGATGTACATGCATCACATGCTTGAATGCAGGTACTCTAATAAGATAAGACCAATTCAAAATTTGTTTTTACATTCCATGCAGGAAAATGTTAAGTAAATAAGTATCCCAAATAGAGTTAACATGGAAGTGAACACTAACCGATCCATCCATGGAGCTTGCCAAGAAGTAGTTGTCATCGAATTGAAGTGATACCAAACTAGAGTTCCAAAAACAGAGAGAGAATTATAAACACAGTAAAAAATGTTAAAACTGACGAAACAAAATTTGATTAGAGCTGTAGCACACTAACCAAGAAATAGATGAAGGCATTTTAACAGTACATGAAGGATATATGTTTCCAGAAAGCTGCACAACAAGAGATCGAAATATATTATCCAAATTTTTATGTAAAAAGGAGCTTCAAACAAGGCACTCAGGGTGACAGTTCATATGAGTATAGAATTTTCAGGGAAAAAAAAAATTTCAGAACAGATGAAAAATAAAGACTGAAAAAGACATAAATATGCATAAACCTAACAATCACATAAAACAAAATCAATGCATTTCCAGTTAGCTCCTCATCAATCTGAAAGACAAAAATTAAACTACAGACATAGAGAAGGAGAACTTGTTGTCTCAAGTCAGAGTATGAAAAGTTGTGATAACATCACATATTTCAGTGTGCTTTAAGACTGAAAAAATGGTCTGGTTACAGAGTAGAGGTCTTATTAAAATCAATAACATTTCACTATAATAAATACACACACCAAAATAGTAATTCACCATCTTAAACTATGATATCAGTTGTAATGTCCCGTCTAAACTTCAAATTTATGCAATCAACTCCTAAACTATAGAGTTAATTGTAATGTGCCCCTACCGTTAAAATTTGTTCAATTTCCATTATAATTAACTTTAAAATTCATGTATTTATAACATTACCATAAGACATGTGCTTATCAAATTATCAAAAGGCACAAGCCATGTGCTCATTGTTCTTTTACTTTTCTGTGATAACATAATAAATATGTAAAACTTAAGGTTATATGTGACAGAAACAAAAAAATTTAAAAGTGGAGACATGAACTAATCACATAGTTTAGGGTGAAAAAGAGTAAATCACTGGTAATAGAGTTTCCAGCTCTCAAAATGCTAACATAAAAGTACGCACATAAAAATGAAATTAGTTCCTAGAAGAAACTCATACTTTAAACCATTGTCTACTAGAGTCTCCAACAGTTTTATCCAAGGGTGAGCAAGGTATCCTATGTCTAATAAATCTAGCAGAACTGCTTTCCCGTTTGTCACGAACATCCACTGTCACAATTGCCCCATTCCTTAGTCCGCATAAAATAGCATTTCCCTACAACAAACAAGCAAAATAGATCAAATTAAAGAATATCCCCATAAAAAGAAAATTAATTTTTTTTTTAAATGACAAGAAAATTTATACCTCATTGTCACTCAAAATATTATATTTTATCATAAAATCTAATATCTATAACCAAAAGGAAATATTAATATTCACTTAAATATCTCATAAAATATAATATTTATAACCAAAAGGAAATATTAATATTCACTTATATATATTACACCATATTCACAGTTGAATTCCGTTGAACCTTTTATGTGATATCCAAGATTGTGTGGATTATATAGATTACATTATGAGTGTTGTGTAGGCATGTGTTGAGTCCCATATCGGGTGCATACTAGGATGAGATCAATTTGGATCATACAAGTGATTCAGGTTATATAAGCAATTATGAGGAGCCCCAAATGTGTATAGTTCTTAAGAGGTATGACACAAATGCAGTTAATACAAATGCGACTAGCACTTTCTTGTATTATAACAAGTGGTACCAAAGTCAATCAGATATTGCCATATGACTTTAGAATTGGAGTGCTATATGGGCCCTTAAAAGAAAGTCAAGGCTTTGAATAGGGAAGATTATGATATCCTGAATGTGAGTGTGTGCTGTGAAGATGTGTACTGAATCCTACATCATGAGTATACTAAGTCGATCTAGGCTATATAACTGATTTAAGAGTTCTAGTTATGACTGATGTTTTGAAGTATAGAGTAAATAAAAGTAACACTTACCAAGTTATCACAATTGAACCTTGATCCTCTTCCTCCCCCACCCCCACTGCGGTCCCTTTGGTATTAAAATCAAGTTGGTTTTTGAAACATTGCTTCTAGGTTTCATTGTCTAAGAACCCAGAACTTATTCCTTAGACATTAAATTTTCCACCAAGCAAACACGAGAACTCACTCTCACACAAATATAAATACTTACATACATATCTAGGCTATATAAGATATTACAATGAGCTCCAATTGTGACTAGTCTTTTGGGGTATAGCACAAATGTGATTAGCACTTCTATGACATTTGAACCTTGACCTCTCTTCTTTGGTTTAACAATTGGGTCGGTTTTAAAAAGATTACTTCTGGGTTATATTATCTAAGAACCCAGAATTTGTTCCGTTAACATATATCTCACCACTAAGCAAATATGTCAACTCACTCACTCATAAATAGATACATACATACATTAATATTTGTTAAATTGTAGGAGAGCATTACTTGACCTAGAATGTTGCACTATTAAAAACAAATTAAAAAATAACTTTATGTGAAGTCAGTTGTGATGCAACATAAGGTTGTAAAAGTAAGGAAAATGAAAGGAGAAACAGAACAACCCTAGGCTTCACCACATGGAGCTATTTGTAAGCCCAGGCTTCGCCACCAAAGGCTACTTGGAATCACCACTAAGTTAGAGAGAAAAATCTCAATTTTAGATTATTGAACATATGGTGCAGACACAAAGATGCACCAAGATTAGCACTAATTTAAATTTCAAATTTTGATATTTCATTGATAAAATTTTATTTTAATTGAAGATTTTGCAGGATTATGTTTTGTTTTTTGAACTATTTTCCTTATTGATGTACTCATTGAAAGCTTATTTAAAAAGGCTTTAATAAACATGCAAGGCAGACCTTGATGAATGAAATTTTGTATTGAAAATTTTCCAATTGCTGGATGATGAATCCTAGGCACTTGGGTGCTGATTCCTAAGTTTTTTTGCTTGAAACTGATTACAAGCAAACCTAAGTGTTGATTCTTAGGTCTATCCTTTATATTTCATTCAATTTCCATTTTTATCTTCATTTTCGATGCTGTCTGGAATCAACATGTGTATGATGTGCTCAACGAAATCAAATGCATATCTGATGAACCTCAAATGATTCATACATTACCGAATGAACAATTTGTTGTGCGAAAACATCACTTTTACTACGACACACCCATGATGCCATTCCAGTTTCCAAATCCACTAGAGCAGCTCCCAAATTAGTACCTGTAACAACCAACCCCTATTAGTACCTGTAACAACACCTGCCTCCCCAAAAATAAAAAGATTCCAATTTGTACTACATGACATGAAAATGAATTGTATTACTTAACAAGTTGAATCAATTGCAACTTCATAGAAGGAAATAAAACAAAATATTTATAATTGGATGTCAAGAGTTTGACCTAATAATATAATCTAATATATAAAATCAGAAGCTGAAAAAATGTTCAATTTTGAAAAGCCCTAGAGTGTCTCACATTACACCAAGTGGCATATCTAAGTTTTCACAAATTTGTAGTTCTACGACTACAAGATTTTATTCTTCCACAGTCCTACAACTATAAAATTTTATTTTGTTACGCTAAATTTGCACAATTCTAGTCTTACAATTAAAAGACTTCTATTCTTATGTATTTTTTTTCTTGCTGTTATATTCCCCAAATTTCACGTTTAAGCATTCCAAGATGCCAAGATTTATAACCCTGCTCTCAAAATCCCCTTCTTCATAACAAATCTACAAATTAGCAGAGAAAATCTTTGCAAGTACCATTGAACTAAAATTTCAACATAAGGTAACGAAAAACAGGTATATTTGTTTCTAATATAAGGGTACTACGTGAAATGAAATTCAATATCTTAGCCTTGCATTGATGATGAATCAAAGTTATCTTACATTCTTATATCTAGGATTGCATATTTAGTTTGCTCTCAAGAAATTACATTCTTTCAACATGCTTTTCCATAACCATCTGTTTTTATAATTCTTAAAACTTTAGAACATGGTTGCTCATGCCCAGGTGGTCATTGCTGGAAATAAAACACTGATTAGAAGAAGCTAAATTTCAGGATATGTAAATTTGGCATTGGCAGATCCTTGACTCTGAAATATTCAGAGATATAAAAAATGGATGTTGTTGGATACAATATGAAATACAACAGTAAAAAATTTCAACACGGTAGGTCTTGCAGATCTTTATTTTCTTAAAATAATGCTTGAGGGGGAGATATGATGATGATTCATGGTTATTATTTAAAGAGTTGTTTTGATGGTTGTAAGCTTCATTTAATAAAGTTCCCAAAAAAAAATTCTTAATTTTCTTCATTCATTTAATCTTCATTTTCTTATTTAAAGATTCATGTTATCCCTAAAGAATAATAATTTAGAAAATAAATTATAATTGGATTGGATATTATCTCAAATTTAGCATTTGGTTTCATGAACGATGTCATTGGAGTAAATATTCATATTATTGTCACACCATTGCATTTTTCTTTCCACTATGATTTTTCTCTCTTTTTAATATTTTCTATCTTTGACTCGTTGTATGGTTTGAGTAGGTTGATCTTTATGATTCCTTTTTTTTTTTTAATTATAAATTGGTGATCTTCACGATTTGCTGCTAATAAACTAATTTTTAATATCTAAAAATGTGTTTGTTGCTTTACTCTAACAATCAAATTGGTTTACTTGTCCTTAATATTATTGGTTTTTACAAAAAAAAAAAAATATATATATATATATATATTGATCATGCTCTCCAAGAAATTTGAGATGTATTTACAAATTCAACATTTTGAATAAATGACTCAAATCATAATGACAGTATTGATACCCAACTTTTTATTTTCAGATTTTCTCTTATTTTACTCCATATACCTGGATTTGAATGGTTACAAAATATTAGGGGAATGGAACTCAAGATATAAAAAAGTAAGTTGATGCTTATGCCTATATTATTTAAACTTTTTACGTTCATATTGAATATTTTCATGTTTTTCCAATTAGTTATAGAATCTATTGAGAGCATCATATAAATGGAGAATATTATATAAATGAGGAGTCTTTGTTTCAAGCTATGTGTGCTGATGTGAGAGGATAAGATCTATGATTCTAAGTCCATGAAATATTACCTAATGAGCTGGCATGCAAGAAAATTTCAATAATATTATTGTTATATTGTGTCTTTAATTTATAGCGAATAATAAGAATTAATTTATACAACCTATTTTTTATTTTTAGTTTTTTACTATACCAAAAATGTTTAATGAAATGCACACTACAGTTCTTGTGCACTATTTGGATACAAGGCTAGTATATTTATGCACAAGAAAAACACAAGAATCTGAAAAACCACCATAGCTTGGGGTATATGAACTTAGGTCCAAGCAGAAGAGAATGCGAAGCTAAATTTAGAATTAATCTCGAATTGAGAGAGAGAGAGAGAGAGACTTGCCAATAACTGCTCGACTCCTATTAAAATTGTAATCAGCAGTCCAGATGGTGCAATTGAAAGTAGCGACCTCATGTATTCTTTGACTTATGCTTGAAATACTTGAATTGAGATCTAACGGTTCAGTGAGCTTAACAATATAGAGAGATCCACCAGATGTCTCTGATCCCAAAGTACTTATACTGTTTTCCTACGTTAAGGCATTGCAAATGCAAAAACTGATTTCCCATTTCAGAAATATAATGAAGATTGTTTCACCAAGAATATAATAGGGATCATGAGTATGGAAGGTATGCCAAAAGTGAACTTCACCACATAAACTATACAGGCTGTGAATCAAGAACATGCATAGAAACAAATTGAAAATCCAATAGCAGGCTCCACAAAAGATCTGGTTCCATGAATTCCATATGGACTACATACTGTCCATTGCTCCAAAAGATGCCTCTAAACCATTTCATAAAGGATTATAAAAAAAGAGAACCACTTATTTCTTCCTACAAGTTCAACTAAGATAGCAATATAAGAAGGAACATGAAAAAAGAGTATCAAAATTTGAGATTATGAAAGGATACATTGCATCCTGGACATTTGAACCATCATCCATTGAGGGAGAGTGCTTTCCAAACATTTTTATACAAGATATGTTTGATGGCATTTGAAATAAAGATCCTGCAGGTCTCCAGATATGCCCAGGAGTTCTACCACACTCTGCTTGGTCTTCTTTAACTTTTGGCCACACTCGATCTGGCATGCATTTTACTCCGTAATCAAATTGTTGTACTTTTCCAACTTCAACAAAACTGCGAGAGGACCAAACTTCATATGCAATTACTTGTAATAGACTCATTTTGTATAAACATTATATAAAGGTTTATAATTAAAAAATGCCAAAACAAGTTTGCAGCGCTATATAGAAAAGCGGTAATTATATCATTGTAACACTCAGGAATTAATATGTTTCCTTTTCTAAAAGTGAGCTATACTTAAATCAAAATTAGAATGCTTGTTTTGCAGAAGCACATACTGTAACTTAGAACGCAGGAAAATGCAAATTTCCAATGTAAAAGGGAAGGGCAGATGACAAACATAACAACAGAGACACGTCAGAAGCCTGGAGTACCACAGTCAAGGTATCAGAAATATAGTGGGGTAAAAAAGGCAAGCACACGATCCCACAATGAAGCATAACAAAGAAACTACTGGATGATAACAAGGCCATTGGTGGAAAATGTCACATAGAACCATAAAAAGGCAGAGAAGTACAAAAGATTTGTCAAGGCTCCATTCCCTCTACAGACAGAGAACCTTCAAAAAGAGACATTAGGATGCTTGGAGAGCATGTCAATGGTAATATCAGCACCATGAAAATATCATTCTGTGTATTATGACTTCTTTTGTTTTTTGCAATGTTTTATCATGGTTCCACAAACTTCAATGAAATAAGGAAAACTTTCCTTAGTGTAAGTCAACATAAACAAAACACTTGATAATACAATAAAACATTCCATAAAAACCATCTAATAGTATAGATATCATTTTTTAACCTAACCTTGGATGGGGGAAGGGGCAAGAAAAACAGTGTCCCTTCAACTCCTTACCGTATATTATTTAAACACCACATCACAGACCCATCTAAAATGAACTAGCTGTGTCTGCTTTAGGTCCCAAATCAGAACTCAGTATCTATCACATTATAATAGTAAACAAAATGCTTACATAGCTAATAGCTAGGACATTAGTCACCTGAAAAACAGTTTATATGCCCTACTCAAGTCATTACATTCAGTTATTTAAAAAGAATGTTTCATTTTCTAATGCTGCCAACATAAAATAGTGCATGATTTTTTCAAATAAATATTCCATTTCTAGAATCTTAGAACACAGAGGCCAGAAATTATTATTATATTGACCATAGCTTACTGCAAAACCTTGACTCTTAAGGAATGTTCCAAAGATCTTGCATTATAGAATGAGCACACAGGCACAAGTGCACCACACTGCAATTCCATTATACCTCAAGGAGCCATGTACACCACCTGCTAATAAAACATCCATTTCAGTTTGACCCTCGAGTGTCAGTACATCAATGCATATCTGTTCCAAAGCACCATTCACAATCTTATCTGTTCCACCATACTTCCAAACCTGTAACGTAAAAAAAAATATTAAAAAAAAAAAAGTTTGATGCAACTCATAAATTAAAATTTCGGAGAAACATTCGGCAAGTCTGAAATGATTTACTGAAACACGCTGCTGCAACCTTAGAACAATGATAATACTATGAGTCATGACTCATGAAGACATCATTAATCCATAGCCTAAAAATAGTTGATGTGCAATGAAACCTGGCATTCCATCACCTCTGGCATTATCCATTGTTGGCAATCACACCAACCAAGCTACTTGACTCCGGTAACCACAAACACACTTTGAAACCTGAAACTTAGCCCTTGATATGACAGCAACGACAAAACCAGTTGCCATTGCCACCACCAATTGTGTCACCGCAGTCCAGCCTCTACTGTGACTGCTACTGCACCAGGAAACACCTCTGAGACCATCAGAACACCACAAACTGATTGGATTCCCCCTAAAACTGCCAGAATGTCACTCTAGGGTAATGATTTGACCTACTATGGCTTAATCAGTTCATATGTTGCATGGACACAGTTGAAATGGCCAAGTACCTGTACCTGCACCTGTGTGGGTACCTGTGCAACTTAGGGTCCGTTTGGATACAGCTTATTTTGCTGAAAACTAAAAACTAAAAACAATAAAAAAATAATAATAAAGTTACTGTTCATTGGGCGGGTACTGTTCATTGGCCTAAATGCACTGTTCATGTCCCATGAACAATGCAAGAGGCGCTAGTTCAAAAAAAAAAAAAAAAAAGGCAAACGCAAGAGCTAGACGCAAACGCAGGGAACCCAAATGTACACTTAGGCGTTTAGTTTATTTGAACTCTTGGTTTGGACTTTAGACAACATTTTATAGGTGTCATTGCACTTCTTTGCTATTTATTATTGCCTTTAAATTAATTTAAGATATGTTTTCAAGAATTTTATTGTTGTTACTTAATTTTAAAACCTAAAATAAACATATTATGTCCAAAAATATTTAAAATATGCCTAAAAAACATATTAATTATTATTTTTTATTTTTTTTTGATAGGTAATAACAATCTTTATCGATAATAAACATACAATGAGTTTACGATAGTAAACTCACTGCACAGAAAAGAATACAAACCAATCAAATGGAAAAACTAGCAGAATTAAGGAAATCAAACAAAGAGAGACAATGCGTAAACCCTCAAATACGAGACCACTCAAACAAAGTCCTAAGTAGCAAAAACTTCACACAATCTATAGGTCTCTCAATTTCCTCAAAAGTTCGGGCATTGCGCTCCTTCCAAGTTAACCACATAGGACACACTGGTACTATATTCCAAACATTTGAAGAATGAATCCCCAACCAATTCCACCATGCAGAGAGAAGAGAAATAACAGTCTTCGGCATCACCCACTGAACCCCAAACAAAAGAAGGACTTCACTCCACAAGGTATGAGCAAACTTACAATGGAGCAATAAATGATCCATAGTTTCCTCTTACAAGGTATGAGCAAACTTAATGAATGAATTAATTAAAAAACATATTAATTAATTCATTAATTGTTGTACCCTAGACGTGTGATACCCCAATTTTGTCAAGAAATGTCATACCCCCGTACCCGTAACTATAATCATGCAACTTAGATCAGTCGCTAGAGCCATTTCTTCAGTCAATGTCTATCAATGCCACTGCCAATTCCCCACTCACATCATTTTTGTATGTGGTATGTATTGCTACTTTGAGTGTGCAATTGGGTATTCTGTGATATGTTTATTGTTTTGCTATATAGTAGATTGACTCCCTGCAACCCAATCAAAGTGTATTGGTTGTTGAATGGTTTGAGATAATGTATGTTTGTTTTTCTTTTAAAAAAAAAACGTGGTGAATTTGTGGTAAATTAGTTTGAATGTGAGTAGTCACTGGTTGGCTGGGTTGAATTTAATGGTGTTCAATTTGCCCATTGGTGTCAGTTTGTTCAATTTCTAATATTTCTCATTGGCTCATACATTATCTGTTTGGTTTATTTTGTTTGTTTTTGGTTGTGTTGCTACATAATCAAAGGACAATATACAAATTCTCTTCTCATATGCCCTCAATTACCTCAATTTGTCTCAATGGAAGTAATATGTGCAGTGGGCTCTATTGGATTATCATACAAATAATATGTATGTGTGTTAGGATATATTAATTAACCATAAAATAGAGTTCCCAATCCCAATGCTTAACAACAAAATGAAATCTTATGGGTAATTTTCAGAGCCAACAACAGTAAAACACATTCAGAGATCCAAATTCTTCATGTGTAATCTCAGAGGATGCAAAGGAAAAAGAAAAAATGGAAGTGATGTTTATTTTTTGTCATCTAAACTCTCCCAACACTTTATGGTTTGTGATGCCACACATTCCTGTTTGGTTAACTTGCAACTTCTAACACAGTTTGTTATGTATTAGTTGGCAACTAAGATAATGTGATGATTTTAACTTCACTGAACCCATGGAAGGGTTTAATCACCACAACATACATGACTTGTAACTCAAATATGGGCCCAAAAGGGTAAAGTCAAATTCAGTTCATGAGACATCATATCTAATCTGTTTTGACAAGACAAAAATAACATTCTTGCCATCTAGTACAAAGATGATTCCACAGAAGCTGTAAACTTAAGCCCAGGCTCAGCAAGCACAATATTAAATAAAGCAGAACTTCTTTTACTCAAAACTAGAGTTCAAAACCAGGGCCGAAGCAAACAAAATGCATAGTTTACATATGCTACAAATCCACAAAAGTAGCTTTACAAATCTTCACAAAAGCCTAATATGCTTTGTGCTTCAATAGTTTCCTATAGTGAAATAAAAATTAAAAAAAAAGAATGTGACAGCAGGCTACACAATGAGGTAGCCTTCCCTTTGCAAATCCCTCACTTCCCAGGGGTTGAGCCTTAGAACCCCCCTGTTCCCCCAGGGCCACGGGAAGAGATACCACCTCCCTACTAGGGTAAGTGGTGATTAAGCCTGTTCCAAAATACATATTTCTAATGTAAAATCTTTAAAAGCTTAATGAAAAATAAGAAAGAAGGAAAAAAATCACTGATCTAAATGTCAGTAAACTCATTAATCTTTATTAAGTGATACAATCATATTGGATTATCAAATCAATTTATGTAAATGTGCATGTAATTGGCATTTGGCAATGGCCTATACTTAGATGTGCATATGTTACTCAAGATTCCAACAACTTTCACATTTAACTATTAACATACAGTTGGTACATTACCAATGGTGAAACATAGTAAAGTAACACTTATTACCCAAAGTAAAAAATTCAGAAAAGGATTTTAACTTTAACATCCTGAGTTGATAGATGAGAAATAAAGCTGGAAAAGCAATAACTTCACAAATTAAAAGCCTATCTTCAATCAACATACCACGGGTTGTGATACTTGTATCCTTTGGATTTCCTCCTTGAAGTTACACTTTCCTTTACTGAACGGAATAACGTTACCATATAACTCCCTAACCTGAAGCAGCTTAGAAGCTCTTAATCCAGTTCTCCTACATAAATTCAATGCCTGAGATAAAATGAGTCAGAGCAGGTCAAGAATTTTTTTCCAAAATTCAAGAAAGAACTAAAATCAAGAGCAAAAGAGAAAAAAAAAACACAATGGCAACCAGTGGCTGCTGCAAATTTGGACAGCTTCAGATGCAAGTTTCATTTCTTGTGTATAAATATAAAACATTTTTCATGAATAAACATTTTTAAAGCAAGCAGTACTACTTATAAACAGAAAATACTATATAAAAATATAACCTTCTCAATAAAACTGACCCTACAATAAAGAAGAACATACTCTAATTGTTTTTTTGTGATGATGTGGAACCTCACCAAGGCAAGGCCCTTTGGACCCACCCCTGGGAAGTCAACCATAGATACACAATCCCACCCACTAGAACCGTGTATCAGGTAATCCAAGGAAACAACTAGTCGGGATTGAACCCAGGATGTTTGGATCTACAGCTCATCCCAAGCCTCCAAGCACTAGGCTGCACCCTGACAGGTACAAGAAAAACATACTCTGTAACAAAGATGAGCAACTTGAATACTTATCATGAAAAAGTACAATCTCTTTTTCGATTCTTTTTTTTTTGGGGGGGTGGGTGGGTTTGTGGGGGGTGCTATGGTTCAAAGGCCCATACATGTGCAGGCTATAAATCTGGATTAAGCTGCATTTCTCAAAACAAATCGATTCACAAGAACAAAAATGTCAAGTGTTTTTGTTTTCAAGTTATAATCTAACCCTCAACTTGACAACAAACACATATCCAACATAACATGACAAGGGACATGGCAAAAATTCATAATCAAGTTAGATTTTTTAATATGAATTTCTGTCATATATGCAGCCAGATCTCCAGGTATATCTGAATTGAAGGTTTTAACTGTACTAGTTTGGAATAAATGTCTTTCAGAAAAAATTATGATGTAACTATACATGTAGTTTGATTATCTCATGTTTTAATAGTACTGTTACTGGCTTTATAATTTTTTGATTCTCTTCCTCTGTTTACGCCTATTAGGCTATGTGGAACTTGGTTTTTGTGTTCAATCCGGTTTATGAGCCGACCTGAACCGCCTTGGAAGCATTACAATTTTAAATGAAAAACTTTCTGAGGCTTAGTTCATGGAGTAGTCAATTTTGGCCCTTTTTTTGGATCCGCTTTTTGGGATATATATAATGTTGCTTCAAATTAGGTTAGATTTTTTTTTTTTTTTTTGATCAGTAATAAGGATATATATTGAAGAACACTACCTTATGTAGAAAAACATAAGGCAGAGAGCAAAATACAGAAAGATAAGAAAAAAAGACAAGAAAAGATACTAATTACAAAAGAGAGAGTTAAGGAACATAGGGAGAGAGTCACTAGAGGTGAGTCCCCAAGCCCTAGACCAGTCAAACAGAGAGCCACTAAAAGAAGCCAATAACTGGTCATCCGAGCTTTCCAAGTCCTCAAACGTCCTCCGATTTCACTCCCTCCAAAGACACCACATTAAGCACAAAGGAACTAAATTCCAAATGCTAGACGAATGCTTTCCTAGCCGATTCCACCAACCAAAGAGAGTATCCACAACCGTTCTTGGCAAGACCCATGAAATCCCAAAAGATCTAAACACTAAACTCCACAGCCTATAAGCCTTACCACAGTGGAGGAGCAGATGATCCACCGTCTCCCCATTACAATGGCACATAATGCACCAGTCAACAAAATACATCCCTCTACCCCTCAAATTATCACCTGTAAGGATCTTATCCCATGCAGCAGTCCACACAAAGAAGGATACACGCCTAGGGGCCTTAACCTTCCACACACCTTTCCACGGAAAGATAATGGGCGAAGGTCTTCTTATCTTATTGTAAAACGATTGGACATCAAAATCCCCATTCTCTATATTGCCACCTCTATATTGAGAAACTATATTGCCACCTCTATATTTTTCTCCTTGATATAGTGAAATCACTGCAACTCCGTGGATATCGGCACATTGCCGAACCACGTATATCTTTTTCCTTTGCGCATTTTTCTCTCTATTTTTTGTCTCTCACAGATCTAGGAATAGTTTAAATTCCTTACAACGTCGAGCCAGCACTTGCTTATCCATATCTGAGTCCCATCAGCCTATGGTGATCAATCAGAAACAAAGGGAGGGAAGAATAATCCAAAATTTGAGGACACATATAAGGCAGATGATATACCTGATCCTGCTCTGTTGTGGCATACCCAGCATTCTGTGCAATAATTATTTCCTTTGATCTATTTAATATATTGCAATGACAAGAATAACATGCTACAGAACTACCTGGGCAGTGACCATCCTCATAAGTGTAGCAAATCCTAGATAAATGGGAGAGGATTGACAACATGAATCAAGGTAATAATCACTTGTTTTAGAATTTCTCATTCCTCCTCCATAAACTCCTCACAATCATTAAAAAACTATCAGTCAGTAACACAATTTTTTTCCTTAAATTTATAGGTACACACAATACAGCATTCCTTCTTTTATGCATCGTATCTTGTCAGTTTTGATCATCTGCAATCTCTCCTCAGATACCATCCACGTCTTCTGAACTTGTCACACAAGGCCAGTAGGAAACTCTCATTACCACACACTCTCAGTTCAAAATCAGTATCATCAAACTATAAAGTTTTTATCCAGTTTATGTTTCTGGAAACTTCAATAAGTTTGCAATTTATTCCAGTAAAAATATTTTATGTCAATATCATACGTAAGCAATCAATTCAACCTCACACTAAGTTGCCCCCAGTAAGTCAAAGTTTCTTCAGCCTTGAATTATGAGGTTACTCCCTTAGATTCCAAAAACTCAGCCTTAACTCTTTCCATAAATCATTAGTATTATTCCAGATGGCATCACCATGTTCATCCAAGTTTAAATTTCCATCGATAAAAAAAAATAAAAAAATAAAAAATAAAAAAAGATATGCCCTAATTTTATACTGAACAATTTAATAAGTCTCATTGTTTGTAAGGGACTAAACTACTCTACTTTAATGTGTCTATACGTCACATATTTACCTCCCAAATAAAGAACATGCCTCAAAGTATGCCAACCATTACCACTAATCAGATTGTTTCTAAACCACCAAAATTAAAACTTGCACCATCAATGTGATGACACCACAAGCATCAAACCAATCAAAAAAGTGCAAGATTTTAGTTAAAGCACACCGAACAAAAACTTGGGAAATCAAACACATCATTTGAGATACAAGACATTCTTAGCATAGCCCATCAAACATAAGCACACATAGAACTTTTATAAGACAAAGACCCTATACACCATCACCGAAGATTATTCAATACACGACAAGCAATGCTCCCTTATCGCACATGAATGGTGGGTCTCACAATGAATTTAACATACATTTTTTTAAAAATCAAATTTTTAGTATATGGACGTAACAAATCAAATGTTTAGACACGCCATCTTTACAAAATCAAATTTTTAGACATAGCACCCTCACAAAATGAAATTTTTAGTATGTACATGTAAAAAATTAGAATCCATACCCTTGTGGACTTTGGAGTTGGTTCTTGTGCAGTAGCCAAAGATGAAGAACGAGAAGAGCCGGGTATTGGGCCTTTAATAGGGAAGTAACGGTTCTTCTCCTTATCATAATAAAACCCAGGAAGATCTGCCATATATGTATTACAATCACCATCATAAACTTAAAAAAAAAAAAAAAAACGAAACCCAGAATCTAAAACAACCCAGAAAATAAACAAAAGAAGCAGAATAATTGAAATTATAAATGTAAGCCCAACAAAGTAAAAGGAAATTGAAGAAGAAGGAAGAGTACCTTGTGGCATGGCTTCAGAGAAACTGGGTGTCTGTACTGTATTGTATTGTGTTGTTGTTTTAGGGTAAGAATGGTAAAGAGCGGTGGAGGTGTGTGAAGAGAAAAACGGTCAAAACCTGCGTGTGTTGCTGAGGCGGTGGAACCAAAACTAAACAAATGGATTAATTGAAAGTACTTTCGTTCCCAACTCTTCTTATTAGGGGTATCATCAAATCCACCACCCTTACGAAATTGGCCTAACCCAACCTAACCCCTTGGATCAGGTTAAGTTTGGGTTGATTATTTTCTAACTCATTTGACTTAAACCAACCTAGCATGTATGTAACTTTATTTTATTACTTTTATTTTAATACTTTTATTTTAATATTTTAATTTAATTAAAATTTTTTGGTATTTTGAAAATTAATTTTAATCAATCTGAAAATTTAGAATATAATTTAAGCATATCATAAAAAATGTAATATATTATTAAAAAAATGTTTAAATAATTGATAAAAACCTAATTTTTACAAGACTTAAAATATGTATGTATAGTCCACCGACCTATGCGGGCTAGATTGGGTTGTTTCTACACAAGTGGTGGACTGGATTGAGATTTCTCAAACCAATATTGTCAAGTTGGGTTGAAAAAACTTTCCAACTCTATTTGAGTTGGGGTTTTTTGTTTTTATTTTACTAATTACAGAGTTTCAATTTTATCAAAAAGAAAAATTACACGGTTTCAAATTAACTCACTTTTAAATGAGTTATTTTTTATATTTGCATTTTCCGTATAGTAAGTAATATAAAAACTATTTCGATTTTTTTTTTCAAAGCAATTAATATAAACAAGCTTAAAATGCAAAACCCACCATTTATGTTTTACTAAAATTCATTACAACCTTTTAACTTTGCTTTCGTTCATTTCAGTCCTCTAACTTTTAAGTTTATTCAATTAAGGCTTTTTCATCAACTTTTGTTATATGTTGTGGTCAATTTTTCAAAATTTTTAATTTTTCTTCAAATTTTTTAAATTAAAAAAAAAAATTCAATCAGTGTTTGAAAAGTATTTTCCAGATTATTTTTTTCAAAGAAATTTTAACAAAAGTTTTCGAAAATATCTTAATTGAATAAATCTAAAATTTAGAGAACTGAAATGAACGAAAACAAAGTTAGAAGACCAAAATGAATTATGAAGTGATGATGCCGAAAATCGTCAGTAAGTCACACAGTCCTCACGTGCTCGAGACAACACCTGCGAAACAGAAACAAAGAAGACCTTGTAGAGAGTACCGGTGTGGTACCGGCAGCCAAATACCCTCCAAAGGTCAAGTTAGAGAACTTTCACAACTCTAGAGTGCTAGAGTTAGGAGAAATTATGCGTACCTTGGTTTGTGAGGGTTCTAGGGTTTTTATAGTAGATAGGGTTGACATTCATTCCTTGGCATAGAGGGCTTTTCCTTGTAGGGAAGATCTTCATTAATATGTGTATTTTGCGGGATCATTTCCTTGTAGGAATCCCTTCGATTAGGCTTAATCGTGGGGCATAAGATGTTTCTTTATATACTTATTCGTGGATCCATCAAGAACTCCTTCACCCTCGTCAGCTTTCTATTGGTTTGGTCGTCCAACTGAAAGCAAGGGAGTCAATCTCATACTGGAGGCTATACCGGTTTGACTAGTGGAACAATATATTTCGGTACTGGTCAATACCGATGTAGTCACTTCGACCTTTGACTTTGCTACTGCTTAGTCGTTAAAGGGTTTTTTTTTTTTTTTTTTTGGTACCTTTGATGTGTGCGATGTTGCGTAAGAAAAATATTGCTTTTTTAAAAAAAATTTAAAGGGTCAGGTTGTTTGTGTTTGGGTAAAATTGGTTGATTAGGCTTAATTTTTTTTTTTTTTTTTTACTATTGGTATTTTTGGTTGTTGGAATTTTTTTTTGGGCTTGTATATTTTGTTTTAGATTTTGGATCTATAAAATTTTTCTAATGGTCTTTAAAATGAGGAAAATGCTAGAGTAACAAGTTTTTTTACAAATTGCTGATGTGACGAATGGTTATTAGTAAGTAAAAAAATAACGTAAGTGGTGGAGCTAAATGTGAACCAATAAGAATTTGTTACTTTAACAGTTTGTAAAATTATTGTAAAAAAATTTGTAACTATAACAATACTCTTAAAAGAATTAATGATATTGTTAAGTAGGAAAAAGTGTAATTTTATAAAACAAAATTGCTAAAATTAGCACTCATATATATATAATAACATTTAAAAAAAAAAAAAACCGGGGTAAGTCCAACCAAGGATAATAGTATCGCAATTTGATTTCACTTTCACCTCCTCGATTTTGTCAAGACATTATTAGAATTTAAAAATGGTAGAAGGTGAGGATTATGAAAAGACATTGAAAAGTTCAGATTAATTTAAATTCTCTCCCAAAAAAATCAAAGGCATGACAAGGATGCCTCTCAAATAAAAGAGAGAGAAAGAATACCATCAAATTCCAATTACACACTAACAAAAATAAACTGAATGTTAGTGACAAAACAAATATCAATTCCAAGAAAAATGAGATATGTCATATTTTTGTGTGTGACTGTGTATGTAAGTGAGAAAAGAGAAAATTATCTCATTAATGCTAGAATAGCCTAATCATCATGGAACATGATGGTTCTCTTGAATCAGTAGGCTGAAAGTCTCGGGCGTTAGCAATCTACAGGCTGAATCCTGGAAATAACAAACAAGAAGTCAGAGGAGACCGGCCAAAAGTCCTCCGGTGATCAAGTCAGTGAATTTGTAATTTCCAATAAAGAGGAAGTGTTTTTTTTTGTGGAAATTTCTAAATGACCTTACCTTCCCGTAGAAGAGCCTTTATATAGTGTTTGCCTGAGGCAGTTATTTCTCTTACCGTTGTAGAGTTCGGAGGATTTGGAGATAACTTCCACAACTGTCATGGAAGTTACATTATTTGGGGTTTGTTGATTATAACCGCTTTATTGGAAAGAACAGTTATACTCTGATAGGAAAACGGAGTCTGCTCAAAGAGAAACGTCTAGAACTCTCGTCCATCTTATTAGATTGATGGACGAGCCAATCCTTGGATGAATGTCCATCCATCTCATTAGATGGACGAGCCAATCCTTGGATGAACGTCCATTCAGATAGATGGATGGACAAGCTTATTTATAGTCAACTCATCCCTTTCCTGTGGACGAGCCATATGGACGAGTTTAGAAGCTTGGCCATTTTATAACATCATCAGTTGCCCCCAGTCCATAGGTCGTCTAAGGAAATGTATGTTTTCAAATCACTTTTTTCATCAGATGCATTTATGTTAATGACTGGATGTGCCACGTGTCATAATTCTGTTGGTTTCTGGTTGCGTCATTTTATTCTTTTGAGGTGCATGCCACGTGGCCTCTTCTAATTGGTTTGTGTCGCTTTAAGTGCCCTGTTGAGTTGCCTATAAATAGTGGAATCCCTCCTGTACCCTTCACATTTTCTGAAATTTTCTTCCTGAAATCCTTCGTTTAGAGCCTCATCTAGAAATCTCTTCGCGTCCATAGTCTTCTTTCATCTAAAGCCAAGTACTCTCTTCTTTCTTTGTTTTTTAGGTTTTCCTTTGTCTTCAAAATGTCAACATCGTCTAGCAATAATACTGAAAAGGCTATAGACGAGTATCAGGATTCCACCAGTTATAATGGTTCAGTATTAGTAGTTATAGTAGCAAAGGGGGTTCTACAGACGAGGAATATACCTCTGGTGTTCCTAGGTTTCCTATAGAAGCTCTTCAAGAGCAACTCAGGAAAGTTTCAGGTTCCCAAGCTTGCACCTCGTCTAATGTCCCCTCATCCAATGTCCCTTCGTCCAACCCTACGGACGAAGAGGAGGTCGTCTATAGTTGTGCAGTAGATGTTCATTCCAAAACATCTGAGCAAAGGCTCGCCAATCTTAGGACGTGGTATCAGATTCCGAACGAGTTCAACCCAAGGTTACCCGTCCGTGGAGAATAGTGCTGCAATTCCCGTTTTGGAATAGGCGCAAGGGGCAGGGATTGTAGATTGATCAAGTCCCTGGCCTCGTCTGACAGGAATTGGAAGACGAAATTTATTTTCATCTCTGGTTTTTGGTCCGAAAATCCTGTAGATGTTGGAAGGGACCCTTTTGCTCCTTACTCTGGAGATTTAGGGAACCTGCGTCCTGAGAGTACATCCTTCCCCTCTTATTTTTCTCTCCCTCTTTTTGCATACATATATTTTATCTAATGTTTCTAAGTCGTTTATTATCTGCTTTACAGGTGTTAAACGTCCGTCCTTAAGCAAATTCCATCGTGACCGCGTCCATAGGGCTCGTCTTCATGCTGATAAGAATTTTCATTCCTTAGTTACTCTTCGCAATCTTTTCAAGTAGGGACTCGGTCCTGATCCATCAGACGAGGCTATTACTCACGAGGTCACAGTGCGAAAAAGTAAGTATTTTACATTATACTTTTCCAACTTGTACACAACTCATTTCAACTCATCACTTATTGTTATTCTTATTCGCATCAGGAATGTCAACACTGAAAGAGAACAAGGGGAAAGATGCTTTGGTTGAAGGGAGTCGTCTTGAGACTCAAGCTCAGCCTCGTCCGTCAGCTGGGGAGAAGAGGAAAACTTTATCCAAGAATTTGGATTTGGGAAGCCTCCCCAGCCGTCGAGGCAAAAAGGGGAAACATGACTCGTCCCAGATTGTCAAGCCTAACCTCCCTTCGTCTCAGCAGCCTACTAAAGTGTTTGATGTAGATTCGTTCATTCCAGTTGATGTAACTCCGTCCAAGACTCCTCCGCCCAAGACGACTGTATCTACCTCGTCTCAACATTCCTAAAAGGCCCCTTCAAACATTATTGAGAATGAAGATTTGGCATGGGAACGTTTCCAGAACGCCGTTTTTGACAAGGATATAAACACCTACTATGACATGTCCTTAAAGGATTTTGAACACTCTGGTGTTCATGATCTTTTTAAGGTGTGCAATTATATTTTTACCTCGTCCTTATTACTTCAATATCTTTTTCTCTTCTTTTTATTTATTTATTACTATTGTTACTTTTTTATAGGCCATGTCAAAGTTTATAGCAGCATCTAGGCAGGCTACTGGATTAAACAAGACGAGAATCATGTTGGAGACAAGGATTCAAGAAGTGAAGGACGAAACTAAAAAATGGGCTGAAGTAGCTGCCAAAGCTAAGGAGAAGACGAAGGAGGCACAAAACCTGGTTGAGGAGTTGAAAGCTGATGCAGTGGAGAAAGATACTCGTCTTAACCATATGTAGAAAAAGAATAACGAGCTGAGTACTCTTCTCTCCAAGGCAAAAGAAGATGCAGTGGCCGAACTCAAGGCGTCCAAGCAATACACTGATCTTTTAGATACCAATTACGCAGCAAGCTTTGAGGACTTCAGGATAGAGGCTATGGAAAAGTTCCCTGAAGTGGACTTTAGCTCCATTAAACTTAACCTGAATGCTGCTACCAGCTCTCTCCTTCAAACCTGTTCAGAGGACGTCAACATTGAGGACGATGCCACAACCCTTCCTCCTCAGGATGCCTCCAATGCGAATGCTCCCCAAACTTAGAAAATATTTCAATGTTTTGTACTTTCCCTTCTTTCTATTTGGTCCACTGTTTAGGACCTTTTTATGTAATGCAAGTACATTAACCTCGTCCATGGTTTAAGGACGAGCTTTTGTAAAAATCAAGTTTTAATTTTACAAGGGTGTTTGGATGCTGGTTGTCCACCCTAGAAACAATTGAATGAATGGTGTTATTTTTCTTTTATATATGCATGGACGAGAGTTTTTATTTTCATATACAAGACTTTATGCTTAACTCGTCTACATTTCATATACTTTTATCATTTTTATTGGAATTTCACTAAGTGTAATTTGTCCATGTGAAATGGTAATTATTAGCACTACTCGTCCTTAGACTTGGCTGATTTTCATGTTTAATGATGACAAGATTCCGCATTTTGCTCGTCCATGGACTGAAATGTTTTCGTAGGTGCCTGTTGAAAATACTCGTCTATACATTCCCTCGTCCATAATTGAGATACGCACCTTGTTTTACTTTGTCCATTATATGGACGAGTAAGCCTTGGTCTTACTGATTTGCCATGGCATAAGCTTTATCTCATCCTTTTCTTTGGACGAGCTTGCCTTGTTTTTTCTTTAGGAAAGTTTGATGATACATCTCTACGTCCAGAGAATTTTCTCGTCTTGGGCTTTTCAGCTTTTCAGTGAATTGATAAAAATAATATGGAAATCAAGAATTCACACAACATTATGTACATAGCATAAATATTGTTCACAGACGAGGCACATGCTTATGAGCTAGTGCTTATAATGAAAACAAATACATGCCAAACCATAACTTCGTCCATAAGTTTTAACATAATAAGAGAGCAATATTAAAACATATATAGACAATATTAGACATATATAGATAAACAAGTCTTATGTAGCCTCCAGGATCGTCCAGAATTATGCTCATCTAGGCTGGCTTTTTATTGATAGTACCTCCTCAGGTGCTCAACATTCCAAGGATGCTCCAACTTCCTCCCGCCTAGGGCCTCCAAGTAATAGGATCCTTGTCTTTTGCAGTTGATAACTCTATAAGGGCCTTCCCAATTAGGTCCCAACTTCCCATGAGCTGGGTTCTTTGTTGCTAAAGATACATTTTTCAGGACGAGGTCTCCTATGTTGAATCGCCTTGGCTTCACCATCGCATTATATTGCCTAGCCATAAGGTTTTTGTACCTTGCCATCCTTTGTTCAACATCCATTCTTACCTCGTCTATTAGATCGAGGTTCAAATGGAGTTGCTCTTCATTATCTTTGTCCTAATAGGTGGCCACCCTATGATTGGCTATGTGCACTTCTACGGGTATGACTGCTTTAATTCCATAGACTAGCTTGAAAGGAGTTTCTCCTGTACGAGTCCTTACTGTCGTCCTATATGCCCACAAGACACCTGGTAACTCATCTGGCCATACTTCTTTTGCCCCCTCAAGCCGAGTCTTGATTATTTTTAACAAGGATTGGTTTACTACTTCAGCTTGGCTATTTGCTTGTGGATGGGCTGGTGAGGAGTAGTGATTCTGAATCCCGAAATGTGTGCAAAAATCTTTGAAGAGCGCATTATCAAATTGTCGTCCATTGTCGGATATCAGCACTCTAGGCACTCCAAACCTGCACACAATGTTCTTCTATACGAAGTTCTTGGTATTTTGTTGTGTGATATTAGGTAAGGGTTCTGCTTCTACCCACTTGATGAAATAATCAATACTAACCACGAGGAACTTCATCTGCCTTAAACCTAGTGGAAAATGACCCAGGATGTCCAGTCCCTATTGTGCAAAGGGCCATGGGGCTGTTATTGGGGTTAGATACTCTGATGGTTGCCTGAGGATATTGCTAAATCGTTGGCATTGATCGCAGACCTTAACATAATCTTTTGCATCTGCTTGCATATTTGGCCAGTAGTATCCTACACGGACGACTTTTGTGAACGAGTGATCTGGCTCCCGAATGATTGCCACACACCCTTTCATGGATTTCTCTCAATATGTAGTTTGCTTCGTCGGGAGCCAAACACCTAAGATAAGGCTGTGAAAAACCTCTTTTATACAACACCTCGTCCATAAGAACGTACCTGGCCGACCTTGCCGTTAACTTTCTAGCTTCGTCTTTCTCTTCTGGAAGTTGTTCGTCTTTTAAGTATGATATAATTGGAGTCATCCAATTTCCTCTGCTCTCCACTTGTTGTACTTCTAGGATGTCTATACTTGGCATATACTGAATCTCATCAAACTTGTCTACGGCTTCATTCGCTGAAGCTTCCTTCGCCAAGGCATCATCTTCCATGTTCTCCTCCCTTGGGATTTGAACAAAGTTAGCTTCCTCAAATTTTCTTATAAGGCGCATCACCCTACTAAGGTACTTCTTCATTCGTTTTTCCTTAGCCTCATACATCCCTTTCACTTGGCCTATGACTAACTGAGAATCTCCCAAGACGACTATGGACTTTGCTTCCGCAGACTTAGCTAATTCCAGACCCTTGAGGAGAGCTTCATATTCGACTTCATTATTAGTGGCTTGGTACTGCAAGCGAACCTTGTGTTTTAGTTTATCCCCTTCTGGAGATTGTAGAACCATACCTATCCCTCTTGCATACTGTGTAGACGAACCATCCACATGGACGATCCATTTCTTGTCTTCCATCTCTCCTATATCGTCATGGGTTGGGGTAAACTCTACAATGAAGTCTGTCAGTGTTTGAGCTTTTATGACATGCCTTGGTTGGTACTTTATGTCGAACTCACTGAGCTCGACAGCCCATTGAATCAATCGTCTTGCAGCCTCCAACTTGTTCATTGCCTTCTTGAGTAGATGATCTGTCATGACGTTGATGACATGAACTTGGAAGCAAATGCCTTAGTTTTCTGGAGGCTGTTATTAGTGCAAAAGCCAAATTTTCTATTAGTGGATATCGTCCTTCCGCTCCCCTCAGTGCTTTACTTGTATAATATACTGGCTTTTGTATTTTTCCTTCTTCTCTTATCAATGCAGAGTTCATGGTATGCGGAGTCACTGCCAGGTATAGGAACAACTCTTCTCTCATCACAGACGGACTCAGCAATGGGGCTGTAACGAGGTACATCTTCAAATCCTGAAAGGCTCTTTGGCACTTGTCCGTCCACTCAAACGCTTTCTTTAGAACCTTGAAAAATGGTAAACACTTGTCAGTAGCTTTAGAAACAAATCTGTTCAGGGCAGCAACTCGTCCGGTAAGAGATTGGACTTCTTTGATATTTTGTAGAGGCTTCATATCTAGAATTGCTTTAATCTTTTCCGGGTTTGCCTCGATCCCTCTGTGTGAAACCATGAATCCAAGAAATTTTCCTGACGCTACTCCGAAAGTGCACTTACTGGGATTCAACTTCATATTGTACCGCCTGAGTGTGTTAAAGGTCTCTTGCAAGTCGTCCATATGTTTTCCTTCGTCCAGGCTTTTCACCAACATGTCGTCCACATAGACTTCTATGTTTCATCCAATCTGAGGACGGAACATGTGGTTGACCAGTCGTTGGTATGTTGCTCCAGCATTTTTCAATCCAAAGGGCATTACTTCGTAACAGAATAAGCCTTAACTAGTAACAAAGGATGTTCTCTCCTGGTCAACCTTGTTCATCCTTATTTGGTTATACCCTGAGAAAGCATCCATAAAACTAAGTAATTTGTGGCCCGCGGTAGAATCCACCAGTTGATCAATAAGCGGCAATGGATAGCTGTCCTTGGGGCAAACTTTGTTTAGATCAGTAAAATCTACACACATCCTCCACTTGCCGTTTGCCTTTTTGACCATTACTACATTGGCCAACCAATCTGGATAGTACACTTCTCGTATGAACTTCGCCTTTATCAACTTCTGAACTTCGTCTTTAATAGCATTATCTCTTTTAGGGGTAAATACCCTTTTCTTTTGTCGCACTGGTTTGGAGGAAGGACATACGTTTAGACGGTGCGTGATAATGCTAGGATCTATACCTGGCATATCTTCATGACTCCAAGCAAATACATCAGTGTTTTTCTTCAAAAACTGGACGAGGTCTTTCCTAATCTCTTCTTCTAAATCTGCTCCAATCCTGATACATCTCTTAGGGTTGTTCTCATCTAAGGAAATATCTTCTAACACTTCAGTGGGTTCAGCCACAATTCTCCTTTCTTCGATGCTCATCGTCTGCTGTTGCTCGTCCATGGCAAGCATGGCCAAATAACACTCCCTTGCTGCCAGCTGGTCTCCCTGCACTTGTCCTACCCCATGTTCCATAGGGAACTTGATTGACAGGTGGTAGGTGGACGTGACTGCCTTCCAACTATTCAGAGTTGGTCTTCCAATTATGACATTGTAAGAGGACGAACAATCTACCACAAGGAAATTTACATCTTTAGTTACCTGTTGCGGATGTGCCCCCACTACCACTGGCAACGTAACGGTGCCCACAGGCTGTACCTTCATACCTCCGAAACCCACTAGAGGCGAGTGTACTGGACGGAGCTGGTCTCGTCCAATCCTCATTTGCTGAAAAGCTGGATAATACAAAATGTCTGCTGAGCTTCCATTGTCTATCAATACTCTTCTAGTTGTATAGTCAGCAATAGCTAAGGTGATGACAATAGCGTCGTCATGAAGGTGGTGAATTCTCTTCGCATCTTCGTTCGTAAAAGTGATCGCCTCCTCGTCTGTGTTTCTCGTCCTAGGAGATCGTCCAGAGAGTTGAACATTCTGAACTACCTTCAGGTATGCATTTTTTGACTTAGACGACTGACCTGTTAAACCACCTATAATTACTCTTATTTCTCCAAGTGGGGGTCATGACGACTCTTCTATTTTCCCTTTCAATTTCTCGTCTTTGTGATCTCGTCCATGGAAATTCCTCAATTTCCCTTATCTAATGAGATTCTCAATCTGCTATTTTAAATCGAAACATTCATCTGTGTTATGCTCATGGTCTCTATGGAAGCAACAATACTTGTTCCTGTTGCGCTTGTTGGGATCTCCCTTCAATTTCTCTGGCCACTTCAAATAGGGTCGTCCTTGATTTGCATGAGGACTTGTTCAAGCGACATGTTTAACGGCGTGTACTGTTGATTCCGCGCTGAAGGACCTGCCTTCTTGTCTCGGTCTTTCCTATCTTCTATTCGTCCCTTCTTAGGACGAGGACCTTGTTCCGAATGACGCATTGGGTTGGCTTCCATTTTCTCAACTCTTTTCCTCTTTTTGGCTATGATAGCATCCTCTGCATTCATAAAGTTCTGGGCTGAATGGACTAGTTCAGCCATGGTCTGAGGCTCCTATTCATATAACTTGTGGATGAATAAGTCAGAATGAACCCCATTATGGAATGCCGCCAAAAGGAGTTTATCATCCACCTCGTCCACTGCCAAGACATCCATGTTGAACCGCGTGATGAAGGACCGCAAACTTTCATTCACTTCTTACTCTATGGTTAGCAAGCTGGACGAAGAACGTTTATGCCTCTGCTCTCCAATAAAATTATTAACAAACAACTTGCTTAACTCCTCGAATGATGTCACTGTGTTAGGAGGTATTTTGCTAAACCATACCAGTGCAGGTCCTTTGAGGGTAGTAGGGAAAGCTCTGCGCATTATTTCATCCGGAACCCCTAGAAGGTGCATGGTAGTTTTAAAGGTGGCAATATGATCAAAAGGATCCCGCGTCCCATCATACGAATCTAATGAAGGCATTTTGAACTTGGGCGGTAAAGGGTGAGCATTGATGGAAGCCACAAAGGGGGAATCAATCCTGTGAACCAAATCTTCTATTGGGTTCATTTTCCTTATATTCTCCCTCATCTCATCCATAACTCTTCTCATTTGGTCCATTTCCCTTTCCAAATGAGGTAACCTCTGTGAAGCGATACCCCTTGATTGGTTTTCAGGTTTAACATTCCTTCCATCTTCTTGACTCTGGGCCTGTCCTTCAGTGTTCCATTCGTGACGCTGACTCCTTAAATTAAGTTCTCTGACCAACTCCTGGTTCTGGCGAGTTAACTCCGCCATAACAGCGGCCATGGATTGCACGTGTTGGACAAAAGATGGTTGCATGGTGGGCGCCGATTGTCGGTCGCAATGAGGGTTACTGGAGGCGTCCCTGCTCTGTTGAGGGCCTGGACTAGTAGCCCTTGATCTTGTCCAGACCATTTCAGCCTTTTGTCCGAGAAAGAAATTGCAGAACTTAACAAATAAAGTTCGAGCGCAACAAATATTCTTTCCCACAGACGGTGCCAACTGATGGTTCTCTTGAATCAGTAAGCTGAAAGTCTCGGGCGTTAGCGATATACAGGCTGAATCCTGGAAATAACAAACAAAAAGTCAGAGGAGACCGGCCAAAAGTCCTCCGATGATCAAGTCAGTGAGTTTGTAATTTCCAATAAAGAGGAAGTGTTTTTTTTTTTTTGTGGAAATTTCTGAATGACCTTACCTTCCCGTAGAAGAGCCTTTATATAGTGTTTGCCTGAGGCAGTTATTTCTCCTACCGTTGTAGAGTTCGGAGGATTCGGAGATAACTTCCACAACTGTCACGGAAGTTACATTATTTGGGGTCTGTTGATTATAACCGCTTTATTAGAAAGAACAGTTATACTCTGATAGGAAAACGGAGTCTGCTCAAAGAGAAACGTCCAGAACTCTCGTCCATCTTATTAAATTGATGGACGAGCCAATCCTTGGATGAACGTCCATTCGGATAGACAGATGGACGAGCTTATTTATAGTCAACTCATCCCTTTCCTGTGGACGAGCCATATGGACGAGTTTAGAAGCTTGGCCATTTTATAACATCATCAGAACACATAAGAGCATCCGCATTTGGGTTTCTAAATGCCAAATGTTAAGAACATTTGGCATTTAAGCCCCAAAATCCATCAGCAATGGGAAGGTTATATCTCAAATGCTAAAAAAAATTTGGGATTTTGCTACAGTGCCATCTCAAATGTAAGATGGCACTGTAGCTGGGTTGTAAAAAAAAAAAATAATTTTTTAATAAATTTTATACCCGAAATTTTCTCTCACTGGCCATTTTTCCTCTTTCTTTTCTCTCTCTGCCTCTCTCTCTGTTTCTCATCGTCTCTCTCTTTCTTTTCTCTCTCAGCTCTCAAGCTTCTCTCTCAGTCTCAGAGCTCACGCCTAATCACCAAGCCAGCTCGGATCGGCGCGGTGGCGTGGCTGCGATCGGTGCGGTGGCTGGACGTCAACGCGTGGTGGAGATCGGCTTGGAGACCAATGTGGCTGGACGTCAAGCTTGGCGATGTGGCGTGGCTACGATCGGCGATGTGGCTGGACGTCAAGCGCGGTGGAGATCGGCTGCGATCGGCGCGGTGGCTGGACGTCAAGCTCGGAGCTTCTTTGGTTTTTTTTTTTTTTTTTTTTTTTTTCCGGTGGCTGTGTTTGCTGGGTTTGTGTTTCTCTGGGGTTTTTTTTTTTTTTTTTTTTTTTTTTTTTTTTTTTTTTTTTTTTTTCCGGTGGCTGTGTTTGCTGGGTTGCTGGGTTTGCTGGGTTTGTGTGTAACTGGATTCGGTGTTTGCTGGGTTTGTGTGTTTGCTGGGTCCGGTGTTTGTGATTTTCTCTGGTTTTTTTTTTTTTTTTTTTTTTTTTTTTTTTTTTTTGGTGTTGACGGTAGTTTCTGGGTTGTCGGCGGTGGGGGTGGCAGCGGTGGTGGTGTGCAGCGGTGGTGGTGATTGTGGTTCTGGCTAGAAGGAAAGAGAGAGAAAGAATAAATAATGTATAAATAATGTGTTGTATTGGATAATGGTAATGGTGAGATATATTATTTTATTATGTAAAAATATTATTTTAATAAGTAGGATTGAGATATAAAAGTTGGGATGTTGGAGAATTGTAAAATTGTATTGTATAATTGATAAAGTGATTTTTTGAGGTGGTAAAATAGGATAGGTTTTAGAATCCGGATGCGGATGCTCTAAGTTCTACCATGCTTATACTTTAGTTATTAACTAGATAATAGGTTGGTTTATGATTCATGGCCAAGATTATGCAAAAAGGTGAAATTTTTATTTCCAGTATTATCAGTAAAGCTAAGAGAGATATATGAAGATAGAATTTATAGGACTTAATAGAGAAAAAAGCAATAGGTTGAAAATAATTTATCTGACATCATAAACTTCAATTTTGGATTTCAACTTCAACATTTACTCATATACACTATTTTAATTTCCAAAAAATAGTTCCAAAATATTCCTACAATAAGTAAATCATTTAGCACAGCATTCCATACAGTACAAAATTTTGAGGCATTTTATCAAACACAAATCATGTATTATTCTTGCAACCACTTCCTGCATATATGTGATCAAAGAGCAACCCAGAAATAAATTCAACTTTAACGTTGAAATCTCTCAAATTCCTACCAAAATACTTAGAATCAAGTCAAATTGGCATCATGTCTTGAGATAATGGGCTATGTTACATTTAAATAACAAAAAGGGGTTCAAGCCAATAAAAAATCGGATCACAAATAAGTAGAAGCTTGGATATTTGTATATCTGTACAATCTTTTTTTATTTTATTTTTTTTGGTGGTAAAAAGGACGATATGCTGCTAGCTTGATTTATATCTGTACAATCTATTAGTATATTTTATAAATGTTCATAAAATATAAAATATTTTATGTCTCTTTCAGTTTTCACTATGTACACACCGTTTTCATTTTATTCTTGGTTTTTTTTTTTTTTTTTTTTATGGTAATAAATGTCATTTTACTTTCCAGTCAATTTAAGCTAGGTTTGGTTTATCTAATGAAATTCACTTTTAACGAAATTAACATTATTTATGCTTGTTTGGCTTTGTTTTGATTTCTCACTTCCTACCGCTCATAACTAAAAAAAGTGAGATGTGGGAATAGGTGGCAAAGTTGTAATTAAATAGAGGCAAGGGTCCCAGCCTAAGGCCTAGTCACATCAAATTGCATAGCAAATGCAGAGAAGTTATGGGTGTCAACTGTCATATATACTGTTTATGTTCAGCTTTAGTGCAGTAACCTTATGGATTCACAAAAGGTTAAGTATTGTACCAATACAATATCAAATGAATAGTTAAAATTAAAAGTTGAAAAAGTAACTTTCAATTTTAACCATTGAATAAAATATATTAAAAAATCTTTTGAGTTTTTTCAAGCGAAACCACATTGAAATCGTTATTATATTTGCAATTTGTCACTAAAATCTGTCACTAACAGTCATATGTTCACATGCATATAGTCATTTGTAAGACTCGATTATGGTTTTTTAATCTTCACGCGGAACCAATATCGATTATCGAGCTGGGGACTGTTTATTAAATTTGTAAAATTTAACCAAATCTCTCACAAACAGCCATTCAACTCAATACACCTTTCCCATCAAAAAAAAAAAAAAAAAAACCTCAATACACCTTTGATTCTGGAACTAACACTCACATGGGTTGCGTGGATTCGTGAGCATTGCACATGCATATATTCATTTGTGAAACTCAAATATAGTTGTTTATTCTTCACGTGAAACCATTATCGAGAAGTGAAGCCTTTACAAAACTCTTTCATAGCGACTTTGATCTTCTTTCTACCACTTTTCATCCTTTCCTTTCAGCTCTATTGTCTCTCTTCTGAGTTTTCTTTCTTTCATCCAACAAGAACAAATGGCCGATGCAATCCTGTATGGCGTTGTACAGAAGATCATTGAAAGCTTGGGCTCCTCCATTCTCAAACAGATTGGATCGATCTGGGGTGTCAAAGACGATCTCGAAAAAATGAACAACACTGTTCTCACTATTCAAGCTGTACTTCAGGATGCAGAGGAGCAGCAGGTCCAGAACCACCAAGTCAAGCACTGGCTCAACAGGCTCAGAGATGTAGTTTTTGATGCGGATGACTTGCTGAGCGAGTTCTCCACTCATGTGTTTCGGCATAAGGTGATGGGTGGTGATAAAATGGCAAAGAAGGTACGTATTTTCTTTTCAAGATCAAACCAACTTGTTTTTAGTTTTAAGATGGCTTGCAAAATAAAGGCTACAAGGGAGAAGCTTAATGATATAGCAACTGATTGGAAAAATTTTCACTTGGAGTTGGTAGAGCGTCCTTTAAAGACACAGGATGTGACTAGGGATAGGGACCAAACTCACTCATATATAGGTGAAGAAGAAGTTATTGGGAGAGAAGAGGATAAGAAGGCCATCATAGATCTATTGTTGGACTTTGATGTGAAAGACAATGTCTCATTCATATGCATAGTGGGGATTGGAGGGTTAGGGAAAACCACACTGGCTCAATATGTATACAATGATAAAAATGTGGAGGATTATTTTGAGTTGAAGATGTGGGTGTGTGTATCTGATGACTTTGATGTTAAAAAAATTGTTGAAAAGATAATTGAATCTGCGACTAAAAGAAAACCTGAGAATCTTGAGATGGATCTATTGCAAAATAAACTTCGGGAACAACTCTACCGGAAGAAGTACTTGCTTGTATTGGATGATATTTGGAATGAGAATGAAGAGAGTTGGTGTGCATTGAAAAGACTTTTGATGGGTGGTGCAAAGGGAAGTAAGGTGGTGATAACTACACGAACCAACATGGTTGCGGAGATTACTAGTGCTATTTCACCATATTTTCTAAAAGGCTTGTCAAGGGATCAATCCTGGTCATTATTGAAGAAAATGGCATTTAAAAAAGGCCAGGAGACCATCAATTCTAACCTCGAAGCAATTGGGATGGACATAGTAGAAAAGTGTCAAGGAGTGCCTCTTGCTATAAGGACGATAGGGAAAGTCTTATTCTTCAAAAAAACTGAAGATGAGTGGTTATACATCAAGAATACTAAACTCACAGATGTAACTCAATTAAAAGATGGTATTATGCCAGTTTTAAAATTGAGTTACGATTATCTCCCATCACATTTAAAATGTTGTTTTGCATATTGTTCATTGTTTCCCAAAGATTATTTGATCGATAAGTTGACATTGATACAATTATGGATATCACAAGGTTTTATCCAATCATCAGAGGAGAGTCATCAACTAGAGCATGTTGCCAATGAGTACTTCATGGAGCTACTTTGGAGATCCTTCTTCCAAGAAGTAGAAGAAGATGAAGGCATGAATATGAAGTTTAAAATGCATGATTTAATTCATGATCTTGCGCAATATGTATCAGAGATTGATTGTATATTAGTTGATACTAGTGCAAAAAATGTGAAAGAAAAAGGACGCCATCTATCGTTTCCATTTTACAATGTTTCATTCTTTAAGGAGAATTTAAGCACGTTGGTTAAAACAAACAAGGTACGAACATTTATGTTGGCATACAATGAGTGGAAATATGATCAGGGAACAATTGAAGAATCAACTCTCAAAAAACTTATTTCTAGTTTTAGATACTTGCGTGCATTAGACTTACATGGTTTAAATATGAAGATGTTGCCAGATACCATAGGTACTTTGATGTGTCTCAAGTACCTTGACCTTTCCTCTAATAATATTAAGGTTCTCCCTAGTTCTATTACAAAATTGGTGAATTTGCAAACATTAAAGCTCTCTCAATGTGAAAAGCTTAGGGAGTTACCGGTAGATATTCAAAAAATGGTCAGCCTCAAGCACCTTTACCTAGAAGGTTGTGAGAATTTGACTCATATGCCACGTGGATTAGGGCAATTGACTTCTCTTCAAACATTAATCTTATTTATTGTGAGTAAGGGCCCTCCAAGTTCTTCCAAGCATTGTGATGGGCTAGCGGAATTAAACAAGCTAAATGACTTGAGAGGAAAATTAAAGATTAAAAATTTGGCACGGTTGAAAGATGCCACCCCAGAATTTAAGGCTGCAAATTTGAAGGACAGGCAACGTCTCAGTGAGTTGGAATTACACTGGAATCCAGAGGGTGATGATGGTGTAGATGCCAGTGATGATGAAAATTCCATGGATGGCCTCCAACCACATCAAAGTTTAAAATCTTTGAAAGTGGACGGGTACATGGGTGTGAGAGTTTCAAGTTGGCTTTCAGTCTTAACAAATCTCGTTGATTTATATATATTTGATTGTAAGAAGTGCCAATATTTGCCACCGTTGTATCAACTCCCAACTCTCCGAAAACTAATTATTAGGAATATGGATGGTTTGGAGTACATGACAGAGGGGGATATGAATGATGAGATATCTGCTTCACTGGCATCACCATCAACATTTTTCCCATCCCTTGAGACACTCTGGCTCGAAGAATGCCTAAATCTAAAGGGATGGTGGAGGAGTGTGGATAAGGGGAATGAGGCAACAACGACATCAACAATATCATCATCATCATCATCATCATCAACTAATCACTATCACCAACACATGCCGTACTTTCCGCGTCTTTCTTCTTTACGGTTGGAGAATTGCCCTAAGATGACTTGCATGCCGCTATTTCCGAATCTTGAAGAAGGGCTTTGGTTGTGGAATAGCAGTTGGAAGGCATTGGAAGAGACAATAGAGATGAATAATAATAGGGGAGGAAGGGCTTCTTCATTTCCGTCCTCTTCCTCTTCCTCCTCCTTCTCCCCTCCTCTCTCCAAATTAAAGCATTTGCATTTGTGGAATATAGAGGAGTTGGAGTCTCTGCCAGAGGAGTGGTTTAAAAACCTAACTTATCTTCAGAGATTAGAGATTTGGGACTGTCCCAATCTGACGTCACTTCCCGAAGGGATGAGTCACCTCACCTCTTTACAGACCCTGAGAATTAGGAATTGTCCCAATCTGACGTCACTTCCCGAAGGGATGAGTCACCTCACCTCTTTACAGTGGCTGGAATTTAGGGTCTGTCCCAAATTAAAGCAAAGATGCGAGAAGGAAAATGGAGAGGATTGGGATAAGATTTCTCACATCCCATATCTTTTCATAAGATGAACTACTGCATACGCTTCCCTGGTATGTTCTTCACTCTTCTCTGAATTTTTTTTTTTTTTTTTTGGGGATAAGTCACTCTTCTCTGATTTTTTGTTTTTAAACTTCTTTTAATTTCTGTAATTCCAGACGAAAGATTTTCAAAGCACAAGCAAAACCAAAATTTCTATAATTTCTTTTTCCCCAGTTTCTCTTTCTTCGCCTAGAAATAGCCAGGGCCTCATTATCTGGGTTTCTGATTGATGCTGAAATTGCAGATAGAACATGACATGGATTTCGAAGGGGCAGAAAGGAGGGAAGAAGAAAGCGTAAGTGAAACTCTACATTTTGTTTATTTTCTTTGAAATTGGGATTTGATTTTAGTTGTTTTTATGTAGAAATTTGAAAATTTATATAAATCTTTTTCTGGGTTCCTTTTAAAATACACATTTCTATGAGGTTATTAAAACAAATACTTGTTTTGGCTAAGAATATGTTTATGATCCGTGTACTTCTATGTGTTTCCCAAAATTATTCTGCTTCACTTATTAATAACCTCATAGAAGGGTGAAGATTTACCTCACATACATAAGATCCTCCTCCCTTGTGTTATTCTTTCTTAGTTTCCATTGGTTGCCACGATAGTATAAATATCTATGGTTGTGATCTGCTATAGCAGTATTAGGATTACAACTATGGGTTTTTGACTCCTTCAGTGTGCTAGAACCACTGTTGATACCCCACTTTCAACCTTTTCTTGGTAAACAAGAGTTGGCATGTGAAGGAAAATATTGAGCTATTGTGTCCATTGGCAAAACTAAAATTTTATAGTTTACAATAATAGCTTGGTTCATATGGGTATAGGAAAATATTTTGAATTATTGAACTAATGAATTAAGGATGGACATACTATCTGAGGCAAGATAAAGTTACAGTGTCTTTTAGGTAGCATCCAAAGGTACTTCTCCTCTTTTAATGTCCCTAGTGTTCTAAACTTGCTTGTTTCTTCTTTCTTATCTGTTGCACTATAAATCCACAGACCATTTCCAATGATTTCGGGGTATCATGAACTTGATTGTAGAAGAGATTGTGAGTTGGTCATTTTGGGGCATCTTAGTGCACTAATAATTGGGTTTAAGGATTTCTAGGTTGAGATTAGGCTTAAAGTAACAGCTGGATATGGTTATAAACTTTGCATAACAAATGCCAAAAGGATAGTAAAAAAGAAGAAGGAAAAAAAAAAAAAAAAAAAAAGCAGAGAGAGAGAGAGAGAGATGAGACAAAATTGCCTCAGAATCAGACGAAGGCCTTTTTGGAGTTTCAGCTAGAAAATAATTACTAGAATCTTTATTGTCAGTTGGGTTGAACCACTTAAAATTCTTGATTATCGCTATTTTTAGTTGTTTATCCATTTCTCGCTTAAGTGGAGATGACATCTGCATAGTGTTCTATTTTATTTTATTGTTGTTGATGTTTTGGAAAATTTATTTACTATTTCTTTATGCAGGGATATTTTGAAGTGCAAAGCAAATTTTTGAAAGGGTGCCAGCAGGAAACAGGGGATGATTGCTAAAAACTTCTCACATCCTAGGTATGTGCTTAATTCTTTGTTCTATGCTGTTTTCTTATGATAACAAACATCTCAGTTGATCTCATATGCAGAACCAATTGAGGCATAGGAAAAGCTAGGCATTAGAATTGGTGCTTATTCAAACTGAATTAAGGTTTTTAGCTTACAATCATAGCTTGGTCCATAAGGTTTATAAGAAAAAAACTTGAAATTATGGAAGTAATGAACAATGAAGTTTATGCAGGATAAAAGCAAGGTTATAGTGTCCTTTAGGCTCCATCCAAAGGTAGACATTTTCTGCCATCCTTAAATTTCTAGACTTTGGGGATTTCTTCTTGGTTTGGTGTTGCATTAGAGATTCATAGGCCTTTTCCAATAAATTTGGGTCTCATAATTGTGAATATAATTTTAGAAGGTATGTGAGTTAGTCTTTAATGGCATCAGGCATTGTACTGCATTAATAATTAGAACTGTCACGGATTTTAAGGTTAAAATTAGACTTAAGAAATAGCTGGTTGAGGTTAAAATTTTGCAGAGCAAAGCAAAATATGTGTGTGTGTGAAGAGAGAGAGAGAGAGATTGCATATATGGAACTCATGGCTTAGGTTTGTGGTCCTTCACTTTTGTCTCTGTATTTATTCAAACGTGTTCCTATGTTGTGGCCTGTTATGTCTCTCTCATTAGTGTATCTTTGGTTCCTATGAGAAAATGTTTGGTTGTGTTTGTTGTAATTGTGACAAAGTTCTGTTTAATATTTGTTGGAATTTTCAGCAATCATCTATATAATCCGTTGGCATGTGGCTGTATGGGGGATCACGTGACATCGGTGCTTTACAAACCAGCCAAATGATGCAAGTCTAGCATTGCACTGCAAAGCCCCTCATGCCTGCCTGCAACACTTATAGACGTGGGGCTTTGCTCTACTGCCATTGGATAAAGACTTTGATGTGCCTCTTCCTAACACCTTAAGGTTTTGGTAGCACTGGTTAGCATTCACGATCCTAACAATATTGGCTTGAATTTGGGTGATAGTTTTATGAATATATGGCTAATAGTATATTTTATATATGTTTATCAGAGTGCAACTGTTTTTGTGTGTTTGTGTTTCTATAAATTTGTTCTTTCTAATTTGCTCTTGGTACTTTTTGATTCAGGAACAGCATTTGTGAATATTCTACTTGTTACAAATTTGTATAGAGACTGTGTGAAGGTCTGAGAAGAGTGTGATTTCCATGTGCAGTGGTGCAGAAACCTTTTGAAACAGGTTTCATCATAGGCGTTGAATTTGAGAAACAAGACTGCAACATCATTTTAATTTTGCTTGCATTATCGGGCTTTGATGAATTAATTGGTTTCAAAAGTTGTGTGGAAGAAGAATGTCATGATATTGATGAGGCAAACTTGTGGTATGGGAGGAGAATTGGATCAAAGATGATGGGGTTTGAAGAGAAGACTTCCCTCATGACTGCTACCATGGTTGGAAGCAAGGGTGTGTTGAGTTATATATTAGAAACCAGTTGTGTTGATGTTAACCAGGCTTGTGGTTTGGATGGGCTTTTGCACTTCATTTTGTTGCTGCTGTGAATTTTTCTACTTCAACTAAGGTTATTTAGCTCTTGCTTGATGCTTCTGCACTTCGTTTGTCTTGTTGCATACTGTTGACTATGTACAGTAAAACTTGTTCATTTTATTCTAGCTGTTTCTTTGCTTTGTGGTAGTAATTGTATTTAAGTAATATTGTGTAATGGAACATGTTTTTGGGGTGGATGTTGATTTCTATAATCATGCATTTTGGATATGCATAATTGGAGTGTAATAAGAGAAGCAGAGGTGGATGCATTTCTATAAACATGCATTTTGGATATGTATTTGGGATGGATGTTAATGAATTCCTTCTTTTGTTTTATTAAAAAAGAATCTCTTGCCCTCTTCCTCATATGATAAGAGAAGCTGCAGCATAAAGAGGTGGTGGAAGAGGAGCAGGAAGTTTGCTACTACAACAATCGTGGCTAACGAGGGAGGTCATACATTAGTTCCCCCATGTGATGGTAACTTGGGTTAGAGAGATTTATTTTTGACATTCATTAGTTTAATAACTGTTGGATTGATAAAAGAACACGACATCTTATGTATCATGTACTCATCTATAGTATTTTTTTGCTGGTAATGTTTTTGGACATTTTATGTGCAATTTGGATTTGCAGAAACAGTTTGAAGCTCAAGGCAAACATTCAAAAGGGTGCCAGTAGGAAGTAGGGGACGATTGCCAAAAATTGCTCACATCCTGGAGTTTGGAGGGGATGAACCTGCCCATGAGGTACGTGCTTAATGATTTGTCCTATTCTTCTTAGAAACTCCAATGCTATTTCTTTTGATGACTAACGTTTCAGTTGATTTAATATGCAAAACCAGTTGATGCATCGTAAAAACCTAGTGTTCTATTTGTTTGATGTCTCATTTGTAGTGGTTGTAGTGCATCTTCCATTTGTTATCACTTATCACATTCCAAAATAAATTGTTGATTAATGTTATTGAAAGAGAGGTTGTATTTGATATGGAGGAAGAGTGCATTTATGGGACTTTTATGTTAGGTTTATGGTCCTTCACTTTTGTCTCTGTATATGTTTGAACATGTACCTATGCTTTGGCATGTTATGGATCTAGACTCCTATCTTTACTAGGTTAATTCAAAACTTTTGATCTCTCTCTCTCTCTCTCTCTCTCTATGCATGGAGGGGCCCTTCAAGTTTATGTTATCAAGTAATTATTACAGTTTGTTCTTAATTTTGAGACCATTTTTTCTTCTCATGCTCTTATGTCCTCCAGTTTATGATCATCTAGTTTTTGGTTAATAAACTTAACTCTGATATAGTGATCTTCTTACTGTAGGTAATTCCATCTTTACAGAAAAACTTGCACTGAAATATGTTGGAGCTTCTGCTATGGATTCTGTGTTAAAAAAAATATCCCAAGAAATATAACATCACCAGTGAACATTCTGTCCTTTATGAAGCTGCAAAACATGGGTGAATGCTATAAGTGACTGGAAGTTCCTTGCTATGCTTTCAAGTGCAAGATATGCACATTTTATTATGAACCTGTAAGCATGAATTTAATTTTTTTGATCAAATGATAATCATGAAATGCATTCATTTCTTTCTTTTTGGTTGGCTTGATAACTAAGATACAAGTGATGTATATTTGAGATCTGTCCATCTTGTTCCCCAGAGGGGAGAAAGTACCAATTCAATTGAGCTACAAAATCCATTCATTGCATGATATAGACATAGACACATGCATAAGTTGGAAAGTTTTCATGTTTCCGCATGAATTTTTAGTTAGGTATTGACTTTTCTATTAGTACCTTTTTTTCCCTTTTTAATTTGCCAATTTTTCTGCCTGTAAATTCCTAAATAGTGTTTTAAATATTTTATTTGTTACAAATTTTGTAGAGAGAGATTGTTTGGAGGGCTGAGATAAGAGTAATTTCCATGTACAGTGGTTCCAAGAGCCTTCTCAAAAAGGTTTCATCCTGGGTGGTGAAGTTCAGATACAAGAGGATTTGCAACATCATTAATTGATTGTGAATGGGTAACGGGCATATCATATGGAGTTCGATGAATGAGAGCGAGAAGATGAGGACAGAAAGAGAGGAGGTGGGTTCATGTATGACACTTTTATTTGGAGTTAAATGAATGACTCTTTATTTAAACAGGCAAGGTGTCTTCTTGTTCAAAATAGGTATCTGTGAATAGGTGTTTGTGAACTGGGATTCATGTAAGTCTGCACATATGCATTGGTTATACTTATTGCCTATTGGTACCAAAGTGGCCCAACGCCCTCCAGCTGCAATTTGTAAGAAGATTGATTCTATTGATTCAACTTGTATGCCTATCGGTTTGATCATGTAATGTTACTGTTGGAAAGCTGTATTGAATCTGGCCTTAATTTAAGTTGTGCCCTTAACTTAAGGAGGTTTTTATTACAACAAAGTTAAAGTATATATATTACTGTATTGAACTTGTACTGGACATTTTCTACCCAAAAAAAAAAAAAAAAAAAAGAACTTGTACTGGACAAGAGCTCGGCCATTATTTAAAGTAACACATTTTTCATTGAATGCAAGATGAGTGAGTGGAGCCCATCTATACCTCCATTTACTTGACAAAATGATTGTCTTTAGTTACTGCCCCTCTTATTGGTAGCAGAGTGAGAATGCTTTCTACAATGCTTTGAGGCAGATCACTTATCAAATCCAAATCCGGCGAATCACCCATTTGTGTCTCGGTTAAAATGACTAAGGCAATGCCAACACAACCCATAAACAATTGAAAAAATTAACTCAAAAGTCAACTGCCTCACTGGTATTTTTTCTATCATGCTCCATATTTCACAACAAAATTTAAAAAATAAAATAAAAAATAAAAAATGGAAAAACCCATGATTTTCATCTTAATGTAATATCTTCTGCTATTCCACCATTAGAATCTGAGGAGACAGAGACCCGCAATTCAGCCTACAGTTTGTTTGATATATCAACAATTGAAAAGCAAAACTCATCAAGAGCACAAGAAGTTTGCCTGCCAAAAGCATACTTTTTAACAGAGTCTTGATTCGTTTTCAATACAAGAAGCAGATTAAATCATAGCACAAAATTCATCAAGAGCACAAGAAGTTTGCTAGCCAAAAATGCATTATGTTTTTTCAAAGAAATATAATGCATTTTTTATTCAATTATTATATAAAACAAGATATTTTATAAATAATGTAATGTGTGGTTAAAATTTATTTCAAGTACTCCTTACAAACTATTCATTCTCCATAATCCATACGCCTTGATTGGCCTAAAAATGAAACATATATAAATAAATTCATTACTTATATTAGAAAAAAAAATATAAGACTTCAATAATGTAAAAAAAAAATGTAAATTTATGAAGATACCAACATTATGTTGAGAATGTGACATAATTTTTTATGAAGCAGCTCTTCGTTCAACACAAATCTCTCCTTCCAAAGCATCAACGAAATGGACCAAAATATAGACTGAAATAGAAGGAACTGGACCGAGTGTACCAAATAAACCTAAATAGACCCAACTAGACCTAATACACTGAAATATACCGAATGAACCAAAGTGGACTGAAAAGGACCAAATATTATTTATTGATGATTGTCTAAGATTATTTATAGGTTTGTAACTAATAGTTATTTTCATCTATTAACACGTGAATACTACCAATAATTAAATTCCAAATAAATCTTAATTACATTATTGAAATCTACATAATATTATAAATCATCTTAGCATCACTCAAAAAAAAAAAAAAAAAAAAATCTCACAGTTAGAACCATTTTCAGATTTCTGTTTCTAGCACCTCACGTAAGTTGGATCAATCCATGGTAATGCCCTCTACACATCCAAAATTAGTAAAGAGATTTATATGCATTAAAAAAAAAAAAAAAAAAAAAAACTCCTGTCAAACCCCAACATACAAGCAACCAATAAATCAGAACAATTCTAATTTTACTAAATTTTTTTTATAGGTAAAGTCATTAAAAAATAACTTAAAAATGGACACTTGATTATATAGGAAGTATACAATGGATGAGCACAGAAATAATTTTATTGCACTCAAAATCTTCTGAAGAGCTAAAAAATAGTGACAGCCAAATCCAATACAATGTCTTGCCCTGCAACCCTACAACCATAGTGGAAACCAATTAGTCACCAAACTGCATACGCTATACAGTTGATCGGGAAACACAATGAAGCTCTAATCACAATAAGTGAGGCTATTTGAAATCTCATTTGTGGTAGTCGAAGTGTCTAGATTCCTGAATAATGGTCCTTCACTTTTGTCTCTGCATTTGTTCAAATATGTTCTTATGCTGTGGCCCATTATATCTCTTTAGACATTATGCTGCAAGGATTTGTTAAATATGTTCTGATGCTTTGGGCTGTTATGTCTTTTTAGACTCGTGTTTCTGAATTTGTTCATTATCATAAGTTCTTATTTCGTCGCCAGTTTTTATTCTCATGCTATAATGTCCTCCAGTTTGAGATCAACTTGAGCTTTGGTCTTCGGTTTAAAATATTAACTCTAATAGAGGTATCTTTTATTATCGTAGGTAATTTTAGCTTTACATAAGAAATTACAGTGATCTGCTGGAGCTGCTGCCATGGATTTTGTGTCCAAGAAATTGAAGAAGAAATATTACATCACCAGCATGAAGCTGCTTAAACATGGGCTGATTTTATAAATGGCTGGGAGTTACTTCCTATGCATTCAAGTGCAAGATATGCACATTATATTACAAACATGTAAGCATGAATTACAATTTTTTCTACTCAATTGATGATCTTGCAATCTATTCAATTCTTTCTTCTTGGTTGGCTTTATAATTAACACAAATGAGAGGTGTGTGTTAGACCTTTCCATCTTGTTCTCCAATGGGGAGAAAGTACTACTTCAATTTAGCTTCAGAATGCACTTGCATGATATAGATAGAGGCACATGTATAAGAGGAAAATTTTCTTGTTTCCATTTGAATTCATAGTTAGGTAGTGACTTTGTCTCAATTCATAAGTAGGGCTTAATCACATAATACAATTTTTTTTTCTTAATTATCATTCTTAAAATTGTCACCCTTCCAAACAAAGGATGACAAGGAGAAGCCATAAAATTGTGAGTTCTCCTTCTGCAAGTCATTTCCTCTTTAATGTTAATGATCATACTTTTTTCCTTCTCCCTCACTCTTTGATCACTTTGTCTCCCACAACCTAAGAAACCCGACCACCCATTTCAAAAATCAAGAAATTGATTGGGTCTTATTCAATGCCCGCGTCTTCATGTGGTTTATCAAATTCATTTCATGTGGATCACTTGAAAGAAAGGAAGTTGCATTGTTGTGTTATGTAGTGAGTGAAGAGGACTGTGCTTTCGGCATTTGATTTTGTGCTGCTGTAGGTCTGCTGTAAGGTTAATGGGAGTGACAAGAACATGCATTACATCATTTGTGTTTGATTCACTCTGCTTTAGCATTGTGAAATCAGTTTCATTTGTTTGTATTCTAATTTCAATATGTCAGGTTTTCTTTTTTCTTAAAAAATGTTCCATCTTTTTATAATGCTATGTAATAGTATTTGGTCTTTTGGTTGGTTAGATTATTGGCTTGTACTTTTCGTTATCTAGTTTATGAACATCAAACTGCCATGTTGTTTACTTTTCGTTATCTAGTTTATGAACATCAAACTGCCATGTTGTTTACGTTATAAGAGCATTCACACCAGTCTCACCAATTTAATATTTCAACAAATATTTATTTAAACTCATCCAAACAAGCATGCATCAGCCTCACTAAATTAACTAAAGTTTTTTAAGAGGATAGTCTCATCTCTACATGTAGTGAGCCTCTATCCTCGCTACATTAAATTTCAATGTTGATAAACTATTGAGGTTGATGTATGTGTATGAAATTAATAGATAGCTAAACTTGCAAAAGTAGTGTTTTTTGGATTAATTTAGTTAAATATTTGAGAAGACTGATGTAAATGCTCTAAGAATTGTGCTATGTTGTGTTGGCTTTAAGTAATTGCATAAATACATTGTTGGTTTCCTATCGTTTTTTATGGTATGGGAGTTATTGATGTTATTTTCCAAATCTCTCTAGTGTATTTGGTGTCATTTGATTGATTGTCTTGTGAATAAGAGTAAGATTTGTACTATTATCTTTTGTCAGTTTTATTTTGTTAATAATTAATAAAACATTTTTTCTTGGTTGCTATGAAAATGTGAGAAGGATGTCATTTAATTTTTCAGTCTCTTGGTTTTGGTGGTGGGCTTAGTTTATTTTTGGTTACTATGAGAAAATGTCTGGTTGTGTTTGTTTGGATTGTGACAAATTTTGTGTTTTGTATTATAGAACTAATGAACGTCTGGTACAATCTATTAGTATATTTTCTATATGTTCATAGCAGAGTGGACCTCTCTCAGTCTCTCTCTCTCTCTCTCTCACAGCCTAATTTGCCGTTTTCTCTGTTTTTGTATATTCCTGGATAACATTTATGCATATTTATATTTGTTACAAATTTTGTAGAGAGAAACAGTGGAGGACTGAGATGAGAATGATTTCAATGTGTTGTGTTTCCAAGAGCCTTGAAGATAGGACACCTCTAATGACATACCATGTGTTGAATTTACATCTGAACTTCATTTTGTCATGTTGCATATTGTTCACCATGTTCATTTTATTGTTGCTGCTTGTTTGCTTTAAAGTAATTGTATTTTAAGCAATGTTACGTGTAATAGAACATGCATTTATTCGGAGTGGATGTTGTTTTCTATTATCAAGCATTCTGTGTATGAATCGTAACACGTGTAAAAATAGGGAACCAGTCTATTTCATTTCTGTTATGATATTGTGCTGAAAAAAATGAAGGAAAATATTGTGGTTTCCATTAACTTCCATCAAGACGGAACCATGTTTAAAGCATAAATTGTTTATTATTATTATTATTATCATCATTCAATGGTGGAAAAAAAATAGTAAAATTAAAAAAAAAATTAATACATGAAAATTAAAATTAGGATATATTCAATATAACAAAATATAAATAAAGGGAAAATACACAAGATAATTTTTTAAAAAACATTTATATTAATCATGCATCAAAATAGAACTCGACTCTTTAATCCTAAAAATCATTTATTATGCATTTAATTTTGTGACAATTTTCTTTTCACATGACATCTTATGTATCACGCACATTAAGAATTGGTGAATGAACCCATGGCCGGCAACATAGCAAAATTTAAGGACTCAAAATAGCAACCCCATTTCAGTTCGGCCATGAATTTGTGAGGCAAAAACTTTTAACTCATTTCAAGCAGTCCTAACTTTTTCTAATAATTTCTAATCCATCCTTCCTACACCATACATCCATCCTAAACTTTCTTATCTTAAATTGTAATGTGGTTGTTATGACTTATGAGCATATTTTTTGAATTTGAACATTGTAGTCTCTAATATAAAAACTAGTGGTGTAACTCTTTGGGCTGCTAAGGAGGTGATTGGCAAAGGTCTGCGTTGGAATATCGGTAATGGCAGAAAGGTCAATATTTGGGCTGACAAGTGGATCCCAATTCCTGAAGCTTTCAAAATTGTTAGCCCCCGCCCCCCTGACACGACACGTGAACTGGTTGCTAGCCTAATAAACACCGAAACTGGTGGCTGGGATATCACCACGGTGAAGGAAACCTTCTTCCCTCATGACGTGGAGGCGATCCTTAGCATTCCAATCAGCCCCTGTTTACCGAATGACACGCAGGTTTGGGCTTGGACTCAGAACGGAAACTTCACAGTAAGAAGTGCTTATCATGTAGCTCGTAATTGGCTGCTGGAAGGCTATAATAAAGTTGATAGGGGAAGTGCATCAAACAGTAAAAAGATGAGTGAGCTGTGGAGGTCCATTTGGGGCTTGCAATGTCAAAACAGAGTAAAACAATTTATGTGGAGGGCATGTAAAAGTATTCTCCGAACAAATTATAACCTCAAACTCAGGAGAGTGGCCACAGAAGATAAATGTGCAGTCTGCGGCAAATCTGAATCTTCGGGTCACGTCCTTTGGGATTGCATGTTTGCGGCTGACGTTTGGAAGGAAACTCGGCTCAACCTCCCGAAGTTTCGGAACCCCCAGCGTGATTTTATTGATGTGGTTTGGAGGATGAGGGATGTTCGAAGTGAGGTGGATTGGGATATCTTTGCTACCACGGCTTGGTGCCTTTGGAAAAACAGAAACTCGGTCAAGTATGAAGGGAGGGGTAAATCAACAAAGGCAATAGCAGGGGAGGCAGAAAATCTTGTTGAGGAATTCTGTAATTTAAACACCACTGCGAGACAGGAATCCAATTCCAGGAGACCTTACTGGACACCCCCTGCTTTCGGGTGGTACAAGGTTAATGTCGACGGAGCTGTATTCAAGAAGTTCAACAGCTGTGGCGTTGGTGTTATGATCAGGAATGATAAAGGTCAGTTGATGGGGGCCATGAGCAAAAAGCTAGAACTGCCTTTGGGTGCATTGGAAGTAGAAGCAAAGGCTGTGGAAGAAGGTTTCATGCTGGAAAGGGACCTCGGGCTCAGCCACATCATTATTGAGGGTGATGCTCAGACGGTTATGTCAGCCCTCGCAGGCCATACATCACCCCCAAGCTCAACTCAAAACATTATTGCAGGAGCAAGACATTGGTCCTTAAACTTCTCTGCGTGGAAAGCAACCCATGTTCGTAGAAATTGTAACCAAGCAGCACATTTGATGGCAAGAAATGCCAAGCTTATTTCCGAAAGTGTAATATGGGTGGAGGATACTCACCCAGTCATTGGAACTCAAATTGCATTTGATGTAAGATGTTTGGGTAGTTGCCCAAGTTAATGAAATTATGCACAAGTTGTCTATCAAAAAAAAAAAAAAAAGTGGTGTAACTCTTTAAGTAATTGTCAGACAAATAAACAATTAGTTTTTGAGTAGTTGGAGTCAGAATTTCCTCAAATTAATCATATCTTAGCTTATTTTGATCTTTATAATCTATCTAAACTTAGCCACTATTGGCAAGGGTACGTTCCTATACGTACCAGAGTGGCATCAGAGAACGAGGATTGAGGATGGACAAAAAAGAGTGTAGTTTACTAAAATGCCAGTTCTGTCATGACTAGTCAACAACAAATGTTTTGAAACATTTTTGTATGCACTGATCTTATGAGACCACACGTGAGACCCACATGTCATGAGACAATTGTCTCGTGAGACTTGCTTAGGACTTAGGAGATATCACCTCAAATGCTTGAGAGAATCACCTACAGGCCCAGCTGAAAGAGTGTCAATAAAAAGGTCTTTAGAGGGTACTGGGTTTTTGTGGGGAATGTGAGTTTTAAGTTTTGGGCTTTTTTAATGTCCCCCACCTATTGATATTTCATTACAATGGCTCCATATCTTCCGGGCCGAAGTAAAGAAAAGCCCCACTAAAGGGAAATTTGAAAATAGTATTTTTTTTTAACATTAATTTTATATACCCACACTGTTTTAAAATTATTTAGGAATTTAACTTCTCCACTTAAAATCATGTTATCAAAATATGATTTTATTAAAATAAAAAAATAGATCCCAAACAATGCTAATTTAAATAATTATTATCAACATAATATTATATTTACTGCTTTTGCCCTTCATTATCTCATGGTTTTCCATTAAATAACTCTATACCAGATTGAACAAAGACTTTATCTTTAGGGTCAAAGAATAAATAAATGATTCAAGAATAAGAAAAAATATAGTAAATTTTAAAACTAAATAAATGCATGAAAATTCAAATTAGGATATATATTCAATACTAATAAAATATAAATAAAGAAAAAAAAAACTAACTAACTATTTCTTAATACATCTCTAAATAAATATCTATCAAAATTGAACTAGGCATTTTTTTTTTAATTTCAGAAATTATTTATGATTAATTTTATGTTACCTTTCATAACAATTTTCAGTTTGAAAGTACAAAATTATAAAGATCATTAGAAAATCATCTTTTCATTTTGGTTCAAAGCCCAATTTTGATAATACTACTCATAGTTAGAAAAGTCAAATATTATAACTGACTTTTTCATAATCTATATATCAAATATATGGGAAAGTCAACTATTATATACTATATTTTTTAACTAAAAAATACTAATTAGTGTTGTCAAACAAATTAGTATAATTCGTAATCTCGATGGCAACCAACAAATTTTGATCATTTATTGGCATATGCCTGTAGTAGCATTGCCATTTATTACAAAATACAAAATTCTCTCTCCAAAGCATTTGTTTTAGTAAATTTTAATTTACTGGGTCTTAAATCAAAATTAATCCTCTTCTCCAAAACAAAAAAAAAAAAAATCAAAATCAAAATTAATCCTACTTCAATTTAATTTGACTTTGCTTACTATAAATTTTTCGGGCAAAGTTCCATGTCCTTTTCAAACGTTGTTGTTGGTAAACATGTTTCGTCTTGCCAAATATTATTCCGCAAACAGTTTAGTTTTTAAGTTGCCGTATATTATAGGTTGTTGTCTTGTTGAGACTCTTGAGAGTTGAGAGAGTGAAAAGAAGAGAGATAAAAAAAAAAAAAAAAAGAATGGTATGAAAATTGAAAAGTGGACCACACTAGTATATTAATGTCAAGCCACGTTCCAATAAGAAAGATTAACGTATCAAACTGTCGGTAGATCGATTTGGGACAGCGCTCGCTGGAGTTTGGTCCGATATCACATCCCATTCAACCCAAAGTTTGGACCTATCCTATATATGTCACAGTCATACAGTCTCCTTCATCTGTATTTACTCGACAAAAGTCTTCCTTCTTAGCCACTTTAATTTTTGTCCTCCCATATTCAAACCTACTCTTTCAGCTGTCTACGTTTTCTTTTATCCCACAAGAAGAAATGGCCGATGCAATCCTGTATGGGGTTGCGCAGAAGATCATTGAATCGTTGGGCTTCTCTGCTCTCAAACAGATTGGATCGATCTGGGGTGTCAAAGATGAGCTTGAAAAAATGAACAACACTGTTCTCACTATCCAAACTGTGCTTCAAGATGCAGAGGAGCAACAAGTTGAGAATCACCACGTCAAGCACTGGCTCATGAAGCTCAGAGAAGTAGTTTTTGATGCGGATGACTTGCTGGGCGAGTTCTCCACTCATGTGTTTCGGCGAAGGGTGATGGATGGTGATAAAATGGCAAAGAAGGTATGTATTTTCTTTTCAAGATCAAACCAACTTGTTTTTAGTCTTAAGATGGCTTGCAAAATAAAGGCTACGAGGGAGAGGCTGAATGAAATAGCAACTGATTGGAACAATTTTCAGTTGAAGTTAGAGCGTCCTTTAAAGACACAGGATGTGACTAGAGACAGGGACCAAACTTACTCATATATAGGTGAAGAAGAAGTTATTGGAAGAGAAGAGGATAGGAAGGCTATCATAGATCTATTGTTGGACTTTAATGTGAAAGATAATGTCTCATTCATATGCATAGTGGGGATTGGAGGGTTAGGGAAAACCACATTAGCTCAATATGTATACAATGATAAGAATGTCAAGAATTATTTTGAGTTGGAGATGTGGGTGTGTGTCTCTAATGACTTTGATGTTAAAAAAATTGTTGAAAAGATAATTGAATCTGCAACTAAAACAAAGCTTGAAAATCTTGAGATGGATCTATTGCAAAACAAACTTCGAGAACAACTCGACCAAAAGAAATACTTACTTGTATTGGATGATGTTTGGAATGAGAATGAGGAGCGTTGGTGTAATTTGAAAAGACTTTTGATGGGTGGTGCAAGGGGAAGTAAGGTGGTGATAACTACAAGGACCAAACTAGTTGCAGAGATTACTGGCACTATCAAGTCGCCGTATATTCTAAGTGGCCTGCCAAAGGATCAATCTTGGTTTTTATTGAAACAAATGGCATTTGGAGAAGGACAAGATACCATTGATCCTGACATTGAAGCAATTGGAATGGACATTGTAGAAAAATGTCAAGGAGTGCCTCTAGCTATAAAGACAATAGGGAGAGTCTTATATTTCAAAACAACAAAAGCTGAATGGTCATACATCAAGAATAATGAACTCACAAATGTAACTCAACTAAAAAATGGTATTATTCCAGTTTTAAAATTGAGTTATGATCATCTTCCATCATATTTGAAGTGTTGTTTTGCATATTGTTCATTGTTTCCTAAAGATTATTTAATTGATAAGTTAACACTGATACAACTATGGATAGCACAAGGATTTATTCAATCACTAGAGAAGAACAAACAATTAGAGGATATTGCCAATAATTACTTCATTGATTTACATTGGAGGTCCTTCTTTCAAGAAGCAGAAGAAGATGAAGGCATGAATACAAAGTTTAAGATGCATGATTTAATCCATGATCTAGCACTATCAGTCTCAAAGAGTGAGTGTACTTTGGTTGATTCTAATGCAAACAATGTCAATGAAAAAGTTCGTCATCTCTCATTTTCATTTGCCAATGTTTCATTTTTTAGGGAGAATTTAAGCACATTGGTTAAAGCAAATAAGATACGAACATTTATTTTGGTATGCGATCCTTGGGTCGGTGTTAGGGAAACAGTGGAAGAATCAACTCTCAAAACTCTTATTTCTAGTTTTAGATACTTGCGTGCCTTGGATTTACATGGTTTAAAAATTCATATATTGCCAAATACCATTGGTAAGTTGATGCATCTGAAGTACCTTGATCTCTCCGATAATGAAATTGAAGTTCTCCCCAGTTCTATTACTAGATTAGTGAATTTGCAAACATTAAAGCTCTCTTGTTGTACTAATCTTAAGGAGTTACCAATATATTTTCAAAAATTGGTCAGCCTTAAGTACATTTACATAAATAATTGTGAGAATTTGACTCTTATGCCATGTGGATTTGGGCAATTGACTTCTCTTCAAACATTAGATCTCTCATGTTGTACAATGCTTCGAGAATTACCAACAGATATTCAAAAATTGGTCAGCCTCAAACACCTCGACATAAATGGTTGTAAGAATTTGACTCATATGCCACATGGATTTGGGCAATTGACTTCTCTTCAAACATTAAATCTCTCACAATGTGAAAAGTTAAGTGAGTTACCAGCTGACATTCAAAAATTGGTCAGCCTCAAGCACTTTAACATAAATGATAAATGGTTGTGAGAATTTGACTCACATGCCAAGTGAATTAGGGCAATGGACTTCTCTTCAAACATTAAATATAGGCAATTGTAAGAAGTGCCAACATTTGCCACCGCTATATCAACTCCCATCTCTCCGACAACTACATATTCGGGAAATGTATGGGCTGGAGTACATGACAGACGGTGATATCAATAATGAGATATCTGCTTCACTTGCATCACCATCAGCATTTTTCCCGTCCCTTGAGAGATTCTATCTCGAGAATTGCCCAAATCTAAAAGGATGGTGGAGGAGGGATATTGTGGATAAGGGCAAGGAGGCAACAGCGACATCAACAATACCCTTGCCTTCCTTTTCGCGTCTTTCATTTTTTAGTTTCTGGGATTGCCCTAAGATGACGACTTGGATGCCGCTATTTCCAAATCTTGAAGGGCTCTACATGGTTAATACCAGCTGGAAGCCATTGGAACAGACGATTGAGATGAAGAAGATGAATACGGCTTCTTCATTTCCGTCCTCTTCCTCTTCCTCCCCTCTCTCCAAATTAAAGGATTTGTATTTGAGGGAGATGCAGGACTTGGAGTCTCTGCCAGAGGAGTGGTTGAAAAGCCTAACTTCTCTTAAGAGAGTAGAGATTTGGGGGTGTCCCAATCTGACGTCGGTTCCCGAAGGGATGAGTCAACTCACCTCTTTACAGACCCTGTATATTTGTGGTTGTCCCCGATTAGAGCAAAGATGCGAGAAGGAAAATGGAGAGGATTGGGCCAATATTTCTCACTTCCCTCGTATGATCTTCACTCTTCTTGGAATTTTTTTTTTTAAGAACTTCTATTTATCTTCTTCAACAATGATATTTTGGGCAATTTATCTGTAATTCTAGACGCAATATTTTGAATGCACAAGCAAAACCAAAATTTAAAAAACTCTATAATTTCAAGTATGAACTTTTCCGCACACAAAACTAAAAAAAAAAAGGGAACTTTACGTTTTCTTTTTCTTCGCCTAAAAATAGCCTGAGTTTCTGAATGTGTGATTGAAATTGCAGAAAGAACAAGAGGATTTCAAATGGGAGAATCACAGAGATTTAAGCCAAGCTTGAGCAACTCTCTTGCACACGAAAGGATAGAGACGCACACCTCACCGCTTTAGGGAAGCGCTCAGAGGGAAGAAGACAGCAAGAGGGAAATCAATGTGATCGTGACATGTACTGTAGAAGAAGATGGAGACATCATTATGGATTTAGAGCAAATTGATGAGCAAGAAACATTAGGTATCTCACTGCATGACGAAGAAGGTATCAGGTTGAATTAATTAATAAGTCTTGTTTGGAATGTGGCAATTACATAACATGGATTTTGTTTCATGTTTTCATGTAGTCTTGACCTCTTAAGGATAGTTACAATATCATAAAATCATAATGCGTCCTTGGACAATTAGTTTTTTTTTTTTTTTTTTTTTGAAAGGGACAATTAGTTGTTTTATATCTATTGAATATATATAAATTTGGAGCTTTGTATGCACAAGTACAGGACATTTTTCTGATTATAAAGTTTTAAAATTGAATGCCTCTTAAAAGCAAAGAAAATAACAATAGCTTGCAGTTGGGGAAAAACAAATGGTACTAAGAAATGTGTTACCTCATTTAATTAGGAGTATATCATAAACAAGTCCCTTACTCCAATGTAAGGAAATCTGGTGTGCCCCCTGAAGAAAATATCATTGCCATGGGCAAATAATTTCTCAGGTAAAAAATGAACACCAAAGCTTTCTTACTCCCCTAGTTGGCACGGTAGTATCTTGATTAGCTTTAGCATCATTAGGATTACACTATGGCATTTAACACCTTCAGTTTGCTAGAACCACTGTTTAGTGCTCTAAACTTATTTCTTCTTGTTTAGGTGTTGCACTATAAAACCACAGACCTTTTCCTATGATTCTGGGGTATCATTAACTGGATTCCACTGTTTGAAGAAGAGATTGCTTAGTCATTAATGACATCAGGAATCATACTGCACTAATGATTAGGTTTAAGGATTTAAAGGTTGAGATTAGGCTTAAGGATTTAAAGGTTGAGATTATGCTTAAGGATTTAAGGAATAACTAAATGTGCTTAGAAACTCTGTAGAACAAATGCAAAAATTATAATAAGTAAGAAGAGGAAGAGAGAGAGAAGATTGCCTCAGAATTACAAGATGGCCTTTTTGGTGTTTCAACTACAAAATAATTACAAGAATCTTATTGTCAGTTGGGTGCAACCAACATAAATTCTTAATTGTCCATATCTTGCTTACATAAATGTTCATGACATCTGCATAGTCTTTATTTTTCTGCTGATGTTTTGGACGATTTATTTACAATATCATATTCGATATGCAGAAAGAGTTTGAAGCACAAAGCAAACTTTAAAAGGGTACCAGCAGGAAACAGGGGACAATTAGTAAAAATTGCTCACATAGAGTTTGGAGGGAATGAACCTGTCCATCAGAGTTGGTGCTTATTCAAAAGTTTAGGGCTCTGTAATTGTGCAACAAGCCAGCTATTGAAGCATGGGTAAATCAAGGTTTTATAGCTTACAATCATGGCTTGGTTCAAAGAGTTGGAATTATAGAAGTAATGAACAATGGAGTATATACAGGACAAAATCAAGGTTATAGTGTCTTTTAGGCTCCATCCAGAGGTGGCTCCTTTTCTGTCATCCTTAAAATTCTAAATTCTAAAATTTAAGATTTCTTCTTGGTTTTGTGTTGTGTTAAAGATATATAGGCCTTTCCCAATGAATTTGGATCTCATAATAGTGATTATAGTGTTAGAAGAAAAGTATGTGAGTTGTTCTTAAATGGCATCTGGCATTGTACTACCATAATAATCAGAAGTGTTAGGGATTTTAAATTTGAGATTAGGCTTGAGGAGTAGCTGGTTCTGGCTAAAGTTCTGCTGAGCAAAGATATATATATATGTGTGTGTGTGTGTGTGTGTGTGAGAGAGAGAGAGAAGAAGAAGAATCACAATAAGTGAGGCTATTTGAAATCCCATTTGTGGTTGTTGTAGTTCATCTAGATTCCTGAATAATGATCCTTCACTTTTGCTGTGGCCTGTTATGTCTCTCCAAACATTATGTTGTAAGGATTTGTTAAATATGTTCCAATGCTTTGGTGTCTCTTTAGACTCATGTCTCTGAATTTGTTCATTATTATATGTTCTTATCTCGTGGCTAGTTTTCCTTCTCAATCTCTAATGTCATCCAGTTTGAGATCAACTTGAGCTTTGGTCTTCTGTTAAAAATCTTAACTCTAATACAGGTATCTCTTATTATTGTAGGTAATTTTTGCTTTACATAAGAAATTACTGTGAAATCTGCTGGAGCTGCTGCCATGTACCAGAAATTGAAGAAGAAATATAACATCACCAGCATGAAGCTGCTTAAACTTGGGCTGATTCTATAAATGGCTGGGAGCTACTTCCTATGCATTCAAGTGCAAGATATACACATTATATTACAAACATGTAAGCATGAATTACAATTTTTTCTACACAATTGATGATCTCGCAATGCATTCAATTCTTTCTTCTTGGTTGGCTTTATAATTAACACATTAGAGATCTTTCCATCTTGTTCTACAGTGGGGAGAAAGTACTACTTCAATTTAGCTACAGAATGCACTTGCATGATATGGATACAGATACATGCATAGAGCAAAATTTTCATGTTTCCATTTGAATTCGTAGTTAGGTAGTGACTTTGTCTCAATTAATAAGTAGGACTTATTCATTTATTAAAAAAAGGATTCAAAAATCGTCTGATCTCACCTAAGTAAATTACTCTTAAGAATAACATTGTTAATGGTAAGATGTAGGAAATAAACCGACGCACAAAATAATGTCTAAGGGGACAAGTGTTCAAATTGAAATTGCCGGGACTAATATGACTCACGTCATAATCTCCAAGGAGTCAATTATTCAAATTGAAAATGCAAGGACTAAATTAATGCTCATATAAGAATCAAGAATGAGATATATAAAAGTCCCTTTATTCTTCCACGTAATACTTTTACAACAAGCACTGGAACCAGGCTGAGGAGGTGGTCTTTTTGCTATTTTTTTAAATAGAAATTATTATTCCTAAAACTGTCATCCTTTCCAAATAGTGTGGCATTAAATGGTAGTTATGAAATCATAAGTTTAATTCTTGATTTCTAAACTTAAAAACGGGCTTGATCTCATGATTTTTTTTAAGTAACTTTTTAACTTCTGTCTTAAAAGAAAAAACAAGTGTGTGTGTGTGTGTGTGTATATATTTGTTGGCATCTAAAGCTGGGAATTTGGATCCTTTATTAATACAAAATAAATTCATCTGGCATAATGACTTCTCAATTTGCCCAAAAATAGGTTGAAAAGGAGTAGTCAAAAAATAGTGACTTCTCCTTCAACAAGTCATTTCTTCTTTAATGGTGATGATTATACTTTTTTCCTTATCTCTTACTTTTCCGCACTCTGTCTCCCACAACCTAGAAAACCACCCATTTTCAAAGATCACAACGTTGATTGGGTTTGACTCAATGGCCATGGCTTGAACACGTCTCTTTCTTTTTGTTGCCCCATACCCCTGTATGCAGCAAAACCTTTCCCTTTTTTGAAAGAACGCATTGTTGTGTTATGTAGTGAGTGAAAAAAGACTGTGCTTTCAGCATTTGATTTTGTGTTGGGCGTGAGTCTGCTGCAAGGTTAATGGGGGTGACAATCACATGCTTTACATTATTTTGGCTTGATTCATTCTGCTTTAATATTGTCAAATATGTTTCAGGTGTTTGCTAATTTGCTTTTTAGTTTAAAATTTTTATGCTGTTTTCTATCTTGAAAATTCCATTTTTTTTTAATCATGCTACATTATAGTATGTGTATTGGTTGGTTAGATTATTGGGCTGTGCTTTTCATTATCTGGGTTATGGCATCTTACTGCCATGATGTTTACACTACATGTGGATTGTGCTTTGTTGTGTTTGCTTTAAGTAAATTTCTAAATACACTGTTGGTTTCCTATTGTTTCTGATGGTATGGGAATTTTAAACCTATTTTCTGAATCTCTCTAGTGCATTTGGTTTCATTTGATTGATTGATTTGTTAATAAGAGTACGATTATTTTTTTAAATGTCATTTTTTTTACTGTCAAAACATATAAGAAACAGAAAAGGAGAATGAATGAATTAATGAATGGGGAAAAGATCAATTGGATATTGGGATTTCCATTTTAGTTTATGGATACTTAAAGCATTTTGGTTGGTTTCTAAGAAAATGTAAGAAAAAGATGTAATTTAAGTTTTGAGTTTCTTAGTTGTGTTGATGGGCTTAGTGTATCTTTGTTTCTTATGAGAAAATGTTTGATTGTGTTTGTTGCGATTGTGACAGTTATTGGCTTGAATTTGGGAGATAGTTGTATGAGTATTTGGATAGATGAGTAAAATTTTGGGTATTTGTTAATCTTTTGGTATATTTTTATATATGTATATCAGAGTGGAGCTGTGCGTGTATTTTTCTATGAGTGCATTTTTTCTTTGTAATTTGCTCTTGCTCTTTTTGTAAATTCAATAACAGCATTTGTGAATATTATACTTTTTACAATTTGTGTAGAGAGAGACTGTGTGAAGGTCTGAGAAGAGTTCGATTTCTGTGAACAGTGTTCCATGCGGAAACCTTCTGATACAGGTTTCATCGTGGGACGTGAATTTAAGAAACAAGACGGTCTGCAACATCATTTCAATTTTTCTTGAATTATTGGGCTTTGATGATTTAATTGATTTCAAAAGTGATGGGGAAAAAGAATGTCATGATATTGATGAGCCAAGCTTGTGGTATGGGAGGAGAATTGGGTTCAAAGATGATTGGATTTGCAGAGAAGACAGCCCTCATGATTCATGACTGTTATCATGTTTGGAAGCAAGGGTGTGTTGAGTTATATACTAGAAAGTAGAAACCAGTTGCGTTGATGTTAACAAGGCTTGTGGTTTGGATGGGCTTTTGCACTACATTTTGTTGCTGATGAGGACTTTGCTATTTCAACTGAGGTTACTAAGCTCTTGCTTGATGCTTCTGTACTTCAATATGTCTTGTTGCATACTGTTGACTATGTACAGTACACCTTGTTCATTTTATTCTTGCTGTTTCTTTGCTCTGTAGTAATTGTATTTAAATAATATTGTGTAATAGAACATATATATATATATATATATATATATCTTTGGTGTGGATGTTGATTTCTATAATCATGCATTTTGGATATGAATTGTAACATGAGTGTGATGGTAATTTTTTTTAATGAATTACTTTATTTTTAACAACCGCATGTTAGTCCGGCCATGGATTTACCAGGCAAAAGCCGCAAAACCTCATACTTCTTTCAAACAGTCCTGAACTTTTGGTAAGGACACGATCCTATATGTACCAAAGTGGTATCAACGAGGATTGACCAAAGAGTGGAGCAGTTTAGCAAAATTTCAATTCTCTCATGATTAGTCAGCAACAAATACTTCAGAGAATCAGAGAGATTTATTTATGCCAAGCTTAAATAAACACCAAGTACGTATCTCACTGCATGCCATTTGCTGTGACAAAAAGGCGGAGGATCTGAATCACGGTGGCCTTCCCCATTGGCTTATTGTGTGCTTATGTCTTCCCCATTGGCTTCGCCAAAATTAAAATTTTTAATAAAAATTCCCTTTTAAAAGAAAGATTAAACCCATGCAACCCATGAGTTGACTCGACCTGAGTCATTTCAGCGTGTGGGGTACTGGTTGATCTGTTTTCATGCGTGGGTCCAAAAATTTCTACCTATACCCATATTTTTCTCTTTGATTTGGGCTGGTTAACGAGTTTCAGTCCAATATTGTTAAGTCAACAACATATTATCCAAGACTGGCCAGTAATGATTCGAGGTAGAGAAGACTAAAAATCCCTTGGTTCCTCAAATATGTCAAGAATGCTTTAATTAGAAATTTGGAAATTTGGATTCTTTTTATAATTTTTTTTGTGTTTATCAATTAGTTTTTGTCGTTTTCTAATCATCTCCGATGAATGCAATGTTTGAGTTTGTTAGACGGAGATTTCCTCTCATTTAAATCCTCAAAACTTTTCCAATTTGACCACTAATTTCTGGTCAAATGTAAGACACGACATTTATTTGATTTTGTATATTGTTTACACGAGTATTTTTTCTAAGACTATTGAATTTATTAAATTTCATGTGTCTTACACACACACACATATATAAAAGTTAAAATGTAGTATTTATTGTTATTCTCCTGTTGTGCCACCTAATTTGCCACATCATTGACTACATAATCATTTTTTTTTCTAGTTTTTTTTGACAATATTAAATATATAAATAAAATGACTTTACATATTCATCTACTTTAATTTATATGTTTGTAACAAAACAACGAATCAAAAACCAGGAAAAAAAAAGAAAAAAAAAAAAGAGGTCTACACACACACACACACACACACACACACATCATATCATATCATATCATATCATATCATATTATATATAATAAAAGCTAGACTTAGACGCCATGGTTGCGCTACGTGGCTTCACCAAATTGCAGAAATTTTATTAAATTTTTAGATTTTTAAATAATTAAAAATGAATAGTATACTACCAAGACTCTAATTCATTCTTATCATTAAATAAAAATTAGATTAACATTATTTTTTTTATTTGTTAGGATATATTTCTTAAATTAAGGGATAATATTTAACATACAAAAATTTGATTTAGATAATATTTATCATCTAATTAGCATTATTTTTTTATTTGTTATGATATATTTCTTAAATTAGGGGATAATATTTAACATACAAAAATTTAATTTAGGTAATATATCATCTAAATTTTCAAAATTTTAATATTATTAAATTAATATTATTTTATCAGAATATCAAGCTACAAAACTTGATTATTAAGGGATAAGCACAATCCAAATTCTTCAAGAGGTGATTAATAGAAATCTATCCCAAGAAACAGTATATATCTCCAATAATTTGATAATCTCTATCTATTCCAAAAAACAGTATATATCTCCATTAATTTGATAATTTCTACGTTCATAACATTTAATATAGATATATATATATATATATATATATATCAAAATTTCTTATAGCAATCAACCACGTTCTCTTTCTCTCTCTTTCTTTTTAAAACAAAAATGCAGAAGCAGAGAAAAGCTCCAACATTGATGGGGAGGAGAAAACCCAGACAGTTCCACTTCTCAAGCTTTTCTCATTTGCAGATTCCACTGATGTTGCATTGATGATTGTTGGCATCGTTGGAGCCATTGCAAGTGGGTTAGGCATGCTCCTTAAATGATCAATAGCTTGGGCAACAACCAGAGTAGCAACACAGATATTGTTAGTATAATTTCCAAGGTAAATAGACAATACACGGGCTAAGAAAATAAGGTTTACTTCAATCTTTATGAATGGAAAGATGTGACTTAAACTTCTGATTTTATTTCTCATTACTTTCCTGAGAGTTTAAACTTCGATTTTCCCATTTTATAGCATGTGTAGGAATGCATTTGAATCCTTGATCCTTCTTTTATATTTTTAGAATTAATGATTAAATATGGTTAGAATTAATAGATTAATTTTAACAATTTTCTTATTTGATTTTTATGTTACATCAAATTATCAAGATGTTCTACATGTGTATTCTTGAATTATCAACTTTAATTTTAATTTATAATATTATCAAGATTATATTAATTTTAGATTTATCAATTGTTTAGTACGTTTTTTTAAATAATTATCAATTTAAAATTCAATTTGAAATTATCAATTTAATTTAGTTTTGGGAAGAAATCTTACCCCTTATTTTAGTGAGATAATTATTTACACTTGATAATTTTTTTCTTTTATCTTCATTGAATCTGTGGGTACTTGACTCCACACAAAGGATTTTGTTCGCTTTGGGGAGCCAGACCCTCACGAATTTATCCTCTTCGACCAATGGGGCACGCTTGGGGGGTTTCATAGTCTCGGCCCCAAGGCATGGAATCCCACATCGGAAGGAGAACCCTCCCACTAGTGCTTTATATGCTTCTGGAGCTTGCACTAGTGTACCACTACTACACAATTTAATTTAGTTTTGGGAAGAAATCTTACCCCTTATTTTAGTGAGATAATTATTTACACTTGATAATTTTTTTTCTTTTATCTTTATTGAATCTGTGGGTACTTGACTCCACACAAAGGATTTTGTTCGCTTTGGGGAGTCAGGCCCTCACGAATTTGTCATCTTCGACCAATGGGGCACGCTTGGGGGGTTTCATAGTCTCGGCCCCAAGGCATGGAATCCCACATCGGAAGGAGAACCCTCCCACTAGTGCTTTATATGCTTCTGGGCATCTCCATCACGGAACCGAAGGTTAAGAGGAGCAGAATCAGAAGAAGAGGAAGCTCCAGAACGCAGAGGGTTCCGAGCGGGAGTGGATTTACGTTTGGGTGCCATAGACACTACTAACGTAAAAGAATGAGAAAGAGATAGAGAAGGAGACAATCAGAAAAGTCCCAACACAGTTCAATAATATCAAATATGTTGAACAAGAAGTACGTATGCATGGGAATGCATGAGCATGTGACATGCAAAGGAAAAACATCATGGGCTCAGCCCAATCCAATCCTAGCAGCACACAAACATAAAACACACATCTAAATGCATGTAAATATCATTATAATGCAAATGAAATGTAATGTATGACATTTTGAAAACATTTAAGTACAAACCCAAACCAAAATTTGAAGAAAAACTCAACAATTTTGAAAAACCCCAAAAATTTCAAAAAATCCCAAAACTTAGGTTTTAAAACATGAAATGCATGAAAAAGGAAGGGAATAGTGATCTTACCAAGAGATTGAAGCAAGGAATGAGCAAGATCCAAGTGGGGTTGAAGATTTGAGTGAGAAATCAAGTTTGGGAGAGGAAAAGCCACGGACAGATCGAGAGAGATCGAGAGAAATGAGTTCAGAATCGCGATCTGCACTTAAATAGGCACCTCAGTAATTCTCGACAGCTGAGGTGTCGAGAGGTATCGAGAAAGCTGTCGACGGAGGTATCGAGGAATTGGCCTTCGACAGATGGAGGTATCGAGAGGTATCGAGGTGCAAGGCCAAATGGAGATTCAAGAAGCTCGATCGATCGACCAGGTATCGAGAATCTATCGAGGAGACAGAGACTTTCTCGATCGATCCAGAAGGTGTCGAGACAGGTGTCGAGATTGCGATTAGAAAAAGGCTTAGAAGCTCGACAGATGACCAGGTATCGAGGAGGTGTCGAGCCAACAGTGAAAAGCAGTTTTTCGAGAAGTGAAAAACACAAAAATAAATGCAATCCAACAAACACCTCAACCAATTATCCACTCAACATAAAAGGCTCTCAAAATCATCTCTCAACAAGAAATTTTAAGCACATAAATCCTCAGAAACAAACACACACACTAAACAAGTCTAACCAATTTTATATTTCAAAAACAAGTTAAGACAGTTTAGTGAGCATACATTAGCATATGTAAACACTTGTGATGGCCAAATCACATTGTACCTGCACATGTATCATAAGTAGCAATGAATATTGTGTGTTGTGTGTGAAAAACATCGCAAGATTGCATAAGTGTATACATATTATGATGATCTGAGATATGAGTAAATAACTTTTAACTCACACACAATCATAACTGTTTGATGGGGACTATTACCTTCAAGGTACATCCTATGACTCCTACATCTCCTAGAAAAAACGCTTGCAATCATGTTTAAAGCATTTTTAATCTTTTAGCTTTATATTTTCTTTGCATATTTTCTTTTAAACATATCATGCATGGGCATATAACGAGAGAAAAGAAATACCCAACATGTTAAGCATAGACATTGCACTTTTGCTATGCCGAAGCATACGGATGTCTTTGACACTGCACTTTTGTTATGCCGAAACATACAGGTGTCTATGACACTGCACTTTTGCTATGCCGAAGCATACAGGTGTCATACTATGATTGGCGGGCAACAGTGGTGAGATGGTCATTTATGCCTTTCTCTTAGGATTTTCTAGTCCTACCCGTCAAAAAGAGTGATATGAGTGTTAAGTTTAAGAGATAACTTAATCTTACTCATCACAAACAAGAGCCACAAAACTCACTTGCTTAGTTGTGCATAGAGATGCTCATCTAAGCTACAAGAGATACAAAGTTTAGAAAACTTTGTTTCATTGGCCATCCAAGGTACACAAATACCAAAGTACACATAACACACACTGTTTTTGTATTTTTTCAATTTTTCAATTTTTTTTTAATTTTTATTTCAAAAACAAAATAAATAAAACTGAAAATAAACAAACAAAAACATGTTATCAAAGCAAAGCAAAAACTAGACTGACTCAGCAGAAAAGAAAAACACACAAGCAATGCAACAAACAAGAAAAACAAGAAGGGAGAAGAAAGTGATGAAATCACTTAGAGTCTTTTTTCTTCCACACCTTGGAAGAACCTTTCCTTTGATTGAATCCTTGAACAGGCAGTGAGGGGGAAGAATTTAGACCGTTCAAGTTCGAAAGGAACATGAGGGCTTTCAGAAGATCTCCAAGAGGAGCAAGAGAGGATTGAAGCTGATTTTGGCTTTCAGATGATATCATGCCATTGCTCTGTTGAGTGGCTAACCGCTTATAGCAATTTGGTCGAGTATGACCGGCAGCTCCACAATAATGACAGAGATGCTGCTTCTTTTGTTTAGGCTTTTGAGAGTTAGCCTTCTTAGCCCTAGGGTTTTTAGCATCTTTCTTATCTAGCTTAGGGGGTGCTCCTAAGATAGATTTTTCCTTGTCTAAGTTCTCACTAGCTAATTTAGTTTTAACATCAATGTTCTCAATTTCAATGTTATTAGCAGGAGGAACAAAAACAGTATTGCTAGTAGAAGCAGAATTAGAGAAAGAAATACCATACCCCAAACTAGTTCGATCTGAAGCAGGTTTCTGATTGCTAAGCATCTCATCAAGCTTTGCAGTTGAGGTCCTCTCCAGTTGAGCTCTGACTTGAAACAGCTCCGCTTCAAGCTTCTTGGTCTTCTCGGCCAAAAAGTTGTTCTCAAATCTCAGTGCTCCAATAGTTTGATTTGCCTCATCAAACTTCGTGGACAGCTCTTCACGATCGAGTTCCACTTCACTGAGCTTCTTGGTGGCCAGCCTATATAATTTCTCATGCTTTTCAGAGAGCTTGTAAAGCTTCTCATAGGCTGAATGGATATCATCTTGATCATCCATCTTCTCAAATTTGGACTCCACCAATTCTTCTTCTTCATCCACTTCTTCAACAACCCCTTCAGTAGGATTGACTGTGGCAGTGAAGGCATTTAAAATTCCGTCATCTTCATTGTCGGAATCATCTTCAAGCTCAGTGTCACTTAGGGTTACAGCAAGGGCCTTGCTTTTCCCAATGCTCTTCAGATATGTAGGACACTCATGTTTCATGTGTCCGAACCCATGACACCCAAAGCACTTTGGTCCTGCGGGAACAGTATACTGACCGCCCTCCTTAGCATCTTTCTTCCCTTTGTCTTGGCTTTTAAACTGAAAAGAACTGAACTGACTGCGGTCCTTGTCAAAGCTCCTTCCATTGGCATTCTTCATAAACTTTTTGAACTGCCGAGTAATGTAGGACTTTATCTTGGAATCTTCATCATCAAAAGACTCATCTGTATCACTGCTCTTCGCCTTCAAGGCCATGCTTTTGCCTTTATTCGACTTGCCAATCCTAGATAACCCTATCTCATAGGTTTGCAAGTTTCCAACTAGCTCAGTCAAATGAATCTTATCTATATCCTTTGATTCCTCAATTGCCGTAATCTTGGCATGAAATCTCTCAGGTAGAGATCTGAGTACCTTCCTTATAATCTTGGGTTCAGGGATGGTTTCTCCAAGATTGAAGGCTGAGTTCACTATGTCCTTGAGTTTGGCATAGAACTCATCAAATGACTCATCCTCCTCCATCTTAATTTCTTCAAAGCTTGTAGTGAGTCTCTGAAGTTTTGAATCTTTGACAGCCTTTGTTCCTTCATAGGTTGTCTGGAGGATGGTCCAAGCCTTCTTAGCAGTTTCAGTTGAGGATATCTTCTTGAATTCCTCATTGGTGACTGCGCTAAATAGGACATTTAGTGCTCTGCTGTTGAAGTTAGCCGCCTTGATCTTAGCATCATCCCAATCGACCGATTCTTCTTTTGGCTTAGTCCAGCCAATCTCTACAGCTTGCCACACCTTCTCATCTAAAGACTGTAAGAAAGCTCTCATGCGTACTTTCCAGTATGCATAGTTAGTGTCATCAAATAAAGGAGGTATGATTAAAGATTGTCCTCTATCTATGACAAACAGGGGTCAATGGATCAACACAGCAAAGATTAAACCTAATCAGAGTGTGCCTGCTCTGATACCACTTGATAGGCCACAAACTGAATGACCCCTTGTGATAAAATCAATTAATTAATTAGTCAAGTTATTAATTAATCAATTTAGCATGCAAATACGTGGAAGCACAAACAAATCACCAAATACAAAATATGCAGCGGAAAAATAAATAACACGGTGATTTGTTTACGAATGGGGAAAACCCTAACGGCAAAAACCCCACCGGGTGATTTTCAGGTCACCACTCCCGAAACTCCACTATTATCAAATCAAGCGGTTACAAGTAAAGGAATCCCAAGTACCTTACCAACCTACAGTTGAACCCTTACCCCAATACCCAATTGTACTTGATCTGTAGTGACAATTTCCACCTTTGATGCATGGCTCCCAAGTACGTGACTAACCAATGCGCGGATCCCAGTACGCGACTTCAAACACCAACTTGAGAAGAAGAGGTTGGCTGCAAAGTTCTTCAATTCATCATACACAATGAAGATTAGGAAGATACTTGGTTACAAAACCCTATGGTGCACATACACAGCAACTTCTAGAGAGAAGATGAACTTAAGTTAAGAACTTCGTCTTTTGATCACAATTTGCTTGAACAAGGATTGCTCAATGCTTTTGCAACTTGTGTACCACTTGACGGCTCTTAAAACAATCCTTTTATATGTTTAGAGTTAGAAGAAAAGAATGCCCAAAAATACATTCACGGATCCCAAGAAAATCAGATCAGAAAATCTAAAATTATAAATCTTGACAGATAGCAGGTGTCGAGGTAGCTATCGAGCAAGTGTCGAGTTTTAATGAAATTGCACATCAGCTTGCTTTTTCTTGGACAGACTTGATGACTTCAACACTTGATCTTGAAACCTTGTTTCTTGAAGTATTAAAAACACCTAGAACTACCCAATTACAAGTAAAGTGTGTTTTGTCAAAAGGATTAGCCAATTTACATAAACAAGTGACATATGTTCTTAACAAGTGAACACATATATGTCCTAACATCTTTTCTTTCTAACTATCATGATAATTGGAAAAACTTAATCCGCACTATATTCTATCACTTTTGAATTTGATCATTACTTAAAAAAGAAAACATTATGACATAATTTATTTTAGGGGAAAAAAATGAAAGATCCTTGCTCTTGGTTGGTTTGGTAGAGAGTTATATAATAAAAGAACAATTTTTAATTAATAGTTTAATGTATCTAAAATGAAATTCTCTTACGAGAAAAATGTTTTGTCACAAATGACAAATTTTAATATATAAGTTTAAGAATATCTTAAAAATAAATTATATATATTTCATTACAAAATAGTCCTATAAAATTTAAAGAAAACCGTAGGACTTAAATGGGAAAAGATGCTTCTCCACCAAAATACACTGGTTCTTTGTCAACATTGAAACCATTATGAAGCAGTGGCCTTCTTTCACGCAAGGCCACATTGTAAGCTTCATTAAATTTGCAATTTTGTCACCGAATGCAATTTTGTCACCGCATCTCTCACAATGACAGTAGTTTGAGAGTGTAAAACTATTTTTGTGTTAATTTTTTTTTTTTTTTTTTTTTTTTTTTTTGTGGTTATGGGTTCAAATTAGAACCGTTAACAACTTATCATATATAATTTATTATAAAGATTATATAATACTTGTCTTGCTAATAAAAATTTTTGGCAAATATTATTCCACAAAACTGTTTCTTTTTATATATATAGTTGAGAGTGTAAAAAAAAAAAGAAACGGGTTTGAGAAAAGGACCACATATAACCGACAACACTAATAAATGAGCCACGTTCTACATTAATGTATTGATGATCTGTTACAGCGTTAGTTGGAGTTTGGATCGATATAAAATCACATCGCATTCAATTGGAAAGAAAAATAGGGGCACTGAGTAGAGACTAGAGTTATGTTATGTCACAGTCATTCATCTGTATTTCCTCAAACTGGTTACTTCCAACATTAAACCCGGTGGCTCTCACTAGCATTAAAGCATCCGCATTTGTATTTTATATCTCATCTTATTTTATCATTTTAAAAAGTTATTTTATCAATTATACTATACTATTTTATAATACACCTAACATTTCAACTTTTATTTTCTTATTCTACTGATTAAAATAATATTTCTACACAATAAAATAATATATCTCACAATTACCATCATTTACAATACAACACATTATTTATTCTTTCTCTCTCTTTATTTCTGTTCAACAACCACAATCACCACCACCGCCGCACTACACACACCTGACACCACCACCACCACCACCACCAACCCATAATCTACCGTCAACACCAAAAAAAAAAAACCCAAGTAGCAAACCCACACCGCCACCCACTGACCCAAAACCCACTCCGACGGAGCCACAGACACCCACCCCACCATCGGCCCACCAGCCACAACCACAAACCCCAGTAGCTGAACCAAAAAAAAAACACAATCCAACGCCAACGCAGCACCACCAACACAAATTAAGGGAAAAAAAAAAAAAAAAACCCACCAGATCACTACCACATCCACCGAGCGAAACCATCATCGGTGACATCGGTGATCTTGAGCAAAACCATCAACAGCGATCTTGAGCGAAACCATCATCGGCGACATTGGTAACCCACCAATCTCCACCGAGAAACCCACCAATCTGCACCGATCCGTACCCACCCCAATTGTACGATCCAGCCGCCTCTCTCTCCACCAATCCCCACCACACGTCCATCATGATCCCCTCCACTCTGGCACTCTTCAGCGCCTGCAAACTCGCATTCATCGCTTTCCACCTATTCACCACGTTGTTCATCATCACGCTATCCAACGGCATCATCATGGAGAGATCGGCTCGTGTCACGGAGAGATCGGCTTGGAGTTCTAGCGAGAGCTCCGATGTGGTGCGTGATGCTCAACACCATGGAGTATCTGAGAGTGTGATAGAGAAGAGGGAGAAAGAGAGGAAAGTGTGAGAGACAGAGAAAGACGAAGAGATAGATGAGAGATGAGAGAGAAAAAAAAAGCTGAATAAAATATTAATATTACTTTTGGCATAGTGCTACAATACCGTCTTACATGTAAGATGGTACTGTAGCACGATGCCAAAAAAATTTGCAATTTTCCACTTTTGGCCTTCCAGCTGCTCGGTGTATTTTGGGCTTAAATGCCAAATGTTGCTTGCATTTGACATTTCCAAGGCCGGCTGGAGATGCTCTTAAAACTAACAATTTGTTTTTAGGTAGCATGGTATAGCACGCATATCTCCAAGCCTCAAAGCGTATATATTTTTTAAAAATTTTAATTTACTGGGTCTTAATTCAAAATTAATCCTAATTTAATTTAATTTAACTTTGCTTACTATAAATTTAAATGGGCAAATCTCACTTCCTCTCCTACTACGTTGTTGTTGGTAAAACATTTTGCCAAATATTATTCCACGAACAGTTTCGTTTTATTAGTCGTATAGGTAGTTGAGAGGGACGGTGTGAAATGAAGAGAGAAATTAAAATGAAAGGTACATGCCAAGCCACGTTCCGAAAACAAGATTAACGTATTGACATCACATCGCAATTCAATTGGAAAGATAAATGTGGGGCGTAAGGCATGTCAGTCTTTCTTCTGTATTTACTCAAGACTGGTTCAACCCAACCCAAGTCTTCCTTCACAGCCACTTCGATCAATTTTTTCTTGATGTATACTGTTGACTATGTACAGTACACCTTGTTCATTTTATTTTCGCTGTTTCTCTGTAGTAATTGTATTTAAATAATATAGTTTAATAGAACATGCATATATTTGGCGTGGATGTTGATTTCTATAATCATGCATTTTGGATATGGATGGTAACATGAGTGTGATGGTAACATTATTTTTTTAAATGAATTCCTTCTTCTTCTTTTTCTTCTTTTTTTCTAACAACCGCATGTTAGTTCGGCCATGGATTTACGAGGCAAAAGCCGCAAGACCTCATACTTCTTTCAAACAGTCCAGAACTTTTGGCAAGGACACGGTCCTATATGGCTATATGTACCAAAGTGGTATCAACACCTGAGGATGGACCAAAGAGTGGTGCAGTTTAAGCAAAATGTCAATTCTCTCGTGACTAGTCAGCAACAAATGCTTCAGATAATCAGAGAGATCTATTTATGCCAAGCTTAAATAAACACCAAGTTAGAAAGCCAGGGGATTTGAATCGTGGTGGCCGACGTATAAAAGCTTACTAGCTGGTAAAGGTTAATACTCCATTGGCTTATGGTGTATTTATGTCTTCCGCATTGGCTTCGCACGTTAGAAAGCCAAAATTAAAATTTTTAAAAAAAATTCCCATTAAAAATAAAATTAAACCCATGCAACCCATGAGTTGACTTGCCCTGAGTCATTGCAGCATGTCAGGTATTGGTTGATCTGTTTTCATGCATGGGTTCAAAAATTTCTACCCATACCCATATTTTTCTCTTTGATTTGGGCTGGTTTAGGCCTGTTTACGGGTTAGGTCGGATTGGGTTTGTGCTCAACTTGCATCTGACCAGAGCAAATTAGGTGGACAGAATCTCAACCCGCCACTGACCGAGCGGATGATCGAATTGGGCAGGTTGAAACTTCAATAGGCAGCAGGCAGGTCGGTCGGGACCAAAGATCTGGAAAACGGTGAAAATCCGACATGAAATGGCGAAAATCCGACATGAAAACAGAGAAAAAATGGCCAAAATCTTTGAGGTCTCTCCAAATCCAGCCTAATCTAGGCCATTTTCAGTAAGATCTCGGCTAGATTCGGCGAAATTTCACTGAGATCTTGACAAAAATGGTCTAGATCTCGACGGATCTACCAAATATCGTTGGAAATCTTGTGTGTCGGTCAAATCGGTTTGATCGGATTTTGGAGAAGGAAAACCGACGTCTGACCTGCCAAACTTGGATTTTGGAGGAACAAAACCGTCGTCGACCACCGGAGAAATCGGTTTGGTCAGCGGCGGGTCGGGTTCAGTCAACGGCGATGGGTGGGTCGGGTTGGCTAGGTCTCTGGACAGCCCTAGGCTGGTTAATGAGTTTTAGTCTAAAATTGTTAAGTCAACAACATATTATCCCAAGACTGGGCAGTAATGATTCGAGACCGAGAACACAAAATCCTTTGGTTCTCTCAAATATGTCTAGAATGCTTTAATTAGATTTTCTTATTATTTTTTATATAAGATAGAATTCTACTTTAACATAATCTAAGTGTATGTGTGTGAATCTCCCTCCTAAAGACTTGAACCCTAACCCTTATTTCCCCACACTTCACAAACACTTATACTTATAGAGTGACCATTGCGCCAAGAGTGCACAGTGGTTAATTAGAATTTTGGATCCTTTTTACAAAATATATATTTTGTGTTTATCAATAGTTTTTGTCATTTTCTAATCATCTCTGATGAATGCAATGTTTGAGTTTGTTAGTTGGAGATTCACTCTCATTTAAATCCTCAAATGTTTTCCAATTTCTGGTCAAATGTAAAACACATGACATTTATTTAAATTTGTATATTGTTTACATGAGTATTTTTTTCTAAGAATATTGAATTTATTAAATTTCATGTGTCTTACATTTATATTTATCTATACATATCTAAAAGTTAAAACGTAAGTTTAAGCTCTTGAGAAAATCGGTAATTTAATTTTTCTATCGTTGATCTCAAAAAAAAGAAATTAAAATGTAGTATTTATTGTTGCTATTCTCCTGTTGTGCCATCTAATCCATCACATCATTTGCCACATAATCATTCTTTTTATTATTTATTTCTAGTTTTTTTTTTGACAATATTAAATATATAAATAGAATGACTTTACATATTCATCTACTTTAATTTAAATGTTTGTAACAAAAAAATGAAATCAATGAAGAATCAAAAACCAAAAAAAAAAACAAAAACAAATCTACACATATCTATAATCTATATATCTATATTTATATCTATATCTATATCTATATCTATATATCTATATCCATATGATAACTAATAGCCGAAACATTTGACTTTTTGTTGACCGCTCCACATTGCGCTACGTGACTACATAAATTGCAGCCACATTTACATTTTAAAACACTGAACTGTTGTGCCTTTTCAATATGTCTATTCACAATTACACATATTTCGAACTAGTGCCAGTACCTATAAATAGGCATCCCTCATTTAATTTTAAAAAGTTCATTTTTTCATTCATTCATAAGAGTCTTCAGAGAGAGAGAGAGAGAGACAGTTCTATTCGTTGTGCACGGAGATTACAGTGCTTCTTCTACGTGTTGTTCATCATTTTATCTTGGTCAGTTTTATATCAACCATTCTGTATTCATTTGGTCTGTAAGTTTTACTTTATTTCTCTTATACATTCACACACAAATTTGTACATATACTGTTTATTGGCTATATAAAATAATGCCACATATATGCTTTAAAACTCCAAATAGTTTTGATTTTTTCTTTTTTCCGTTAAGTTTCAGTATTGTGCCTTGTTATTTTTTTCATTAAGTTTCAGTATGTACTCATTGTTTCAGATAAGATGCATATATTAAAATAAAAAAATTTCATTGAGAAGAAAAATAAAAGAAAAATACTTGAAAATTGTAAAAGAAAACTGAAGTAAAAAGAAAGAAGTGAATGATATATCAATATCACACTTTGAAGAGGGAAAAAATACGTTGACAGATCCAAGTGAAGTTGAAGGACGGGCCCATTATGTGCAAGACCTGTTGATGACGGATTCATCGTGAACGGACTCAACCTAGACGGATCTGTTTGCCACGTGTCAGACAGAATCCCTAGATGGGAATACTTGCGGCACACACCACAGAATCCTAAGGTAAATAGAATCCTAGCGCAAATAGGGTTCTAGAAGCTGCACGCATTAATGAAGATCTTCTCTATAAGGAAAAAGACTTGTCCATCATATTTAGGATTTCTCAAGAATATTCCTACAAGGAAAGGACTTCGACTCCAAGTAAAAGAGGTCAACCTTCTGCTACTATAAAAACCCAAATACCCTCACAAATCGAGGTACGCATAATTGACCCTCTCTAGCACTCTGGACTTGGAAAAGATTCTAACTTGACCTTCGGAGGGTATTTGGCCGGCACCACACCGGTGCTCTCTGTTTAGGTATTTCTCCTTTCTTGTGTTGTGCAGGTTTCTGAGCGTGCGAGTATCATGTGGCTCACTGGTGATTTTTTTTCCGGCATCATCATGCTTGAATAGGATATTGGTATATGTGAATGGTATATGGGCATGTGGCTTGATTTTTTTTAATAAAAAAATGATTTTCTGTCTATTATGGAATACAAAGAAGCAATTTTTATAATTCTTTTTCAGTAGGTACTGATTACGTTTAATACAATTTAATATCTTTGATGCTATCCGTTGATCTTTATTCATACTTAAAAAATTATTTGTCACTATTAGGGCGGGGTCAGGGGGCAATTGCCAAATGAAGAAGTTAAGAAAGGTGAAAGAGAGAAACTTGAAAAGAAGTTACCAAATGAAGAAATTGTTTAGTATTATTATTGCTACTCTTTGTCAACATTGAAACCATCATGGAGCAGTGGCCTTCTTTCATGCAAGACCACATTGTAAGCTTCATTAAATTTGCAATTTTGTCACTAAATCTCTCCTAACAATGTGAGAAATGTTATATTCATAATATTTTTACAATAAATTTTAAGTGACAAGTTGTTATTGATGGGCAAAAAAGTAATTTTAATGGTAAGTTCAAATTAGAACCCATAACAATTTATTACTTATAATTTATTATGAAAATATTATGTATATAATACTTCTCTTGCTAATAAAAATTTTGGCAAATATTATTCCACAAATTGTTTCCTGTTATTGGCCGCATATGTAATTGAGAGTGTAAAAAAGAAAGAGAAAAAAAAAAGAAAAGAATATATGGTATGAGAAGAGGACCATATACCCCTGACAACACTTATAAATGAGCCACATTCTACATTGATGTATGAGAAATGCTATGTCTATAACATTTTCACTACCAATCCTATGTGCTAGGTTGTTACAGATTGTTATTGGTGGGGTAGAAAAGTAATTTCAGTAGTAGATTCAAATTAGAATCAATAACAACTAACTACCTATAATTTGTTGTTTTTAACTCTTTATCTCAGCCACAAAGAATAATTACAATCTCCACAAAAAAAAAAAGGCCTGAATTTATTTGGCATAAACAATTTCTTTTTAAATAAATGGTTTTATTTTTATTAGATGGGAGGATTGCGGAGGGGGACTAAGGCCCATGCCCTGGATTATTCAAAACCCTTCATTTCCTTTTATTTTATTAACAAATTAATCAAGTTAGGAGCAAACTTTACTTAATTGGCCCCTCATAATTTTTCAAAATCCCCCAACTCTCCTTTTTTTTTTTTAATTAACAAAACATTTTTTTAATAGATATGATAAAATTTCAACCTATAATGACAAGAGATTTTATCAATTAAGCTAACTAGAACTGATAAAAACTTTTTAAAATTAATCTAAATTTTATTTTATATATATATTAAAAATGTACAAATAATCATTTTTCATTTACAGAGAACTTTGCCCTATTTAAGAAAAGAAAGGAAAGGAAAGGAAAAAAAAAGTAATATCCATGAAAGAATTTTTTTTTTTTTAGAGAGTTTCAACCTATGACGTCTCTCTGATGATAAAGAGGTATCATCAGATCTTTTATTCAATTATAGAATTTTTTACCAATTGAGTTAATTGGAACTCACTAATATACATGAAGGAAAGATATAATGAAAGAGAACTCTTACAGTCTTCCCTACTTCTTTTTGATAATAAAAAGCTTTTACCTATTTCTAGTATTCCAAACCTAATAATCAGTCCATGGTATGCTTCTGCGAAATCTCACATGCTTTCCTTTTTGATAATAAAAAGCTTTTACCTATTTCTAATATCCAAACCTAATAATCAGTCCGGAGTAAGCTTTTGCCAAATCTTACATGCTTTTTAGTCGTTGCTAAAAAAATAAGACACAGAACGAAGGTTAAAAAAAAAACACACACACACACGTTTGTGCTTTTTTTTTTAGTAGAATATATTTTATGCATTAATCATAAAGAACTAAGCAAAAAAGGAAAAAAGAAAAAGAAAAAGAAAAGAATGCATTAAAGTCAAATATGCACATAAATTGAACAGGAAAAAAAAGGGCATCTACTTACATGGCAAAGGTCATGAAGGCACATATATTCCCTGATTTTCTTCCAGTATGCCACCAATTCATCACTTTGTTAAGATAACAATGAGTTTAGTATCAACAATTTGTGAATTCATTTTGATCGGCCATAAAACAAACACTAATACTTCAATTATTGATATGATAATAGTAGGGATGGAGCTATAACTTAGAGTTAGGGAGGCGGCTTTACTGCTGGTTGAGTACAGTGACTTCTGCCTCCGACTCTGTTGCTGCTTAGCTGTTGACGGGTTTTTTTTTTTTTTTTGATGTGTGCAATGTTGCGTAAGGAAAATATTATTTTGTTTAAAATTTTTTAAAAGGTCAGGTCGTTTGTGTTTGGGTAAAATTGGTTGATTAGGCTTCTCTTTTTTTTCTTTTTTTTTACTATTGGTAATTTTGGTTGTTGGAATATTTTTTTTTAGACTTGTATATTTTGTTTTAGATGTTGGATCTATAAATTTTTTAATGGTCTTTAAAATTAGGAAAATGCTAGCGTTACAAATTTTTTTACAAATTGCTGATGTGATAAGTTATTATTAGTAAGTGAAAAAATAATGTAAATGGTGGGCCCAAATGTGAATCAATAAAAATTTGTTACTTTAACAATTTGTAAAATTGTTGTAGAAAAATTTGTGACTATAACAATACTCTTAAAAGAATCAATGATATTGTTAAGGAGGCAAAAGTGTAATTTTATAAAACAAAATTGCCAAAATCAGTACCAATATATTTAATAACATTTTTTAAAAAAATGATTGGGGCAAGTCCAACCATGGATAATAATATTGCAATTTGATTTCACTTTCACCTCCTTGATTTTGTCAAGAAATTTTTAGAATTTAAAAATGGTAGAAGGTGAGGATTATGAAAAGACATTGAAAAGTTTAGATTAATTTAAATTGTCTCCCAAAAAAATCAAAGGCATGCGCCTGTCAAATAAAAGAGAGAGAAAGAATACCATCAAATTCCGATTACATACTAACAAAAATAAACTAAATGTTAGTGACAAAACAAATACCAATTCCAAGAAAAATGAGATATGTTATATGTCTGTGTGTGACTGTGTATGCAAGTAAGAAAAGAGAAAATTATCTCATCAATGCCAGAATAACCTAATTATCATGGAACACACAAGTTCTACCATACTTATGCTTTAGTTATCAACCGGATGATAGGTTGGTTTATGAGTCATGGCCAAGATTATACAAAAAGGTGAATTTTTTTATTTATTTCGAGTATTGCCAGTAAGGGATGAGAGATATGTGAAGATATTGGTACTAATTTGATTGTGATTGATTAAGCATTAGTTCTGTTATTTTTTTATTTTTATTTTTTTAAAATTGTCGCTAACTAACTTCTTCTATATTCAGATAATTGTGTTTCTTCTTGCTGAGAAAGTAGTTTAAACTTCATCTTTCGTTGGTAGTAAACATATCTTTATTATTCTGTCATATTTTGTGCCTCTTGCCATAATATTTTTGTAACAGCAACCTTTGCCGTAAGCACGTGACCAAAATCTTGGTGAAGAGATCTTAGCTTGCACACAAGCTGGCTTGAGGTGGGTTTCAATCGAGCTAGTCCCGACTCTCCTACCCCAGAATTATTGGGTCACAGCACAGCAGGAAGCAATCCAGCACAGAAATTCAAAAAGGCCCACCACAATATATATATATATATATATATATAAAGGGAAAAGTTAACGAATGCCCTAAGGGTACTTGTTAATGAACCATTTTAAGAGCATCCACATTGGTGGAATCATAAATTTAGCAATAGCATCACAAAAAGCTACTTTATCTATTTTACCATATCGTTTTACAAAATACCCAACATCAGTGGTTTATTTTAACTTTCAACACAATAAAATAATGGTGAAAACACTATTTTGGTTCCTACATTTTGGGACCATAATCAATTTGATCACTACATTTTAGTAGCAATCAATTTGGTCCTTACTATTTTTAACTTGCACTCAATTGAGTCTCTATCGTTAACTCACTAATAGAAAATACTTATGTGGCAAACGGTTTATATAGTTGGCATGTTTAATATTAAATTATATGCTAATATGTCTAAATTTGAGTGGTTAATATGGTCACATCAGTGCTTAAATGGAAAAAAAAATACCACATCAGCTTTTAATAATATATATATATGTTTACCAAATTTTTTCCTTTTCTCTATTTTTTCTTTTTCTTTTTCTTTTAGAAACCCACAGCCTCACAAAAACTGAAAAACACGTATGAATCTTTTGTTTTGTTTTGTTTTTTTCATCTCTCTAGAGTCTAGTGGTTAATCTTTTGTTCTAAACCCAAATCCTCCAAGCCACTCCCCTTCATCTCCATTGAATCAACTACATCTTCTTCCACCATTCTCTAATCAAAATCTCTCATTTTTTCTCTTACAAAGATCCATCCCTTTTCTATTAAAGCTGATCTTTGTGAAAGTCCTAACCGGCAAATACCATCCATTTGGAGGTGGAAACCTCCAATATGATCCAAGATGAAGAAGTCATCCCCCAATCAACAGCATTTAATCTTCGCCAGAAAGCAATCAGAATGTACTCTCACTGATTACAACATCTAGAACGAGTTCATACGCAATGCGGCGACGATGCGAGGCTAGATCCTTACGGGTTAGGCTTGAGATGAGGAAATCTGGATTAGAGGATTTGCAGTCGATCTGTGGCCATGGTCCGGGCTCCGTGGTGGATCTGTGGTGTTGGGCAGTTGGGTTGTGGCGAACACTGAATATCGGTTTAGTAAATCTGGGTTTGGGTTTTAGTTTGAATTTGGAGATTTTGGCTAAAATTTATGGAATTTATTCGATCTTTCTTGATTAATGGTATAAAATTCACTGTGATTGAAAGCCAAATAGAAGGTTAGAATTTAGAAACAATGTGATCTATGTTGATTTGAAACTCTCGGACTATATTAGTGTTTGATTATCTAGAAATTGCATGAAAAGAATTAGAATGAAATTCTGTTTGGTTAGCAAGAAATTGCAAGAAACCAAAATAATAATATTCAGAAAATAAAAACGAAATTTTGTAGAGCCATTTGAACTTCTACATTGCAGTAGATCCATGGTTGAACCACAATGTGAGAAGGCGAAGTATATCCTGTAAACAATCATCAACACCTTTAGCATTTACTGCACATGCTATTGAATGAAAATATAAAAAGACATCACTACTGCGGTATTGAATTGAAAGATTGTAAGAATATTAAAAGAAGAAATAAAGTAAAGAAAAGAAAAAATTTGGTACAAAAAATTATGAACAAATTTTCTCTCCAAACTTCTCATATATCTACGGGTGTCCAGACCTGACCGTGACCCATCGAACCGACCAACCTGCCCGATCCCCACCCGAGTTCAGCCAGAACCGATGCTCCCGTCGGTCGGTTTCGAGTTTCCGCGCTCAAGGCCCGACGCCAGCGGGTCGAGTGGCGGGTTTTCTTCTCCAAAACTCGAGCCACCCGACCCGACGAAGGTTATATACAAATCCAGCGAAATCACACTCAAACCCGAGGAGATCCAACGAGTTCTCAACCATATTTGGTGAGATTTAGCCAGATCTGGCCATTCCCAGCAAATTTCAGCGATTTTGGTGCAGATTTCGGCGATTTTGATGTAGATCTGGTGAGTTTTTACAGATTCCGGCGATGATTTGTAGATTCCGGTGATAATTTGCAGATTTCAGCGACGATTTTGCAGCTCCTGCGACAATTTTGCAGCTCCGACGATGACCCGATCTCCACCTGAACCTAAAACCGATCCGACCGATTGATGCCGGCGGTCGGTTTTGGGTCACTCTTCTGTCCACCCGACGCTAACGGGTCAGGTTCAGGCTGGGTCGAAAACCGACCCGACCCGACCCGTGGACACCCCTACATATATCTCTATGTTGAGTGTGAATTTTGAAAATCTAACCGTTAGATTGCATATTCTTATTATATTCTTCATGCAAGTAAAATTTCAAGAAAATCAAAGATCAATTGCTATCTCATCAAACAAATGTTAAAATTTCAAATTTTTATGATCTAAAATTGTGTATAAAAAATAAGTTTAATGATCGAATGGTAAATAATATCCAATTTGAACGAAATTTGATATGCATGATAAGAACATAAGGAACATGAAATTCAACAGTTAGATTTTCAAAATTCACACACAAAAAAGAGATATATGAGAAGTTTGAAAAATTTCTCTCCAAACTAGTTTGGAGAGAAACTTTATTCAAAATTATTATTAAAAGCTGATGTAGTATTTTTTTTTTTTTTTCCATTTAAGTGTTGTGGCCATATCAACCGCTCAAATTTAGACACATCAACATCTAATTTAATATTTTAATATTAGGCATGCCAACTGTACAAACCATTTGCCACGTAAGTATTTTTTGTTAGTGAATTAACGGTAGGGACTAAATTGAATGTAAGTTGAAAATAGTAGGGACCTAATTGATTGCTACCAAAATGTAATGACCAAATTGATTGTGAACCCAAAATGTAGGAACCAAAATAGTGTTTTCACCTAAAATAATATAATATAAATAACATAATAAAATAATATATCTACTACAATAAACAACAACCACCATTACCGACACAATAAAATAATATAACTTTTTAATAAAATAGCAAATACACCATTACATCATGTTCTTTTTTATCTTTGGTGGCTTTTTAGTACCACCAATACTAATGCTCTAAAAACACTCACAGCAGTGAAGCTAAATAGCTATATAGTTATTTTAACTCCACCAAAACACAAAAATCCACACTACAGTAGTGGAGCTAAAGGTTTTTTTTTTTACCTTCATTGCTACAATGCATAGTTATGTATAACTGTGCACTGTAGCTGAGAGCTAAAAAAAAAAAAAAAATTTATTCCCAGCCTAGATTAAAATAATATACGTTTGTTTATTTATTTTTACATTCTTTTATTCTCACCGTGCGCCTCTCTCAGTGCCTCTCTCTCTGTCTCACCTTCTCTCAAAACTCTCTAAAGCTCACTCTCTCAAACTCTCACCTCTCTGTTTCACCGCCACCGGCCCAACTTATCCTCAACGTCACCGCCACCAAAGCTCGACGTCACCGACCCACCAACTGTCCCAAGCCGCCAATCAACCTCAGACCCATGCCGTCAATCCGCCTCAGACCCACTTCTCTTCCACCGATCCACTTCAAGTTAGTTGTCTCTATCTTTTTCATGTGGATGCTTGGGATTTTTTATTTGGGTATAACATCAAAGAATGTGGGATTTTTGATTTGGGTATAACATCAAAGAATGTGGTCAGTGATTTCTTTTTCTTGTTCTTTCAGTTTATTATTTTAGATGCAATACTTTTTTTGCTGTTCTTGCTCAATGAAAAGTTTTGTCATTTGATCTCAGAGCATCCATTCGTTTTGATTCAGAGCATCCATGAATGGACAAAATGTATTTGTATTGGAATGTATTGGCAATTTTCTGTTTGCAGGAATTTGTTGTGTAGTTTTCTTGTAATAGAAGTTCTTGTCCTAGTTTTATGTTCTGTTGCACAAAACCATAAACAGAAGCACACAAAAAGGATTTCTTGTGGTCATTTTAATGAGAAATTGTTAGTTTGGTTTTGAGATGCTCAAAAATGAATTTGTTGTTTTCTTTATCAGTGGGATTAAGCTACATGTCAAATTAAGTATTTATGCATAATCATGTTCTAGGTATTTTAAGTTTTGATATAAATGTTAGTTTGGAAATTTTCTATGTGCAGGGAAGTTTACATTTTTTTTTTTTCTAATTTTATGGAGTATTGTTCCAAGATTGCTTCCGGACAATTGAGACGATAATAAGCTATCATGACGATTGAGAATTTTTTTTTACTCAAAAGATAAATTTGTATATATATAATTTGGGGTTAAAATAAAATATTATTGTTACTCTAGTTTCTTATTTGCTATCATGATGATTGAGAAATTGTTTTAGTTAAAAAAAAAAATGTATAAGTATAATTTGGAGTTAAAAAAATCACTTGTTAACACTAGACGATTATTTGCTATCATGTGGCGGCGGCGGCGGTGGAAGAGTTGGTGGCGGCAATAGTGATTGCAGTGGCGGTGGAAGAGTCAGTGGTGGCGGCGGTAGCGGCAGCGATAGCGGTTGCGGGTGGTTGTAATTGTTGTTTATTGTAATAGATATATTATTTTATTGTAGTAGATATATTATTTTATTGCGATATTTATATTATTTTATTGTATTGAAAGCTAAAATAGATCCATTGCTGCAGCATGTGAGTAGGTAAAATAGATAAAGTAACTTTTTGTGGTGCCAAATAGCTAAATATTTAGCTGCACTACTATGGATGCTCTAAGAAAGTTTTTAGGGGGAAAAAATAATGTTTTGACAGCTTTTTTAGTTCATCATAAAACTGATATAAAAACTTTTCCTAAATGGTTTATTAACCATTATCCAAAAATGGAAAATTATTAGGTACTCTCAAAGTATTATAAATACGTAGTCTCCCTCTCACATGAATGGTGGGTCTCACCATGAATTTAATTAGTGAGACCCATCATTCATGTGAAAAGGAAGAAGTACGTATTTATGGTACTCCGAAAGCACACAATAATTTTCCTCCAAAAACACCTGTTAACCTGACTTATATTAAATAATCTCCGCTTAACCATTGGTAATAAATATTTTCCCTTTCACCAACAGAAAAAAAAATTCCCGATATTATTCAACAACAGTCTCCTTCTATATGCCGTATAGGTCGTTGAAACCTGAGAGTCTGAAAGGAAAAGAGATAAAGAAGAAAGGTATGAGAAGAGGACCACATTCAATTGAAAAGATAAATGAATGGGCCTTACGAGAGCATTCGCAGCAGTACATCTATAATTTTAGCTATTTAGCACTAATAAAAGTTACTTTATCTATTTTACCTACACATATGCTGCAGGAGTGGTTCTATTTTAGCTTTCAATACAATAAAATAATATAAACATCACAATAAAATAATATAATACCCCTATAATAAAATAATATATTCCACTACTCAAAAAACGTCAACAAACCAACCACACCCACCTCTGCCATCAGCCACGGCCACAGCCACAACCCCAACCACCACCACCACCACCACCACCGGCCACAACCACCACTCTACTTTGGCAACCACAACACAACATAAAAAAAAATAATAATAATAAAAAAAATAAAAAAAAAAAAACCAAAACCACAACCACAATCACAAATTCCACAAACACCATTTCTATTCTCAATTCATTGAATCAATCACTTCTAAACAACGATTCTAGGCACCGAGCTCCTGGCCGAAGCTGTGGGACCCAGATTCTCGATCTTAACCATGGCGGAGGAGCTCAGATTCTCCGCCTTGATCTTCGTGTTTCGAGCGGAGCCGAACTGGAGCCTCCACTTGCGTTGGTGGCGTCGAGGCGAGCTTTGGTGAAGGTGCGAATGGTCTTCATCGGAGTTTCAGCGTTTGCGGCTTCGGGGGCTTTCTCGTCGGAATCGTTTATAGATGTGCACTTTAGTTGAGGAGCTAAATCTTTTAGATTTAGCTCCACTGCTGCATGGTGTTTTTTGTGACTAAGAGCTAAAAAAATACCATTATACCTTTATAGCACCACTGCTGCAAATGCTCTGAGAAGAGGACCACATAGGCACATACTGACCTGACCACGCTAATAAATGATCTGTCGGTAGAGCAATTTGGTACAGAATTTGCTAGAGTTTGGTCCAATATCATAATGCATTCAATTGAAAAGATAAATGAATGGGGCCTTAAGTATAGTAAAATAGAGTTATTGACTTTATGTTTATGTCAATATTGCACCTGAATTTCAAAACTGTACCTTTCCTTTTTATTTTATTAACAAAACTAATCAATTTAGGAGCAATTTTTAATGACCCCTGATAATTTTTCAAAGTCCTCCCTCTCCTCTTATTTTTGTTAACAAATCTTTATTTTTTTTTAATAAATATATTGAAATTTCACCATATAACGACAAGAAACTTTACTAATTAAGCTAACTAAAAATTACAAAACCAACTTTGACGTAGCAGTCTTTAAAGCAACAAACTCAGCAAGTATTGGCGTGATCATCAGAGATAGCACTGGGGAAGTAATTGGAGCTTTATCTCTTCCAATCCTAATCTTAATCAGTAGTTGAATTGAAGGCACTTGCTTGTCGACAGACAGTTCAATTTGCTTGGAAAATTAGATTAAGGAGGGCGACTTTTGAATGCGACTTATAGTTATCCAAGCCATTACTTGTGGGGATCCCAATTTTTTGCCATTTGGAAATATCATTGATGATATTCTATATCAGTCTCTCTGTCTCTGCTTTTCAATTTTCAGATTTTTGTCATGTTAAACACAATTGTAATATTGTGGCTAATGCTCTAGCAAAAAAGGCCAATTAAACAGTGTATGGGGCCGCCCTGAGGATATTGCCCCTCCAGTATTATTTGATGTTCATTGAGTTTTATGAATAAAGCCCCAGGCTGTTCCTAGTCTAGTTTCTCAAAAAAAAGGAACCCGTAAAATATACAAGCACTCATTTTTCATTGAACGAGAACTGTTACCTATTTAAGCAAGAACAGAAAAAAATATATATATACATGAAAGAAAAATTTAATAAGAGAGAACTCTTAGCTATTTCTTTTTTATAGTAAAAAGCTCCTATTGCCTATTTCTAATATTTCAAACCTAAAAATCAGTCCGTAGCACACACTGCTACTACTCTACGAAATCTCATATGCTTTTTAGCCTCTTGCCAAAAAATGACAGAGAATGAAGGTAAAAAAAAAAAAAAAAAAACATACACACGCACACACATATTTGTGCATTAATCGTAAAGAAATATACTAAAGTGAAATATGCAAATAAATTGAATCCAAAAAAAGAAAAAAAGAAAATGACATCCACTTACATGACAATGGTAATGAAGGCACAAATTTTCCCTGATTTTCTTCCAGTATGCCACATGAGTTCATCACTTTTTTAAGACAATAATGAGTTTAGTATAAAAAATTTATTAATTCATTTTTATCAGCTATAAAACAGACTAATAAGTTGATTAGTGATATGATAATACTATAGTAGTACTGCAATTTAATTTCACTTTCACCTACTTGATTTTGTTGAGACATTATTAGAATTTAAAAATGATAGAAGGTGAGGATTATGAAAAGACATTGAAAGGTTCAGATTAATTCAAATTCCAATTACATACTAACAAATACAAAATGAATGTTAGTGACAAAAAAAATATATATATATATATATATATATCAATTCCAAGAAAAATGAGAAAATGTCTGTGTGTTTGCAAGTGAGAAAAGAGAAAATTATCTCATTAATGCCAGAATAGTCTAATTATCATGGAACACATGAGTTCTACCATGCTTATGCTTTTGTTATCAATCAGATGATAGGTTGGTTTATAAGTCATGCCCAAGATTATACAAAAAGGTGAATTATGTATTTATTTATTTCGAGTATTTCCAGTAAGGGAAGAGAGATATGTGAAGATAGAATTTATAGAATTTAATGGAGAAATAGAAATAGGTTGAGAGTGTTTATCTGACACCATAAACTTCAATTTTTGGTTTTCAACTTAAACATTTACTCCTCCCTATACTAATTTAATTTTGAAAAACAGTTCCAAATTATTCCTACAATAAGTGAACAAACCATTTAGCACAACATCCCATACAATACAAATTTTTGAGGCATTTTATCAAACACAAATAATGTTCCAACCACTCCCTGCATTTATGTGATCAGAGAGCGACCCAGAAATAAATTCAACTTTGATGTTGAAATTTCTCAAATTCCTACCAAAATACTTAGAATCAAGTCAAATTGGCATCATGTCTGTGAAACTTTCGGTGTGGAGAGACTTTTCCTTAGCTTTTATGTCCCAGTATTTCATCATTATTTTCCTTCGTTGGATCAAAGATAGTGACTATACACTCAATTATTGAGCAGTACTGGGGCCTTCCTTCACAGCCGCATTAATCTTCCTCCTCTCACTATCAGCTAAGCTTGCTACGTTTTCTTTCATCCAACAAGAACAAATGGCCGATGCAATCCTCTATGGCGTTGTGCAGACGATCATTGGAAGCTTGGGCTCTTCCACTCTCAATCAGATCGGATCGATCTGGGGTGTCAATGATGAGCTTGAAAAAATGAAAAACACTATTTCCACCCTTCAAGCTGTACTTGAGGATGCAGAGGAGCAGCAGGTCAGGAACCACCAAGTCAAGGACTGGCTCGTGAAGCTCAGAGATGCAGCTTTTGATGCGGATGACTTGTTGAGCGAGTTCTCCACTTATGTGTTGCAGCAAGAGGTGATGGATGGTCATAAAATTGTAAAGAAGGTACGCACTTTCTTTTCTAGTTCAAACCAGCTTGTCTTTGGTAATGAGATGGCTGGCAAACTAAGTGCTATGAGGGAGAGGTTTAATGATATAGCGAGTGATAGGAACAATTTCCAATTGATAGAGCGTCCTTTAGAGACACGGGCTGTGAGTAGGGAGAGGGAAACTCACTCGTTTGTACGTGACAAAGAAGTTATCGGGAGAGAGGAGGATAAGAAGGCCATCATAGGTCTATTGCAAGACTCTGATGTGAAAGAAAATGTTTCGTTCATATCCATAGTAGGAATTGGTGGGCTAGGGAAGACCACACTTGCTCAATATGTATACAATGATGAGGTAGTCAAGGCTCATTTTGAGTTGAAAATCTGGGTGTGTGTTTCTGATGTATTTGACGTGCAAAAAATTGTTGAAAATATAATTATATCTGCAACTAGAAAAAAACCTGAAAGCCTTATAATGGAACATTTGCAAATTGAACTTCGCGAAATTCTTAATCAAAAGATGTATTTACTTGTGTTGGATGATGTATGGAATGAGAATGAAGAAACATGGGGTAAATTGAGAACTCTTTTGTTGGATGGTAAAAGGGGAAGTAAGGTGGTGATAACTACCCGGACTAAATTGGTTGCACATATTACCAGCCCAATGTCGCAATATTCTCTAAAGGGCCTGTCAGAGGATCAGTCTTGGTCATTATTGAAGCAAATGGCATTTGAAGAAGGGCAAGAGACCATCAATACTAACTTTAAAGCAATTGGTATGGATATAGTAAAAAAATGTAAGGGAGTGCCTCTTGCTATAAAGATAATAGGACGGGTCTTAAATCACAAAAAAACAGAAGCTGAATGGTCATACATCAAGAATATTGAACTCACAAAGGTACCTAAGTTGAAAGATAGTATTATGCCGGTTTTAAAATTGAGTTACGATTATCTCCCATCACATTTAAAATGTTGTTTTGCATATTGTTCATTATTTCCTAAAGATTGTTTGATCGATAAGTTGACATTGATACAATTATGGATATCACAAGGTTTTATCCAATCATCAGAGGAGAGCCATGAACTAGAGCATGTTGGCAATGAGTACTTCATGGAGCTACTTTGGAGATCCTTCTTCCAAGAAGCAGAAGAAGATGGAGGCATGGATAGGGGGTTTAAAATGCATGACTTAATCCATGATCTTGCACAATATGTATCAGAGACTGATTGTACACTGGTTGATACAAGTGCAAAAAATGTGAAAGAAAAAGGACACCATCTATCGTTTTCATTTTACAATGTTTCATTCTTTGAGGAGAATTTAAGCAAGTTGGTTAAAGCAAACAAGATACGAACATTTATATTGGTGAACAATAATTGGGCCTATAGTCAGGGAAGAATTGAAGAATCAACTCTCGAAAAACTTATTTCTAGTTTTAGATATTTGCGTGCATTAGACCTACATGGTTTAAATATGAAGATGTTGCCAGATACCACAGGTACTTTGATGTGTCTTAAGTACCTTGACCTTTCCTCTAATGATATTGAGGTTCTCCCTAGTTCTATTACAAAATTGGTGAATTTGCAAACATTAAAGCTCTGTCAGTGTGAAAAGCTTAGGGAGTTACCGATAGATATTCAAAAAATGGTCAGCCTCAAGCACCTTGACATAAATTGTTGTAAGAATTTGACTCATATGCCATGTGGATTAGGGCAATTGACTTCTCTTCAAACATTAACCTTATTTGTTGTGAGTAAGGGTTCTTCCAGTGGACTAGTAGAATTAAACAAGCTAAACGGCCTGCGGGGAAAAATAAAGATTAAAAATTTGGCATGGGTGAAAGATGCCACCTCAGAATTCAAGGTTGCAAATTTGAAGGAGAAGGAACATCTCAATGAATTGGGATTATACTGGAATCCGGAGGGTTATGATGGCGTAGATGCCAGTGATGATGAAAATTCCATGGATGGCCTCCAACCACATCAAAGTTTAAAATCTTTGGCAGTGGAGGGGTACACGGGTGTGAGGTTTTCTAGTTGGCTTTCATTCTTAACAAATCTCGCTGAATTAAATATATCTAATTGTAAGAAGTGCCAATATTTGCCACCGTTGTATCAACTCCTAACTCTCCGTAAACTATTTATTTGGGATATGGATGGTCTGGAGTACATGACAAAGGGGGATATGAATGATGAGATATCTACTTCACTGGCATCACCATCAACATTTTTCCCATCCCTTGAGACACTCGAACTCTGTTATTGCCTGAATCTAAAGGGATGGTGGAGGAGTGTGGATAAGGGGAATGAGGCAACAACGACATCAACAATATCATCATCATCATCAACTAATCACTATCACCAACACATGCCGTACTTTCCGCGTCTTTCTTCTTTATGGTTGGATAATTGCCCTAAGATGACTTGCATGCCGCTATTTCCAAATCTTGAAGAGAGGCTTTGGTTGAGGAATAGCAGTTTGAAGGCATTGGAAGAGACAATAGAGATGAATAATAGGGGAGGAAGGGCTTCTTCATTTCCGTCCTCTTCCTCTTCCTCCTCCTTCTCCCCTCCTCTCTCCAAATTAAAGCAATTGTCTCTGACTCTGGAGTTGGAGTCACTTAAAATTTAAAAAAATTTAAATTTATTAAAATTTAATTAAAAAAAACTTAAATATATTTAATAAAAAAAGAACTTGAATATATCGAGTTATTGACAAAAAAAAAAAAAAATTCACACAAATATATGACATTTTACGATTTCCGCTTACAAGTTTTCATATTTTAACATCATTAATTATGAGTTTTCATTATTTATTGTCAAAAACAAAAACAACTGGATGAAGAAAACACCAAGAAATCATAACATCATTATGAGTTTTCATATTTGTTTTTTTTCTCTTCTTCGTCCAGTTTTCATTATCCATTGTCAAAAACAAAAACAAAAAATCAAAAAAGAAAGAAAAAAAAAGGGGGGGGGTGGGGGGGAAGAAGAAGAAGAGCAACTGGACGAAGATGCCCAGGAAATCAAAAGAAGAAAATAATAATAATAATAGGCAACGTCCAAACCAGAAGAAAAAAAATAAAATAAAATAAAGAAGAAGGAATAGGCATAGTACAGTGTCTACAGACCAGACCAAAAAAAAAAAAAGGCAACGGGTTGGACAAGCCCAAGAGTACGTGGGCATTTTCGTTATTTACCTATCAAATTCATCCTACTTAGTTTTCTCTCTATTTTGAAGAGAAAATATTTTGGTGGGTCTAGAGAGAAAACACCTGGACCCCTCCAATTTTTTTCCCTCCCCTCCCTCCAACCAAACACCCACAAAAAAAGTTTTCCTTCTCATTTTCTTTCCAAAATTTTCAGTTGGTAAAATTTTTAATAGTTGAATAAAAGATTTGGAATTCAATTCCCGCCTACACCATTAATTGATTGATGTTGTTATTTAATTTCTGACGATAAAAGAGCACAATCTTAAAAAACGAATGTAATAGGTTGAAACTCTATTAAAAAAATCATTACTTGAGGGTCTTAATTACATGTTTGCATGACCAATTTAAAATATTTATAACCAAAATAAATATAAATTCTAACACATGATTGCATTAACCAATAAAACACAAATAATATTATCATTTCTAAGAATAATTAAATTAAATTCAGTTATATGTTTAAATTTAATTTAGAACCTAATTTTTACCCTAATATAAAAATTAAAATCTACAGCAGTAACCAATAAGGCCTGCATATATTTACTCTGAAAAGTAAAATATACAACTGGTTTTTTGTCTACCCGTGGAACCATTATCGAGCAGTGGGGCATCTTTTGAGTTTTTTCAAGCGAAACCACATTGAAATCGTTATTATATTTGCAATTTGTCACTAAAATCTCTCACTAACAGTCATATGTTCACATGCAAATGGTCATTTGTAAAACTCGATTATGGTTTTTGGTTTTTTAATCTTCACGCGGAACCAATATCAGTTATCGAGCTGGGGACTGTTTATTAAATTTGTAAAATTTAACCAAATCTCTCACAATTCACAAACAGCCATTCAACTCAATACACCTTTGATTGTGGAACTAACACTCACAGGTGTTGCGTGGATTCGTGAGCATTGCACATGCATATATTCATTTGTGAAACTCAAATATAGTTGTTTATTCTTCACGTGAAACCATTATCGAGAAGTGAAGCCTTTACAAAACTCTTTCATAGCGACTTTGATCTTCTTTCTACCACTTTTCATCCTTTCCTTTCAGCTCTATTGTCTCTCTTCTGAGTTTTCTTTCATTCATCCAACAAGAACAAATGGCCGATGCAATCCTGTATGGCGTTGTACAGAAGATCATTGAAAGCTTGGGCTCCTCCACTCTCAAACAGATTGGATCAATCTGGGGTGTCAAAGACGATCTCGAAAAAACGAACAACACTGTTCTCGCTATTCAAGCTATACTTGAAGATGCAGAGGAGCAGCAGGTCCAGAACCACCAAGACAAGCAGTGGCTCATGAAGCTCAGAGAATTAGTTTTTGATGCCGATGACTTGCTGACGACTTCTCCACTCAGGTGTTTCGGCGTAAGGTGATGGGTGGTGATAATATGGCAAAGACGGTACGCATTTTCTTTTCAAGTTCAAACCAAATAGTTTCTAGTCTTAAGATGGCTTGCAATATAAAAACCATGAGGGAGAGACTTAATGATATAGCAGATAATAGGAACAATTTCCAGTTGATACAGCGTCCTTTAGAGACACGGGCTGTGACAAGGGAGAGGGAAACAAAGGTTGTGATGGGGCAGAGGGAAACTCACTCATTTGTAAGTAAAGAATAAGTTATTGGGAGAGAGGAGGATAAGAAGAAAATCATAGGTCTATTGCAAGACTTTGATGTGAAAAAGAATGTTTCCTTTATATCCATAGTGGGAATTGGAGGGCGAGGGAAGTCCACACTTGCTCAATATATATTCAATGATGAGATGGTCAATGCTCATTTTGAATTGAAAATGTGGGTGTGTGTCTCTGATGTCTTTGATGTGAAAACCATTCTTGAAAATATGATTACATCTGCAACTAAAAAAAACACCCGAAAGGTAATGGAACAATTGAAAGATGAACTTCTCAAAATTCTCAATCAAAAGATATATTTACTTGTGTTGGATGATGTGTGGATTGATAACAAAGCAACATGGGATAAATTGAAAACACTTTTGTGGATGGAAAAAGGGAAAGTAAGGTGATGATTACTATATGGACCAAATTGGTTGCAGATATTACTAGCCCAATCTCACAATATTTTCTAAGAGGCCTGTCAGATGATCAATCTTGGGCTTTGTTGAAGCAAATGGCATTTGAAGAAGAAAAAGAAACCATCAATAGCGACTTTGAAGTAATTGGTATGGACATAGTAAAAAAATGTCAAGGAGTGCCTCTTGCTATAAAGATAATGGGAAATGTCTTATACTTCAAAAAATCAGTAGATGATTGGTTAAATATAAAGAAAAATGAACTCACAAATGTAATTGAGCTAAAGAATGGTATTTTGCTAGTTCTAAAATTGAGTTACAATCATCTCTCATCACGTCTAAAGTGTTGTTTTGCATACTGTTCATTATTTCCCAAAGATTATTTGATTGATAACTTGACATTAATACAATTATGGATAGCACAAGGGTTTATCCAATCACTAGATGAGAACTTACTACTAGTGGATGTTGCCGATGATTACTTCAAAGAGCTACTTTGGAGATCCTTTTTCCAAGAAGTAGAAGAAGATGAAGGGAAGACTAAGAGGTTTAAGATGCATGATTTAATCCATGATCTTGCACAATTAGTCTCAAAGAGTGAGTGTACCCTGGTTGATTCTAATGCAAACAATGTCAATGAAAAAGTTCGTCATCTCTCATTTCCATTTCACAATGTTTCATTCTTTAAGGAGAATTTAAGCAAGTTGGTTAAAACAAACAAGATACGAACATTTATATTGGCATACAATAGTAGGAACTATGATCAGAGAACAGAATCAACTCTCAAAAAACTTATTTCTAGTTTTAGATACTTGCGTGCATTAGACCTACATAGTTTAAATATGAAGATGTTGCCAAATACCATAGATACTTTGATGCATCTAAAGTACCCTGACATTTCCTTTAATGATATTGAGGTTCTCCCTAGTTGTATTACAAAATTGGTGAATTTGCAAACATTAAAGCTTTCTCTATGTATAATGCTTAGGGAGTTACTGGTAGATATTCAAAAATTGGTCAGCCTCAAGCATCTTGACTTAGAAGATTGAGAGAATTTGACTCATATGCCACGTGGATTAGGGCAATTGACTTCTCTTCAAACATTAAACTTATTTGTTTTAAGTGAGGGTCCCGTAGGTTCTTCCAAGCATTGCGGTGGGCTAGCGGAATTAAACAAGCTAAATGACTTGAGAGGAAAATTAGAGATTAAAAATTTGGCACGGGTGAAAGATGCCACCCCAGAATTCAAGGCTGCAAATTTGACGGAGAAGCAACGTCTCAGTGAGTTGATATTAAGGTGGAATCCAAAGGGTGATGATAGTGTAGATGCCAGTGATGATGAAAATTCCATGGATAGCCTCTAACCACACGAAAGTTTAAAATCTTTGAGAGTAGACGGGTATATGGGTGTGAGAGTTTCAAGTTGGCTTTCATTCTTAACAAATCTCATTGGATTAAATATAGTCAATTGTAAGAAGTGCCAATATTTGCCACCGTTGTATCAACTCCCAACTCTTCGAAACCTAGGTATTAGGCATATGGATGGTCTGGAGTACATGACAGACAGGGATATGAATGATGAGATATCTACTTCACTGGCATCACCATCAACATTTTTCCCATCCCTTGAGACACTCTGGCTCTCTGGTTGCCGAAATCTAAAGGTTGTGATACTTCACAAATTAAAAGCCTATCTTCAATCAACATATCAAAGGTTGTGTTACTTGTATCTTTGGGATTTCCTCCTTGAAGTTACACTTTCCTTTACTGAACAGAATAACATTACCATATAACTCCCTAACCTGAAGCTGCTTAGAAACTCTTAATCCAGCTCTCTTACATAAGTTCAATGCCCGAGATAAAATGAGACAGAGCAAGCCAGAGAATTTGTTGCCAAAATTTATGAAAGAACTACAAGCAATATGCAAGTTTCATTTCTTGTGTATAAATATAAAACAATTTTCATGAATAAATTTTTTTAAAGTAAGCAGTACTATTCATAAACAGAAAATATCATCTAAACTGAAAAGGAAAGGTTTTCTTTTTCTTCTCAATAAAACTGATTATAATAAAGAAAAATATACTCTGTTTTGTTTTTTATTGTAATGATGTGCAACCTCACCAAGGTAGGGCCCTTTGGACCCACCCCTAGGGAGTAAACCACGGATAAACAACTCCACCCACCAGAACCGTGTGTCAAGTAATGCAGGGAAACTAGGATGCTTGGGTCTAGAACTCATCCCAAGCCTCCAATCACTAAACTGCACCCTTACGGGTACAAGTAAAACATACTCTGTAGCAAGGATGAGCAACCTGAATACTTATCATGCAAAAGTACAATCTCTTTTTAGTTTCTTTTTTTTTTTTTTTTGGGGGGTGGTGGGGGAAGGAAGGGGGGAGATTACTATGGTTCAAATACATATACACGCTATAAACCTGGATAAAGCTGCATTTCACCAAACAAATTGCTTCCCAAGAACAAAAATGACAAGTGTTTTGTTTTTAAGTTATACTCTAACCCTCACCTTGACAACAGACACATATCCAACATGACAAGACAAAGGACATGGCTAAATTCAGAATTGAGTTAGATTTTTTAAGATGAATTTCTGTCATATATGTGCCCAGAGGCATATGTGAATTTAAGGTTTCAACTGCACTAGTTTGGATTAGTTGTCTTTCATAAAACTTTATGATGTAATTATACATGCACTTTGATATCTCACGTTTTAAGAGTACAGTTACTAGCTTTATAACTTTTTACTCTCTCTTCCACTCTTTATGTTGGGCCAACACTTGCTTATCCATATCTGAGTGCCATCATCCTGTGGTGATCACTCAGAAACAAAGGGAATTTGAGGACATAGATATACCTCCTCCTGCTCTTTGGTGGCATACCCAGCATTCTGTACCATAATCATTTCCTTTGATTTATTTAATATATGACAAAAATAACATGTTACAGCACTTCCTGGGCAGTGGCCATCTTCATGAATGTAGCAAATCCTAGATAAATGGGAGAGGATTGACAACATGAATCAAGGTAATAATCACTTGTTTTAGACTTTCTCGTTACTCCTCCATTAACTCCTCACAAACATGGAAAAGTTATCAGTCAGTAACACAGCCTTTTCCTTAAGTATACACAATACAGCATTCCTTCTTTTATGCATCATATCTCGTCAGTATTGATCATCTGGAATCTCTCCTCAGATACCATCCACGTCCAACTAGATGCTTTCAGTTATTTAATAAAGTTGTCCTCCTACTTCTCAACTTGTCACACAAGGCCAGAAGGAACATGTCATTACCATACACTCTCAGTTCAAAATCAGTATCATCAAACTATAAAGTTTTTATCCAGTTTACGTTTCTGGAAACTTCAATAAGTCTGCAATTTATTCCAGTAAAAAGTTTATGTCGATATCACACGCAAGCAATCAATTTTCAACCTCACAATAAGTACCCCATCCCCCTGGTAAGTCAAAGTTTCTTCAGCCTTGAATTATGAGGTTACTCCCTTAGATTCCAAAAACTCAGTCTAAACTCTTTCCATAAATCATTAATATTATTCCAGATGGCATCGTCATGTTCATCCAAGTATAAATTTCCATCGATGAAGAAAAAAAAATTTAGATGTGCCCTAATTTTATACTGAACAATTTAATAAGTCTCATTGTTTGTAAGGGACTTAACTACTCTACTTTACTGTGTCATCACATATTTACCTCCCAAATAAAGAACATGCCTCAAAGTATGCCAACCATTCCCACTAATCAAAATGTTTCTAAACCACCAAAATTGAAACTTGCACCATCAATGTGATGACACCAAAAGCATCAAACCAATAAAAAAAAGTGCAAGATTTTAGTTAAAGCACACCGAACAAAAACATGGGAAATCAAACACATCATTTGAGACACAAGACATTCTTAGCATAGGCCATCAAACATAAGCACAGATAGAACTTTTCTAAGACAAAGACCCTACATACCATCACCAAAAATTTTTCAATACACCACAAGCAATGCTCCCTCGTCTCACATGAACGGTGAGTCTCATATGAATTTAACATACATTTAAAAAAAAATCAAATTTTTAGTATATAGATGTAACAAATCAAATATTTAGACATGCCATCTTTACAAAGTCAAATTTTTAGACACACCACCCTCACAAAATCAAAATTTTAGTGTGTACATGTAAAAAAATAGAATACATACCCCTGACTTTGGAGTTGGTTCTTGTGCAGTAGCTACAAAAGAAGAACGAGAAGAGCTGGGTATTGGGCCTTTAATAGGGAAGTAATGGTTCTTCTCCTTATCATAATAAAACCCAGGAAGATCTGCCATATATGTATTACACTCACCATCATAAACTAAAAAAAACGAAACCCAGAATCTAAAACAACCCAGAAAAAAAGGAAGCAGAATAATTGAAATTATATATGTAAGCCCAACAAAGTAAAAGGAAATTGAAAAAGAAGGAAGAGTACGTTGTGGCGTGGCTTCAGAGAAACTAGGTGTCTGTACTGTATTGTGTTGTTGTTTTAGGTTAAGAACGGTAAAGAGCGGTGGAGGTGTGTGAAGAGAAAAACGGTCAAAACCTGCGTGTGCTGCTGAGGCGGTGGACCAAAACTAAACAAATGGATTAATTGAAGGTACTCTCATTCTCAATTCTTCTTATTAAGGGTATCATCAAATCCACCACCCTTACGAAATTGGGCCAACCCAGCCTAACCTTTTGGAGCAGGTTAAGTTTGGGTTGATAATTTTTCCAACTCATTTCACTAAAACCAACCTAGCATATATGTAACTTTTTTTTTATTACATTTATTTTAATATTTTAATTTAATTAATTTTTTGGTATTTTGAGAAGTAGTTTTAATGAATCTGAAAATTTAGAATATAATTTAAGCATATCACAGGAAATGCAATATATTATTGAAAAAAAATGTTTAAATAATTGATAAAAACCTAATTTTTACAAGACATAAAATATGTATATATAATCCACCAACCTATATGTGCTAGATTAGGTTGTTCCTACCGTTTTGATAGACTGGATTGGGATTTCTCAAACCAATATTGTCAAATTGAGTTGAAAAAACTTTCCAACTCTATTCATGTATACTTGTACTTCTTATTAGCAGCTTGAAGTTAGCTCTATTTGGGTTGGGGTTTTTTGTTTTTTATTTTACCAATTATACGTTTTGAATTTTATCCCAAAAAAAAAAATACACGGTTTCAAATTAACTCACTTTTAAATGAGTTATTTTTTATATTTGCAATTTCCAAATAGTAAGTAAATATAAAAACTATTTCAAATTTATTTATTTTTCAAAGCAATTAATATAAGAGAAATGATATGTCCCAAATATTTTCACAACATTTTTACAACAAATCTTAAGTTGTAGATTGTTAGTGGAGGTTGTTAGTAGTTGTTATTATTGGGGTAAAAAAGTAATCTTAGTATTAGGTTCAAAGTTGAACCAACAACAATTAACTACCTATGATTTGTTGTAAAAATGTTGTGATAATGTTGTGGACGTAGCACCTCTCTTAATATAAGAAAGCTTAAAATGCAAAACCCACCCTTTATATTTTACTAAAATTCATTTCAGCTCTTTAACTTTGCTTTCGTTCATTTTAGTCCTCTAACTTTCAAATTTATTCAATTAAAGCTTTTTCATCAACTTTTGTTATATGTTGCGGTTAATTTTCCCAAATTTTTAATTTATCTTCAAATTTTTTTAAATTAAAAAAATTCAATCAATGATTGAAAAGTATTTTCCAGATTTTTTTAAATAAAAAAAAAATTTAACAGAAGTTTACAGAAATGCCTTAATTGAATAAATCCAAAACTTAGATGATTGAAATGAACAAAAGTAAAGTTAGAGAACTGAAATAAATTATGAAGAAACTTAGAGGGTGTGTTTTGCATTTTAGCCTACAAAAGGCTAAAGCGACAGATTATAATGGGAAATCAAAACAATAATAATTATCCTAAACTAAAAAAGAAATCATATGATTAACCATAAACAAAAAAGAAGAAGGGGTAATTACACTCCCCTCCCTTGAGATTTGAAGGAATGACACCCCCCCCCCCTTTTATGTTTATATTTGTAACAAAATATTCTAAATTTTTATAAGAATCTCTTTACAAAAATTTAACCATGGTTAATAAAAAATAACTAATGAATTTAGAATAAAAATGTAAAATTTAGCAAGTACCAAAACACTTGCAATGGCAAATCTCTCATAACCCATTGACAAAAGAAAAAAAAAATCATACTTAATATTTTAAAATATACTTCAATTAAAAATTTAATACAATGAATTTTAATTTTGAAATGGAGGATAATTCTTGAAACTCGCCCTTAAACAAAGGATAGGTTAGTACATAACATTTTTAATATTAATTTAACAAAGTTTAGTCAATCAGATGTTAAGGGGGGAAAATGTTTTTTTCCTTTAAATTTGGGGTGAAGTGTAATTTTCCTAAACCTCAAGTGAGAGGAGTGTTATTATCCCAAAAAAATATATAGAAGCAATAATTTATCCATTTACTATTTATAAAATTATAAACAAATAGGGAAAAAAAAAAAAAAGCGGGCTGTAAAGTAAGCAATAGTATAACCCCACCCCCCTCCTCCCCCCAACCCCAATATTCTGGTGATGAAAAGATTGGTCTAAGCATTTGTTTGAACAACGTTTCAAGAAGCATAAAACATACGCTTGTACTGATGTACAATGTATAGAGAGGGTTGAACTAATAGCCAGAAGATGTATCCATATTGTTTAAATCTTAATGCCACCTTAAACTACATTAAATTTGGTAGAGATGTTAGAAGTTCATTTAAAATAATGCATTCTAAAACTATGAGATTAGTCGAGCACAAAACAAATAAAATAATAGTACTACTGTGGGCATAATATTTTCACAACAAAAATTAAATAATAAAGTTATTATTGGTTCTCATCTGCGCTAAGTGCCCACCACAAATGCCACTTTTTTTTTAATCTACAATTAAAAAACTGTCACCTAATTTTTGTTCATAAAATAATGTCCTGTTCTAGATTAAGTATGGTTGTTTCCTAAAATTCTAGTAAAGATTATTTATTTTTTGAAAACCATCAAGCATGTAACAGGTATCACCCTAAAAATAAAACCAACCACACATTGAATCACTACAATTTAAGAAAGGAAATAAAAAGAGTAAAATGCACGAAAGAACAATATAATAAAAGAGAACTCTTGCATATTTACTTCTTCTTCTTCTTTTTTTCTTTTTTTCTTTTTTTTAATAGTAAAAAAATTTTACGTATTTTTAATAGAACAAGGTTTAACTACATAAGACTACAACCTTACTCAATAAAATAAATATTATTACATATTTTGAAAATCTAACCGTTGAATTGCATGTTCTTTACGCTCTTAATACATATGTCAAATTTGTGTGAATCCTATATTATTTACCATATGATTTATAAGTTTATATTTTATGCATAATTTTAAACTACAACAACTTACAATTTAAACAATTTATTGATGATATAGCTATTGATCGTTAATTTTTTAGAAATTTTACAAGCATGGAGGATGTAAGAAGAAGATGCAATCAAATGATAGATTTGTCAAAATTCACCTCTAATAAAAATATATTGAGTAAGGTTATAACTTTAGGCTACAACCAAATTTGTAACTAAACTTTGTACTTTCTAATATTCCGAACCTTAAAATCAGTTCATAGCACACTGCCACTACTCTGCGAAATCTTACATGATTTTTAGTCTCATGCCAAAAACATGAGACAGAGAATGAAGGTTGAAGACTAAAAAAAAAAAAAAAAACACACACACACACACTTACCATTGATGCATTAATCATTGAGTACTAGCAAAAGAGAAAAGAAGAAATACACTACAAGTCAAATATGCATATAAATTGACACAAAGTGGTTCAAGCTAGCCAATAAAAAATCGGATCACGAATGAGTAGAAGCTTGGATTTTTGTATATCTATGAACGTCTGTTAGGTACAACCTATATCTTATAAATGTTCATAGTATAGTGGAGCTTTATGTCTCTGTTCGCTTCTATGTATTTTTCTATGAGTGCCTTTTATTTGCCCTTTCCACTGTTTGTAAATTCCTTAATAGCATTTATGAATATTATACTTGTCACAGGTTTTGTAGGGAGACTCTGTGGAGATCTGAGATGAGAGTGAATTCCATTTGCAATGATCCCGTTTGGTTTGCCATTTTAAACAACATTTTTTAGTTTTTAAACAGCATTTCACGCATTTCAACACACTTTTTCACCCACACGTATTTCAAAAAACAATAAACAACAATTTTCAAACTACTTTTCACCATGTTTTATTCTTGCTGTACCTTTGCTTTTATAGTAGTTGTATTACAGTAATATTTTGTAATAAAACATGCATAATTTGGAGTGAATATGTTGTTTTCTATAATCATACATTTTGGATATGAATCCTAACATGTGTGTGATGGTAACATGAGATTTTTTATTACTTTGTTTTATTTAAAATAAAATTAAAAAAATCTCTTTTCCTCTTCCTCATGAGAGAAGCCACAGCAAAAAGAAGAGGCCATAACATTAATTTCACCTTGTGATGGCATTTGTGACATTCATTTTAATTAGCTTAATTACTGTTGGATTTACCGGGAAGCCAACGGGCCATATGTGCAATCTTATAGAAATGTTTATATGTTCTTCAAGGTGGTATCAAGACATGGCAAAACGGACGGGTCGGGTTGGATCAATCGGGTTTGCGGGTCAATCGGGTCATGGGTTAAAATGAGACATTTTTAAACGGGTTAATCGGGTCGCGGGTCAATTGGGTTACGGGTCAGGTTGGTTGACATATATTTTTCAAACAAGTTTTTTTTTTGAAATAGATGCGTTTATAAGTTCATCAACTGTGATTAAATTCTCACTGATGATATTGTTACCAATTAACACTAAACGCTTGATACCCAAATTTGGTACAACTCTTGTTCCAGCTTTCTAGAAGCTAATCTTGGTATAATCTTCTATCTATTTAAAGTAGGAAGATAAAAGAAAGATGGCAAGTAAAAAATAACAAAAAGTACAACCAGTATACATCCAATTTAGTAATTTACCAACACGTATAACATGCACATGCATTGTACACTAAGGCTTTGTTTGGTTCCCGTAAAATATTTTCCGAAAAATAGCCTATTTTTCGGAAATGCTATTTTTCGGAAAGGAAAATATTTTCAAGTGTTTGGTTGCATAATGAAAATAGTTGTAGAAAATATTTTCATGTGTTTGGTTCTATTCTAAAAATGCTATTTTCCTACACATTTTTCACATTTTCTCAGCTATTTTCTCAGCATCCAAACAAATTTTATTACAAAAAATTTAAAAATCACAGCAAACTCCGGCGATCAAAAGCAGAAACAAAACCAAAGAAAAAAAATATCAAATCCGGTCAGATCGTGGGTTCTGGGTTCGCGTGTCGTGGGTTCGCGAGTCGCACTGGCGATCGACGATCGTGGCTATTGACGATCGACGATCGACAATGGGTTCTGGGTTCTGGAAGTGCGATCGTGGGTTCTAGGTTTGCGAGTCGTGGGTTCGCGAGTCGCACCGGCGATCGACGATCGACGATGGGTTCTGGGTTCTGGAAGTGCGATCGTGGGTTCTGGGTTTGCGAGTCGTGGGTTCACGAGTCGCACCGACGATCGACAATCGACGATGGGTTCGTGGTGATCGACGATCGGTTCGTGGCGATCGACGATCGACGATGGGTTCTGGGTTCTGGAAGTGCGATAGACGATTGGCGCGGCGCGGTGCTACGATCGACAATCAGGGTTCGCCGGCGAAGTCGCATCGGCGATCTGGGCTCTCTCTTTGTGATCTGGGCGCTCTCCTTTTCTTCCTTTCTCTCTCTCTCTCTCTCTCTCTTTCCGAAAATACTTTGAAGTGAAAATAGGAACTGAAAATCATTTCCGTTGTCAAAGGAAAAATAGGAAATGATTTTCCGAAAAATTCTATTTTTTGTAACTGCCAAACACGTGAAAAAGGTGGAAAATGATTTCCTGAAATTGTTTACCACCAATTCAAACGCAGCCTAATATTAAAGAATTTGGATTTCCCTTGCTCCTCAGTCCTCACCAAAGCCAAAAGACACTACGGTGCTGATGTGAACACATCAAAAGCACAATTCGTGCTCCTCTTAAGGATTGAAAGAACTAAGAAGAAAAGAGTAGAGGCACAGACAATCACAGAGAGAAAAGAGTAGAGGGCAGAGGCGGAGCTGAAAGTCTAGAGGTAGAGAGGCGCAAGCTTGAAACTGAAAAAGTGTGTAAGTGTGAAATGAAGGGCAGAGGGTCAGAGGCGCAGCGCAAGAGACGAGCAGAGGAAGTGAGGAACTGACTCACTGAGGAGGCTTTGACGCTTTGGCCCTTGTGGATGTGGCTGTCACGTTTCAGGCTTCAGTGTTTCCCACTTTCACTCTTTCATGTTTGTGAGTCTGTGATTGAATTGTGCCTTTGGTAATTCCGAAATTGGCTTTGGAAGTTTGGACTACAGCTAAGCTAGTCAAGCTCATTAGATTTTTTCTTTTTTTTAATGGTTGTGTTGTGTCACACTGTAACTTGTGTTGTCTTGTCTAGAGACTGGTTGTCTCATTCTCTTTTGTCAATTTGTCATGGCTGTGGAGGCAGTGAAGAGTTAAAGCTTTAATTATTGGTTGTGATTTGTGAAGCTTTAATGCTTTATTGACTATTGCATTGGTTTGGATCGGGTGCTTTGTGCTTTTATGATACTAATACTTAGTATTAGTATGTAGTTTAAATATTTTTTTAGTAAATTTTTTTTAATAAATTGGGTCACGAGTTATTCGGGTTGGATCGGGTTGATTCGAAAAAAATCGAGTTGGGTTATGGGTCAACCTGTTTTTACTTTAGGGAAAAAAAAAATCAGATTTGAATCAGGTGTTTTTTGAATCGGGTCGAATCAGGTCATATAATTTTGACATGTTTTGCCATGTCTATATTGATATGGTACTATATATGGTTCTAACCTTAAAGAAGCTTATTTATACTGTCGTTGCATGCCAGTGCTTTTTTGAGAGTGACCTTACTGTGACCATTATGAATGATTCCACAATAGTTTCTTACTTTTCTTTTACTTGTTGTATAGGTGGTCGAGAGTGTGAATGGGTCTTTGTGAAAAGAAGATAAAGTTGAATAAGAATGGTATGAGAAAAGGAACATTTTGAAGTGCCAAGCACCTTTATTCAGTGCCCCGTAAGAACGACCAGGTTATGGGCCCATAACTCAGTACTATTATGCTGTAACACATGGAATTTTGGAAAGATAAATGGGGTCCAAAAGTATTTGGCTTTACAAGTGCATTGAAATTTTTTGGTCTCACTGACATAGCATTAGCATTTGAGATAGTGCTCGACTGGACCCATCATAACCCAAAAATACAGAGGATGGTGTCAAAATTTGGAGTGGTTCTAGTGCCACAACTATGTGCACAATTTTGTGCACAACTCGCCCACGTGGCGAGTTGTGGTTGGTGAAAGGGTAATAATGGTCACCCTTCTACCAACCACAACTCACTGCATAGACGAGTTGTGCACAAAATTATGCACAAAAATTGTGTCACCAGACTTTTCCCAAAATTTGTGAACCTCTACTTTTCCTTAGCTTTATGTCCCAGTATATAATCCTTATTTTCATTCGGTGGATCAAAAATAGTGACTTTCCACTCAATTATTGAGCAATGCTGGAGCCTTCTTGCCTTTTTCTTTTGTCTTCACAGAAACCATTATTGAGGAGTAGGGCCGCTGTTTAGGAAGTAATTATTGAGCAGTGGAGCCGTTGTTCACATTTACCTGTTAATTTCTAAGTGGACTTTGTCTTTACATAACTAGCCAAGTCTTCCTTCGCATCCACTTTAATCTTCCTCCTCTCATATCTCAATCTACTCTTTATCAGCTAAGCTTGCTACGTTTTCTTTCATCTAACAAGAACAAATGGCCGATGCAATCCTCTATGGCGTTGTGCAGACGATCATTGAAAGCTTGGGCTCTTCCACTCTCAATCAGATTGGATCGATCTGGGGTGTCAAGGATGCGCTCGAAAAAATGAAAAACACTCTTTCCACCATTCAAGCTGTACTTGAGGATGCAGAGGAGCAGCAGGTCAAGAATCACCAAGTCAAGGACTGGCTCATGAAGCTCAGAGATGCAGTTTATGATGCGGATGACTTGTTGAGCGAGTTCACCACTCATGTGTTGCAGCAAGAGGTGAAGGATGGTCATGAAATTGTAAAGAAGGTATGCACTTTCTTTTCTAGTTCAAACCCAGTTGCTTTTGGTAATGAGATGGCTGGCAAACTAAGTGCTATGAGGGAGAGGTTTAATGATATAGCGAGTGATAGGAACAATTTCCAATTGATAGAGCGTCCTTTAGAGAAACGGGCTGTGAGTAGGGAGAGGGAAACTCACTCGTTTGTACGTGACAAAGAAGTTATTGGGAGAGAGGAGGATAAGAAGGCCATCATAGGTCTATTGCAAGACTCTGATGTGAAAGAAAATGTTTCGTTCATATCCATAGTAGGAATTGGTGGGCTAGGGAAGACCACACTTGCTCAATATGTATACAATGATAAGATAGTCAAGGTTCATTTTGAATTGAAAATCTGGGTGTGTGTTTCTGATGTATTTGACATGAAAACAATTGTTGAAAATATAATTATATCCGCAACTAGAAAAAAACCTGAAAGCCTTATAATGGAACATTTGCAAATTGAACTTCGCGAAATTCTTAATCAAAAGATGTATTTACTTGTGTTGGATGATGTGTGGAATGAGAATGAAGAAACATGGGGTAAATTGAGAACTCTTTTGTTGGATGGTAAAAGGGGAAGTAAGGTGGTGATAACTACACGGACTAAATTGGTTGCACATATTACCAGCCCAATGTCAGAATATTCTCTAAAGGGCCTGTCAGAGGATCAATCTTGGTCATTATTGAAGCAAATGGCATTTGGAGAAGGGCAAGAGACTATCAATACTAACTTTAAAGCAATTGGTATGGATATAGTGAAAAAATGTAAGGGAGTGCCTCTTGCTATAAAGATAATAGGACGGGTCTTAAATCACAAAAAAACAGAAGCTGAATGGTCATACATCAAGAATATTGAACTCACTAAGGTACCTAAGTTGAAAGATGGTATTATGCCGGTTTTAAAATTGAGTTACGATTATCTCCCATCACATTTAAAATGTTGTTTTGCATATTGTTCATTGTTCCCCAAAGATTATTTGATCGATAAGTTGACATTGATACAATTATGGATATCACAAGGTTTTATCCAATCATCAGAGGAGAGTCATCAACTAGAGCATGTTGGCAATGAGTACTTCATGGAGCTACTTTGGAGATCCTTCTTCCAAGAAGCAGAAGAAGATGAAGGCATGAATAGGAGTTTTAAAATGCATGATTTAATTCATGATCTTGCACAATATGTATCAAAGACTGATTGTACACTGGTTGATACTAGTGCAAAAAATGTGAAAGAAAAAGGACGCCATCTATCGTTTCCATTTTACAATGTTTCATTCTTTGAGAAGAATGTAAGCACATTGGTTAAAGCAAACAAGATACGAACATTTATGTTGGCATACGATAAGTCGAAATATGATCAGGGAACAATTGAAGAATCAACTCTCAAAAAACTTATTTCTAATTTTAGATACTTGCGTGCATTAGACCTACATGGTTTAAATATGAAGATGTTGCCAGATACCATAGGTACTTTGATTTGTCTAAAGTATCTTGACCTTTCCTCTAATGATATTGAGGTTCTCTCTAGTTCTATTACAAAATTGGTGAATTTGCAAACACTAAAGCTTTGTAAGTGTGAAAAGCTTAGGGAGTTAGCAGTAGACATTCAAAAAATGGTCAGCCTCAAGCACCTTGACCTAAAAGATTGTGAAAATTTGACTCATATGCCATGTGGATTAGGGCAATTGACTTCTCTTCAAACATTAAACTTATTTGTTGTGAGTAAGGGTTCTTCCAAGCATTGCGGTGGACTAGTAGAATTAAACAAGCTAAACGACCTAAGAGGAAATATAAATATTAAAAATTTGGCATGGGTGAAAGATGCCACCTCAGAATTCAAGGTTGCAAATTTGAAGGAGAAGGAACATCTCAGTGGATTGAGATTATTTTGGAATACGGAGGGTGATGATGGTGTAGATGCCAGTGATGATGAAACTTCCGTGGAGGGGGGTGATGATGGTGTAGAAGCCAGTGATGATGAAAATTCTGTGGAGGGTGATGATGGCGTAGATGCCAATGATGATGAAAATTCCATGGATGGCCTCCAACCACATCAAAGTTTAAAATCTTTGGAAGTGAACGGGTACATTGGTGTGAGAGTTTCAAGTTGGCTTTCATTCTTAACAAATCTCGCTGAATTAAGAATAGAGGATTGTAAGAAGTGCCAATATTTGCCACCGTTGTATCAACTCCCATCTCTCCAATATCTAAGGATCTACAATATGGATGGTCTGGAGTACATGACAGAGGGGGATATGAATGATGAGATATCTGCTTCACTGGCATCACCATCAACATTTTTCCCATCCCTTCACAGACTCTATATCATGAATTGCCAAAATCTAAAGGGATGGTGGAGGAGTGTGGATAAGGGGAATGAGGCAACAACGACATCAACAATATCATCATCATCATCATCATCAACTAATCACTATCACCAACACATGCCGTACTTTCCGCGTCTTTCTCTTTTATGTTTGGAGGATTGCCCTAAGATGGCTTGCATGCCGCTATTTCCAAATCTTGAAGAAGAGCTTTGGTTGAGGAATAGCAGTTTGAAGGCATTGGAAGAGACAATAGAGATGAATAATAATAGGGGAGGAAGGGCTTCTTCATTTCCGTCCTCTTCCTCTTCCTCCTCCTTCTCCCCTCCTCTCTCCAAATTAAAAGAATTGATTCTGAGGCTGGAGTTGGAGTCTCTGCCAGAGGAGTGGTTTAAAAACCTAACTTCTCTTGAGAGATTAGAGATTTGGTATTGTCCCAATCTGACGTCACTTCCCGAATGGATGAGTCACCTCACCTCTTTACAGACCCTGCAAATCTGGGGCTGTCCCAAATTAAAGCAAAGATGCGAGAAGGAAAATGGAGAGGATTGGGATAAGATTTCTCACATCCCAAATCTTCAGATATGGTTATGAAAAGTTGAACTACTGCATACGCTTCCCTGGTATGTTCTTCACTCTTCTCTGATTTTTTTTTTTTTTTTTTTAACTTCTTTTATAATTTCTGTAATTCTAGACGCAATATTTTTAAAGCTCAAACAAAACCAAAATTAAAAAACTCTATAATTTCTCGTATGAACTTTTCCACACACAAATTAAAAAACAGAACTTTTCGTTTTCTTTGTCCCAGTTTCTTTTTCTTCTCCTAGATATAGCCTGGGCCTCATTATATGGGTTTCTGAATGTGTGATTGATGCTGAAATTGCAGAAAGAACAAGAGGATTTCAAATGGGAAGAAGAAAGCGTAAGTATTATATTAGCAAAACTCTACATTTTTTTAATTTGTTTTTATTTTAGTTGTTTTTATGTAAAAATATGAAATTTTATATAAATCCTTTCTGGTTTTCATTTAGAATATACTTTTTTTTTTCTTGCTGGGTTCCATTTTATGGACATGTTTGCGGTTATTCTTGACGTTTCGGAAGTTGGTACACAAGATTCTTCTAGACAAAAATGGCTGATTCAGACATGGATGATGATAATGACAAAAAAGTAGCACTGGTGCCTTTTTTTTTTTTTTTTGTTCTTTTTTGTGTTGTTGCTAAGAATGTGTTTTTGATCCTTGTACTTCTGTTAATAACCTCCTCCTGCCCTGTGTGATCAGCTGTATCATTATTAGGATTACAACTGTGGCTTTCTACTTCTTCAGTGTGCTAGAACCCCTGTTTCAACCTTCTCTTGGTAAACAAGAGTTGCCATGTGAAGAAAAATATTGACCTATTGTGTCTACTGGTAAAACTAAAATTATATAGCTTACAATAATAGCTTGGTTCACATGGGTACAAGAAAATATTTTGAATTATTGAACTAATGAATTAAAGAGGGGCATACTATCTATGGCAAGATTAATGTTACTGTGTGTTTTAGGTAGTATTTCCTTTTTTAATGTCCCTGTAGTTCTAAACTTGCTTGTACCTTCTTGCTTTTGTGTTGCAATATAAATCCACATACTATTTCCAATGATTTCAGTGTATCATAAACTTGATTGTACTGTTTGAAGAAGAGATTGCGAGTTGGTCACTACTGACATTAGGCATCTTACTGCACTAATAATTAGGTTTAAGGATTTCTAGATTGAGATTGGGCTTAAATAATCACTGGATATGGTTATAAACTCTGGAGAACAAATGCAAAAAGGATAGTTTAAAAGAAGAGGAAGGAAAAAAAAAAAAAACAGAGAGAGACAGAGACGGAGATAAGATTGCCTCAGAATTAAAAGAAGGCCTTTTTAGAGTTTCAGCTAGAAAATAATTACTAGAATCCCTATTGTCAGTAGGGTGCAACCACTTCAAATTCTTAAGTATCGATGTTTTTAGTTATTTATCCATAACTTGCATAAAACATCTGCATAGTGTTTTTTTTTTTTTTTTTTCTTCTGATGTCTTGAAAAATTTAATTACTATTTCTATATGCAGAGATATTTTGAAGCGCAAATCAAACTTTTGAAAGGGTGTCAGCAAGAACAGGGGACGATTGGTAAAAACTTCTCACATCCTAAGTACGCGATTAATTGTTTATTCTATACTGTTTTCTTATGATGAGAAACATCTCAGTTGATCTCATATGCAGAACCAATTGATGCTTATTCAAACTTTAGGTCTCTGTAATTGTGCAACAAGTCAGCTAATGAAGAATAGGGAAATCATGGTTTTATAGCTAAAAAAAAAAAAAAAAAAACTTTTTTTTTTTTTGGTTGCATCTAAGGAAGGGAATTTGGATCCTCTATGAATCAAAAAATAAAAAGTCATTTACCAGATTGACCTCTGAATTTGCCCAAAAAAGGTTGAAAAGGAAAAGTAAAAAATTGTTACTTCTCCTTCAACAAGTCATTTCCTCTTTAATGGTAATGTTCATACTTTATTGGTTCTCTCTCACTTTTCCACTGTGTCTCCCATAACCTTGGAAACCTGACCACTCAATGGCAGTGGCTTCATGTAGCTTATCAATTTATTTCATGCAGGATTTTTGAAAGAAAGTTGCATTGTTGTGTTTGGTTGTGTTTGTTGTAATGTGGCCTTATGGGGGATCCCGTGGCATCGGTGCTTTACAGCCCAGCCAACTGATGCAAGTCTAACAATGCATTGCAAAGCCCCTCATGCCCGTCTACAACACGTATAGACGTGGGGCTTTGCTCTGCTGCCATTGGATAAAGACTTTGATGTGCCTCTTCCTAACACCTTAAGGTTTTCAGAGCACTAGTTAGCATTTATGATCTTAGTAATATTGGTTTGAATTTGGATGATATTTTTATGAATATGTAGCTAACACTTGAATATTTGTTTATCTATCAGTATATTTTATTGATGTTTATCAGAGTGGAGCTCTTTCTTTGTCTGTGTGTTTCTGTGTAATTTTCTATGAGTGCATTTTTTCATTCTATTATGCTCTTTGCTCTTTTTCTAAATTCAAGAGCAACATTTGTGAATCTTATATTTGTTACAAATTTTGTAGAGAGAGGCCTGTGAACTGTGAAGGTCTGAGAAGAGTGTGATTTCCAAGTGCAGTGGTTCCAAGCGGAAACCTTCTAAAACAGGTTTCATCATGAGCATTGAATTTGAGAAACAAGACAGCGAAATCATTTCAAATTTTCTTGTATTATTGGGCTTTGATGATTTAATTGGTTTCAAAAGTTCTATGGAAGAAGAATGTCATGATATTGATGAGGCAAGCTTGTGGTATAGGAGGAGAATTGGGTCAAAGATGATGGGATTTAAAGAGAAGACAGCCCCCTCATGACTGCTACCATGTTTGAAAGCAAGGGTGTGTTGAATTATATTCTGGAAACCAGTTTTATTGATGTTAACCAGGCTTCTGGTTTGGACGGGTTTCTGCACTTCATTTTGTTGCTGCTGTGGACTTTGCTATTTAAGGTGAGGTTATTACTCTTGCTTGAAGCTTTCTGCACTTCATTTTGTCTTGTTGCATACTGTTGATTATGTACACACCTTGTTCATTTTAATCTTGCTATTTCTTTCCTCTATGGTAAATGTATTTAAATAATATTGTGTAATAGAAAATGTATTGGTGTGGATTTGATTTCTATAGTCATGCATTTTGGATATGCATGACAGGAGTGCAATGGTTGGTAACATAAAATTATTTTTTTAATAAATTCCTTCTTTTGTTTTAATAAAAAATAATCTCTCTCCCTCTTCCTCATAAGATAAGAGAAGCTGCAGCAAAAAGAGGTGGGGAAAGGGTGAAGGGGGGGGGGGGTGGTGTAGAGGTCATACATTAGGTCCACCATGTGATGGTAACTTGGAGTTAGAGATAGATTTATTTTTTACATTGCGTAACGTTTAATGCTGCTGCTCTCATGTTGCACCACATCAGCTGCCATGTCATTTTTAAAATATATATATAATTTGTCCTACAATTTTAAAATGATTTTTACAATTTTCAGCATTATAAATACAGTCCACTACTTATTTATTTACTTCCACTATCACCCTATAATAAATCCAGCCCATTACTTATTTATTTACTTCCACTATCACCCTATAATAAATCTGTATAATTAATCTAGCCCACCTCTTATTTATTTAGTTCCACTATCAAATCCAACCCAAAACCTTTTCAGTTCAGCTTTAGGGTTTTGTGTGAGCCTTTTCAGTTTAAAAGAAAAAAAAAATAAAATAAAACTTGAAGCCTTTCAAGCTTTAGGTTTTTTTTTTTTTTTTTTTTCAATTTTCTTATAATTGTTTTTAACATTTATTTTTTTAATATTTACATTTCTCCAACCTTTCTCTCTCCCTTACTATTTCATCTCCCCACTACTTTTTCAATCTTTCTCCCTCCCTTACCTTTTCATCTCCTCACTACCCTTTACATTAATATCATTCTTACTCTTTTCCTTCATCTTCCTTTATTTTTGTCTCTTCTTATTCACACTTTCTTACTATAAATTTGTCACTATCTCTTCTATTCTATGCATAATTTTTCCTCACAAAAAAAAAATGGTACTCTCTCTCTCTCTCTAAATTTTTTGGTGGATTTTTTTTTTTTATTGCATCTCTACTTTAGGTTGATAATTTTTTATATTCTTTAAAACTCTATTTTGGGTTAATGCGATTTAGTTTTGTTTTTTAAATTGTTGTTGTTGTTTTTTATTTTGTTTTTTATTCTCTTTGATTGTTAAATGTTATCCTATTGCGATCTAAAGAATTAAATATAGCGTATAAAAATATAATATTATTCTATTGCATAGCATGATTTGGATAATTTGATATTTATTTTGTTACATAGCATGATTTTTTATAGTGCTCAATTAGGATGTTAAACTATGAGACTTTACTAATTTTTGTTTATTTTCTAATCCTTTGTGGTGGACAAAGTAGTTTTAATAGTTGTATTAGAAGTACTCTATAATGTCATTCATTTAAAGAAAAACGAAGGTTAGCCAAAAGAAAATAATCAGATAGGTGACAAATTGCAAAAGTTAAAATTTGTATATATACAATAATTGTTTATTTGATAATATGTTTTGGGTGGCCAAAATTATAATTTGTACAAAGAAAATAACCTTAATAGATTATCAAAAACAAAATTTTATCCTAATATTGGTTCAATTAATCATTGTTAAGTTTTATTAATTTTTTTTAGTTTACATTTTTTTGGTGTTTTAGATTATTTCTATGTTACATATATGATTGTTCCTATAATTAATAAAAATATAATTACAAAATGCATTACTCATTATTAGATTAGTTTAAATTGTAAAAAAAAAAAAAAAATTAATAAAACCACCATAAAAATAATTATCACGCGCAACGCGCGGGTCCGCGGCTAGTTAGTTTAATAACTGGTGGATTCATAGAAGAACATGTGGCATCTTATGTATCATGGACAATAAGAATTGGTGATATGAACCCATGGCTGCCAAAATTGCAAAGTTTAAGGAATCAAATAGCAACCCTATTTCAGTTCGGCTAAAAATTTACCAGGCAAAAACTTTAACTTCTTTCAAACAGTCCTAACTTTTTTCTAATATAAAAACCAGTTGTGTAACTCTTTAATAATTGTCAGATAAATAAATAATTAGTTTTTGAGTAGTTGGAGGTCAGGATTTTCTCAAATTAACCTTATCTTATCTTATTTTAATCTTTGTAATCTATCCAAAGCCAGCCAACACTGACAAGGACGCAGTCCTATATGTACCAAAGTGGTATTAGAGTGTGAGGATGGACAAAAGAGTGTAGTTTAACAAAATGTCAGTTCTCTCATGACTAAGTCAGCAATAAATGCTTGAGAGAATCACAGAGATTTAAGCTTGAGGCACTCTCTTCCACAGGAAAGGACGGAGAAGCACACTATGCTGCTTCTAGGAAGCACTCAGAGGGAAGAGGACGGCAAGAGGGAAATCACTGTGATCGTGGCATGTATTGTAGAATAAGATGGAGAAGTCATTATGGATTTAGAGCAAACAGATGAGCAAGAAACACCAGGTATCTCACTGCATGCCAGTAGTGGTGACCAATGAACCCAAGGCAATGAAGGTATCTGGTTGAATTAATTAATAAGTCTTGTTTGGAATGTGGCACTTACATAACATGGATTTTTTTTTGTCTTTGATGTAGTCTTGACCTCTTAAGGATAGTTAGCATATCATTAAATCATAACGCCTCCTTAGACGATTAGATGTTTTATATCTGTTGAAAAAATAAATTAAAAATAATATAATTTTGGAGCCTTTTATTCACAAGTACAGGAATTCATTTTTCTGATTAAAAAATTTTATAATTGAATGCCTCATAAAAGCAATGAATATAACAATAGCTTGCAGTTAGGGGAAAACAAATGGTTCTAAAGAAATGTGTTACCTGCTTTAATTAGATCGTAAACAAGTCCCTTGTTTTCTATGAACTTCTTGTTTTTATGTCCATCAGTGTCATGAAATCTGGAGTGCCCGTTGTGGAAAAAAATTTTGCCTTGGGAAAAAAATTTTGCAAGTTAAAAATGAACACCAAAACTTTCTTTCTCCAATGTTCTCTAGAAGAAGTTATTCAGAACCCAGGAAAAAAAAAATCCAACTCTGGTTCAAATTGAAGGTGGTGATATTTCCCTTTTCCTCTAGAATTTTGAAATTGGTTTCCGTTGATTAACTAGAGCATTGGAGAAAGCTTCAGCTTTTTCCTCCTTACAGGGGAATGTGCCATTGATCAGACTACTTACATTACTGAGTTTGTGAGTTTTATATTAAAGGAGTGGAAGGATACAATCAATCCATTGGGAAGGAAAAGAAAGGAAAGAATTTATAGTGTCCATTTTATTGGGTTGTTCTGTCCTCGGTTTTTTTTTTTTACAAGTTGGTAACATTTTCCTGTCATATCAATCTTTTTCAACAACTATGAATACCACAAAAAGTTATGGAGGTCAACCCAATTAGTGAGAGAAATCATGTGTTCTGAATATAAGATGAGGTAAATTGATGGTCGATGAGGAACAACCAATCAAGGTGTTCGTCATTGAGTGATCTTGGAATTTTTTTTACTTCTTGTGTTCCATTTTAAGTTAATATTAGATTTGTATGTGGTATGTTTGCAGCTATTTTTGACATCTGACAAGTTGGTACGTCAGATTCTTCCAGACAACGGATCCATTTCATACATGGATGACGATGAAGAGAAAAAAAAAAAAAAATAGCACTGGTGTGGTTTTTCTTCTCCAAGTTGGGTTTTTTTTTTTTGTCCTCTCTTTGGCTAAGCATATGTTCATAATTCGAGTACTTCTGTGTTTGCCAAAATTATTATGGTTTACAGTATATTTGATGAAGACATGAAGTTTTTTATTATTGTAATAAAGCATTACTTATTAATTTATAGAAGGGGGGAGAATTAGCTTACATACAAACCTGCTCCTTTCCTGTGTTATTCTTTCTTATTTTCCACTTGAGTTCAATGGCATATTTTGCACCAGTTGGCATGGTACTATCTTGATAAGCTTTAGCATCATTAGGATTACACTATAGCATTTGACACCTTCAGTTTGCTAGAACCACTGTTTAGTGTTCTAAACTTGCTTATTTCTTCTTGCTTAGGTGTTGCACTACGAATCCACAGACTTTTTCCTATGATTTTGGGGTATCATTAACTTGATTGTACTGTTTGAAGAAGAGATTGCGAGTTGGTCATTAATGACATCAGGAATCTTACTGCAATAATGATTAGGTTTAAGCATTTAAAGGTTGAGATTAGGCGTAAGGAATAGCTAAATGTGCTTAGAAACATTGTAGAACAAATGCAAAAAGGATAACACGGAAGAAGAGGAAGAGAGAGAGAGAGAGAGAATATTGCCTTGGAATTACAAGAAGGCCTTTTTGGAGTTTTGACTACAAAATAATTGCAAGAATCTTATTGTCAGTTGGGTGCAACCACTAAAAACTCTTAATTGTCCATATCTTGCTTACATAAATGGCGATAACATCTGCATAGTGTTTATTTTTCTGCTGATGTTTTGGACAATTTATTTACAATTTCATATTTGATATGCATAAATATTTTGGAACACTCAAAAAAAAAAAAAAAAAAAAAATTGAAAGGGTGCCAGCAGGAAACAGAGGACAATTAGTAAAAATTGCTCACCTAGCGTTTGTAGGGAATGAACCTATCCATCAGAGTTGGTGCTTTTTCAAAACTTTAGGGCTTTGTAATTGTGCAACAAGCCAGCTATTGAAGCATGGGGAAATCAAGGTTTTATAGCTTACAATCGTAGCTTGGTTCAAAGAGTTGAAATTATAAAAGTAATGAACAAAGGAGTATATATATGACAAAATCAAGGTTATATTGTCTTCTAGGCCTTTCCCAATGAATTTGGATCTCATAACAGTGATTATAGTTTTAGAAGAAAAGAATGTGAGTTGGTATTAAACGGCATCTGGCTTTGTTCTACCATAATAATCAGAAGTGTTAAGGATTTTAAATTTGAGATTGGGCTTGAGGAGTAGCTGGTTCTGGCTAAAGTTCTGCTGAGCAAAGACATATATGTGTGTGTGTGTGTGTGGGGTAGTTGTAGTGCGTCTAGATTCCTGAATAATGGTCCTTCATTTTTGTCTCTGCATTTGTTCAAACATGTTCTTATGCTGTGGCTTGTTATATCGCTCTAGACATTATGTTGTAATGATTTGGTAATTATGTTCCGATGCTTTGGGCTGTTATGTCTATTTAGACTCATGTCCCTAGATTTGTTCATTATCATATGTTCTTATTTCGTCACCAGTATTTATTCTCATGCTCTAATGTCCTCCATTTTGAGATCAACTTGAGCTTTGGTCTTCGATTAAAAATCTTAACTCTAATACAGGTATCTCTTATTATTGTAGGTAATTTTAGCTTTGCATAAGAAATTACAGCAAAATCTGCTGGAGCTACCGGCATGGATTTTGTGTCCAAGAAATTGAAGAAGAAATATAAACATCACCAGCATGAAGCTGCTTATACATGGGCAGATTCTATAAATGGATGGGGGTTCCTTCCTATGCATTCAAGTGCAAGATATGCACATTATGTTACAAACATGTAAGCATGAATTACAATTTTCCCTACTCAATTGATGATCTGGCAATGCATTCAATTCTTTCTTCTTGGTTGGCTTTATAATTAACACAAATGAGTGGTGTGTATTAGAGATCTTTCCATCTTTTTCTCCAGTGGGGAGAAAGTACTTCAATTTAGCTACAGAATGCACTTGCGTGATATAGATACAGATAATTGTATAAGAGTAAAATTTTTGTGTTTCCATTTGAGTTCGTAGTTAGGTATTGCCTTTGTCTCAATTAATAAGTAGGACTTATTTCCATAAATCATTTTTTTTTTTAAATCAAAAAAATCATCTGTTCTCACCTAAGGAAATTAATCTAAAAATAATATGAGTGCATCTTTTGTTTCCAATTTGCACTTGCTCTTTTTTTTTTAGTAGACAGTAATAGCATTTGTGAATATTATACTTGGTTCAATCTTTGTAGAGAGAGACTGTGTGAATGTCTGAGAAGAGTGTGATTTCTATGTGCAGTGATTACGCGCAGAAACCTTTTGAAACAAGGTTTCATCATGGGCAGTGAATTTGACAAACAAGCAGTTTGCAAAAATCTTTTCAATTTTTCTTGAATTATCAGACTTCAATGATTTAATTGGTTTCAACAGTGATGTGGAGAAAAGAATGTCATGATATTGGTGAGGCAAGCTTGTGTTATGGGAGGAGAATTGGGTTCAAAGATGATGGGGTTTGAAGAGAAGACAGCCCTCATGAATGCTACCATGTTTGGAAGCGAGGTTGTGTTAAATTATATACTGGAAACCAGTTGTTGCTGTTGTGGAATTTGCTATTTCAACTGAGGTTGTTAAGCTCTTGCTTGATGCTTCTGCACTTCATTTTGTATATTGTTGCATACTGTTGACTATGTACAGTACACCTTGGTCATTTTATTGCTGCTGTTTCTTTGCTTTGTAATAGTAATTGTCTCTACGTAATATTGTGTAATAGAACATGTATTCGGGGTGGATGTTTATTTCTATAATCATTCATTTTGGACATGCATGGTAACAGAAGTGCGATGGTTGGCTCCATATAAATTATTATTTTAACAAATTCATTTTCTTTCTTTTTTTATTAAAAAAAAAAAAATCTCTTTCCCTCTTCCTCCTAAGATTAAGAGAGTAGTTGCACCATGTGTTGGTAACTTGGGGTTGGAGAGAGGTTTATTTTTGACATTCATTAGTTTAATAACTGTTGGATTGGTAAAAGAACGGATGACATTTTATGTATCACGCACACTAAAAATTGGTGATTTGAACCCATACCAGCAAAATGGCGAAATTTAAGGTCTCAAAATAGCAACCCCATTTCAGTTCGGCCATAAATTTACCAGTAAAAACTGAATACTTCTTTCAAAGTCCTAAATTGTTTCCAACAATTTTTTATCCTTCTTCCTACGCTATACATCCATCGTAAACTCTATCTTAAACTGTAATGTGCTTGTTCTCAACCAAAAAAAAAAAAAAAAAAACTGTAATGCGCTTGTTATGAGCATAATTTTTCAAATTTGAACATTGTAGCCTCTAATATAAAAACCAGCAGTGTAACACTTTAAAATTTTTCAGATAAATAATTAATTTCTGTGTAGCTGGAGGTTATGATTTCCTATATTAATCTTATCTTATTTTGGTCTTTGTAATTTTCCCACCAATTCCCAACTTTAAAACTTTGTAATTTCTCAAAGGTATGAATTTTCCAAGCAAAATATTAATAATAATAATAAACTGAACCTTACGGGTTTTTTTTTTTTTTTTTGGTGATTCCTTCGTTTTCTTTTATTTTCTTCTTTTAAAAAAATAAATTATTCTACATATGATTTCTTTTCTTCACTTTTTAATTATTGATAAGATGATTTACTTGGTTTATTAATTTAAAACGGTTTGCTAGAATCAATAAGAGTTGCCATTGATGATGATAAAGTGAGAGTTTAGACGGAAAACGAGCTCTTGCTGTGGGACTTACTAATATTGATGTAACATTGTGTTGGAAAATCATTTCAAATAACTAAATTGGCTCAGATTAGCCACCACATGAGGAATTAAATTATTGACCGAGTTTTTCATCTATAAATTCTACCATCTGCTAAAATCGCTTGAGCAAAATTCTTCAAATTGGAATTACAGAGAATAATCATTTTTTTTTTTAATTTTCGTTTATTAAAAAAATTAATTTAAAAAAAAAAAAAAAAAAAAAACGATGCCATGGGGCCGACAAGGAAGTTAAGGGTAGTTGGATTTGAAACCTCTTGAATATTTCCCAAACACGCAAGAACTATGATTCATATGGATCCATATCAATTGTGTATTAAGTAGGTATATTGTCATTTGGATCAATATCCATTGTGTATTATGTACATGTAACCACTCACTCATATCGGAGTGAACCACTTAAGAGGAAGACCCACCCCTACTTCCTCACCCCTATGTGAGAGAGTAGATACTTATCTAATACACCATATACCTCCTTGTGTTGTAAGCTATCTTGTGTCAAAGGCTTGAAGTTATGTAGTCTATGATTTTATTTGTTTTTATCTTGTGTTGAAGGCTTGAAGTTATGTAGTTTATGATTAATGATATTAACGGCGAATGTAGATAAAAACAAATAAAAAACTACAAACTCAACTATTATAAAAATTGTTACATCAATAGCATTTTTCTAACTGTTTTACCTTGCAACCTATTAATGGAAAGTGCAACACGCACCAGCTAAAGGATTTCTTTAATCGATCCATATATAACATAAAGGAAAATAGGTGATGAAAATATTTTTGAAGTTCACGATGCATTCACAATCACCAGCTATCAAAACATCACACCTTCACTTAAGTGCTATTTCATTTGCCAATGCCTGTATGCACATTAGAATAAGAAAAGTGACATTCATGCATTGCACCGGCATTAGCATTCCATTTTTCTTTTTTACCCATGACTACCATTCAGCAAAGGGGTTACTGATTTATATCACTAACCAACTTGAAACTCAAAAGAGAGAATTCAGTCTAAAGCAACGAGTCACATATCTAAGACATTAAAAAATCGACAATATAAAAACATTGTAGCCTTTTGCTTGTAGCAAAGCAAATGGTTTCACTTTTTCATGTAAGATCCACACATATGGACTATAAATTTTTAATTCTTTTTAAATGGTGTCCTTGTATTTGTTTGTAGAAAATACTATTACTTGCTAATTCCTTGAGAATCACAGATTCCATAACATCTCAAACGGATTGAGGAATACCAGGAGAAGAAACCATGTCAAAAATCAATAATCTAGTAACTCCTTCCCCAGTAAGTCCATTTTTTTGCAGGCTTTCCCGATGCAAAGCATTTAGTACCTATGAGGAATTGAACATTAAGTTATGGAACAGAATATAAAAGAACTTCATACAGCAATATTGAATGAAATATACAATCAAATTGCAATTTATCATAACTCTAATAAATCATTCAAGATAAATTGATGTCCCAGGGAAGCCTATTCATTCAACTGCACAATGAGAATCATTCTGCAGCCAGTGACATAAATGGTACCATGCGTTGGGAAATGCCATCATCATAAATGCAACCAAAATTACACTTAATTATGGTGTTGGCTTCAGCCTTTTTAGCCAGCATTTTATTGGTGCATTCAAACATCATACGGCATGATAAAGCCACTAAATTAACATGTAATTTCTAGAAAATAAAATACAAGAACCATTAGATTACACTGCATCAATCTTTGATGATGCAATGAATTTTTTCCCTACTATGAAAATCTTAAACACACATATTGCATGAGTCTTAGACCCCCTTCAAAAATGGGAACCCAAATTTACAATATTGCAACTGTTAGAAAGATATTACACTAGGAATTGTACTTTTTGAGACATGAAAATCAACATAATCTTCCATCATTTTCAGAGGCAAAAACAGGTATCCTTGTAGCAAAATTAAAATTGAGTAACCACCCACCCCAGGCCGCCGGGGGGGGGGGGGGGGGGGGGGCGGGGGGGGTGGGGGAGGGGTCTAGTTTATTGGATAAAGAGAAGGTTTGAAAGTAGTAATAGAAAAACAACAAATGAAATAACCCTGACATAAAACATAAAGACTACCTTCTAAGAGCTCTGGCTGGTCAAATGGGGAACAAAGGCTCTTACATGCTCCCATCTCACCCTTTGTCCTTGCTTTTACTTCTATCTCCACCTCCTAAAAGAGTTGCACAATAGATTTATGAAATATATAAAAAGCACCAAAAACCAGAGAGGGTGAAAGCTAAAGTAACGTTCTTCTGCCTCATGGGAGAGAACATTCACTCTAGTTGCATGACAAAACATAACTTACAATCCAAATTTGCATGATGTTGGCATAGAGCAAACTGAACAGAAAATCTAAACACAATACATTTCAAGCCTTTTGGAAATGCAAATCTCCATTGAACAAGTTATCTTTTTCAGTAAGTTATATAGTGCTCATTTGATAAAACTTATTTTTTAGCATTTTGAAAATGGGATTTATTGAAGAAGCTGTACGTAGAAAAGGTAAAGTTTAAAAGAAATTCACTTGAAAAAGAGCAGTTTGGAAACATGTTACCATACAAGCACATAATCTTACTAAAAAGAGATAGGTCAAATACACAATATGTGCATTGGCCATCTCCAAAGGACCCATTGAACATAATTAAGGGTCTATTCGGTTGGAGGAGTGGAAAAGTGGGAAGATGGAAAATTGTGGGAGGATGGAAAAATGGGAGGATGGAAAATATTTAGTTTTCCCTCTTGTGTGTTCGTTTGAAGGGGTGGAAAAGTGGGAGGGTGGAAAACTCTTTTGTTTGGTTAGAGAGAAAAAGGGAAGGATGGAAAATGTAATTTATATAAATTGACTATTATACCCTTATTACATATTATGTAAGAAATAGATTTATTTGTACCCATTAAATAATATAAAATTTACAACATCATATATATAAATTTAAATTTAAATTTTTATTATTATAATGTAAAAATTAATGTCATAAGAAAAAAAAAAACCAAAAAAAGAAGAAGAAGAGTACGTCACGTTGAAAAAAAAAAGAAAAAAAAAAAGGAAAAGCATGTCACGTTGAAAAAAAAAAGAGCAGGTCACGTTGAAATAAAAAAAGGAAAAAAAAAAAGAGCACATCAGGTTGGAAAAAAAAAAGGAAAAAAAAATTACACAGAACATCACGTTGAAAAAAAAAAAAAAAAAGAGAGAGAGAGAGAGAGAGAGAGAAAAGAACCTGGGAAGGGTATTTGTGGAAAAGTGCTACACTAGCACTTTTCTCCCCCAAGTTTTCCTCCCAATTTGGGAGGAAAAAAAAATGTGGGCCCGGAGAGAAAACTTTTTCTCCAGTTTTCCATCCTTCCTATTTTCCTTCCCCAAACGAACAGCGGAAAACAGCATTTTCCACCCCATTTTCCTCTCTCTATTTTCCATCCTCCCTATTTTCACCCCAAACGAACGGGGCCTAAACCTATACATACTTGTCCAAAACACAACAATAACAGAGCATTTATGAGACAAAAAAAAAGTACAGGGGGAAAGCCCAATACAATAAAGTAGAAAAAGATTTCACTCGATCAACAACCCAAAACAAAATGCTATCTCATGATATCAATATTTTAGTAAATGAAACAACAATGAACTTGAACACAAAAACAAACTTAAACACCTTAAAAGTGTATTAGTAAAATGATCAAATTCAAATCAACAACAAACCCTGTGATACTGCACAGCAAATAAAACTATTTAGGCAAATGCATAAACTTTAAAAAAAATTTGATATTGGACCTCCTCATCACACCAAGGTGCTAAGATCATTTTCCTTTGGCTGAGTGCTTCCACAAATTCATCCCAAGTTTTTACAGTCTGAATGCAAGCATCTCGTTTTTGTTTGGCAGCATCAAACAGGCTTTGTTGGATATTGTCCAGCATTTCTTTTACTTGCACAACCAGCTTGTCCCTAGGGATGTCTGTTTTTGCTGAATTATCACGGCGAACAGCACGTACCTGTGAATAAAACCAGCATGTAACGATCCTTACAGTTAGTCAACTATAGGAACTAACGACAGCTGACAGTAATGCAGGAAAAACAGATACATACTAAAGCAATGGAAGTAAAAAATAACAGCAGAAAATCAAGAACGGCTAGCTGACCTGACTATTTGCCAAGTCTTTTGGACCAATTTCAATTCTTAGAGGAACGCCTTTCATTTCCCAATGTGAGTACTTCCAACCAGGAGAGTAATTATCTCTGGAATCTGCCTTAGCACGAATACCTGCCTCAGACAAGGAGACCACAGTGGCAGAACAGGCATCAAAGATTGCCTGAGTATCAGCATCTTTATAAGGCACAGGAATTACAATAACCTGGACAGATGCTACTTTTGGTGGCAGCACTAAGCCTCTGTCGTCCCCATGAACCATCACCATAACACCAATCTGAGCACAAAAAATAAACACTACAAAAGTGACAAATCTGTAGCTGCACATATTTATCAATAAATATTTTCTAATTTGCAAATACACCACACCAACCCACCCACCCCTGAGTGCTATATGTACCAGCAGATTAATTATAACTGTCCAAGTCAAACAGATAATAAATGCCATAAGATTACCGTCCGAGTGCTATAGGCCCATGAGTTCTGCCAGACCATACCCTTCTCTCCCTTCTCATTTTCAAAGTTTATCTCAAACATTTTAGCAAAATTTTGACCCAAACAATGCGAAGTTGCACCTTGTATGCCACGACCAGTATTTGGAACAAATGCCTGACATGAGATATAACACAGAAAAATTGTTTGAACTGCCAAATATAACAGAAAATGCATTATATATGTGCACAATTAATTCTCAAGTACCTCAACACTAGTTGTGTAAAGTCCACCAGCAAACTTCTCCATCTCACTCTTCTTTCCCTTTACGACAGGAATAGCCAAGTACTCTTCATATATGCGTCTATACAGTTCCAAAATATCTAGCACCTGAAATAGAAAGGGAAAAAAAAAAAAATTAAACAGAGCACATTTGTAAACAAAGGCCAATGAGCTTTAGCTCCAATGGCATCTCCCTTTGCAAGAGCAAGGCAGATAGAGGGTGAGATTGTAGGTTTAGGACCCACTGGGCGCATGTGTAGTTACCAATCAAAAACAGGGGAAAAAACAAAGGTTCCCATGTTCCAATGTAGAAATGAAAGATCATAATCATTGTTCTATTGGGAAAAAAAAAAAAAAGAGTGTGGAAACATATAATACAGTGAAAACTAAGCACTTATCTGGTCATAATATAAATAAGTTAGAAGTATGTTAATTAGGCACATCTGCACTTACAAAAGAAACCATACGTCTGCATTCTAACATCTGATGCTTATATGAGAACTCACAGATGAGTCCATCTTCTTCTTTAGGTGTTATCACAAAACTTTGTTAACGTGTTAACGGCAATTCATTTGCTAGATACACCAAATTATAAGACCATAGAATACAACAAAAAAAGGAATACTCACCAAAAAAATATGCATATCTAAAGGCAATTCTTATTTCAATTTAGGAAATTCTAGAACCATTTGCTTTTTTTTTTTTTAACGGTTTGAATTTTCAATATGCTGGATTTAAGTAAAATTTCCATATCCTAAATAATTCTAGTTTCTTGATCTTGATTGGAGCTTCTTAACTATTTAATTTATGATAGAGAGAATTTTGATCTTAGAAGATAAATTGACAACTTGACAGAGACAGCCTCAACAAATATTGAGGTTTATTGATTGGAGCTTTTTAACTATTTAACTTATGATAGATAAAATTTTGGTCTAAGAACATAATTGACAATTTGACAGCGACAACCTCAACAAATGGTTCATGACGTAGGAAGTTTTAAAACTCAATACCAACTAGAAAATAACATAGTAGTTAACAGAAAAGGATCATGTAATATAATTCTGAATAATGGTATTAACCTCATGCACCATTCTATTACTCTAGCAAAGGAAGGCCACAGCCTCTAGGCAGCTAAAAAGGAACAAATCTAGGCTACATGCATTCAAGAACAAGATGCAGAGCATAATGCAAATTATGCAATGAGATTTGAGGATATTAGACAAAGAAAACCATATTCTCCATGAATTCCCTACATAAAACATAATGGTTTATGACACTTTGGATATTAATCCAATGACCATGGGCTTTGATTTTTCAAATGAGTATGGAGGTTAGGAACAGAGCAATATACCTTGGGATGAAAGCACATACCAAGTTTCTAGAATGCTTAGTTCAATACTCAATTCAAGAAAAAAGAAAGAGATACCAACAAATCTCTTGCTTGTCCACCCCCATTAATTTCTATATATAGACCTCCAGGAATCAAAAGTGGACAGATCAAAATTTAAGTGCTGAGTTTCATATACCTCTGCATCTGCCTCTGCTTTTGTTGCAAAAGCAGTGTGCCCTTCCTGCCAAAGAAACTCACGACTCCTACAATCAGAAATCATGTCCAATGTATTAACAAACTGTCATCAAACTTGAAAGACAGTTATTATACATATTAGCAAACACATTGATGCCTAGCAAAAAAGAGTAAATGGTTTTTTACACTAATTTGTAAATTGATTCTTAACAAATTTTTTGATAATTTGATAGTTGGGGGAGGGGGAGTTTTGAACCGTGGACATCTCCTTTGGAAATACTAAAAGGTGCCAGTTGATCTACAAGGCTCTTAGCAAATTGACTCTAACAACTTGGGGGGTGCAACACAAGAAAATCATACAAAACCTATCACAACTGATATGAAATGCTTTGCCAAGACGCCAAGTGACAGACCAAAGAAAAGAATGGCTTCAATAGTAACAAGTCTCTGCATATGAAAATTTCCATGCTAAGAAATAAAATGTAAATCATTTCCACAAAGATGAGCAGTAGAAAATATGCCAGCATGAAGACAAGGGTTCATATTACCAAAAAAAAAAAAAAAAAAAAAAAAACTCAGATTGGCTAGTGTATTACACTCAAAAAATTCAATCAGCTGACTAAAATTTCACATCGTCTCATCAGCAGCCAATGGACACCATCAACAAGGTTAAAATAATTCTAAGACATTTGAAACTGAACAAATTAGATAGACATTACCTGATAAATGGCGTAGGATGGCTGAATTCCCATCGAACAACATTGCACCATTGATTAAGTTTCAAAGGCAAGTCACGGTGTCCCCTAATCCATTTAGAATAGTAAGGATACATGACAGTTTCACTCGTTGGGCGAATTGCTATGGGCACTTCCAACTCAGATTCCCCAGATTTTGTTACCCATGCAACCTATAGAATCCCAAAATACAATTTGATTAGCACCCTCTCTCGTCTAATAGAATGAAATCTCTCTCATGAAAAGAAAGGCACTTCCATAAATAAGAGAATAAAAGATTAGCATCAACCAAGAGCCATCCAAAATATTTTAAGATATCACCCTAGTTAAAATCAAAGTATAACTAGATAAACTTTTGTACCAAGGACAAACCCTATAATAAGACCCAGTTCCACCAAAAGGAATCAAGGTAGTGGGTTGTGCTGTACCCCCAAATAATGCCTCCAATAGCAGGAAAAGAACACAGGAAACTTTTACAAGAGCAAATTTCAGTTTCCAATTTACTCTAGCATCAATACAACAATTCTAGCCCAAAGTATGGAATGATTTTTCTGGAATAACTGAAATTTCATAAAATAAAAAATGAGTCTATCCTATACCAAGGTTGTAAAAATGTATGCTTGACAAAGATTTCTAATTTAACTCACCTCAGGAGCAAAACCCTCAACATGATCCTTCTCCTTCTGTAATACGCCAGGAGAAACAAAAAGTGGGAAGTAGCAGTTCTGGATGTCCATTTTCTTTATTTCAGCATCAAAAAATTTCTGCATGGTGACATTGATGTAAAAGAGTACACATCAAACTGGAAAATCAGTCTTAAAACTTTCATTATAGGGGGAAAGAAGTCCATTGCTTCACAAACCTATAGGAATAACCAGGATGGCTTCAAATAGGGATGGCAATTTAAACCCGACCTGCGGGTACCCGGCCTGGCCCGACCCTAACGGGTCGGATTTTACCCGGTCCGATAAAGAATAGGGTTGGGTTTGGGTTTTTTTAAAAAAAACCCGAAACGGGTCCGGGTTTTGGCAAAAATCCGGCCCAAACCCGGACCTGACCGGACCCAGTTAGCTTAAATATAAAATTACAAAAAAACCTACCTATATATATATCACAACCCTAACCTAAAACTCATTTCTCTCCTTCCTTTCTCAACTCAGCCGCCTCCCTCACTGGCTCACACTCTTTAATCAACTCCAGCAAGACTCTCAAAGTCACAAATCACATCTCACCCTCACCCTCAATTCTCCATGGATTTTCTTCCATCTCACGTGTGACTTGTTGAACAACGTCGTTGGTTTTGTCTCTGAAAGGAGAACTTGTAGAATCTCGTGGTGGTTGCCGTTCTTGTCACAGAGGAGGCCGTGATTGTTAGATCGGAGAGAATCTCGTGGTGTTATTGTTAGATCGGAGAGAATGGTTGCCGTTCTTGAGAGGAGGCCGTGATTGTTAGATCGGAGATAATCTCGTGGTGGTTGCCGTTTTTGTCACAAATGAGGCCGTGATTGTTAGATCAGAGAGAGATTTAGTGGTCTCTGTTCTTTTTTTTTTTTTTTGGTTCATTTTTTTTTTTTGGGTTCATTTGAATCATTTCCTCTCTTAGTAGTTTTTGTTTTAGGGTATTTGTATGAGGATTTAATATGTAAAAATCTGTCCATAAATGATAAATGGAGTTTTGTTCTTCTTTCAATAGTTATTGTTTTTGGGTATTTGTTTGAGGATTCAATACGTAAAAATCGGAGTGAATGTTGTGTTGATGTAAAAATCTGTCCATAAATGTAAAAATCGGAGTTTTGTTTCTTCCATAAATGATAAATGGAGTTTGAGGAATGAGGATTTAACTGATAACAATGATGATTGATTTGTGTTTGTGTTTGTGTTTGTGATTGTGATTGTATTTGGGTTTTTTTATTTTTTTATTTTTAAATAAGATTGGGTTGGATTGGGCTGCCATGGAATAGGCTTAGAAGGAGCTGGACGGGGCCCGCAGATACCCGACGGGCCGGGTTTGGGGCTAAAAAAAGACCCGTTTATTAAACGGGCCAGGTTCGGGTATTAGAGGAAGACCCGCGGGTCGGGTCTGGATATCCAAAAACCCAGCCCGAACCCGACCCGTTGCCATTCCTAGCTTCAAATTAACATCATTGAAAGTACCACATGCAAGAAAGTTTCAGTAGAGAACAGCACAAATAAAAAATACATGTTCAACTTAAGGAACAACCAAAATTTTAAAAAAGGAAAGGGTAAAATCATTGTGGATAGATGTTGTATGTGTAAAAATTGTGGTGACGCCATGGACCATCTCCTTTTACATTGGCAAGAAGATTGCTTTCTTTATCATTATCTGTTGTGCATTGTTGATGTCTCAGAATATATTAGAAATGTCTGAAAAAAAGAAGGTGGGGAGAACTTGTCCATCTTTGTATTATGTAGCCAATATGATGGTAAAGAAATAATATCACATTCAACACTCAAAAAGCTAAATGTGACTCTTAAAACCATTTTCTTATGTTCATTATGGGACTAGTTGTGTGCTTCAACTTTAGGCGGTGTACATTGTGATTCTTTCTTGTATTTCTTATTCTAAAATTTTCCCAGAAGTCATTTTATAATCATCTAGTGTATTAATTCGTTTGTTTTTTCAAGTATCTGTTGAATTAATTCTTTTATCCTTCAATAATTTTCTTATTAGTAATTACATATGACAAGAAACTTAAGAACAACAACCAAGGATTCAAGAAGGGTTCAAACTCACTTGCATTATCTCCCAGATAGCCATTGCCCATGGCCTCAGAATATAACAGCCAGAGATATCATAATACTCAATCATTTCTCCATTCACAACTACCTACACAAGCCAAAAACAAAGATTAATTAATAACAAAGGGGTGAGGCTTTTCAAATCAACAAACATCAGACATTATACTGATGTCAATTGGAACTATGTGATCTACAACCCTAGAGTTTCCCTAAGATTTTACATGGTTATGAACTACAAAGTAGGAAGAAAATGCAAAACACAGATAAGTTTCTTTGCACAGGAAAAGGCTAAAAGAGACCCATGCTAATCTAATTGATCTCCTGTGAAAAGTCACTAAATAATCGCAAAATATCTTGTGCAAAGAAGCTTGCTAAATTGTGATGAGAACTTTCCACACTAAATTCAAGAAATCTGAAGTGTTTGACTACAAAAATCTAGCCCTTGTCAGATACTAAAATTTTTAAATAGATAAATGACTCACACACTCCACAGGCCTTGAAGCAAGACCTCTCTTGACACCCCCTAGATAATGGGGTGGAAATTCTGGTTGACCCAAAGGCCATTGGCATCAGACACACACACACACACACACACACACATGCAAAACAGGATAAAAGCTTATAATTACAGTAGTCTGAGAGAAACTGTAGAGAGATGATGAAATGGTACACAATCAAACATGTAAAGAACACTTAATAGAATCCATACTAAACCATTGAAAAAACAAGCAAAACAAACCTCAGAATACCACTCCCCAAAATTCTCATCCTTGCGATTCGCTAGTCCCAAACCAGTCTCCTTCTTCACCTCCTTCTTTTTCCCCCCTACAAAGTCAATCACACAGCATAAGAAGCAAACACAATAACATAGAAACCAATACATTCAGAAACAAACATGCATAGCATCAGCAAAGCTAGCACACCACAATGGGGAATAAAGTCACAAACACTCACCACCACTTGCATTAGACTTTTTTGCATCGCCACCAGCCATTTCCTCAGCTTATTCCTGCGGACAATACCCATTAAAACAATTAAACTAAAACATCCAATATAAAAAGTCCCTGAAACCAAATCCGGACAAGGTGCACATACTAATTAAGAACTACAAGTAGCATAATCAGTCAAATGAGACAGAGTTGTAAAAAAGACACGGACACATATCCAAAACTCTCAATTCAAACAATACCCAGTAAACAAATCTGACCAACACACTTCCAGACTCATAAAAGACACTGTTTTGTTCCCACAAAAACAGATTTCTCAAAATCCTTAACTAAAGATTAGAAATAGAATGCAGTAATCTCAAATCTCACATATAGTTCCGACAACAAAAAAGTAACAACTTTGTATTTGACTTTTGTTTTCAGTGACCTTGTTACTTAACAAAAAAAGAATTACAGACCAGATCTAGAAACAAAATGAAAAAACCCAGAACCAGACATGAACAAGAATCAAAACAAATTATAAATACCCAGTAAAAATTTCAATGATTTAAAGAAGAAAAAAAAAACCCAGATTAAGTATTCTTTCAAGGAAAATCATGGATAGCTAAAAATCCAAACTTGGCTATGCCTCAAAAATGCTTGTATGCTGTAAAGAAAGTAGAGAATATAAAAGATTCAATTGGGTAATTAAGCTAAGCTAAGCTAAATAGTTGATAACTGAACAAATAGGAAGAGGAAGACCCAAAATCCAATTTGCAAAGAGAAAGAAGTCATACCTGCTGTCAGAGAGAGAGAGTGAGTCAGTGTCTGAATTTTTGGGTTGGGGGCGGGAGAAAGAAAACTCTATAGTAGGTCTGCGAACGAAAGAAACGGAGGGCTGTGGTTTTTTTTTTTTTTTTTTTTTAAGACGAGAACGTGTAATATACATGTGACAAAACTTTCTGTAACAAATAAAATATACTTAAATTGTATGGAAAAGAAAAAGGCACATAGCAAAATTTTAAAAAGAAAATTAAAAAAAAACATTTAATTACTGTACTTTTTGGAACAATGATCATTCACTGTTCCGAATAGTTTAAATAGTAGACCAAGTCACCAAACAAATTGCTCACTTCCAAAAAAAAAATTTTAATAATTGAATAAAAGTTCACTCAAAAGTACAATAATCAAAATAAGACTTTATAAATTGAAACTTTATAAAAATAAAAAATAAAAACAAACAAGTATAACATTATAAATATTTGCATACATTTATATAAAATGTATATTGTGTAAGCTTTACTTTACAAGATTAATGAAAGATAAATATATCAGTCTTTTTTGTTTTTGGATTTCAATGTGTGCTATACAACTAATATGAGGATAAGAATACAGTATAACTTAGAACAATTAGGGTTTGGTGAAGCCTGTTTGGGCTTTACTAACATATACTATAAAAATATCCACGATTTATATCATATTTGAAATTAAGTATTAGTTTTTAATTTTATCAATTAAAGTCTTCGATTTAAGTTCTCTAAAAAAGTCTTCAATTTAAGGAATTCTATTAATTTTAGGCTTAGATGCAAGAATGCCTCCTAGGGTTTGGGCTAGTTGCCAAAATACTACATGAGATTTCAATTCTTCCTTATAACTTCTTAAGGGTTCATTCGGTTGAGGAGATGGAAAAATAAGAGAATGAAAAAGATTTAGTTTTCTCTCATGTGTATTTGGTTGAGGGATGAAAAAGTAGATGGATGAAAAAACTATTTTGTTTGGTTGAAGAGAAAAGCATGAGGGTAGAAAATGGTATTTGTATAAATTTATTCTCATGCCCTATTAGATAAAAAATATTACACATTATATTTTTATTAAAAAATTGTACATAGATGGACACTTCATTAAAAAAAAAAGAAATTTAGATGAGCACAAGAACCCAAAACAAATGAGAAAACACCAACAACTAAAAAAAAAAAAAAAAAAACCCACACACACAAAATACAAGCTTTTACACCCAAGTAGCTAAAAAAAGAAAAGAGAAACAACCAACCAACCAAAACAACAAAAACAAAGGCAAGCAACATGTACAGTGTTTTGGTGGGCTTAGAGAGAACTCCTAAGCCCCACCAAAATCTCTCCACTTTTCCACCCTCAACCAAACAACCACAAACATAATTTTCTTCCCACTTTTCTCTCTACTATTTTCTATCCTCCTTATAATCACTCCAACCAAACAAGGCCCAAGGTTTCTATATTTGTCATATTTACCACTAAGGACTAACTTTTCTTAGCTTTTATAAACAAGAAAATCACATGACCATCACGTGATGAATAACGTGAATCAATTGGTAAGTCTTTTTAACAAAAGTTAGTCCCAATGGTCAATTTCTAGAATATAAAAAATTCAGGGACTTATAAGGAAAAATTGAAACCCCGATAAATGTTTTTACATTGTGGCCTTAATTTAAGCATTTGTTCATCTGCAATATACATTTTCACTGGTTGGTAACTCATAGAATGCACGAGAATGTTTAACATAATATACTTTTTTCCTCAATTTTTTTTTTCCTAAATATGAAATCCAATAATTATGATAGTTATTAATAAACATTTATTATGATTGTGTTTTATATGGAATTATATATTTTACCATTTAAAACAAAAACAAAAACTGATTTGATTCTAATGGGGGATTCAATAATATAATGAAATTTAATTATAATTAAGATATAGGGCTAAATTCAAATTACACATAGTGTACAGTACACCAGCCAAGGCATGGGAGAGTGCTGAAATGGCTGGATCTGGGCTCTACATGTGAAACAACTATGAGCAAATGAAAGGAAACGTTGGTTGAGGTAAAGTATCTTTGGTCCATGCCAACGGCATGACCATCTTAGGGAAGAGTGAGATCTACAACTGACATGGACACCCAACACTCACAAAAGGGAGATAGTGACCCCTTGTGGTCAGAGGCTATGAAATCCCTCTTTTTGATTGGTTGTACTTGTGCTGGACCACTGTTAAGGACACGTGCATCACTCTTAATGCCCTTAATGTCCCTTTCCTTGTCCAAGAATTTCTCTCCACGTAGTGGTAGGGTCACCCTCCAAGCCGCTATTCTGTGCTTATCCTCTCTCCTCTAACCACTACATAGTACATCAACTGTATTATGATTTACATGGAGGAATCATAATTTGACATTTGTCTTTTGTATTTGGCAACATTTCTCGAACTACAAAAGGAACATGTTCTTGGACCATTTAAAAAAAAAAACCGCAAGGAGAACAACAACAAAAACCAGGAGAGAACATTAGATAAAATAGTAGAAAATTTGTAGGGAAGTGAGGTAGAGAAAAAGGCCTCTCTTTTAGGAAGAAAACCATCATTGTATAAGGAAAACTTCCATTTTTTTTTTTTCTATAATAGAGAGCTCAAAAGAATAAGGGACATTCCCCCCTTACTCACCCCGTGGTTTTTTATCCATTCTCAAGGGTTTTTCACATACATCCTTTGCTTTCTTTACTCTTCTTGCAATGCTTTCTTTTTCTCTTGACATTATAATGTTAAAGCTTTCATTTTTCATCACTTTTGAGTTTTTTCACTAAAATGTACTGTTAGATAGCTTATCCACTTTTCACACAAGTTCACAAAAATCTAACTTGCACGTACACATAGTGTAATTATAATTTAACTTGTGTGTTTCTACTTAAAAATAATCAAATACAATTGACAAGACATGCATAACAATTATTGATGGGTATTACCATTAAGCTTACATCGAGACAAAGCAGACAAACTGAGTAAGACTAACCTTTTTTTTGGGACCGTTGGGGGAGTGGGAATTCAACCCTATAATGAGGGCATTTGGATTGCGCGTTTGCGCGTCCACGTTTCCTCAAGTCTGCGTTTTGCCCTTTTTTTTTTTTTTTTTTTTTTTTTGTTCAGCCGCAACATTTGACTAAGTTAGCAGTGAACAGTGCACTTGTGTACTGTTCACGGGTCCCACAAATTACATTTTTCAGCAACTTTTTCATTAAAAATGGGTTCCATAACACTATTCACACATTTAAAAATTATTTTGCTACAGTGTTTTCAATTTTCAGTTGTATCAAAACGGATCCAACATGTCTTCGATTAAGACACCAGGAGTAAGACTTACTTTTCAAATGATTTTTAAAGCTTTACTTCTAACAGCTACATTTGAGTTCTTAGTTGAAAATTACTAATAGTCGACCTTGCCAAGCCCATGGTCAAGCATCGCTTTGAAAATGGTATGATATAGTGTCAATAATCAATATATATATATATATATAGTCAGTATAATTTTTAACTAAAAAAGGTCGAGTCTCATATGATATTTCCTTCCAATGTTTTCTTATTATAGGATTGGGCACAACCCATAAATTATAGTTTGGTACATTAATAGCTTTTACAAATGTGTACAAAAACGTGTCTATATCAAAATGTAGAATTCTATGAAAGCAACATTACATTTTAGTCACATAATAAAAAGTACATTTTAGAGCACGATACATACGTTTAATATTCCTTACGAAACTATATTGATCTTCCTAACTTTCAACTGACATTCATTGATGTTGAATAAACACATTTAGTTTACTTCAAATATTATAATTATGTAGGAGAGAGTCAGAGAGAATTACTGTGGGCATGTAACTGATGATTATAGTAAATTTCTAGTATGCTACTAAGTGTCCGTTTGGATCTTGATGATCTTATAAGTCAGTTTATTACTTTTTATTTTTTCTTACCATTTGTAAGTCCCATTTGAGCCCCCTACTTAATTCTATTTAGAGCACTAGCATATGAGGATGCAAAAAAAAAAAAAAAAAACTTATTTTGTATTCTCAAACACTACTTTATCTATTTTACCAACTCATTTTACAACTCACCCTACATCCCGGTTTTTATTTTTATATACAACTCAATAAAATAATATAAACTATCTAATAAAATAATAAAAAGTATTTTTATCTCTATCTTTCCTCCCACTATTTTTTTCTCTTCACACGCAACCATAAAATTAAATATTATTTTTTTTTCTTTACAACCTATGAATAGTAAGGTTGCATATATGCAACCTTACTATTCATAGGTTGCAAATTATTTTAGATATACAAACCTGTATGAAGTGGATATTTGCTGTTTTAGGTTGTAAAATAGCAACTGGGGGGTGTTTACACTGTCCAATACTAGTGTTCTTAGGTTTTAGTTTTAACTTTTAATGTATGGTACTTTTAACAAAAAATTAGATAAGTTGTTTCCAAACAGACACTAAGACACTCATATAAATGATTAATAAACAATGAGTTCCTGGTTTCCCTTTGGATGGGATAACTATATATCTTTTTTTTTTTCTTTTTCTTTTTATACAAAATAAAAATTTTACTCCAGTTTTATCTAAGTGTATATGTGTGTGAAATTCTTTCCTAAAAACTTGAATCCCGACTCTTATCTCTCACACTCCATAAACACTTATACTTGTGAAGTGACCATCACACTAAAGATATGCGGTGGTGAAATAAGTATATATCACTACCAAAAGTCTTGTAATTTAATTTATTGCTACTTTCAGGAGTTTTAATGGAAACATCTAAGTTCAAATCTCCTGGTTGTAACTGTTAATTATAAAAAATAAATATATATATATATATATATTCTAATCTATTGTAACGGTGTCATTAATTATTTATATCTTTCTTTAAGAAACAATAAAAGTGAAGTACTATTGGATCATTCTTGAATAGGTTTGACACTTGAGGTGAAGGGCTACTCTCCCCTGGCGCAAAAGAAAGGAACAAGAAAGAACAAAGAAGGGTAAAGGTGAGTCTAGACTCTAGAATCGTGAATCCTGATAGTGTTTATCGATCACGCTTCACACATGGATCTATTAAATAATACACAAATAGTCCCTGCAGGAGTAACTTGAATTTTATATTAAGGCAGTTTGCTTATTGGCTTAATCCTTGACAAAGTAAGAGCATTAGCATTGGAAAATGCTAATGCTATTCTATTTTAGAATTCTAAAAAGCCACAATTCTATTATACCATTCAATTTTACAATACCTCCACATCCCAAAACTCTATCTTTATTAAAATATTATTTTTTAATCTTTTTTTTATTATTTTTTTCTAACTGTCAAACTTGGTTTTCCTGGACTTTCCAACAACCTTTTTTTTTCCTCTCTTTCTCCCTCAACCTCCGCACCGATTCAACACACAGAGACCTATGATACACCGAGCCACCAATCAGATCAGAAACCCACCAAGCCACCGATCAGATCGAAAACCCATGCCGCCATTTGAAACCCAGGCCGTAAAAAATACACAGAAAACGCCAATGATCAACCCAGAAAAACGTCAAAAAAACCCAGCGTCACAACAGAAGGAAAAAAAACCCAAAAAAAAAAAAAAAAACCCATCAGAAAGGCAGAACCCAGAAGAACCAGCCAACCCAAAAATCATCACCAGAGCCACCATCGGAGCTACCAATGATCAACCCAAATGATCCACCCACCGATCAACAGATCCATCGTTTCAAACCCACCGAACAACCGATCCAAACCCACCATCAACCGATCCCAGCCCAACGATCCAAACCCAGCTAGTCGATCCACACTGATCCAACCTCCAACCTCAAAAATCCAAAACCCAACACCGATGCAATGAGAGAGAGGCCGTGTTGAGCTACAGTGAGATGAGAGATGAGAGAGAGGCCGTGTGAGATGGGTGAGAAATTTCGGAGATGAAGTTTCAAAGATGAGAGAGCAAATGGAGCAACAGAGAAGGTAGAGAGAGAATAGAACAGAAAAAATGAGAGGGATGAGAGAGAAATTTCGGATTAAAAATGAGGAGTAAAATATATATTTTTTTTTTTACAATACTGTGAACAGTACAATTCTATGTATAGAATTGTACTGTAGCACTATTGCAAAAAAATTTGTAATAGTTGTGTTTGCAATTGTTTGATGCAAAGGATTTTAAGGCTTAAAATGCCCAATTGTCCTTAGATATGGCATTAGCATTCTCCAATGCTAATGCTCTAACAGAGCTGTTGACGCATTAGCAAGAAGTATTGGTCATTCCCGTCAAATATATGGTTTTGAGTTCTTGATTCCGTACATAGGAGAGTATAATACGCTATATAAATAGTGAAGTTGCGGTTGAGTGATCTGTTGATTCTATTTAATGATAAACTCTTTTTTACTTATTTTTAAATAATTTGATAATTACTTCTAATAAATAAATAAAAACAAGTTATGGCACTAATTAAACCACAAGGCTAGCTCTTGATAAATGTTCAACTCTAAATGAGATAATAGTAGTGAAAATGAATAATTGTTATGGCTTCAAAACTTTGAAAAATCTAATGTTCATGTGAGCTTTATTCTTAAGTCTTAAGTCCTAACCGTAATAAAGATAAATAAATAAATAAATAAATAAGAGATATTGACATCTAGATATATTGATCTTCATTTGAAGGGTGCATATCTAGATTTTTTATTGTTATATATAAAAAAATGTTGTAATTCAAAGGCATTACATGCTAGTTGTTATTTATGAGAAGAATTAGGGTTCCAATTCTTTTTTTCTTTTTTTTTTTTTACTGTTGTAACTAAAAAGAAAACAAAAAAATTAAAGGAGAAAATAGAAAAGATAGTGTATATCAACTGTTTTCCTTTTTGTTTTATAATGTTTTATTCTATTTAAAATTTCTAGCTATAATGTCCCGGCCGGGGAGAAGGGAGCAAATTAACCTTCAATAAGTGTAATCTTTTGAAAGTTGAAAATTCTTGTGCGGCTCTCTGACTGGGAAAAAAATATATAAATAATAATAAACTTTAGACACACACAAAAAAAACAAAAAAACAAAAAAAAACAAAAATGACCTAATAATAAGATACATATTAGAAAAGGAGGAGAGGGAAAGAAAGCTTACAATCCCATGCAAATTAATTGATCCACGGGGGTCACATTATAATACATACCATACTCACAAGAAATTAATTAGTACTGTAGAGTCTGGAGTCTAGACACAACAAAATCAAAATCAAAGTTAGATGAGCTCCATATATATATGGTGATGAAGAGGGAGCTAAGCTAACAATCCCATGCAAATTGATCCATTGGACTACCATTGTAAAACATACCGCATGGCATTAGTGTGGACTCCATAAAATCAAAATCAAAGTTTGAGTTCACAAATGAAGCATCCATATTGTTCTGCTCATCACTCAATTTTTCAGCCTTCTTAATTTCCACTTCACTGTCCTTCATCTCTAGCTGTGGCTTCAGTACTTGTTGCTCTGGCTGCATCATCTCATCTTGTTTTGTGATCTCCATTGGTTGAAAGCTACCACTCCACATGCAGTTCTCTTGTGCACTATCAAAACCAGATGGGTTTAAGAGAGAAGAAGATACTGATGAAGCACTTCCCATTAAAGAACTTGGATTTTGTTCTTGGTTTGTCCATACAGCATTAGGGTTTAGGAATTCATAGATTGGTATGGTTGGGCTTGAAAAGTTAGTATCGGTAGGAGGAAAAGAAAGTAATGTGGAAAATGGTGTGTTCATGTCCACAGAAGCATCTGTCATTAGTGAATTTACAGAGAAAAGTGAAGTGGGTTTGGGATTAGTATGAGAGAAATTGCAGCCATTGTTGTGAATATCATTAGTTTTGTGAGAAGGAAGGAGATTGTGAGTGTTGGGATCTAAACCTTGTGCAAGAAGCTTCTTCTTAATGCAAGAGTTCCAAAAGTTCTTGACCTCATTGTCTGTTCTACCGGGCAAATGCTTGGCTATCTGAGCCCATCTGTTGCCAAGAATCCTATGAACATCAATGATGATTCTCTCTTCTTGTGAGGAAAACGAACCCCTTTTGAGATCTGGTCTCAAATAGTTTATCCATCTTAATCTGCAACTCTTTCCACACCTCTGCAAGCCTACATAGACCATAGTTCAAGATTGAGAAGTTAAACCCATTTGAAAAATATTGAGAAGAACAAGAATCATGAGTTTGATAAACTAAAAAGAACATTTGTACCACCAAGAGTCTTGTAACTCAAGTGGCATTATCTTCTCTCCTTCATAAGGAAAACCAAGATTTAAACCCCCTCTCCCCTTTTCCATTGTTGTAACTAAGTAAAAAAAGAAAAGAAAAGAAAAGAAAGATGGAAAGAACATTGGTACCTGCAAGTTTTGGAACAGAACTCCAAGAACCATGGCCATGGGTGGTTATGTAATTGACGAGCTTTTCATCTTCTTCAGGAGACCATAACCCTCTCTTGACTTTCTGTTTGCTGCAGCAGTGATGGCCCATCCTACTGTTTCTTGACCTTCTCAATAGAAGACTTCACCATTGAATTTGTGTGCAATAGCTAGCTTCCTTATATTTGCTTCTCCATTTTCATAATTAAAAGTAGAACTATTTCTCTTAATTGACTATATCATACGTGTATGATGCAGATTTTAGAGAGAGTGAGTGAACTAAGAGAGAGAAAAATGTGCTGGAAATTTAACGTGGGGTTTACTCATAAGAGGACCACTGATCTCGAGTGCTTTGGTAGCTTCCAAGCCTTGTCTTCAACCATTTCTCTCAACTCGATTATTACTTTTCTTTAAACAATAAGAAAATCTTACTAAAGTTGATTAACATACAGAAAAATAGTGACCCTGGAAGAAAACAACATCCTTAACCATTTGATGGGTGAAAGCATAATCATTCCTCTAAAATTTACATCTTTCCCTATTTACAAAGGGTTTGTCTTTACGTAGTTAAGCATTGCAAATAAATAATAGCTAGGTTTGTATGAGTGATTAATTAAGACATTAATCCTTTGTATGAGTATACGTGAGTACCAGCTGGGTTCTTAATTTGGACTGCAATGCTTACCAAATATCAAGCTAATAATAAAGAACCACTATTGTCCCATACATTTGTACATATAGCACTCCATGTTAGATGATTTTATGGTAAATGTGAAATCAAGTACCATAAATTGTATGCTCTTTATTCCCAATCAACTTCATATGAGCAGCATGTTAATTACACATGAAAGGATAATAATTATTAGTCTAGCATAAATGAACATATAGTGAAATTAATGCATGTAAAAAAAAAATGAAAAGTTTTTTTTTTTTTTTAAATATATTTACTATAGCTAGGTATATATATAACTTGATTTTGATGGCTTGAGCTTGTGTATATCATAATAGGTGTACAAATTTGGTAAAGATTTATATATAAAATCTAACCAAATAGAGAAAAAAAAAAAGAGACATGATTGAGGATAGATGCTTAATGATAATATGGCCAATTTCGGGAAGACCTAATGATGTAAAGAGAAAACACATCATTTCTTCTCTCCAAAATTTAATATAAACACCCTCCACCCAAATAGCCTCTTTCATTTTAAAAACATTTATGAAAAATTAAAGTATGTACCCTATGGAATATTTCTAAATATAGGCGGCATTTCCTTTCTTCACTCAACCGTTGCTTGAAGAAGTTGTGAATTTCTTGGTGTCAACGAAGATGATGATGGTGATTGGATGTCTCTGCTTTCATGATTTTTTTTTTTTTCACCCTTTCAAAATTTCTGTTGCGATACTTTTCATAGATCCTTCTTTTTTTTTTTTTTTTTTTTTTAGGAGAAAATCACGTGGAAAAGCTAGCAAAGGTTGAAAGTGATGAAAAAGCACACAGACTTGAATAAACCTGTCCTTCATAAACCTTCATGCTAATGTCAAATTTGTCTTCGATTCCCTCTCTCAAATCATGAATTACCCAAACAGGTGAAAAAAAATTCTATGTTGTCCTAAGATCGATATTCCTTTTCCCCCTTGTTGGACATCATTGCTATGTGCCCTGTCTAGTAGAGTTAATTATGTATTCTCGTGATATTGAAAACCATTTCTCTATTTCTTTTTTTATTTTATTATAATTTTGCTAATCAAATACTATCTGCTTTCTTGATTTTATTAATTTTCTTTTGGTTTCTTCTGTTTCTAGATTTGTACTTTTATTCTTTCACCATAAAAAAACTTGTAAGCAAGCTTTGCTTAGCTTGCTAAAGATCATAAAACATATAAAATTAATAAATTAATTTTCACGTAAAATTACTAAATAAATCAATGGTCTTTGTCACACGTCAAATTTCAATAGGTTAATAAAGTTTTGGTTTGTATCCCAAAGAAATTGAAGTGGAGTAACTTTAATAACAATTATTAATATACTATATATAAAAAAAAGTGATGATAAAGAATGCTTTAATAAAGGACTTGACAAACAACATGTTGCACGGAAAAATTAAGTAGTAAACTGAAAAACTATTAATACAATCTATGTTATGTCCCATAATTGAATTTGATCAAACGTGGATCCTTAGAGAACCAGGGCTAATCAACTATCTTAGATGAAGCTACTAATTAATCAGACGGTGATAATCAATGTATAATATGAATGCAACAATAATTTTTGATGTGAGCAATTGATACACTTCGACAATCCTAGTCTTCTATTCTGTCTAACTTTTGGGGCTTCATGATGTCCAAGAATTTGCAAGTCAATTAGGCTTTTTCCCAATGTTTTAGCAGGGGTGGGCCTAGTGATCAGTGTTTTTCTTTGGTAAGTGTGTGTGAATCTTAGACTGCTTAACGTTAAATGTTATATATGGACCACACAATTCCGTTATAATATAATTTTTTTTTACTATATAGTAATTACCGACAGTTCCATGATAATCTCTTTTAAGTTTTTCAATGTGGAAAAGCTAAACAAGCTTGATTATCCCCACTTGTCAAGTTATCAATGTGTCAATGACTCGTTTTTTAAAAATTGCCTATCCCCCACATACTGATTATCTTCTCATAGGGTTTCTTTTTGTCTATATAACATTTTTTTGCTTCCTTCGTAACATGCTTATTGTCTATCGCATCACTATTGATCTCACTGTATTCTACTCAACTATTTTCATAAGAAACTTTACATTCATATACGAGAGCTTGTTGTGGTTCATATAGTGTATATGTATTCATGAAATTCAGGCTTGTAATTGTAAGTTCTACATGGTCCTTTTTTATTTTGTTGACCTTTCTTAGTCTTTTGGCTAAGATCTAGCTAGTTAATATGTTCTACATGGTTTTTGATCACATCTAATTACGTCTCCACATGTTAACTAAAAAAAAAAGTTTCCATGTGAAGAGTAGGTCAAAACCCCATGACCTCACATAATTAACCAGTGAGTATTAATGTATTATTCTATAAGTTTTGCCATGTTATTAGGTTTGAAATTTTAAACACATTTTTGGCCAGCTGGGTTTGGATATACATCTTGCAATTTGTATATATTTTAACTTATCCTTTTCTAAAAACACCTGGATTTCTTAAGCTTGCCAATTTCTTGCAAACATGATCATTAAGAACTTCAAGGGAAAAAAAAGCTTATGCAAGATTAAACAATACATGTAACAGAACAGAACTTTCAAACTAATTAAATGTATAGTACTCTCATAATTTATCATTTAATTACATATAGATGAAAAAATGGACCATTTTTCTGTTGGCTTGAAGTGTAAGAGTAGTAAATATAAGAAGTTAAAGAAAGAAAAAAATAAAATAATAAGATGCTGATTTTCCAGTACTGAAGCTATTGGAAATAATAGGGACATGAAGTGTTCAAGTTAATAATCAAAGCTTACACTTCAAACTTTTTGGAAAAATCAAATTAATTAATGTATATGAAATTGCACCTTAAAAATATATCAATATATAATGATAAAGGAATAACCGGAATCTAGTTTGAATAAGTCCCATTACTTTACTTATATTGCTTAATTTTATCAATTAATTTTGTATTACTTTTAATATGCTAGTGTCTTTATCGATGAAAAGTTGTTCCTACAACTACAAGCCTTCCTGGTAACTATAATGAAAGGTGAATACGTACGTAATTATCAAAGTATTATCAACTGCATGAAGGAACTATATCCATTTTTGAGTGTAAATATGCAAGAGAGTTAAGTATTCAATTAAACTTTATGGCTAGCATCTTAAAGCTGCGTAAGGAATTAATGTACAGGCCATAGCACATAGAAAAGAAAATATAATAACAACAATAAAGGAACAAAAGTCAAAATCAAAAGAAAGAGGGCTAGAAAAGTTGAATAAAGTGTTGATTAAAGTGGGAATGTTTAGTGGGACAATGCACGGAAATGAATAGGTCCGATTCCTACTTATCTATAATTGCCTTATATGTGACTATTTCATCTATGACCATTTATATAAGAGTAATGGTGCAATCACAATATTTTCATAACAATTTTATAATGAATTTTAAGTAATAAATTGTCATTAGTTTTAATTTAAGCTCACTACTGAAATTATTTTTTTTACCTTCTAATCATAGTTTGTAACAATTTGTCACTTATAATTGGTTGTGAAATTACTGTAAAAATGTTGTGGACATTGACAGAGGAAGGGAGGTAGGGGGGCCTCCCATGGGTTTAAAAAAAACACCTATTCCCCTTTTTTTTCTTTTTTCTTTTTATGAACAACGCCTATTCCCCCATGCAGTTTTTATTAAAAATGAAAAACATATTTTACGTTTTTCACTCATTAGCCTCTCTTGAGAAAAAGTTCAAGTTTTGCCACTAGTTGTGGATGTAGTATTACTATTTATATAAGGTTTTTTTTTTTTTTTCCCCCTAATGTAGACAATGACTTCATCATGCAAAATTAAATAAACCGGATTTTTTAAAATTAAAATTGTTATAAAAATGTTTTGGATGTAATATTATTCTTTAACTTGAGGGTTGATTTAAAGTTTTTAAGCAAAAATGCTGAACACGCAATTGATGTGGCAAAAATTAATTGATTAATATAAATTACTTATAAAGGGAAATTTAATTGTCATAGAAAACGTAATGTATTTTCCAAGTTGATACCAATTAATTCATTATGGTTCATGTGGGAGGAAACTTAGTCTTTCCCCAAGAAGGAATTATCCGCTTTGAGAATGGGCCGAGGGCTGATGCCACCCTCACGGCTTTGGGAATTGTACACACATGATTGGTACACCCTTCCTTAGGCTCAATACTTATAAGGCAAGGGTGGGAGACGTCTCTTCCCGATGTGGGATTAAACAAATCTGTGAGGGTGGCATGGGCCCTCGGCTCATTCCCAAAGCGGATAATTCCTTCTTGAGGAAAGACTAAGTTTCCTCCCACAGTTCCAATTAGACTTCATTATTCTTTAATCTTACTCTAATAGGATTTCCCATGATCTCAATAATCCTTTAGTAGTTAAAATTCACTAACCTTGGGCATAAAACAAATTAATATCTATATTTAATGTAGGTATAGGAATTTTAGAAAAGTAATTTGATTATATTAACCTAATAGTTTAAAAAAAAGGAATAATAATAAGTTATTATGTGCATAGGAAAATTACTCATTAAGTATATAAAATTTAATTTGAAAATCATGAAACATGGCAATATATCTTAAAAGTTTACTAAACTAGAGACATATTCAAATTCACTATCTTTTAACTTTAATTGACCCTTTTTTGACCCAAAAAAAAAACTTTAATTGACCCTTTTTAAAATTGAAGGGCTTGGCAAAATGACACTTTTGTATTGATTCAGACAAGATCTCTTTTTTTTTTTTTTTTTTTTTGATGGGAAGACAAGATCTCTTTTGGTAGAGGGGACGATTATATTCTTGTAGCCTTTATTTATAGTAAAAGGCTAGAGTATTTTTCGTAGCCCAGGGGACAAGGGATGCAATTTCACCCCCTTTGCACCTTCCCTCCCTATTGCTATAACTATAAGCTAGAATCTTGATGGTTTAGTTTGACTTCAACAACAATCGTATCTAATAAACTCCCCTATTGATTTGATAGTAGTGCGTGTTGATTTTTGCACCTAAAGTGTCTAATTTTTTTTTTTTTTTAAATATATATAATTACAACAATGAAAGTAGGGATAAGTGTATTTGTTTTACTTAACTACTTTTATACGTAAGCTTATGTGCAAAATTTTAAACAATTTTAATCTTAATTTTTTTTAAATAAAATAAAATAAACTTATTATCTAATTAGAATTTTGTAGTACAACAAATATCTTTTAGTGTTTCTAACGAAAATATCTATGATTCAAAATCTTTCAATCTCCAACAGTAATTATCAAAACTAGAAAATAAAAATATTTTCAGATTGAATTGAGGTAAGAACTATATTGAGGTCAGGGATTCTACTCCTAAGTTGGTGTGAAGAACTATATTGAGGTAAGAATCCTTGGAAATGAGGGATTGGATTTCAGGGATTCAACTCCAAGAATTTATCATCAATTTGAATTTTTTTTAATCACCTCCGAATGCTATGAGATTTGATTAATCCCAAGACTATTTACTACCCACTCTTTAGAAGGATTACATTGACGTCAAAGGCATGCACAATCTGAAAACCCTAGGCTTTGTTTCATAGCTTACAGTGTATGAATAGAATACTCTTCGCTAATTTAAGAATCCGAGAGTACCTTGTTACCAACCCACTAGCAGCTCACTCCTCAATTGCATCAACAGTTGGCGATATTTGTGGAAAACGTATATTCCTCCCTTGACAAAAATTGTATTATGTTGACCATATCCATGATGCATAGCGACAGCAAGTGTAATAGTCCACTAAGGTGAACAAAACCCAAGGAAAAGCGCTACAAACATTTGCGCTATATCTTAAAAAGAATTAATCTAGTCATAATTGAGATTTTTTATAATTATTTGTAAAGCCTAGATTGATCTATTATATGGTTTATGTGGGACTTAGCACATACCCATACGAAATACGCTTAACTAATTTGACTCAACATCCAATTATTTTAGGTGAATAACTATCTACTCCAGTTTAATTTTTGACGTCCTTATTAGAGCTCGATTTGTTTTGACCATTATTTGAAGTCTCTGGTCCTAACGAGAAAGAACTACTATTACGACTGATAATGAACAACTTGATTCTAGACTAAGAAACCCCTAAAAAATTCTAAGAATTTTGCTTAAGTAGCAATTGGTGGGAGGCAGCGACACAAGTGGCTTTTCAACAATGGGTGGGTTTGGTCGTGGCTGGTGGTTGTGGCAGCATAATATTTCTATTGAGGTTCAAATTGTTTTTGTTTGGGTATCCTCATAAAATAAAATAAAATAAAATAAACCCTTATTTGTGGTAAACAATTAAATAAATGGTATTATGGTTTTGAAATTGGTGCTAATGGTATAGACTAGAGTTTTTTTTTTTTTTTTTTAGTAAAAAGTGTTAGGTTACGGGGGTTTTGAGTTTGTGTGGAATGTTTGTTTTGTGAAAAAATTTGTGAAAATGATAGGATTTGAATCTAGGATTAAGGTTGTAAATCACATTAATGTAAAATGGACAATTGTAAAAAAAGAAGAAAAAAAAAAAGGACAAAGACCGGGCATTAAAATAATTTAAGAAAAATGAGATTTTAATTGACAATTAAAAAAAAAAAGACCTAATTTCAAATATGGATAATAATCGGTTTTTTTGTTTTGTTTTTATTTTTATTTTTTAAATAAATAAAATCCCCAAAAGAAATGTAGAGATTCGATTGGGCTTTTAAGCAGAAAGTTTGCCAAAACGTCAAGTCAACAAAACGCAAATGAAGCCTACTGATGGCACTGCACTAGTTCTTCTTCAAGGCCCAGTAGCTTCAATACTTTTATAGCCTTATTCTGTGCCCAATTTGAGCATGTATTTGTAGTATCAAATATCAAATATCAAATTTGCCATATTGATATTGCCATACTCTTCCAATGAATTTAAATTAAACAACCAAGACAAACAATGCTTATTAGCCTTTCCCACCACTTACTCAAACCCATGAACCACTTACTAGTTTCTTGGTCCATCAAAAACTTTAACTCATGGGCATTAGCTATTAGAAATAATGTTTCTTCTCCACACAAAGTCTTATACCTCTTTTCAAAAATGCATCGCTCATCTGTCCCCAGTGACAGTTTCTCCATACTTTTCACACTAAAATCTTGTACCCATTTGCAAAACCTCACTGTCATTCAACACCTCCATGCCCACATTGTCAAAATCGGATTCTGTTCTCACGTCTACGTTGCCACTTCTCTGCTCTACGCGTATGTTCTCATGTCTTTTGAGCATGCTTGTGTCCTGTTTGATGAAATGCCTGAGAGAAATACAGTCACGTGGAACACGATGATTACTGGGTATTCGAGGTCTGGGGACGTAGAGAGTGCACGTGCTGTTTTTGAGGAAATACCAGTAAGGGATGTTGCGTCATGGTCTGCCATGTTAGCTGCATATGTTAATAGTGGCAATTATGTGCAGGGTGTAGCGGTTTTTCGAGATATGATGGCGCACGAGGGGTTAAGACCTGACCAAGTGACTCTAGGATCAATTCTAAGAGGATGTGCCCACTTGGGTTCTCTTGGATTGTTGGCTGGGAAATCTGTTCATGGGTTTATAGCAAAGAATGGGTGGGAGTTGAATGTGGAACTTGGTACAGTTTTGGTTGACATGTATGCCAAGTGTGGCTTCGTGAAGACTGCTTGCCGGGTTTTTGGATTGATGCAAGAAAGGAATGTCGTGTCTTGGACTGCTTTGATTTGTGGTTCGGCACAACATGGCTACAGCAAAGAAGTATTGTCTTTGTTTGAGATGATGCAAAAAGCTGGAGTGAGGCCCAATGAATTGACTTTCACAGGGATTCTAACTGCGTGTGTGCATACAGGATTAGTTGATGAGGGTCGAAAATATTTCAAGATGATTGAAGAATGTGGGTTAGAGCCAAGAATCCAACATTATGGGTGCATAGTTGATTTGCTAGGTAAGGCAGGGCTGTTAGAGGAAGCACATGAGATAATTAGGACAATGAAATTTGAACCCAATATTGTTGTGTGGGGTTCATTCTTAACAGCTTGTAGGGAGCATAAGCAATTTGGGATGGCTGAGAGGGTAATTGATAAGGTCTTGAGTATGATAATGCCCGAGAGTAATGGAGGGGTTTATTCCCTTATTGCTGATTTGTATGTTTTGGGTGAGAAGTGGGATGAAGCAGAGAGGCTTAGGAAATTAATGCTCAAAGAAAATGTCAAGAAGGCTAGGGGTTCAAGTTTTATCAGAAGCTGGTAATAGAAAGTTTACTACTTAATCTGTACTTGGGAACTATATTGAGTTGGTGAAACTATTGACAACAATGTGTCAACCTTGGATTCATGGAAGTATCAACATTGTAAGTTCTTTTGAATTCTTTATATCGTAGATGAAGAAGTGGAACAATATGAAGTATAATGGAAAGGAGGTCTAGGTAGCTTATTCTCTGTGGCAGCTGCATTTTGGTCTGCAGTCACATACTTGCACAAATTATCATTGTTTTTAAGTGATCTCAAAGCTAAGTAATACTGGCAGATCATTCATGATGGTTGGATTTAGAGTACAAGTGGATACTGGCATTCCCTGGTCGAATAGCTTTTGGTCTTGATACATGGATCCAGATATCTGCTGCTTGTGGACACTAAATTTACTCGTCAATGGAACTTTTACAAATGTATATCTCTTCTTTTAACTGAAGTTTCTTTCATTTTCTTTGATATGTGATATATAGTATTAATTATTTTGAGTCCTGAGCAGTAAATCTGGAGGTAATTAATGTTGACAAAATTTTAGTTTTTGAAAAAACTTTTATTATTGAAGAAGATGAAAATTCTATTTAAAAATAAAAAAAAAAGTCGAAAAAGATCAAGCTTTGACAAAGCTTGAAGGGCCAGAAAACAAAGCTTGAAGGGTCAGAATAAGAGATAAGTTTAAGGTTTTTTATTTTTTTATTTATTTTATCATTGATTTTGAGAATCAATTTATTATTATTTTTTGTTTGTTGATAATGAGATAAGTTTAAGCACACCATATCATTTTTTATTATTTTTGAGAATCATTTTATTTTTATTATATGATGTAATTCATGTTGGACAGTACAAAATCATTCTATATATATATGGGGTTGAGTTTAAGTTACACCTGATGTAACAAACTCTAAGCAATGTTATATCATCCAATAACTTGTTATTGAATTCATATTTTGAAAATTTAACTGTTGAATTATATGTTCTTAACATGCATGCCAATTCTCATGCCAATCAGATGTAATTTACTATTCGATCCATAAACCCATATTTTATATATTATTTTAAACTACAAAAACTTAAATTTAAACAATTGATTAATGACATGACTATTAATCTTTGATTACCTTGAAATTATGCAAGCATGGAGAATATACAAAGATAATATAATCTAGCAGTGGATTTGTCAAAATTCACATTTAATTAAAAAATATTGGGTGATGTAATATAACTTGAAATTACACCAAGTATAACATAAACTCAACTCATTTGTATGTATATATATGTGACTTGACCCATTTTTGATTTCGTGCACTAGGGTCCTAGAGCATATAAAAGATACTTTTCAAGGTCATCATCATACACAAAAAGAGACATGTGCCTATTGTGATGGTGAAAATGGCCAAATACCACCATTTTCAGAAATTCATAGCAATTAAGCACTGTTTTGGAACTAAATGGGAATCTACCACTTTTTATGTACTCGAGCTCATTAAACTCGAGTTCCTAGTTTTATTCCACCGTGGCATTGCTAACCTGGAATTTGTGCATTTAAAAAAAATAATGTGGTACTCGAGTTTGGTAAATTCGAGTTCCATGCAACACAATACTCGAGCATACCAGGCTCGAGTTCTTTGTAAATAAAGTGCTCGTTATTTTTTTTCTACAGTACTCGAGCTCACCAAGCTCAAGTTCCTTGTATGGAACTCGAGCTTGGTAAACTTGAGTTCCTTATAACTTTTTTTTTTTTGGATAATCGACAAATAAACATAAACATAAAAATAAGTAATTTTTTTTATGTTTTTATTTATTTAAATAGAAGCATTGTAAAATATAGAGATTTTCATTTCAAAATATGAATTTTTAGGCCACTCATACCCCTTGTTCATTCATTTTTAACACACTCATCAATTTCTTACTTCTCGGAAGCGTTATGGTCAAATTGGTTAAAATATTAGGGTTACAATGAGAAATTAGAACAACATGTAAAAGAAAAATCTCACTCCATTTTTAGCCATGGGCACACCGAAAGAAGTTTAAGCTACATATTGTTACTTTATCAATCCTGTTTGGAATTACCGTATAGTCAAATTATTGATAAGAATTGCAGAAAGAGTGGACCACTCAGATATAAAGGAGAACCTAAGCTTTACCACATCTGGATATGTAAGTTCTTAACTTGCAATGTTTCTAAGAGGAATGTGAAACATTTTTTTATGTATATCTAAATGTTTGGTTGATGATGTGAAAGTCGCTTTGGCAACTTTTTTTCTTGGCGAGTTGTAGCACCCCATGTTTAGATATTATTCACTGTTTTCTCATAAAACACCTCTTGAAATTGTGTTCTCTAAATTTAAAAGCCAAATTTGTATGCTTTTTTATGTTTGAATTTCACAATAATTGAATCTGTTTTTCTGCATTGATAAAATCTGTTTCTACATTAATAAAATTTGTTCTCTACACATCATGTTTACTGTATATTCAAATATGCTTACTACATTCATAAAATTTTTTTTCTACATTAATTAAAATTTTTCATTGTTTTCTCATAAAAATTGTTCATTGTTTTCTGCATAAACTATTTCTAGCATTCTGCATAAAACTATTTTCTGTTCAGTATTATTTAAAAAATTGTTCACTCTCTTTTCTACATAAAATATTCTTTGCTCAGTGCATAAATTGTTCACCGTTTTCTCATAAAATACCTAGTGAAATCGTGTTTTCTAAATTTAAAAGCCAAATCTGAATGTTTTTTCATGTTTAAATAATTGAATCTATTTTTCTGCATTGATAAAATCTATTTCTACATCAATAAAATTTGCTCTCTGCGCATCATGTTTACTGTATATTCAAATCTATTTACATTATTCATAAAATTTGTTTTTTGCATTAATTAAAACTATTCATCGTTTTCTCATAAAATTGTTCACTGTTTTCTGCATAAATTGTTTATAGCATTGGCGGGATTATTGCACTTAAATGGTTTTTGTGTTTTTTTTTTTTATAAATATGTAACCATATAAATAATGGACAAACTCCATGAAAGAAAAATGAATGATTCGTATAAATCACCTAAAGGTAAATGCCCCGAATAATTCAAATCTGTAAAAAAGGTTCGAATTAGTTGAATGTAGAAATTCGGGAAAAATCGATAGAAATTCAATGAATGTACCAAATCTAAAGGTGTACATAAGATGTACAGATTGTCTAGACTTGTTGAGAAATTTGACTTCGTTGAAAGTACAAAATTGTGAAAATTCAAAAGAAAATTGTGTACATTAGATGTACAGATTGTTCGAATTTGTAAAAAACAAAATTTATTTGTTGAATGTATAAAATCTTGAAAGTACAAAATAAAATTGTGTAAATTAGATGTACAACCCACCTTCAAAATTGATGCATAAACTTTCCAGGAATGCTCGGCATCCTTGAAAATGGTGCATTACAAAGGGTTGCACATCTGTGTATTCACGTGAGTGCGGATGGGTACTTCTGGTCAGGGCTTAACAGTGCCGAGCTGTTGAGCAGCACATGTAGAACTATTTATTATCTTTGGTCATTTTTAAGGATACTAGTCAAAACTCTCTTCCCATAATCTGTGACTACTGGTTAGAAGTAATAGCATGTGGGTACTTTTGATCAGGGCTTAATAGTGCCGAGCTGTTTATTATCTTTAGTCATTTTCAAGGATGCTAATCAAAACACTCTTCCCATAATCTGTGACTACTGGTTAGAAGTAATAGCACATGGTAAAGCCATCTTGAACCCTAAAACTGAGTTGTCAAACAATCACATCTCATAAATATGTACATTAAAAGCATTATATTTAATTGACACAGTGCTATGTCCCTGGCACCAAGGTTCGATTATTCATATATTTAAGTATTCACGTGAATGTGGATGATATGACTGGACAGTGTGTGAAACAGTGTTGAGCTATTAAGCAGCATGTGTGAAACAGTGGCATATGTTGGCGCATGTAGTTCGTATGACTACAGTTGGTGCTACAGCAGTGGGCTAGTGATATGTCTTTAAAAAAATGATTTTATGAATGCAATAAACAGATTTGAATATACAGTAAACATGATATACAGAGAGCAAATTTTATTAATGTAGAAACATATTTTATCAATGCAAAAAAATATTGTGAAATTCAAACATGAAAAAGCATTCAAATTTGGCTTTTAAATTTAGAAAACATGATTTCACTAAGTTTTTTATGAGAAAACAGTGAACAATTTATGCAGTGAACAAAGAATAATTTACGCAGAAAAGAGAGTGAACAATTTTTTAAATAATGCTGAACATAAAATAATTTTATGCAGAATGCTAGAAATAGTTTATGCAGAAAACAGTGAACACTTTTTATGAGAAAATAATGAACAATTTTAATTAATGTAGAAAACAAATTTTATGAATGCAGTAAGCAGATTTGAATATACAGTAAACATGATATGCAAAGAGAAAATTTTATTAATATAGAAACAGATTTTATCAATACAGAAAAACAGATTTGATTATTGTGAAATTTAAACATGAAAAAGCATACAGATTTGGCTTTTAAATTTAGAGAACACAATTTCAAGAGGTGTTTTATTAGAAAACAATGAACAATTTTTTAAATAGTGAACATAAAATAATTATTGCAGAAAAGAGAGTGAACAATTTTTAAATAATGTTGAACAAAAAATAATTTTATGCAAAATCCTAGAAATAGTTTATGCAGAAAACAGTGAACAATTTTTATGAGAAAACAATGAACAGTTTTAATTAATGCAGAAAATAGATTTTATGAATGCAGTAAACAGATTTGAATATACAGTAAAAATGATGTGCAGATAGCAAATTTTATTAATCTAGAAACAGATTTTATCAATGCAGAAAAATAGATTCGATTATTGTGAAATTCAAACATGAAAAAGCATTCAGATTTGGCTTTTAAATTTAGAAAATACGATTTCATTAAGTGTTTTATGAGAAAACAGTGAACAATTTATGCAGTGATCAAAGAATAATTTATGCAGAAAAAAGAGTGAACAATTTTTTAAATAATGCTGAACATAAAATAATTTTATGCAGAATGTTAGAAATAGTTTATGTAGAAAACAGTGAACAATTTTTAAGAGAAAACAATGAACAATTTTAATTAATGTAGAAAATAAATTTTATGAATGCAGTAAGCATATTTGAATATATAGTAAATATGATGTGCAAAGAGCAAATTTTATTAATGTAGAAACAAATTTTATCAATGCAAAAAAACAGATTCGATTATTGTGAAATTTAAACATGGAAAAACATACATATTTGGCTTTTAAATTTAAAGAACACAATTTCAGGAGGTGTTTTATGAGAAAACAGTGAACAATATCTAAACATGGGGTGCTACAACTCGCCAAGAAAAAAAGTTGCCAAAGCGACTTTCACATCATCAGCCAAACATTTAGATATACATAAAAAAAAATGTTTCACATTCCTCTTAGAAACATTGCAAGTCAAGAACTTACATATCCAGATGTGGTAAAGCTTAAGTTCTCCTTTATATCCGAGTGGTCCAGTCTTTCTGCAATACTTATCAATCATTTGACCATATGGAAATTCCGAACAGGATTGATAAAGTAACAATATGTAGCTTAAACTTCTTTCGGTGTGCCCATGGCTAAAAATGGAGTCAGATTTTCCCTTTACATGTTGTTCTAATTTCTCATTGTAACCCCAATATTTTAACCAATTTGACCATAACGCTTCCGAGAAGTAAGAAATTGATGAGTGTGGCTAAAATGAATGAACAAGGGGTATGAGTGGCCTAAAAATTCATATTTTGAAATTAAAATCTCTATATTTTACAATGCTTCTATTTAAATAAATAAAAACATTAAAAAAAAAAAAAACTACTTATTTTTATGTTTATATTTATTTGTCGATTATCCAAAAAAAAAAAGTTATAAGGAACTCGAGTTTACCAAGCTCGAGTTCCATATTACAAGGAAATTGAGGCGAGCTCGAGTACCGTAGAAAAAATAAATAAATAACGAGCATTTTATTTACAAAGAACTCGAGCTTAGTATGCTCGAGTATTGTGTTGCATGGAAATCGAGTTTACTATACTTGAGTACCACATTATTTTTTTAATTGCACAAATTCCAGGTCAGCAGCGCCATGGTGGAGTGAAACTAGGAACTTGAGTTTACTAAACTCAAGTATTGTTTAGAACTCGAGTTTATTGAGCTCAAGTACATAAAAAGTGGTAGATTCCCATTTAGTTCCGAAATAGTGCTTAATTGCTACAAATTTCTGAAAATGGTGGTATTTGGCCATTTTCACCCTATTGTGATGCTGCTGTGACATCTGTGTGCCTAGAGTTCTATATCAAGCTGCTACAGGATAATTAGGGCTGTCCAGAATGATTCGAGACTCGGCCCACCCGAAGAAACCGACTAGATCCGATCTGATTTCGGTTGACCTGACTACTCCAGCGGTCGGTGGTAGATCTTCAACACCAGAAATTGATTCTGGCAAATATGTTTCGGTTTTCCTCCCCAAAAACCGGAAAAACCCGAACCGATTGAAGAAACACAGAGTCTAGTGAAAATTTCCAGATTCTGGCCAAAGTTTTCTAGATCTCGGCCTAAAAACCTAGATTTCGGCTGAAGTTTTCCAGATCCCGGCGAGAAAACCCAAATTTCGGCGATATTTCACTTAGATCCGGTGAGATTTTGACTAGATTTGGCGAAATCTCATCGAATTCAGTGAGATTTTTGCCGGATCTGGCGAAATCTCATTGAATGCGGTGAGATTTTCGCTGAATTTGGAAAAATCTCATAGAATCAGATGAGATTTTTGCCGGATCTAAGTTTTTCTCACCGTTTTCTCGCCGTCTTCTCAAATCTATGACTCCGACTGACCCACCCACCATCCGTTGATGGTCTAATCCGCCTAATCCGATTACTCTGGCGATCGGCGGTGGGTTCAATGTTTTGCCACCCGATTCTAGCGGGTTGGTTTTGGGTTGAGCACAAACCCGACCTGGATCGACCCATAGATAGCCCTACGGATAATTAAAGCGTTCTCAGAGAACTTTGCACCAAGCTACATCAATCAATGATAGCTATGAAGTTAGTCACAAAAGGTGGTTCGTGCAAAAAAAGAAGTTTATGGTAAGAAGTAGTCCAATTGGGATTAGAGCTAAGCTTCCTTATAGATTAGTAGGTTTTACTATAGGTAAATACTTTGGAATATGGTAAGAGTCATTGTACTTGTAATATATATTCTTATTAGTGGATTCTTAGTGAGCAGTGACCTGAATAATTACCTGGTAGGGTTTTGCCTACGAGGATTTTCCCCATCATGATCATATCATTTGTGTCAAATTTATTTTCTACTAAATTTAGATTGGTGATTTGATTGTACATTAATTGAATTTGCATATAATTGAACTAGTAATTGATTAATTAATTGTGGTAAATTTTTTAACCAAACAGCTTTGTTGTTTTAGGGAGAGACTCGTAAAAAGAGACTTTTGATGTAAATTATGTGCAGGCTGTTTGATAATAAAATCAACATTAGCGTTAGCAATCTTCATCCAAAATGCAATCAAAAGGTTTGAATGAGATGGTGGATTTTATGTTCTACCACACTATTTTGCTTTGGTACGTACAAGGGCAAGAGCATTGAAATATAATTCCATCCCTATTTAGGAAATTAAAATTTTTTTCACTTTCTATACTTTTCCACTGAGTTAGAGTAGAATATTTTGATGCATTTACTAAATTGAGTTTCAGTCGTAGTAATAAATGTTTAAATAATAGATGGGTTAAATTCAAGTATACTGTTTACTTAAAAAAAATAGGGATTAGTTGTGTGTGTCTAGTGTCTACTGTTTATAACTTCAGTTTACAACTACAAATGTCATTTTGTAGTTGTATTCTAGTTATGTAATGTATTATATATAAAGGATAATAGTGTTGATGGTTCTACCTCAAGTCACTCAGTCAACAGAGCTTCAGTTCATAGACAAGCACAGTCACATAAACGACCTGTAGTTCAGTCATAATATTGTAAAGCTATGTGTAGTTTAGTATAAGAACTTGTGGTATTAGTTAGTTACACTATTGTACATGTGTTTGTATTCTATTAGTCATTACACAATTTTGTTAGGATAGAGTTAGTGCCTAAATTTGTTATAATTGGTTAGCCTATATATGCTGTATCTCATGTAATCTATTTTCAATGAAAGATTCAGTTTCTCATTGTTTCTCTTCTAGAACTTTCTCTCAAAGAGTTATAGTTTTCTTCATGGTATCAAAGCTCCATTAATGGCGTCCTCTGCTAGCTCTTCATCCTCTGCAACAAAAAGGTCAACCTCAAGCTCATCAATTACTCATGGTGTTAATCCATCGTTGTTGCTCTTGTCAAATATGACAAGTATGGTTACTGTGAAGCTTGATTACAACAATTGTATGGTGTGGAGACATCAGATTAAAGTGATTCTGGTAGCTTATTCAATGATCAATTTCATCAGTGATGATGATCATGCTCCAGATCCTTTCCTTAAGGATAACTCAGGAAACTTTACAACTGAAGCTAATCTAGAGTTTTTTCAATGGAAGAGTTATGAGCAAGCCTTGTTTGCTTTCCTTAATTCAACTCTCTCTCCCTTAATCTTGGCTCTTACAGTAGGTTAGAGGTCTGGACGAGGAGTTTGGAAGGTGCTTGAGAAAAGGTTTGCCTCAATTTCACGCTCCCATGTACTTAATCTTAGGGATGAACTAATGAGCATCAAGAAAGGCTTAGAATCTATGGATTCTTTTTTCCAAAGAATTAAAGAGGTCAGAGATAAACTTGGGGCTGTAGCAGTCTATGTTGATGAAGAGGAGCTCATTCATCTAGTTCTTGAAGCCCTACCATCGAACTATGATGCATTCTGCTCTACAATTAGAACTAGGAATGACATTCTTACACTTGAAGAGTTGAACACTCTCTTGAATGCTGAAGAAATGTCAATCAAGAAGAGGTCTATTGCTTCAGATCTCAGGGATTCTTCTTCTTTAGCTATGGCAGTCAATCAATTTCATCAAGTCAATCAAGGTCAAGGTAGGGAAAGAGGCAAGAATGGCAATAATAGGGGTCACGGTAATGGCAGAGGTGGTAATTAGTTTTCTGGTGGTGGTCATTTTGGTAATCAATTTTTTGGTTGTGGTCATTTTCCTCATGGTCATAATCAAGGGTTTGATCAGCATCAATTCATCTCTATGCAACAGACCAAGTCTGGTTCTTCTCAGGCTCAAAAGGTCACATGTCAAATTTGTGGCAAGAATGGACATTTTGCCTTGGATTGTTATCATCAAATGAATTTCGCTTACCAAGGAAGACATGCTCCAGCTAAGCTTGCTTCCATGGCTACAAGATCAATGGATGCTTCATCAAATGCTAAACAAAATCATAATTGGCTGACAGACACTGGTGCTTTTGATCATATCACACCAAATTTGTCTCAGCTTTCTGTTGCTCAACAACTTGCAACTGGTGAGTCTGTTACAGTTGGCAATGGGCAAGATTTACCTGTTACACATATTGGTAATGGTAAGCTTGTTACTTCTTCTCATAATTTCTGTTTGAACTATATTCTTAGGGTTCCTTGAATTGCTTCAAACTTGCTGTCAGTTCACAACTTTGTCTTCAAAATAATGATTTTGTTATTTTGATTCCTATCAGTTCTTAATTCAGGATTTACTTACGAGGAAGGTGCTTTACAGAGGGCTGAGTAAGGATGGAGTCTACCCTATTCCTGCTTCTGCCTCTCTTCCTTCCTCCTTTTCTTCCCATATCAATTATGGTGGATTTGCTGCACTTTCTCCACAGACTTTACTTTGGCACAATTGGCTTGGACACCCTTGTGCTAAGATTTTACATTCAGCTATGTCTTTCTATCCTTTTGTTCAGCTTTCATCTGTTAGTGATATATGTTCCAAATGTACATCTTGTATAAGTGCCAAAACGCACAAATTTCCTTTTCCTTAACATGTATCCAGTATTGAATTTACCTTTCAATTAGTGCATTCAGATGTTTGGGGTCCTGCTCCAGTCACTTCTGTTCTTGAAAGCAAATTTTATGTGATTTTTGTAGATGATTTTACTCACTTTACTTGGTTATTTCTGTTGAAAAGAAAGTCTGATGTGTTCAAGGTCTTCTTGCATTTCAAGTCTTTAGTTGCTAATCAATTTAATGCTAAAATCCAAACCTTAAGAATTGATGGTGGTGGTGAATTTGTTAATACCAATTTCAAGTCTTTTTGTTTGGAGCATGGCATTCAACATCAACTTTCTTGCCCTTACTCTTCTTAACAGAATGGTGTTGCTGAGAGAAAACACAAGCAAATTGTGAAAATGGTTTGTCCATGCTTCATCATTCTAATCTTCCTTTTTCTTATTGGTCTTAACTCTTATGCCTTTAGTATTGATGTTTATCTTTTCAATAGGATTCCCTCTTCTGTTTTGAATTTTATTTCATCTTGGAAAAAAATTGTATGGTCACAAACAACCACTTCATGCTTTGAAAACTTTTGGTTGTGCTGTTTACCCTTACTTGAGGCCTTATGTTTCTAGTAAATTTGATCCTAAGTCTAGTCAATGCATATTTCTTGGATATCCTCCTCAGTCCAAGGGTTATATTTGTTTATATGTTCTTATTGGCAGAATTTATATTTCCTGTCATTGTATTTTTGATGAGTCTGTTTTTCCTTCTTTTCCTATCTCTACTGCTGAGTCTTCTTCCAATATTCATGCTTCTTCTGCTCCTTTTGATGTATGGTTTTCTTCTTTACTTCCAATTTCTTCTCTAGGCATTTCTCATTCTAGTTCTAACACTACTTCTGATCCTACTCCTTCCAACTTGAGTTGGAAGTCTTCTAAAGATTATATTTTTGTTGATTTTGTTTAGTAATTTTTGAGGTAGTGTGTGTGGAGGGATGGATTTTGTGAGCAATAAATTGCATTGGAAGTTTTTGTATATGAATAAATTTTCTTGCTCTGTAATTGTAAATTGCATTGGAAGGTTTAAGTGTATCTAAATTTGGCATATTCATTGAAACCCGATGAAAACCGCCTCAGCTCAACTAGCATAGTCTACCATTTGGTTTGGTACATATTTTTATCTATGTTGAACATTGTTATTTGATGATCATTAGGTGGTTTAACATGTTGCACAATTTTGGATGGTTGATTTTTTATTGATTATTTTATAAATGTATATTTAAAAAAGGAAAAAACTTAGGTACAGTACCTTAGGTGCTGTTCCTTAGGTTCTCATTTTAAGATTCAGTCATGTGGTTACTTAACTAAAAAATATACTTCCATCCTATGAGAAAAAATTCACATGACAGAATCTTAAAAAGAGAACCTAAGGAACAACACCTAACCTAAGTCTTGCTGTTTAAGAAATTAGTACACATTTGGATTAGCTTTTTTCCATTAGCTTATTAGTTTATGTTAAACTTCTTAAAACCTCACTTTTCTAAGTACAATTATACTTTAGTCAATTTAAAAAAAAAAAAAAAAAGCAAATAAGCTCTTTAGTAAAAAGAATCCAAGCATACTTAACTTCTATGTTTATTTTTCTAGTTGTTCTACATAATATTCATGATGTGAATGAAAGTTTTTATTCACATGACTATTTGGAATTACTAGAAATACTAAAGTTTTTCCGTACGAGGTAAACAAAAAAATGTGTTTTCTAGCTCATTTTCAAGGTCGCAACCAAACATAAGAAAACCAGTTAGTTTTCCCAAAAAGGTTTTTAACTTGATACCTGCTGCGGTTGTATTGTGTTTGATATATGAGATTTAGCAGTTTTCCTAATTATAGCTTTGAGTTTTGCTTTCAAAGTATATGTTTTCTACCTATTTTTGATTTCTAAAGTCTTTAGGAAAAAATTAGGGGTCAAGCCTTGGTGCAATGGCTGGTGCCATCCACCAAAGCGCCAGGTAATAGGTTCGAGTCTAGGAATTAGCCTTCTCAAAAAATAACTTGAAGTAGAGTTGCCCACCAATCTCTTCTCCCGGACTCCACAAAAGTGGGAGTTTTGTGCACAGGTAGGACCTTTTGCCAATCATCAACTTTGTGCTAATTTTCTGTCCAATATTTGCAGATATTATGTAGCACCTTCAGGCAAGAGACTACGCTCAATGGTGGAGGTCCAAAAGTATGGTGTTGCCCTGTACTCCAATATTTCCCTGTTGCATCACTTTTGTAAATAATTGCGTAACCTGAATAACTAAATAACCTGTGGGTGTTCAAAGGTTCACAAGTATAATGTATTTCCTATTTGAATAACAACCTTCTGTGGGGCTTCTGCTTTTGCAGGTACTTTCTAGAACATCCAGAGCATATGACTGATGGGGTAACTCTCTCACAATTCTCATTTCAAATTCCAAGGCCTTTGCAGGAAAATTATGTGAGAAAGCGCCCTACTCGTCGAGCTGCCTTATGTGATGGCACTAGACCCCTTGAACCTGATGAAGGTATGCAGAACAAACTACCTACTTCTCAAAAAAAAAAACTGAAAAGCGACTTTTTTAATTACCTCTAAATTTTGCTTGAGGAGAGAAAGTTACACCTAATTTAAGCTATGGCATAATGCCATAAAATCTAGTGGTATCTCTATAAGACTTGAGGGATTTTTATGCCACACACCTGTTTTGTTCATGAATCACCATTTACTCATTAATGTAATTTATCATCAAAATCATGGTTTTATGCCATACGCCTGTTTTTTTTCATGAATCACCATTTACTTATTAATGTAATTTATCCTCAAAATCATATTCTAAGGGGTTTTTCTTGGTTGTATTTAGTCCATATATCCTCATTTATGTAGTTAGTCCGTATATACTTATTTATATGTTCGTTCTGTGGGTTCAGTTAAGGCTCCCAAATTACATTTGCATTACCATTCCTCTTTTGTCATTAATTCTGTACCATCACACTGAAAATTGATACCTATGGTTTGGGGGTCTCCTGCATATCAATTAACTTTGCTGCAGTGTACAATCATCAGATTAAACTGCAAACCTGATGTTTGATTTGAATTTCATATAGAATATTCCAATTGAACAGGGGTTTGCTGTTTGATTTGAATTACAATATTGAATATCCCGATTGAAAAGTGCTTTGCTATGAAATGTGTATCTTTTTTCCCTTTTGATAACGTCGAAAGTGGTGCTGGCTGAATTTAAATGAAAAACCATCAGTTTCTCTACTTGCTTGACTTGGTTCATCACCACAGCTTTTCCTGTCTCTATTCTTCCATATTCATGGGATAAAAAATGAAACTTTAAAGAACTCGATTTTCAAACTGTTAGAATAGGATAATTGGCAAAATGAGGTGTCTTAGAGTGTAAAACCTTTGACCATTGTCCGTTATCTTAGTTATGGAATATTTTGTTGCATTTAATAACAATGTCCCTTCCCATCAAAAAAATAAAATAAAATAACAATGTCCCTTTTGTTTTATGCAGTGAGTCCCCTGTCTTGGGCAGGCCCAGATGACGGTCCAGACTTGCAGCTTAATAGGTCAGCAATGCCTTCTGCTTACTTTGAGGCACCTGTTTTTGATCCTGTTCATCGACCCACAAAGAAGCGAGCAAGAACTCCTACAAAGGAGATGTACAGTAGTAAGCCAAATTAAAATTATCATAGGGGTTAAGGTTGATGGGTGAAATTATGATCATGGGTTGGTCAAGATAGCGTTTTGGTTTTGTTTCTCCCGTGACTGCTCACTTTGTATCTTGTCTTATGTTGCCCCACATTACTAGATTATGTTTCCAGAGGAAAAAGGGGAAGTTTTGTTGAGAAAGAATGTGAAATAGAACAGGTCAGCTTGGGGTTTAAGGGTTAGTGTTGTAGGCTTGGAGTCTGGCCTTTTTGAAGAACCCGTATAAAAGAAAATATATAGTTTATGTTGGATCCGTCAACTGATTTCACAATTATGTACATGCATGACTTCTTAACTCCGCCTATCTTGGTGATTCTAGTGAGTTTTGAATGTTTTATTACTTGTTCTCTCTCTCCCTCTCTCCACACACACACAAAGGTTATATATCTTGGAGAGTATATTGATACATGCATTGATAGATATGGATATATGGTCTGAATTCTATGGTCTGAATGTAGCCTGTGTCAAAAATTAAGTGGTGGTACCATTGTACCTTAAGGAATTTTGCCAAGTTATTGCCTTACGGAGGATAATCATTAATCAGTCACTAATCCTCATAAGGCAAGTACTCGATACTGATTATATTCAAACTGTAAACACAACACTGACAACTCAATAAATGCAGAGCTGCAAATAGCAAACCTGATCGAACAAGATTAAACATAAAGCCATGTTCCGATTTTAAACTGATAAATGAAAAGACAATTGCTGTTAAAAAAAGGCATCATTTTGATCAACAAAGTTTTTAGGCTAATATATATTTTTCTATCGTATTTAAGAACCCCTAATGGATTCAAAGTTCATGTGAATGAAACATTCTCGTTCAAGTTTAGTTAAGTCCATAAATTTTTTCACAATTCTAATGTGGCAAATTGTGAGTTGCTATCAATTAGGGTTGTGACAAAGGTAGCGGCAAAAGTTGCAGTACAAAAGCTATCCATAGATTTTTTTTTCTTCTTAAATTTCGGCTGATGAAATTTTCAAGGAAAAGAGGACTCAATTTTCAATGTTAAGGAGACTATTTTAGAGGACAGTTTTTACCTAAATCAATTTAAAAGAATCTCTTCCATCCAATTAAAATGACTGTCTACATGTACTTTAATAACATGATCCATCCAGTCATTTAAACAAATTACACGACTACTAAGTCAGTCTTCTTAGTCAGTCAAGTGATTAAAAGCTCACATAGATGATTTAAATCGTCATGTAATAGGTCTGAGCAAGTTTCTAGTTTGAGGGGATATTCGGTAAGTGGCCATTAATGAAGAGTATGGATTAACTTCAAGTAGTCCTCGCCCAGAGCAGATTTTGCACATACTGAAAGACTAAGTTACAAATACTTCGCATGCAACAAAGTTGCACTGTAAACAGACTTCATTTCTATATTCTAGATTGATTTCTTGCCAAGTGTCTTGGATCATGCTGTAAAAATCATTGCCAATATTCCATTGAAGAAAAGAATCATTTTCACTGTTATCTGTGGTGGGTATGTACATATAAGCTACACTCAGTTCCCATTTCATGCACCTTGCCACTACCTTCAGCTGAAAATAAGGACTCAGCAGCAAGATGCTAATATCTCTAGGAATGAACTACACATCACAGACTACTATGGAACACAGAGGAGGATCAGAAGCTCCAGTAATAACAGCACCCTTGCTTCTTACATCCAGCAGATGGTCCAAAGCTTTCTCTGTAATAACCTCACCAGGGATCATAACTGGTATCCCTGGTGGATATGGACATACAAGCTCCCCCACAAACTTTCCCGAGGCTCTCTCTTATGCTCACTTTCTTTTTACTTGCAAAAAAGGCGTCTCTAGGAGTCATGCTCATGCTGATATCTGCAAAGAGTGTATGAACACTATGCTCCGCCCTCCCTTTATTTCCATGAATTGGTGCAGAAGTTGCTACTAGATGCTCTATTCCTAATATAAGTCTCTGAATATGGTCTCTACTAGTTCCAAGATTAATTGCAAAAGTAATTGATCGGGTCCCTACAAGTTCACAGATGATCCCGTGATCTCTACATAAGATCTCATCTGCTTCATAACTAGACAAACCCAGCTGCGAAAAACCAATAGTAAGTCGCAAAGGATCAATGACTGGAAAGTTAGAAAAGCTTGCAAAGTTAAGCACTGAAATGCCTGGTATTTGTTGGATCGAGTATTTTGCTTCAAAGGCCAATTCCATCGCTTTGTTGAATATAGTGTCTGGGTTTTCACTTAATTGAGCTCTAGCCGCATCTAATGATGCTAAAAGCAAATAACTAGGGCTAGTGCTTTGAAAAGCTTGGAGACACCTACAGATTCTTTCCTTATCTACAATATTCCCTGATATGTGTAGTATTGATGACTGTGTAAGAGAGCATAGAACTTTGTGAGTGGACTGTACAGCCAGATCAGCTCCTTGCTTGAGGTCCGAATTAGGAAGCTGCGGATGGAATCCTAGATGTGCCCCATGAGCCTCATCCACAATCCCAGGAATTCCATGAGAATGACACAGCCGGCAAATCTCGGTCAAGTTGCTGCATATACCACGATAAGTAGGGGAAGTGACAAAATCTGCAGCTGCTTTTTGACCTTCCATCTCCAATTCCTTGATTGCTTGCTCTACCTGTAAAAACAGTCATCTTGATTCATATGTGCATATAGTTTGGTAAGAAAAAGGCTGTTAAACTGCTAAAATGAGAGAGAGAGAGAGAAGGTCACTACAAGGAGGTTGTGTGTGCTTTAAAATTATCTGGACCAGTTTAACAATCTTGCATTAGAATACCAATTTCTTGTCAGCAATAACCTGCCTTTACAGGTCAAGATGTAACACACACAAGAAATGCAATAAACATGAACATAATTGTTCTGAACTTGCCTGTGATGAAGTCACACCACCAGCAATGTCCCAATCAAAATCATACTGGGGTATGATATACTTTGGTTGTGCACCAGATAACACCATGGCAGATATAGCTGATACATGGGAATCACGAGGAAGAATTAGAAATTCTCCAGGAGAACAAGTAGCCATTATTGCTGCTTGAATTCCACAAGTGGTACCTCCAACAAGAAACCATGTCTCTGATGATCCGAATAGTTTGCTGCTAGTCTCTGTGCATCTAAAATTGGCCCCTCTGGAGAAAAGAGGTTGTCGAACTCTGGAAGCTCAGGCAAATCATGATGAAATGGTCTTGAACCAATCAGCTGAGTTAATGAAGATGGAGCAGCACGTCCTCTGTTATGCCCAGGGAAGTGAAAACTAGCAACATTTTGGTCAGCTGAAGCTTTCAATGCACTGACCAAAGGAGGTGGGCTTTCTTGCTTGGCTACTGGAGGGTGGGAAATCAGAAGATTATCCTTTGTGACTGAGTTGTTGTATGCTATAAAAGTTTGGCTACTGGATGGGGCAGCATTACTTGGAGACTTTTTTTTTCTTTTTTTCTTTTTTCAATTTTATTTTTAAGTAGAGAATTGCTTGGAGACATGAGAGGCTTCTGAAACAGACTGCAACACATGGGATGGGCTTAGTCATTAAAAAATAAGCACCCTGATTGAAAAATCCTTTGAATCAGAGTCTAAAAAAGATACGAGAACCATCATTCCTAAGTTTTCTTCCTTTTTTACTTATATAAAAAAAAAAAAAAGAATTTCTTCCCTTTTAAAAAGAAGAATTGAATTGTAAGATTATTCTAATCATTTCTATTAATTTTCTTCCCCCCTTTTCCCTTCTTGGTAACACTTAATAATTGATTGTTAATCAGGAACTTCTAAGTTGTTCAACATAAAATGTTGGTTTTGCCAAAACTAGATCAAGCCATAATGTTTCAAAAATTAAAATATAACCCAGATTTGTATGCTTAACAAAAAAATTCTTCTCATAATCCCAAAAATTTGGCCTGCAACTTATCCTTTTTCACAATTATTATTTTTTATAATAAAAACTATCATAGTAAGTTGGACCTTCAATTAGATAAATATAAATTTTTTGGTGATGACATTCTCATTGATTTACATCCTCTTAAGTTAACAATTCTATTCTCTAAGTTTGAGGTTGCTTCTAATCGGTCTCATAACTATGAAAATTTGCAATTTACACCCTTGAGTATTACAACAATATCAATGTGTCCCTTCTGTCATAACATCCATTAGAATCTTGCCATTAACTCATACAAAAATAACATTGCTTTGAACAGAAAATAGAAAATTTATCGTTTTTAGGTAGGTTAATGGCAAAAATTTGACTGACCATAACAGAAGAGGCACATTGACATAGTTGTAATAGTCAAGGAATTGCAAGTTCTGAAAGTTGAGGGACTGATTTAAAAACAACCTCAAGCTTAGAGAGTGTAAACTGTAAAGTGCATTATAGCCAAAATTTAATGCTCAAAGAAAGGGATATCAATCAAAACTTATGGTCTAAAGTTATTCAGGACATCTTTGATTGTAACATGAACTGACCCTTCAAAAAATTTGAAGCCATTAACATAAAAATGTGGTGTAGAAATAATATATGGTTGCAATCCTCTTGAATGCTCCCACTCACATTGAAGATCTGTCCCTAAGCATTGCAAAAGAGAATGAAAATAACATCCAATATAGACCTAAATCCTTCACATTACGCATATGCGTCAATATCAACCACTTAAATGTTATCGTCGTGCTTTTAGAATAATGGTTAAATTATTAAAATTCACCATTTTCCTCTCTCCTTCCTATCCAATAAATCTAGGGACACAAATTTTTTTACAATTTCTTTTCACAGCTATTGAGTTTTTTTTTTTTTCATCTTTGTTTAGAGAATTTCATAAATGTTGAGTTGGCATATTATGATTGATGTTAATAAAACTTGCGTAGGCTCATGTGAAAGTAACGTTACTCCAATTACAACTTGCCATCTCAATAATTGTAAAAAAGATTGAATTTTTTGTTTTTGTTTTTCTTGGCATTACTTTTTCCTATGAACTTAACTTAATTTATCATGGTATCATTGCAAATGTTACTGATTTCAAACCATATATCCACTTTAGCTTGTTGAGGTGGTGGTCGTTTATCACATTAAAAATAAAACAAGAAAGGAAATTAAAGCAAACACAAACAAGACAATAAAGAGAAGAACATAACTACATATCAGTTTCAGAACATTAAATTCAGAAAACAAAAGAAAGTGAAGATTTAAAATGACATTAAACAATAAATACACAAAGATTTCATCTGAATGATCTTTTCAGGATTTTTTTATAAAATAACTACAAAACCCAAACAATATTATTAGTTAGGCAACGTTTCAAACAAATTGCATTTCTAACAATTCGACTTTAGATGAGTCGATTTTATTGTTCATATCGCCTATTTTTGTGCCACGTAGATCAAGAAATCGAGTCCATTATAGTCATTTTTTATACATAGAAATCGACTTCAGTGGAGTCGTCTACAATGGAAAGAAAACGACTCCACAAGTCGTCTACAATGGAAAGAAAACGACTCCAGTGGAGTCGTTTTCTTTCCATTGTAGACGACTCCACTGAAGTCGATTTGCCCATAAACCCACCTACACCACGAGCTGGAACACTTAAGCTTCAGTTGTCTTAAGCTTCAGTTGTCACAGAAGAACCCAGCAAGCACTGACGAGCAACACCGACGAGCGTCGACCAACCCAGGCGCGACGAACCCAGAAGAACCTAGCAAACGAACCGACGAGTGCCGACGAGCAAGCAGACGAGCAAGCAGGCGCCGACGAGCGCCGACGAACCCAGGCGCCTATTTCACCAAACCCCAACGAACCCAGGCGCCGATTTTGACCAAACTCGGACGAAAGCTTCAGGTGATCGGATCGGATCAGTGGGTACGACTCCGTTTTGGATTTGAAGGTTGTGAGGTTTTTTTTCAGGTCGGCAATGACGTGATGTTTTTTTGAATTTTTACATAGTGAAATCGACTTCAGTGGAGTCGTTTTCAATACAAAGAAAACGACTCTACTGGAGTCGTTAGAGTCGTTTTCTTTGTATTGAAAGCGACTCCACTGAAGTCGATTTCTATGTATAAAAAATGACTATAAAAGACTCGATTTCTTTATCTACGTCGCGAAAAAAATAGGCGATATGTACAGTAAAATCGACTCCTCTGAAATCGAATTGTTAGAAATGCAATATGTTTGAAACGTTACCTAACTATTAATATTGTTTGGGTTTTGTAGTTATTTTATAAAAAAATCCATCTTTTCATTATCATTACTTTTCAAGAGGAAAAGAAAACACGTTTCACTTTAAAAATCTACTTTTCCTCCATTTTCTCAGAAACGAAACAAATATGAGTCATTATAGTGAAAGTTGAAAGTAAAAGTAACGAACCCAAAGTCCCAACTTTTATACTCGAGTTACTTTATAATGGAAAACTGTAATAGGTATATATGGCATCATATTTTTTTTTTCATTTTTATTTATTTATTTATAATAATACTCGGTGGAAGGGACATTTTAAAAAAATAATAATTTAATAGTTTTTCTTAGAAAGAATAATTTAATAGTTCGTAGAGGTATATTTGAATTTTAAATATTTCTATTATAAATATATGCAAGTTTTTATATATTTATATATATATGTGTGTGTGTGTGTGTGTGTGGCACCCAATGCTTAGGCCCACCTAATCCCAGATCTCCGCTGCAAGAGCACAGCGCATGGGCCTAGCCCCCACTCGCCCAAAAACTCAATCTATACTTATGCAGGCTGGGGGCCCAAGCCTCACTACGAAAGACATGTTTGGCAGAACTTTACCGAGCATATGAGGAAAGATCAATGAACAGCACATCATCCTCGTTTGCCCGGCTGAATTCTGGAACATCACCGCCGAGCTATCACGGGAGTGGGAACCAAGTCCCAAAACCATTCAAATTTAATTTCCCACTTATCATCACCCTTGCTAGACCTCCCATAGCACTAAATACGCACCGTCACCGCCGATCTATCCACGAAAATGGGCACCAAGTCCCAAAGCCACCCAGACCTGATCTCCCACTTACAGACGAACCTACTGGACCTTCCGTCGCACTAACTGTGAGAGCATTGAAAACCTATCCCTGAACTTCGAACAATAAATAGAAGAGAAGGATAAGATAGAGGGGGTTGGAAAAAAGGGGGAGTGAACAAAGAATAGAAAGGGCAAGTAAAAAACATCTTGAGGGAGGAGGAGGTAAGGCATCGCTAAAGAGAGAAAAGTGATCTCATTGAGCCTCTATGTGGAGAACAACCCAAAGTAGGAAATCCTAACCCAGCATATAAATAAGTTGTAAGCCCAAGTGGGGCTTAGTCCATCAGTCTCATTTGCGTCCCACACAATTAGTGTCGTCTGTGGGGAACTCCTACGTTGCTGTGGTTCAGCTGAGGCTCGCACGCAGATAGATGTCCGGAAGACGTTCGAGGAGTGATGCTGAAAGTGGCTCGGTGGGATCCTCTCGGGGATCGTCCTGGCGAGAACGAAAGCAGAAGGGGTGCGAAGACAGGCATCATGAACATGCAGAAGAAAGTCCCGGACTCGGAGAGGGCTCGTACCAAACGCAACGGACGGTATCTGGTGCTTCGGGGCATAGGCGGTTTGACGAAAGAGACGAAGAGCTTGAACGGTTGCGTAGGTTGGTGAGAGATTTAGAGTTAGAGGTAGAAGACAGGCACCAGAGACTGGGCCAGGACAACTGAGCAAGAAGACCAGGTGCCAAGGAAGAACAACAAGGAGCGGGGTCCGATCAATCTGGATACCACCGTCGCCGAGAGCACTCACATTCGCAAGAATCCCACTTACGCAGGGGTCAACGTCGAGATCGATCACATTCGCGGGAGCACGCCGACCAAGGCTCGGATTCTCCGGAAGAAAAACGGCCCCACAACGCGGCTATGGACGCAATGAGCCGCGCATTACGCAAAACTGCTCGGTCACCGTTCTCAACTGACATCGAGCGCGCCCCAATGCAGGACAGATTCACGTGCCCTCCGTTCAACTCTTATGACGGGAAGACGAACCCGGTGGAGCATGTCAGCCACTACATCCAAATGATGTCGTTGCATACCCGGAATGACGCACTGATGTGCAAGGTATTTCCCTTAAGCCTGGGCCCCACCGCTCTCAGATGGTTCAATGGTTTACAGAAGGGTTCCATCCGTAGTTTCGCCGAGTTAATACAGGAGTTCAGAGTCCGATTTGTTACTTGCAGCCGTGTACCACAACCGGTAGACGCACTACTGTCCATGAAAATGAGGGTGGGGGAAACCCTTCGTAGTTACGCCAGCCGATATTGGGAGCTTTACAACGAGATCGGTGGAGGGAACGAAAAAATTGCTGCGAGTACTTTTAGGATGGGATTGCCCGGGGATTCAGGTCTGAGGGAGTCATTGACTAAGAAACCTCCCGAGGACATGAGACAGCTAATGAGGCGCATTGAAGAATATAAACGGCTAGAGGATGACTGGCTGTAAAGCAAAGGTAAAGCACTAGTAATAAATCATCCCCGGCAGAATAGTTTTCCACCAAGGATACGAGGGAACATGAGGATTCAAGAACCAGAGACGCCGGTAGGGGAGGTAAATGTGGCATTCAAAGAGCCAGTGCATAAGATTTTAGACAAGATTAAGCATCAAACCTACTTTAGATGGCCGAACAGGATGGGTGGCGACCCCACGAGAAGGAACCAGAGCTTGTACTGCACTTACCATAAAGATAAAGGGCATACCACCGAGCAATGCCGAGTACTAAAAGACCACCTTCGGCAACTGGCTAGGGCTGGGTAATTAAAGGAGTTTGTGACAGATGGGGAGGACCAAAGAGCGAGGCAAGGCTCTCCACATAAGGGCAACTTACTCCCGCCCCCTCTTGGGATAATTGAAGTCATCCACGCACCTCTTAAGAAATGTTCCACAGCAAGAAAGAAAGGGGTGTGGACCTTAGCACCAGCAGAGGAAAGTCAGGACGGGCCGTCATTCAGGAAAAGGATAAAGCTCTCCAAGGAACCTATCGCCTTCGATGATAGTGATTTAGAGGGAACGGTCCAACCACACGACGACACGCTAGTAGTCAATGCCCAGATAAGCGGCTCCTTGGTAAAAAGGGTGATGATAGATCAGGGAAGCGAAGCTGACGTGATGTACCCGGACCTATTCCGAGGACTTGGATTGAGGAGTGGAGACCTCTCCGAGTATGGTACCCCCTTGGTCGGTTTTGACGGTAAGGTCGTGATCCCTGAAGGGCAGATCTCTTTGCCCGTGAATATGGAAGGTAAGGAGGTGGTGGTGACCTTTATAGTGGTAACATCCTTCTCCCCGTACACTGCAATATTGGGAAGACCATGGATTCACGAAATGGGGGCTGTCTCGTCCACTTTACACGTGAAGGTGAAGTTTCCCACCGAGCAAGGTGTTATTGTGGTAAGGGGAAGCCAGCAGACAGCGAGACAATGTTTGCTTGCATTAGTTGACTGGAGGAAAGAAGTAATCAAACGGGGGAAGAATACCGAGAAAGAGGAAGCGCAGCGAAATGACCCGTTATAGCAACTACAGAATCCCCGAGGTGAGAAGGGGGACAGACGTGCCAAAGAGATGATGAAAGTACAGATACTCCCAGACTATGATAGGTGTTTTCATATAGGGAAAGGTATGGATGATGAGGATAAGGTAAAAATGTTGTTACTCTTAATAAAAAACGTGGACGTGTTTGCTTGGAACCCTTATGAGGTGCCCGGGGTGGATCCCGAATTCATTGTTCATAGACTCAATGTTGACTTCTCGCATCCACCCAAGAAACAGAGGCCGAGGAAATCGTCCAAGGAGCATGCCGAGGCAGTAAAGGAAGAGGTCCAAAAGCTGAAGGAGTCTAGGGTAATAAAGGAAACTTTTTTCCCATAGTGGTTGGCAAACACTGTCGTAGTAAAAAAGAAGAACGGCAAATGGAGGGTTTGCGTGGATTTTACAGATCTGAACCGAGCATGTCCAAAGGACCCATTCCCCGTGCCTAAGATTGATCAGTTGGTCGACGCCACATACGGTCACCCTAGGATGAGTTTTCTAGATGCTTTTCAGGGGTACCACCAGATCGGCCTGGCACCTGAGGATCAAGAAAAGACGGCATTCATCTCCCCAGAAGCCAATTATCATTACATAGTGATGCCCTTTGGGCTAAAGAATGCAGGGGCCACTTACCAACAAATGATGACGAGGATGTTCCACGACAAAATAGGATGCACGGTCGAGGTGTACATTGATGATATGGTGGTAAAAAGCAAGCAGGAGGCGCAACACACGGACGATCTCCGGGGAGTATTCGAAACACTTAGGCGACACAAGCTACGCCTTAATGCCGAGAAGTGCGCGTTTGGCGTGGGGGCTGGAAAATTCTTACGATATTTGATCACGAGCCGGGGAATAGAGGTCAATCCCGATTAAATCGAAGCAATAAAGAGGCTGAATCCACCGAGCAATCCAAAGGAGGTATAGGTTTTGACCGGGATGTTGGCAGCTCTTAACCGATTCATCTCTAAATTCACGGATCGTTGCCTACCATTTTATCAGCTTTTGAAGAAGTGGACAGGATTTTTGTGGAATGAAGAGTGCGACAAAGCTTTTCGGGATTTGAAGGATTACTTGGCAAGGGCACCCATGCTAGCCGTGCCGGAGCCTGGTGAGGATTTATTTATGTACTTGGCAGTGTCTAACCACGCCGTGAGTGCCATGCTGCTGAAGGACAAGGGGATCCAACAACCCGTCTATTATATCAGCAAAACCTTGGTCGATGCCGAGAAGAGGTATTTGCCTCTGGAAAAACTAGTGTTGGCCCTGATCCATGCCATGAGGAAGCTGCCGCATTATTTCCAGGCCCACATAGTTTATGTGTTAACCGAGTACCCTTTACAGTCACTTTTGAGAAGATCTAACTTCACGGGATGAATAGCGAAATGGGGGACTCGGCTTGGCTCTTTCGACATATGGTGCCGACCTCGACATTCGGTGAAGGGCCAGATCCTTGCAGATTTTGTCGCTAAATTCTCGCCCAGGAACGGCAGAGAGATGATCTGACTTGTAGAGGCTCGCCTGTGGAAGGTATTTGTGGACGGGGCCTCAAGTGCCCTAGGAGCCGGTACCGAGATTGTTATCTTTTCTCCTGAAGAGATTCGGCTGGAGCACTCTTTTAGATTGGGATTCAAGGCCTCCAACAACGAGGCTAAGTATAAGGCCTTGCTAGCCAGACTAAGATCAATATTGGAGTTAGGTGCTCGGAACGTGGAAGTATATTCAGATTCTCGATTGGTTGTCAACCAAGTCCAGGGAAGTTTTGAAGCAAGAGATCCTCGGATGAAAGCATACTTGCGCGTGGCAAAGCTGATTATAAATAAGTTTGTCACAGTGAAAGTATCCCAAGTAGGACTGGCGCAGAATAGGCACGTCGATTCCTTAGCCATGCTAGCGTCGTCAAGCGTCGAGGATGTGCCTCGGCTGATCAGGGTAGAGCTTATAGCCGAACCAAGCATTTAGGTTTCCGACAACATTGCCGTCAGGGTGGATAATGTCGCCACAGTTTCATTGCCTGCACCGTGTTGGATAGATCCCATCATTGCTTTCCTACCCGAGAATAAAGTCCCAGAGGATCAAAAGGAGGCCGGTAAGATACGTAGGACGGTAGCTCGATATTGGTTGTTAGCAGACGGCAAGTTGTACCGAAGGTCTTTCAGAGGACAGTACCTTTTGTGCTTGCACCCCGAGAAAGTGCCTGAGATTTTGGCCGAGCTACACGATAGGGTATGCGGGAGTTACGTGGGGGCGTTCACTAGCACATCGGGCGATGACCTAGGGATTTTGGTGGCCAAAGATGCAAAGGAACGTTGCCGAATATGCTCGTAAATGTGAACGGTGCCAAAAACATGCCCCCTTAATTCACCAGCCTGCCGGTCAACTCAATCCGATCAGCTGCCCATGGCCATTTGCACAATAGGGGCTGGATATTCTTGGTCCATTTCCATGGGCTACTGGGAACCGCCGGTTCGTGATTGTCGCCGTTGATTACTTCACCAAATGGGCTGAGGCCGAGGCCCTGGCGAATATCTGGGATACAGATGTAAAGAAGTTCGTGTGGAAGAATATAGTGACGAGGTTTGGAGTGCCGGAGTCGTTGATATCCGATAATGGGCTGCAGTTCGACAGTAGAGCTTTCCGCACCTTTTGCGAGGATCTCGGTATCAAGAATAGGTACTCTACCCCGGCGTACCCTCAAAGCAATGGTTTAGTGGAAGCTACAAACAAAGTAATCTTGAATGGATTGAAGAAAAGACTGGACGGCGCCAAGGGGAGATGGGCTGAGGAACTGCTGAACGTCCTTTGGGCTTATCGAACTACCCCCAGGAGATCCACAAGGGAAAGCCCGTTCTCCTTGACTTACGGAGCGGAGGCTGTTATACTAACCGAGGTAAACTTATGTAGTTCACGGGTCACAGGGTTCAATCTCGCCCAAAATGAGGAGATGATGGTCGGACTCTTGGACAACTTGGAGGAATGCCGCGAGGCAGCCACCATGCGACTCGCGGAATATCAGCAAAAGCTCGCCAGGAGATACGACCAAGGTATAAGAACCAGGGCTTTTAGCACGGGAGACTTAGTCCTGAGAAAGGCCGTAGGGAATGTGCGAGATACCAATGCCGGGAAGCTGGCCCAAACATGGGAACGGCCTTACAGGGTTACTGCCATCGCTGGTGCGGGGGCATATTACTTGGAAGACCTAGATGAAAGACCTCTGCTGCGGCCGTGGAACATTCATAATTTGAGAAAGTTCTATCACTGATCGGCTGTATAACGAGTAAAAAGATGTTTGAAGTACCGCAATTATATTAAGCTAATGAAAATGGCGATATTTATTCATACTGATGACTGTTATTCCATATACCGAGAATGTGGAAACCTTATAATATTTATACTAAGGACAGAAGCCTGACTCTCAGCTCGATGTACATCGCCGAGCAGGTGTAAACCTTGTAATATTTATCCTAAGGACAGAAGCCTGACTCTCAACTCGATGTACATTGCCGAGCAGGTGTAAACCTTATAATATTTATCCTAAGGACAGAAGCCTGACTCTCGGCTCGATGTACATCGCCGAGTAGGTGTAAACCTTGTAATATTTATCCTGAGGATAGAAGCCTGACTCTCGGCTCAATGTACATCGCCGAGCAGGTGTAAACCTTGTAATATTTATCCTAAGGATAGAAGCTGAGAATTATAATATTTATCATAAGGACAGAAGCCTGACTTTCGGCTCGATGTACATCGCCGAGCAGGTGTAAACCTTATAATATTTATCCTAAGGACAGAAGCCTGACTTTCGGCTCGATGTACATCGCCGAGCAGGTGTAAACCTTATAATATTTATCCTAAGGACAGAAGCCTGACTCTCGGCTCGATGTACATCGCCGAGCAGGTGTAAACCTTGTAATATTTATCCTAAAGACAGAAGCCTGACTCTCGGCTCGATGTACATCGCCGAGCAGGTGTAAACCTTATAATATTTATTCTAAGGATAGAAGCCTGACTCTCGGCTCGATGTACAACGCCGAGCAGGTGTAAACCTTGTAATATTTATCCTAAGGACAAAAGCCTGACTCTCGGCTCGATGTACATCACTGAACAAGTGTAAACCTTGTAATATTTATCCTAAGGACAGAAGCCTGACTCTCGGCTTGATGTACATCGCCGAGCAGGTGTAAACCTTGTAATATTTATCCTAAGGACAGAAGTCTGACCTTTCCAAAAAGCAGGAACCCGATGAACGAGCCAAATCCCCATCTTACGACGAAACAGGACTTGACTTACCGGCAATTATAGCACAAGCATAGAACAAAAAAAAGAGAAATGATGACAATTAATTCAAAGCTAAACCATCATAAAAACTATGAAATCACTGTTTCGGCCACAAAACACGGTGGCCATTTAAGTACTGAGACTGGTAGAAAATTAAATTGTTTAGTTACCACAACCCGGTGACGTGGGCAAACCAACCAAACGACATAAATAAAAAGAACGATAAGGAAAAACTCTCAAAACAAAAGGCCAAGGTTCGATAATCAGGAGGCAGAATCTGCAGGTTGTTCTTGGGCTTCGAACTCGATGGGTTACTACTGCACAGGATTTTGAAGAGGGACCTGGCCGAGCTGATCTCCCGAGCGAGGATGGCTAACCACTTCCGGTTCTTCCATCTCCACATGGGAATCAATCTGCTCCACCAATTACATTAGACTGGTCGTTTCTTCTTCATCAACAATTCCACCTGTGTTCGGCGGGCCTGGTGCTGGGACCGAAAATGGGATCTGGCCGGGGTTCCTCAAAGGAGAGTCCTCAGGAACCCCCAAAGCCTGTAAAGAGGCCAACCAACCCTCCTCAAAGCCGAGTCGCTGAGCGTCTTGTATGACTGGTTCTGCTGAATTTTTCGCATCGGCGAATCCTTCATGGTACCATTTGTTTTCGCTCTCCTCCAGAGCTGCTCTTATATGAACCAGCTCCTCGGACCGTGCATTGAGTTTACTCTCGGCTTCTCCTAACCTGAGCTTAGTCTCCCCTAACTAGACCTGCAGTACCTTGTATTTCTTTTCCGCAGCCACCTTTGCCTTCTCTGCCGCGGCAGCCTTCTTCTCAAATGTTGCAGTAGCCACAGCCCTTTCCTTCGCATTCACCTCGGCCACATCCTTTAGGGCTCTCTCCCGGCTGGCATCCTCTGCAATATCTGTGACGCGCCTATCGAATATATATGCCAGTTGTGCTGCCTGATAAAGCGCATGGACGGGCATTAAAAAAAAAAAACTTACTGCGACAGTGTGCCATTGCAGCCTTCTCCCCATCGATTCGTCTGTGCCTTCTTCGAAGGCACGCACGACTTCGGGCAACAGAAGGCCGCGCGCCAAGGTCTGGGCGATGTGACCACCTGCCCCTTTTCCCCAGACGTGCACACATGCATCCAAGGGAAGAGGTTTGCCGTCCAGCATAAACGAGGGCTGCCACACGGGTACGACACGAGAAGAGGACGCCATGTTCAGCCTAGTCTGGGTCGTGGGTTCATGAATCACAATGCCGCTGGATGGCTGAGGAGGAGTCTTTGACCCCACATCGCCCGGGCCGACTTGGGTTTGATCGGTTGTGTGCGGCCTCTTTCTCTGCCGACCAGGAGCAGTCTGCGGTGGAGGAGTGGTTTGGACGCGGCCTTGGGGCTGTTCTTGCTGCTGCTGCTGCTCGGCAGGCCTGGCTCCGGGAATAAAACGGCTGATCGACATCATCTTCCGAGTCACTATATCTTCGCCTAGGTTGTGTTCGGTTTCAAGAAATCCTAAAGATTCGCCAACTACTTCGGTATCCGGGGCTGGGGGTTCTTGGTCGACGTGAGCTTCTTGTTAGACTGGGGCTTCTTGCTGAATTTATTTGTGTGCACGTTCCCTGCGAGCTCGGGATACGCGTTCGGCTGACTCGTCCCTCACAGGTTGACGCTCGTTAGAGCAAATGTACCGAGGACCTTGGTCCTGGGCCCCACCTGCTGTAAACTTGGGGGGGAGAAAGTTCGCGTGCCGAACGTCTATATACGATAAAAGTGGGCTGTCAACTAGTAGGGCTTGACTAAAATTTTGCCAGGTGGAGTACACGGGGTCAACGCCGAGTATAAGATGGGAGGCTCGAAGTTGTCTGTCCGTGTGAACGAAAATCTCGGACCTGAGTATGAAGTTAAGGTCCCGTAAGTGCACGGCCCTGACGTTCGGGACGAACACTCTACCGTCTACAATAACTAGCATGGATGAGCGTCAGAATAAGCAAAATGTTTGCAACACAAAGTATATGTATGTCCGCACATGAAACTAAATAAGAAACGAAAGAAGATTAATGATAGGAACGAACCCACTTCTCGCCTAGTAAGTGGACACGGGAATTCGCCGACAAACCAATTGCCACGCACCATTACGAACTCCCTGGCAGAATTTCTATTTGAGTCGAGCAAGCAGGAAATCAGCCGTACCCTCATGTCTCTAACTTTCAGGTAGTGATTTGTTTTCTTATTCGCACATAAACTGTACATATGGTTTATATCGTGCTGATTTAGCTGTAAACTGAATATCTGGTTCAACCTACTCATACAACTCACTAATCGATAAAAATTGGGAGGAAGTTGGTCTGGGCACAATCCGTAGTACCTAAGGGTGTCTATTATAAGAGGGTCTACAGGAAACCTCACCCCACCCTCCAAAATAGCCATTAAGGGAAAGAAGGTAGTATTGCCCCCCTATGAAGTGTTATCTTGCTCTCATGACAATACGTGACCTCCACATCGCTAGGGATGTTGAAGGCCTGCCTAAAGGTGGCTAAGGCCGCGGCCGTATCTAGGAGATATGAATACCCCATCCTAAGACCCCAGAATTTAAGTCGAAATGGAGATATGGAAGTAAGAGTGGAGTGTAGAGAACTTACTTTGGGTTCTAAGGAGAGAGGAAATTCTGGGCTGGAGTATGTAGATGCAGATGAATGCGCGGCAGAGGAAAAATCGCAGAATGTAGAGAGTGTATAGTAAAGGAACAGTCTGAAGCGGACCTTTTATAGTGAACTCATGACAGATGGACATCGGTTAATCAGCAATTATGTAAATTAATTAGCAAGCCTTGATGATTCCAACACCAATTGGAACCTGTGCCTCCTCGGTTCACGAAGTGTCAGGCAATGATGAGAATTGAAACGAATGGCCAGACTCAGCGCGCCTTTTGAGGGTGCATTAATGGGGCTCTAGAACGCCCCAAACGTCGCTTCACTGAACTCATAACGTGCGCCCTTTGAATTCCTTGATTCACGTCGAGTGCCGAGCATGAATCAAGTGGAGGCTAATGTGCAGCACCCAATGCTTAGGCCCACCTAATCCCAGATCTCCGCTGCAAGAGCACAGGGCATGGGCCCAGCCCCCACTCGCCCAAAAGCCCAATCTATACTTATGCAGGCCGGAGGCCCAAGCCTCACTACGAAAGACATGTTCGGCAGAACTTTACTGAGCATATGAGGAAAGATCGATGAACAGCACATCATTCTCGTTTGCCCGGCTGAATTCTGGAACATCACCGCCGAGCTATCCACGAGAGTGGGCACCAAGTCCCAAAGCCATTCAAACTTAATTTCCCACTTATCATCACCTTTACTGGACCTCCCGTAGCACTAAATACGCACCGTCACCGCCGAGTTATCCACGGAAATGGGCACCAAGTCCCAAAGTCACCCAGACTTGATCTCCCACTTACAGAAGACCCTATTGGACCCTCCGTCGCACTAACTGTGAGAGCATTGAAAACCTATCCCTGAACTTCGAACTATAAATAGAAGAGAAGGATAAGATAGTGGGGGTTGGAAAAAAGGGGGAGCGAACAAAGAATAGAAAGGGCAAGTAAAAAACATCTTGAGGGAGGAGGAGGTAAGGCATCGCTAAAGAGAGAAAAGTGATCTCATTGAGTCTCTATGTGGAGAACGACCCAAAGTAGGAAATCCTAACCCAACATATAAATAAGTTGTGAGCCCAAGTGGGGTTTGGTCCATCAGTCTCATTTGCATCCTGCACAATATACTTTATGATAATTGTTCTTTATCATTAGGCCAAGACACCAATTGGTTATTGGTGTATCGCGCCAATGGTGGACGGTAATTGCTGAATAATTATTAGTAAGTAAAAAAGTTATGTTAGTTGTGAGACCTATATAGGAACTTGTAAAAATTAGCCACATTAACAATTTATAAAAACATTACAAAATAGTTTGTGATTGTAATATTACTCTTGACATAATAAACTTTACCGATTGTGCTATCAATTAGTATCATTTCTAGATCAATGCACAATATTTTCTTTTCATTTCAAGAAGTGGAAGAAGCAGGAGTGCTCTAGGTATAAACATAATATTCTAAAAAATATCTACCAAAATTTTAAATTTTTTATTCTAATAAAAATATACCAAAATTTAAAATTTTGTTAGATTTTTTTTTTTTTCATTTCTTTTTTTCTGGTCAGAGATCCTCTAAATTTTAGCCGTTTAATATATTTATCTGTTCTGTTGTAGGAGTATAATAGAGTAGGGACTTTAGAGAGAGAAGAGAGAAGAAAGCAGAGAGTGAGAGAGTACTTGTCGTTTGTTCTGAGGACAAGTACTCTCCCATTGCACAAAATCAAAAACTTGGCGTCTCAAACGCTTTCCTAATCCAAATTACTCTGAAGACTTGTTCTGCTATAGATTACTACGCTTTCTTCCATATAATCGAATGTGACCTCTCCTTCTTCGCCAACTATTCTCACTACCGTTCTTCTCTATGCCTCTCTCTCATTTTCATCTTCTAGATTAACATCTCCTACAGCCTTTTCATCTTCTTCGGTTTTCTTGTTCTTCTTCCATCGGCAGTTTGCACATATATATATTTCTTTGTGTCTCTCTCACATGGCTGCAGCCTCGTCTGTCACATCTCCGCTGTGCCCGTGGCTTGTGGCTGCTTCCGTGTTGGGTTCCTCCTCGCACAGCTGCAACAAGCGACTCTTTGGCAGCAAATGGGGTCGGAGGAAGAGGAAGTTCTTGTCTAAATGTAGCTCCGAATTGCAGAGCCAGAGGGACTCGATTTCCTCTCTCTGTGGATCCAGCTTTCAGCGCCCCATGACTTCTTGCCTCACTTTCGAGCCTTGCAATCAGTACTATGCCTCCAACGCTTCCTTTTCCTCTCTCTTCGGATCCAGCAATGTTCGTGTTCCTTCAAATCGGAGACACACCCATTTCAATCGAGCCGTCCATCCAGGTACTCCTCATTCCTCATTAATGGCCTGTTGGGAAGTTAAAAAAAAAAAAAGGTAGGCGAGTAGGGTAAATGGAAGTAATATAATTCAATTATATTATTTGAAATTTTTTTCTATTAAAGAAGAAGCGGGAGGGGTTTGGAGATTTCAACTGACTCTAACAACTTATTTTTAATTCTCTTCAATTAAATTAAAAATATTCTCAATTATTGGTCAAATAAATTTCTAATTTACCCTTTTTAAATTAGCAAAATTTCAAACCGATTATATAAATAATCTTTGTTTATTTAGAAAATTTAACGCTGACAAATCTTCCCGGTGATTACTTACAAACCAAACACAATTTCTACTAAATTTGACAGACAGAGAGAGAGCTCTCTTCAAACTTTCTTCTCTGGCGCTATAAGCTCCACTGGTCTGAATGGTCTCAGTGAAGATCTTCGTGGCGTCTTCTTTAACAACGACTCCAGACACCGAGCTCCCCGCCGGAGCTGTGGAACCCGCCGGACCGGACCCCTGGGCCCCACCGTCCTTCGTGCCATCCGAATTCTCGATCTTAACCGTGGTGTAGGAGCTCAGATTCTCCGTCTTGACCTTCATGTTGCCGGAGCCTCCGCCCGCGTTGGCGGCGTCGAGGCGAGCTGTGGTGAAGGTGCGAATGGAGGAGTCGTCTTCATCGGAGTCTTCGGCGTTTGCGGCTTCGGGGGCTTCCTCGTCTGAGTCAGAGTCGGCGCCGCCACCGCGGGCGGAGATGCTCTCGAGGTCGTCGTTGGAATCAATGTTTGCTTCCTCATAATCTTCTTCATCCGTCTCAAACCCACAGGGAATTGAAGCCCAGCTTTCTGTGAACGAGAAACAGACTTTGAAGACTTTTGTTTGCCTCGGCCACCCTTCGTTGAACCTCCTGCGGAACTCATGCTTTTGTTTGGGTTTTGTTTGGGTTTTGAATTTATTTTTATTTTTATTATAATTTTTTTTAGGTAATAAAAATTATTTTATAATAGTTAATTGTAGTTTTATACTTTTACGTGAAATTTTGTGGAATTTGATGGAATGAGAATGTTGATTAAATAATTATTTAATTTAATAAATTAGTTATAAATTAATATTAAAGGTCTATTTTTAAATAAGAATAAATTTGTATATTTAATTTATTTTTTTATTTTTATTTTAATTTTTAAAACATTCAAACAAAAAAGAGACTAAATCTTTTTTTTTCTTACTAATTTTAAAAATATTTAGATAAAAAAGAAGAAGTCTATACTCTCCTTCTCATTACTCTACTCCCTCTCTAAACTTTTAAATAGGCCATAACTCCTCCTTTTTCTTCTTAACTAAACATTGATTCTTTTCTCTTTTTTTTCTTTATTTATGGAGTTGGAAATTTGGGATTTTGTTTTACATTTTGGGATCGTTTGGTTTCCGTAAAATATTTTTTGAAAAATATTTATTTTTCGGAAATGCTATTTTCTGGAAAAGGAAAATATTTTTAAGTGTTTGGTTGTATTATGAAAATTGTTGTAGAAAATATTTTTATGTATTTGGTTCATATTCTGAAAATGTTATTTTCCTACAATTTTCACATTTTCTCAGTTATTTTCTCAGTAACTAAACAAGTTTTGTTACAAAAAATTTCAAAATCACAGCCAATTCATCAACAAACTCCGGCAGCAAATTCCGGCAATCAACAACAACCACCAAAACATCACCACCACACCACCACAACAACAACAACAATCAGTTCATAAAAAAAAAACAACAACAACAATCAAACTTAAAAAAAAAAAAAACTGAGAGATCGAGGAAGTGGGAGCGATGGGTTTGGGTCGACGACAATCAAAATCCGGCAATCAAAAGCAGAAACAAAATCAAATTCGGCGATGGGTTTTGGGTTCGAAGGAGATCGACGATCGATGGTGCGACTCGCCGGTGCGAAGAGTGCTGGGTTTTGGGTTCAAAGGAGATCGATGATCGACGGTGCGACTCGCTGGGTTTGGATCGAAGGTGCGATTGGGTCTGCTCATTGCGGTGAGGCGATGGGGACTAGGTTTGTGGGTTCGTGGTCGCTGGCGATGGGCTTTGGGCTTGGATCGGCGGTCCGTGGGTTTGTGGTCGCTGGCGATGGGCGCTGGACTTGGATCGGCGGTTCGTGGGCTCTCTATTTCTCTCTCTCTCTCGCTTCGTGCTCTGTTTCTCTCAGTTTTCTGGAAAATAGGATTTGAAGTGAAAATGGAAGGGGAAGTGATTTTCAGCCTTAACCATTGGTCAACTGAAATTAATTTCCCGAAAATTGATTTTCCGTGCGCAACCGAACACCCGTAATTACTGAAAAGGATTTCCAGAAATGCTTTTCACCCAAAACAAATGCAGCCTTTGTGTGTAATTTGTTTTGGCTTTGTTTGTTTCCAATATCTCAATTTAATGGGTTTTTTTTTTTAATTAATTAATTTATTTTTTATGTTCTTGAAGGTGAATTTGATAATGAAATAATGATTCTTTCAATCTTTATTAATTTGTTTTTCCCCCTTTTTTCATGTGCTGTGGAAGTTTGGTTTTATTCACTTTTCATTGGGTTGGATAGAGAACTAATAAAGAAAAGGAAAAGATGAGGAATTCAAATAATTAAGTTTAGGATTGGCTTATTGCTGAATGAGTTCTTTTGTATTTCTTTTATGCCAAAGCTATAGGAAAGTGGGGAATAGATACTAACAGGGTTTTATATTTTATATTTTCCCCCTTCTTTTTGAGTGAGAACTAATTTCACCAAATGAGGTTCATTCATGTACTGCTTTTTGCAGTTGGATTGATAGAGTAACAGATATTTTATATTTTCCCCCTTCTTTTTGGGTGAGAACTAACTTCACCAAATGAGGTTCATTCATGTACAGCTTTTTGCAGTTGGATTGATTTGCCTGGACTTAGGATTGGGAATTTTGCATAACTTAGGTTGTTTCTAGTTTATGTTATGTGGCCATCTTTCAGATTTTATGTCTTACAAGTATTCTGAAGAAAATTAAGATCAGGCCATTTCTTAGTGTGTCATGTGCATGAAATGGAAGTTCTAGCGCTGCAAAGTACAGGAGCATTCTGGCTGTTCATTCTTTTATTCATAGTATAATGCAGCTGTGTGTGTGTCTGTTGAATGGGTTGGTTACTTGAGTCTGGTACACTGACCTTGATTTTAATATATTTTCATCAATAGACCTATGATTATTATATTTTGGGCCTTGCTAGCGTCTTCTGACTTTTATTGGTTCAGTAGTGTCAATGTTGCAGGCTTGAGGCAGTCCTATCAAGTCAAACCCTAATGTTGATGTTTATTCTTTGGCATGACTCTTATTTGATAAAGCATTAAAATAGAAAAGTTTTGCTGATGTACTAACTACTGCACATTTATCAATACTCTAGGGGAAGCCATGGCTGTTGCTGTGCAACCTTCCAAGAAAGTTGCAACAAAAAGGAAACCAGTCACAAAGCAAAGGCGAGTAGTTGTGACAGGGATGGGTGTGGTGACCCCACTTGGTCATGATCCAGATGTCTTCTACAATAATTTGCTTGAGGGTGTCAGTGGCGCAAGTGAGATAGAGGCTTTTGATTGTGCCCAATTTCCAACGGTAAACCATATTTAAGATTTCTCTTCTTCTGGTGCTTGCTCTGCAGTTTATTCTTAGCATTCTTACTGTTCTTTTTCTCCAGAGAATTGCTGGAGAGATCAAGTCTTTTTCAACTGATGGATGGGTTGCGCCAAAACTTTCCAAGAGGATGGACAAATTTATGCTTTACATGCTTACTGCTGGGAAAAATGCCTTGGCAGATGGTGGAATTACAGAAGATGTAATGAATGAATTAGATAAAGCGAGATGTGGAGTTTTGATTGGCTCAGCAATGGGTGGCATGAAGGTAACATCAAGCCTTCAACAGTTTGATATACAGTATATAATGAGAATGGAACATGGTTGAAAATATTAAGTTAACCAGAGCTTATACCGGCTGATATTCAATTTGATTGATAACAAGAGCTTTATGAAATCTGTAAGTTGTTGTCATGTCTGCTGCCTTTGTGGTTTCCTAATGCAGTGGAACTTGCAACTTAAAGTCAAGTTCTGATTTTTGCCACATGCCTTAGAGTTGGAATAATGAATGTTTTCAAGCTAGTCTTCTGTCTCTCTAGCTGTAATGGTTTTTGGCAGGAAGTGGAATCCAAAGTATAAAGCCCTAGATGAAACTACGTGACCTGCAGATAGGATGAGAAAGCATATTAATTCTGAAATTTATTAAACAATTGTAAATGACTACTTTGTTCTTGTGTTTTGTGTTGTGAACAGGTTTTTGATGATGCGATTGAAGCCTTAAGGATCTCATACAAGAAGATGAATCCTTTCTGCATACCATTTGCAACTACAAATATGGGTTCTGCCATGCTGGCAATGGATCTGGTCAACTTACTATTTTTCAACTTTGTGATACACCTTGATGGGTTTTGTAAGTTGGGACTTAAACCTTTTAACAGCTCATTTGTTTATTCATGAGTCGGATGTTTCCAGGTGAGTACTGCATGAACAGTGTTTTGATCCGAAACCCACATTCCACGCATCTGTACATATCCATATCCATCTCTCTCTGCTCTTTCTTCTCAAAGCTACACTTACACTCACGTATTGAGAAAGGGTGGCACTGGGTATGGAATGCCTATATACACAGTTTTCAGTTTAGAGACACAGATATAAAGTACTAGACACAAAATCATCTTTGGCCCAGTTACTTGAATACTTAACCAAATTATTTTTTGCAAGGCTGAAAAAAAAAACCCAAATTATTTTTCACCAAAAAAGACAGTGAATTTGTGCATGAAATCCTTATCTGTCTTTTTGTCATCAGATTAACTAATCGGTTTCAAATCTCTTATTCAACTATTAAAGATTTTACCAGTTGAGCTAACTATAAACCTTATCATGGTGTAATTGGTTTTTTAATAGAAATGTAAACCGAGTTACTTAAAAAAGGAAATCTACATTGAGTTGACAAGGCCACTTATTTAATTTCAATGATTTCTTGGTGGAAGCATCACTTGTGATGCTTATCACATGATTGAACCACATCCTGATGGTAACATGCCTTCTCTTTGGTACTTAAATTTCAACCCTTGAAAAGGTTGCATTTCTTTAATAGTTTTTCTTGAGGGAGCATGTACAGTGGACTTATTTCCTGCATCTATTCTACTCTTCCTGAGTTCTTTTCTGTCATAATAATTTTAAAACTAATTTATATGATACTGTACCTATACTGTGTTGCTACTAACTACCTCATAAAGTGAGTTGTAGTTCACCAAATTGACCACCTGAATTGCTGCTTTATGTCCACAATCTTGATAGCAAAGGTTGTGGCACAGAAAGACTATAAAAACCTGAAAATCATTTGCATAATTGTCAAAACTCCACTAAGCTATACTCTCTGGTAGACTGGCACCATATCCCCTGTTAATACATCCAGGATTGCACTGAATTCTTCTTTTACTCATGCATATTTCCACCCCTCAAATTTAACAGTGATATTTGCTTTTATCTAAGTAGAATGCCTTCTTAATTGGTTACCATTTTGTTAAATATTTTGGGCAAGGAACCATACGCAAATCCTGACTTCATCAACACTTTTGTACCTTGTATCCTTCCATAAAATTAGGTGCTGAAATTCTTAACTAATATCCCTCCAAAAATAGGGGCTGGTGTTATCCTTTGCGTAGAAAAGGCATTAGCTCAGTCTGGGGTATCTAGGGAAGATGTGAATTACATAAATGCACATGCTACATCCACACCAGCTGGAGACCTAAAAGAGTATCAAGCACTTCTTCAATGTTTTGGCCAGAATCCTGAGGTAACTTGTATTCATAATGTTTGTTCTTTATGCCATTTACTTCTGATGATACCTTATTTCAAATACTTGATGAGATTACCGTATTCTGATACCTGATAATATCTCTGCTTTCTACAGTTCAGAGTGAATTCTACAAAATCTATGATTGGTCACCTATTAGGAGCAGCTGGTGCAGTTGAAGCTGTTGCAGCGATACAGGTAAACAATTTATGTCTTGATATGGTGATTCTAAATTCAAGAAATATAATCTTGGCTAAATTTCTTGCACCCTCTAACTTTGATTAAAATTCAATTTAGTCCTCTAACTATAATTCCATTCAATCAAGTCTAGAACTTTCAATTTTATTCAATTCAGACCTCCCGTTTAGGTTTGAAACACCAAAATATGTTAATTGTGTATTACAAGTTTCTTATCGTGGAAATGTTTGTTTATCTTTGAAGTTTGAAGGTAAATTGTATTTTCTCAAATATGAGTTTGTTCAATTTTGGTTCCTCAATTTTAAAACATCCCATTTTGACTAATACAATTTTAAAAGGAAAAATTAGATTCCTCTAATTATTTTTATTTTTGAGAATTTTTTTTTTCTACATTACTAATTGTTGAGGAGGCACCACATCTTTAACTTTAAGGGACTGAATCAAACCAACCATTCAAGAGACCAAAATCAAACAAATCCTATAATATTTAAATAAACCAAAATTTAATTTACCAAAAATAATAGGATGAATATATATATATATATATATATATTCTTAAATTCAGGATCAAATCTAACCTTTTTAATTTTGAAGGACCAAAATTTTCAACTTATATCAAATTTCAAGGATAAAAATGCAATTTATCTAAGTTGTAAAAATAGTTCAATCTTATTCTTGTCTCTACTTGTTGTCGAAAGTAATTGTTAAAATCAAAACAAATTGTGTTTTCTTTGAACTCTTTGGTCTAGTATAACTGTATAAGTAAAGATCAAAGTAAATTATTTGTCGAATTACTCAACTTATAAAGACATTTCACATAAATTGTTTGAATTTTAAAAAGAAAGTGGGGAAAAATAATACAAGTATTTTATAATTTTTTAAACTTCAAGGATTAAGTTGGCATCTCCTGTTTAAACTTCAATTATATTCATAAGTTAGAAATTCAATCCTCTCTCTCTCTCTCTCAAACTTCAAACTTCCCATTTATTCTTAATTGAGTTAGAATAAAGGGTTCATCGAGAGGGAATTCCTAGTCCAAAATTTTCGAAAACTCAATTTGCATAGTCTTCTTACTCTTCTTCCATATCTTCTCTATTCCAAATTAAAATTTGAATATTGACCAATCAACTCTAATGAAATTCATGAATCTTTTAAAATGCCTCGTTCACTCTTGTGGAAATGGCAGAGTGCCAGAATCATTAATTAAAGTTAGTTGAAGTTGGTCAAAATCGATCAAATGAGTTTATTATCTAGGGGAAAAAGGAAAAAAATCAATTTCCTCCATTGGAAACCATTTTCAGAGATAACAAATTTTAATTTAGAAAAATTATTTTCTACTATTTTTTTTTTTTTTTTTTAATATCATGAAACCAACTATACGAAATAGGAAGAAAAACTCATAACAAAAGAAAAATGGAAAGCATTGAGTTATTATCAATTTCTTATAATTAAGTTATGACAAAAGAATTGGCCTTTTGGGCTAGTTTGGATTGAGGGAGAATAGTGCAATTTTTGGCCAACTCTACTTTATTTTTCGTCTCTCTCCCTCAATTTAAACTGACCATTCACTGGCTTGTCCAAGTCTCTTTGCTTGTGTAAATAACCACTGATCCTTTATAAAAATTAGTTGTCTATAGGACCAAAACGATAGACCCCTCTTTTAAATGCCCTATAGACCAATGGTAGGGTGGATAGAACTTGGAACCTCCATGGACAAGTGAAGTGATATTGTGTAATTAGCTCAATAAATTCTCAAATTTGATATGAAAGAAAAATTACATGTCTTACTTTTAAATTAAAAAAAAAAAAATTGTAACATAAAACTAACATAATTTATTACACACTTTTTTTGTGTGTACAACACTCTTTTTTTTGTGTGTGTACAGTGAGTGTGTAATAAGGAGCATTTAATTCTAGGACCACACTCTTTATCATACATATTTTCACAACTATCCTATGTGGCAGACTATGATTAGCTATTTATCACTTCCACATTTTTTTTTTTCACATCATAGTAGCAAAAGAGTAATGTGATAGACAAACTTTTTTACAAACTCTTATGTGGGCCACTGATATCATTTTTTAAAAATTTTTTTTCAATCAAGTACTAATCACATCAGCAATTTTCAAAGCATTTTTGTGACGAAATTGCGGTGAAAAGGATGTAGTCTCAGATTTTTGGGTAAAATGCTATTTTTGTTCCTAAATTTTGCCAAAAGTTTGTTTTTCATCCCTAAACTTTAAGAAGTTCATTTTTTGTCCCAAAACTATTAAAAAGTTAATATTTCGTCTCTAAACTATTGAAATTTTTTTACTTATGTTCTTAAATTTTATCAAAAGTTTGTTTTTCATCCCTAAACAGAACTATTGAAAAAAAGGTTCTTTTCTCATCCTTATTTTTGTCTCTAAACTATTGAAATTTTTTTTTACAAAATTTAAGGATGAATTTTTTTTTATAAAAGTTTAGGGATGAAAAAAAAAACGTTTAACAAAATTTAGGGACAAAAATAGTATTTTATCTTAAATATTTTACTAAAAATATTAAAAAAAAAAGGAAAGAAAAAAAGAAAGTGTGAGACGGAGACCTTTACTTCAACTTCAACAATGAAACAGGTGGGGAAAATGTAAACGTTGGGTTGGGACTCACATAACTGAAAGCTCAAATGTTCTAAGTGTTGTACCCTTTTCTTTTCTTTTCTTTTTTCATGTTTAGTTGAGGATGCAAATGGATCAAAGCATTACTCACGGGGTCGAGGTGATCGCACCAAAACGGCATCTTGTCTTCGCCTACTACATCACTGGTCACGGCTTCGGCCATGCCACTCGTGCCGTCGAGGTGAACTTTTTCTTCTGTTTTATATCTTTTTCACTCTTTTACTTAAAAATATTTAAACCCATATTTTTTTCACTGATTGTAAATAAGGCTCCATGTTAATCTAGTCTATATATTTTTTGATTGTAAATTTGGATATTTTGTTAGTTATAAGTGGAAAATGCAAGCAAACATAGGATTAGAAAATGAAGAAACTTTTTTAAAGTCATAGGGATGGGTGAGAGACTGAGAGTTGCTCAAGATGGTTTGGTAATTTATCTCGGTATTAGAGCCTGGTGGGATGACAAGTGTCTTTTACCAAAAGAAAGCGATAGATTGTGGGTTCAAGTCCAAAAATACCCTTTTCAAAAAAAATTGGTGTAAGGTTGCTTACTATGACCATGACCTCTCCTAAGTGGGAGATTTGTGCACTGCGTATGACTTATTTTATCCGGGCTCAAAATCCTATCTCCACCTTACCCCATCAAGTAAGAAATTCCCACTTTTTGGGTTCCACTTAATAAGGAGAGTTTAGGTTGATACGTGAAAGGGGAGTGTTAGATTAAACAGCTAAATTCATAATTTCTTAATAGTTTAAGCTTTTGAGACAATTGGTAATATCATCAAATTTAAATCAAGGGAACAAAAAGAGGTAGAAAAAAAATCTAAAATAACATTAGCAGGAGTAGTGAAAAGGATAATGAAGTAATTGAGATTTGAGAGTATGATTTTGGACAAGACAGAATGGCTCAGAAGTATACATGTGGCCAATTACAATTACTCTGTTGAGGATTCATGGCTGATCACAATGTTATGGGATTAAAATTTGTTGTTTTTGTTGAAGTGGACTTGTGGTGCTTCCATGCTTAGCATGGATTTATAAATTACTAACCCAAATTATCTTTTTATTTCTTCTTGTTCAACCAAGTGCTTTGTGAGCAGTTTCATGATTCTGATGTTGCGATCTACAGGTTGCCCGTCATCTCATTCGAGCCGGCCATGATGTTCACATGGTTACAGGTGCTCCTGACTTTGTGTTCACTTCTGAAATACAATCACCAAGACTCTTATTTCGCAAGGTTGGTTAAATTGGATAGGTTTATGGGCAAATGTGTTTATCCCTTGTCTATGCTATCGCTTAGGTATTAAAAATGTAAATTTCATTTTGTTCTAGCTTCCACTATTCTCCCTTGATGTAGTAGTTCACATAAACAGATGATGGCATCTAGATGGTACCCAAGGAAATAGATTAAAAATTATTGTGGTTTGTATATTGTATTGAACGATTGTTTTTTTACTAGAACCTCTTGATATGATGATATTTTCAAAATTTATCTGTTTATTCATCTTTTCCATGTCATTCACGGCCTCTTGATGCTACAAAATCAAAAAATTATGATTTCATGTACACAACACATTTAAACACACTCTTATTTAGTAGTGAAAAGAGTTTTAAATTATTTAATGCTGTGACTTCCACAAGAAACAAGTGAGTACTCTCTATTTAATAAAAATAAAAGAAAAATTCTTATCTCTTAGTTTAGACTATTATCTTTAATATAATTGTAGCCCTAAAAGAATTATATGAATGGATTTAACCATAATCATTATAACCTTTAAATGAGTAGGCAATTTATGTTATGTTAGCTGTGTGAAATTGTTTCCTAATTGTGTTCTTGCAATGGTAATAATAAGGCATTTTGAGTGATAGCAGGTTGTGTTAGACTGTGGAGCAGTTCAAGCAGATGCTTTGACAGTTGATCCAGTTGCCTCCTTGGAAAAGGTATGATGTAAACTTCAGAGTTGGTTAGCAATTGCTAAACTTTTCTTTTAAAATTATTGTTGATTTCATGTTAATGGAACACCAATGATCATTCCCATGTCCATACTTGGTATTGGTATTGTTTCCTTTGATATTAATTTTTTTATCACTTGATTTGCTGGCTCTGTTACCATAACTTTTCTTTTGTTGGTTGACTTTTTTTATTGGCTCATTCGATGGGATCAAGTATTCCCAAATGTCAGTATTACCCCGGGCATCAGTTTTAGCAACCGAAGTTCAGTGGCTGAACTCTATCAAGGCTGACTTAGTGGTACTTGAACTGTTTCTTTTTTGGATTTTTATTTATGAGGTTGGATTTTCTGAAATGTGAAATAAGGAATCAAAATGAGACCATATCTTCTTTTTTTTTTTTTTTTGGGGTTGTGTCTATACAAATATTTTCTTGATCTTTCCATCATTATGAATGGCCTTCAGTCATGCTAACATTTTTATAAAGCAGATTTCAGATGTTGTTCCTATTGCATGTCGAGCAGCTGCAGATGCTGGAATTCGTTCTGTTTGTGTCACCAACTTCAGGTAACTTGTTTGCACTGTTGTTCTTATGACTGAAACTTTTAATCTGAAGCTGTAAATTCTTCTATTTATATGATCTTTGCTACAAAAACAAAATTCAAGACTTATGTAGAAGATGCTTGTAATCTTCAAATGCAGCTTTTAAATCTGACCCAATTTTTTAAAATTTAAATACTGGTGATGTATTGTGGCATGTTGGTAATAGTTAAATACTGGCGATATATCTGGGCGTTATTTCACCAAAAATTATGTTATAATAGTGTATTTGGTAATTGCATTGAAATTTTATAACAATTTTAACATTGTTCTTCTGCGATAATATCTGTATTTCCCAGTATTATGGCCAAGATTTTTTTGTTCAAAAAATTTCCCTAATATTTTTAAGTACAAAATTATGCTTTATCAAATAATGTTACATATTTTGTGTAATCAGGTTTTTGTGGACCCTAGAGATTTCTCATTTGTTTTGAGAATTAGAGATAAGGTGTTAATTATAAGATAGTGTTTCTACTTTCTTGGGAGGAAACTGATTGAACATACGTGTTTAAACCATAAAACAATAATGGACTTGTCAAGAAAAGTGATATGAAAGTTGTAGCTTTGGATGCATACTTTCTCAAATGAAGGACATTTTACAAAACCCTGGTATTATTTATGAAAGTCTATAGGTTAATGTTGGAATAAGATGCAGTTGCGCAAGGGGAAGAACCAAATGACTGATTTTAGTAATGATTATTATTATTTTGGAATGATGATGCTTGATTTTTACTAGTAATAATTTTTTTTTTACAGTTTCTTGTTTGACCAAGGCTCTATTCTTATATTTGCAGCTCTTCTCCTCTCTTAATTTTGATTTCTTAAGTCTATAGAATTCTTGCAGTATGTTTTAAACCCCAATTTCCACCTTTTTTTACTCCTTTTGAAACCTTGGCAGTTGGGATTTTATCTATGCGGAATATGTGATGGTGGCTGGATCTCACTATCGCTCAGTCCTTCAGCAGGTAACCTTCAATATTTTTTGCATCTAAAAGTAATATGCATCTGAGTTGTTCAAAGCACAAGTAATATCCATTTAAGTGGTATTAAGAACCATATATTGTAGACAAGGGATTTTTCTAGATGAATCAGAAGATCTTTTGATTGTAGATATTTTGTTATCTTGCTTCCCACCTTTGTGTTTTTCATTGAATTATATATTTCCTTTAACAATGCAACAAATTTTTTTTGAAGTTGATTGAAGGAGAAACTATACACCCATTTTAGCATGCTAACTAATAAAACGAAAGGCACCAAGCATTCAGTTTATAACTGAAGTAAGAGTTCTCAATCAAGTTCACCAACTTTATGTCTATCTTTACTATGCCTATGTCGTTTCGTACATATAAAATAAAACACATAGACTTCCTTTTGGGTAGGTTCTTCATCAAAGGGAGTGGGAGTTTGGCACTTGACTATCTATGACTAGTGTCTAGGGAATGTGATTGTCATGGTTTGTCGAGGGAAGGAATATTAATTTTGAAGTGAGAATATATTACTTGGCCAGTCTTTGGGATATGTTCTATGCTAATAACTGTTCCTAGTGTTAGACTGGTGATAGAGTTTTACCCAAGGCTGAAATTTGCCTGTGTAGAATTGTTGAGTGTTTCTCCTTTCCAGCTTTCCTTATAACATTGTTAAGAGAGGTCAATCCCTTGTTAATTGGTGTTGCATGTGTCGGTGTGATGGGAAATCTGTGGACCACCTCTTACTTCACTATAAGTTGGCTTATGCTTTGTGGTGTGAAGTTTTTCATGTGTTTGGAGTCCATTGGGTAATGCCAAAGACGGTTAATTCTCTTCTTTTTGTTTGGGAGAATTGGTTTGGTAAGCGTTAGTCAACTATCTGGAATATGATACCAGGTTGTTTATTGTAGTTAGTTTGGCAGGAATGAAATGACTGTATCTTTGAAGATAATGAGAGAGATATTTAGATCTTTTAAAACTTCTTTTTAGTACTTTATTTCAGTGGGCTCGTATTTGGGGTCTTACACAATGTATTTCGATTCTTGCCTTCTACAATTTGTTAGTTCTTAGCTTTAGCTCTTGAGCTTTTTGTATTTTCTTCATGTCCAAAGTGTTCATCATCATGAACACGATGTTCATTTTTTCAATAAAAATTCTATTACCTTAAAAAAAAAAAAAAAAAAAAAAAAACATTGTTCCTAGTATTGGACTGGTGGTACAGTTCACGTGGGTTCCAAAATCTGCCAATGTAAAATTGCAAAGTTTATTTACTATTATTTTTGTCAATTAGCATGCCCTCTTTTAGTTTATTGTTCTTGTTGGTCAAGTTTTTTTGTAGTTGATTAGGGAGCCTACACTTTTTTAGTTTAGTTTATATGTTTGATTTGACAAGAGTTACTATGGAGTCAAAAGATAATATCCATCCTAATTATATTTTGTCTCCTAATATGCTTTGTATTAACTCCATTCACCTTATTGGGAGTAATTATGCTCAATGGCTCAAGTTGTTGAGGTCAGAAGAAAAATTTTTCACTTTCTTATTAATGATATTCCCTTCTGTGGATACTAAATATGATGATTGGGGAGTAGAAGATGCATAGATTGGGAGTTCTTGTGGAACAATATGGAGTCTAAGTTAAATTGTAGTATGGTTTTTCTTGGCCATCTACCAAACTTGAGTGGGAATAGGTTTACAATAATCTTAGACACATATATGATCTCCATCAAAATTATTTCTCCCTTGGTCTAAATATTTTTCCTTTAGGAGATTATTATGCAAAATTTAGTTGTATATATGAAGAACTCAACTTTACCTGCCCATCTCCTCTGATGTTTGCATTATGCAAAAACAGAGAGACCTATATGAATGTTGCCCTATTTCTCTTGATTTGCCTTCCAACTTTGATTTGGTGAAATCACAAATTTTGGATAGCAAAGACCTCTATTCTTTGAGTGAATTTTTTTGTAGACTTAGATAAGCTTCCTTATCTGATTTTGGTACCATTACATTGCCTTAAATCTACTTTTGTCACCCATGTGATTGTATTGTGACAATAAGGCAACTATTAATATTGCTCACAATCCTGTCCAACATGATAGGACTAAGCCTGTTGAGATTGACAAACATTTCAGCAAGGAGAAGCTAGATGTTGGTATTATATGTAATCCATTTTCATGCTATTTTAATCAAGTTGGGCATGTACAATATCTTTGTCACTTGAGGGGGAGTGACAATATTTTATCTAATTTTGTGATTGTTGCCACTTGTGTGGGCGTACTTATAATATGCATTTTCATATTTGATTAATTATAGCAAAACTGAGTTCTTTGGATATATATTTTTTTTTTTTTACACCTAACACATAATTTCTCCAATAATTCAATGGCAGCACATTACCAAACATATTGCAAACATGGCAGCACATTAGATCTAATCGATGTAAAATGTGGCATGCATGATAAGCATGGATAGAACATATGATCTCATGGTGGATTGACAAAGCATCAATCTCATGTAAGGTTGTTAAGTGGTGTAACTTTAACCTAACTCATATACAGGTCAATGTGTGTATGCATGCCCTCAATCTTATACTTGCACTTTTTTCTTCTCTTAATTTAATATTGCAGATGAAATAACTGATATTGCTGAGCCAAACCTAAATGGTCTTATGAAAATTCATGCAGATTGCTGAAGATTATTCCCATAGCGAGTTTGTAATCCGTCTACCTGGGTACAGCCCAAGTATGTCTGTTGAAGCACATTTGTGGTTGTTTTCTTTAAAGTTAATATTTTAAGTAATATTTTTTTATTTACTCTTGTTTGCTAACCCGATTATAGGGATTATGATCTTCAGGTTGTATTTCTGTCTTTGTGTTTGTCTGTGGCTCTATACATATTCTGCCTTTGCTCTTTTGGCAATGAATAAGTTGTAGGGTATTTATTCTAGTTGGTATTTGAATATTCCTTTTCATTTTTTAGTGCCTGCATTTCGTGGTGTTATTGATGTGCCCCTTGTCGTGAGGAGATTACACAAATCTAGAGAAGAGGTGTGATTTAGAACTCTCAAAAATTTAATGTGTATGAATTAATGTATTATGCTTGCTATCAAAAATTTCCTTGCAATGCAGGTGAGGAAAGATCTTGGAGTTCCGGATGATGTGAAGCTAGTAATTTTTAATTTTGGTGGGCAGGTGAGGTATAATTTAGGCTGTCATGATATATTGGTATATTTCTTTCAATTTTTCTTGCTTACATTCCAAAATTTTTGAATCCCTCAACATCTTAGAATGACCAAGATTGGTGAAAGTACCTTGACTTTAAATGTTTTGGAGAATTTCCAGGTTACTTTCTTTCAAGTTTTCAAAATTGATTCTCTGGGTTGAAATTCTGGTGTTTATTTGGTAATTGGTTATAAGATTTTTCTTGTTTTCCTTTTTCTTGATATTTGTTTTTCTATAGCCTTTTGAAAAATAATATATGTATTAGAATGAATCCCTTCTCCAAATTGTTAGAAGAAAATAACTTATTTTGTTGGTAAACAAATATCATAAAGTAATGAAACATAGAAGATTAATTATATCCCACTTCTTGGGTTCAATAGCTTGTTTGAATATGAGGACTCTCCAAATGGGAAGAGAGAACAATTGTTCTCAAAATGCTAATACCTTACAACATTCTAAAGTTGGTCATCATATCATCAAAGACAAGTGCAACTTGCCTGAAATTTTATTAGACATAGAGATAACAGTTTCTTGAGAAAGAATGTTGCAAGCTGTTCTCTATTCTTCTCTATCAAGTCATTGTTGCCATTGTGCTATAAGGGGCCAATTGGCCAAATTGGTGCCCTTCTTCTGGCTTGGTAAGCATTAGCTCATTGGAAATTCCCAAGCATCTTGAGTTGGTGGCTGGATATGAATGAGGGACTCAATGGGCTGGTGGGTTTCCTAACCTATTTGGGGTAGTGTTACCTCCTTGGCTTCTCATTATGCTTTTAGCCACCAACAAGATAAGTTGGGATCTTTTCCTTTTGGGGTTGGGAGTGGGTGGGGTGTTTTTGGGAGGAGGAGGAGGAGGAGGAGAGGAGGGGGGGGGGGGGGGGAAGGGGTTTGTTGTTTTGGGGTATTGGTTAAACGGGACCTTAAATTCCAGACCCTAAGGCAAGTTTTAGGGTGAACGGCATGAAAATTTATTAGACTCTTGGAATGGGCCCCTTGCAAAAAGCCAATTTCACACCCTCCCTCATTGCCAACTATCATTCGATTCTTCATATATCGAAAGAGCATATAATCTAGACTTTCCAGATTTTCGTAGAATGAAAAGTGTGATAAGATTAGATATTGTTCAAACCAGACGAAAACCCTTAAATCCATAAGAGCTCCTTGAATCCTCAAAAAAGAACTCTAGAATCTTTTGAGAAAATAAATTGACTAAAATTGTATTGATAATAGAATTTTCTTTTAGTTTTAAATATTTCCGGTCAATTGAAAGGCTTTATAAATTCCATTTTCCAAGCGAAAACACTCTAAAATATTCTAATTGATATAATATCATAATAAGACTCTAAATAGAAAAGAATTAAAATGCCTAAAACCAAGGAAACAAAATCTAAAATCCAAAAATTATGAAAGTTACATTAAAAAATAAATAACAAGCAATAATTTTTTTGATAAGTAAATAATTTCATTGAAAAGTATCATAGTTTGACTCATAAGTTTAATTTCACGGCAATTTTTACCATTTTAAATATATCCATTTTTCTTATAAATAGGTATTAGAGTACTTCTTCTCTACTCACTAGGCATTTTGTTAACACTTAAGGTCTTAATGAAAAAGTTTGTTCGACTAGCATACACCCACCTCACCCAGGCGGTTCCAAACCTCAATGGGGATTTTTTCTGGTCCCATATGGCTTTTCCAATTTTCATCTTCCTCAGTGTGTCTTTACCTTAGTCATCTTAATTCTTCAAGCAAACCTCCGATTTCTATTCTCAATGGGTTACTCAATTCGCTCCAATTTTGTGTATCACTTGCAATAAAAAGTTTATCAAAATAACTTTTACATCTTTCTTTACTATGCCTCTTCTTTTACTAACACTCTTTGATCTTCATCTTTAATGCACTTGACACCATTCAAGTCTCTTGTTTTCATTTCCATTGTCTTAGCAAATTTTATAAATGTTATTTTCTCCATCCTTTGTCCCCGACTTGCTATTTAACTCATCACAAGCCTTAAATTTAGTCTCTTCGGCAACCTTCATTGTTCCCTCTTCACCACTTTATAATTTCTATAATCAGCATTGTATCTACATCTAGGTGAGATTCTATAGCTCTCTCTCTAATCTAATTGCTATATGAACCTCCTTTTCCACCACCAAGCCTTTTTAGTCAATTGCCTACATCTTTAGCCACTCTTTTGATACAATCATTCTGCATCTTATCAGCATCTTTGTCCAAATTCCACTTGCCTTCTTTGATCATTTTATCTTTAAAAAAATTTTCCTCTGTAAATAATTGTAACAAATTAATTAGTAATATTACGGATGTGTATTTTTATTATATTACATAAACATTCAATTGTCAAACCCACTTCATCCTCCCTACTAAACTGATTACTATTGCATTTCACTTCCCTGATGTGATGGTGCCTTAATGTATTTGCCAATCTGTGAAAAAATGCTAGTTAGTTTGAACAACTTCATCCAACCAAAAAGAAAAGGGAGATATTGAGAAGCAATTTCCCATATCAATTCACAGATCATTATTATTTGTTTTTTCTGTAATCTACTTTTACTAGCTTGAATGTTCTATTACAAACTTTATGTTGAACTTTATTTTTATACCAGATGCTTAGGATGCTATCTGTTAAGAGATCCTCTTTTTGATGTAACTTGCTTGTTTTAAAAACCAATATTTTTGTCTTTAGGTATTGTGATATGCTTATTATACTTTAGGCATTAAGACAAATTCTGACTGTTATGTGCTGTTGTCCATCACGTCCAGCCAGCTGGTTGGAAGTTGAAGGAGGAGTACTTACCTGCTGGTTGGTTGTGCCTGGTAAGTTTTGTTGGACATATACATCGATCATAGTTATTTCTTCATTTCATTTTGATAATATTGTTCCTATTGCATTCTGATCTAGGTTTGTGGGGCTTCAGACAATCAGGAGCTTCCCCCTAATTTCATAAAGCTTGCAAAAGATGTTTATACGCCTGACCTAATAGCAGCTTCAGATTGCATGCTCGGTATAACTACTTTTAATTTATTTAGAGCTGTTGCTTGGTCCAATGATTGAGATTTTGTCTAGAGCTTTTAGTACTGAACTTTTGGTACCTGGGCTTTTTTTTTCCTACTCCAGGAAAGATTGGATATGGCACAGTCAGTGAAGCCATGGCGTACAAGGTGCCATTTATCTTCATACACCGAGATTATTTTAATGAAGAACCGTATTTGAGAGAAATGCTTGAGGTACAATTGGATGCTTATCAAATTTATCAAAAAATTTATTATTCATGTTCTTTTCACGTTACATCTAGTAATCAGTTGTGAAGTTACGTCCATATGTTTTGTGTAAACAGAATTACCAAGGTGGTGTGGAGATGGCCAGAAGAGATATGCTCAGTGGATGTTGGATACCCTACCTTGAACGTGCTATTAACTTGAAACCGTGCTATGAGGGAGGTACCAATGGTGGTGAGGTATTCAACTTTTTTTAATCCAATTTTGTACCTTTTACGATTTATGGCTTTTATCAAGAATAGTTGGCATCAAAAGTTTTCACCTTGATGATCTCACACTAAAACTTTTGATGATCTCACATCAAAAATTTTCTTGATTGCACAAGCTTAAATCCTCAAAAGTTTTCACCTTGATGATTTCACACTAAAACTTTTGAGGATTTAAGTTTGTGCAATCAAGAAAATTTTTTTTCCACCTTTTTTTATTTGCTAAGTATAGTAACTCATGCACCCAAGCGAGATCAAACCCATGACCTTACTTTATCACCAAGGGTGGAATCCAGGCCACAACCCATTGGCATATGATTAGAAACTTATTTAGGAAGAATTCTTTTTTTTTTTGGGGATAAATAATAAGGTTTATTAAGAGAAATGGAATGCACCAAGTACATATGATGTATGCTAGATATACATCACAACTAGGCTCTAAAATTACAATGATCCATAAATTTTAATAAGTTGAAGAAAGAAAAGATTCTTGTGCTTTCATCCATTCAAACAAGGTTATGAGGAACTGCAATTTCAGGTCTGAAATAGTCAGTTCAAATTCCTCAAAATTTCTAGCAGTTCTTTCTCGCCAAAGTCTCTAGGTGATTCATTATCTGAATTGCATATGAAATATGCTTTTCCCAATTAAATTAGACAAGAAATCTATCTATTTTAGGTGGTTCAGGCCAAGCCAAATTTGTGTCTCAGCCACAGAGGGGAAGGTTGGGGTTGCATCCCTCCCGGTCTTTTGTTGAGATATTGAAGGGTCAGGTGCAGCCAAGGGATGTGACTCAGCTACAACTTATTACAACCTAGGATAAGGATAAAAATTTGACTCAGGGGGAGTTTGTGGAGGCAGAATCAGGCAAGGGGGTTGTTGGCAATGAATCTGAAACTTACAGGTGCTAAGGTGGGGGAGATTCCGGTGGGCAAGCCTGTTAAGATGGTGGTGGGAGGAGGGGATAGGAGGGAGCAGTGCAGTAAGGTGGATACTAAATTAGGTAAGCAACTTTCAACAGAAAAGAGGAAACGTATCCCAGTAATGGAGGTAAGCAAATTCAGTTCTCTGTTTTGATTAATGGGTCTCCAAATAATTTTTTTGGTAGTTCAAGGGGTTTAAGACAAGGGGATCTGCTTTCTCCTATGCCGTTTTTGATTGTAATGGAGGTGTTCAGTAGGATGTTGAGAAGAGTGGAGGGAGTTGGCTTGATCCGTGGTTTTAAAGTTGAGGGTAGGAGGGGTGGTGGGGAAAGTGTTTCACATCTATTGTTTACAGACGATACTATCCTATTTTGTGATGCAGATGTCGAGCAAATTCTTCATATTCGGTTGTTGTTACTTAGTTTTTAGGCGGTAACTGGTTTGAAGGTCAATGTGCACAAGAGTGAAATGGTTCCAATAGAGACGGTTGATGATGTGCATGCCCTGGCGGATATTTTGGGCTGTAGAGTTGGAACTTTGCCTATGTCTTATCTTGGCATGCCGTTGGGGGCGTCGCATAACTCCCCTTCAATTTGGAATCCCATTCTAGAAAAAATTGAGTAGAAATTAGCCGGGTGGAAGAAGTTGTATTTGTCTAAAGGGGGTCGTTTGATGCTATTCAAGAGTACGTTATCTAGTCTTCCTACCTATTTTCTATCTCTATTTACCATTCCTACTTATGTGGCTAATAAAATTGAAAAGTTGCATATGGATTTTTTTGGGGTGACAGTAAGATTCATCTGGTAGGATGGGATAAAGTTTGTGCGCCTATAGCCTACGGTGGCTTGGGGATAAGAAAGCTTACTACTTTCAATAAGGCCTTATTGGGGAAATAGTTGTGGCGGTTTGGGAAGGAAGAGGATCGGTTATGGAGGAGGGTGGTAGTTTCAAAATATGGGGAAGATTGGGGGGGATGGACCTCAAAGCTAGGTAGGGGAGCTCATGGGTGTGGTTTGTGGAGAGGTATTCGTATGGGATGGAAGGATTTTAGCAAAAATTGTCAGTTTATTGTCGGGTTGGGGAATAGAGTGAGATTTTGGCAGGATGGGTGGTATGGGGATTAACCTTTCCAATTGGCTTTCCCAAGGCTGTATGGTATTGCCCTTGATAAGGAGGCATCTGTAGAAGCTTCTCTGTCGAGGCAGGGGGCGGAGGATAGGAGAATTTGGGATGTTCGTCTCATGGATGAAGGGTTGCATTTTCTTTGTATTTTGGGAGCTAATACCCCTCCACTGGATGTTGGAGACCGAATGAGATGGAAGTTGAAACCTAATGGGGAGTTTGACACCTGGTCGTGTTATAACAAATTGCGGGATTCTCCCTCAATTGTCTTTCTTTGGAAAGGTATTTGGAGAGTAAAGGCACCTAGATAGGTTTCTTTTTTTATTTGGTGCGTAGCTTGGAATAAGATCCTAACGGGCGCTAACTTGAGATTGAGGAGATTGGTTTTTGTAGATTGGTGCATTATATGCCGTCATTGTGGAGAGACGGTAGACCATCTACTTCTTCATTGTGAGATGACTCATAGGTTGTGGAGCTTTGTCTTAAAAACTTTTGGTTTGTCTTGGGTTATACCAAGATCGATCCTAGATTCGCTTTTTGGCTGGTGGAATTGGTTGGGGAAGCATTCGTCTCAGATTTGGAATTTAGTTCCGTTGTGCATCCTATGGTGTATTTGGAAGGAACGGAATTGGCGGACTTTTGAGGATTTGGATAGTTCCGGTGATTAGATTCTTGTTTCTTTTTGTGGGCTGGAAAGCACCGACGCGGCTCCGGAGGAGCCGCACCCGTGTCGGACTCGGCAGGACGCGGCGACGCGGGAGGGACGCCGCAGACCGCGCGTCCGTGCCGCGTCGGGCCGCGTCCTGCCACGTGGAGCGCCGGACTCGCGCCGACTCGGCTTTGACTCGCGCCGATTCGCGCAGAACCGGACCGATTCGCGCCGAACCGGATCGTCTTCTTCCTCCTTTTTCTTTCGCGAGCCCAGCGTTGTTCCCTGTTCTTCTGTTTCTTTTTTTCTTTATCAGTTTTGTTTTTTTTTTTTTTTTTTTAAAAGGATGGTTAAATGTGTTTGGTCTGGTGCTTTATTTTGTTTGTTGTGCCTCACTGCCTCTCACGTGAGCCACATTTTCCCCTTTTTTTTTTTTGAAAAGAATGGTTAAATACGTTTGGTCAATGGTGCTTTATTTTGTTTGTTGTGCCTCACTGCCTCTCACGTGAGCCACATTTTCCCTTTTCTTTTTTTTTTCTTTTTTTTTTTTTTAACATTGAGCCATTGAACTGGTACATGATCCACTAAGCCACTAATAAGCTTTTAGTTAGTGAGGTTTCATTTTGTACAGTACATTATTATTATTATTATTATATATAAGTTCTCTATTATTATTATATAAAAAAAATGCTTAGCAATATATAAAATATATAAATAAAAATATTTTTAATAATTTTTTAATCGCCGAGTCCTGCCGCACCCGCACCCACCTTTTTAAAAAATTGTCGAGTCCCGCACCCGTACCCGCACTCGCACCCGAATCTCAAAACGCACCCGTGCTTCATAGTTTGTGGGACTCTTTTTGATTGGTCTCGAGCTTGGAGACTCACGTCTAGTGATTCTCTCCTTTCTTTTCTTAGTTCTCTTTCTCTTTTGTAATTGTTTTGTTGTCTGGTTCTTTTCTGTTTTCTCTCTTTTTTTCTTCTCGTATTCTCTGGGTCTACTATGTGTTTTTCATGCATAGAGTAGCCGTTCATACTTATAACATTCTTACTTATCAAAAAAAAAGAAATCTATCTATTTTGGAAATACGTGAAGATGTGTAATTTGAAAAGTTAAATATTTACAGACATTGAGTTTAGAAACTGAATGATTTAGGATCTTTAAGAATTCAGCACTACAATAGATTTCTTGACGAGTTCTTAAAGGGTTCTTGAATAAGGATTGATGTTTAAGAGTGGGTTTTAGATTAGAAAAGATTGAATCTTGATGGCTGTTTGGGGCTGAGACAGGGAATAGAATGAGAAATAAGATAAATAAAACACTAGTCAATCATACCTATGCTTTCCTAAGCAATCACACTTAAGTAGGAGAAGGCAATCACTCCCACAAAGCTTAAAATAAGCTGCTGGAATTTTAGGCTATTGTTAATCCTTTCCTACAAGGACTAGGACTCCAATAAACCTATTTCTAGAAGAGTGGTGATAGTTACACATTGTGTACAGGACATGCAATGCCATGTCATCTGAAATCCTGTTTTTAGTTAAAATTGAGAAATCGTGTTTTCAAAACTTTATTTCACCATTCACAACTATAACTGAAATTGTGTTTTTAAAACATGATTTCAAAGGTGTGTGCGCTACAGTGAGTGTTATATAACAAAGAATTAACCTTCCGATAATGTCTAGGATTAACAGTAACAAACAAAAAGGACTTAATAACTCCTAAACCAAATAGGAAAAGGAGTCAAAACATAAAATAAGACTAATGGGCTTTTGGTACAGCCAAGGACAGCCTATTTGAGAATTCTGAAAATTACCAAATTGCCCCCATTCTAGTAAAACTTAATTAAAACTGATCCAATAGCTTTCTTACCTTAAAAAACTCAATACTAAGCCTCAATAATAACTAAAGCAACCTATTAAAGGTGTCAAGAAATTCCTCATCAAAACTAGATCATAAAACTTGAATATTTTCGTATATAATCTTGCTTTTCCTCGAACTCTTTCTTGCCTGCATCAGTGAACATGTATTTTGAGACATCTACATATAGAAAGATGGACAAGCAACATTGGGCTAAAGGGATTAATATATTTTTCTACATGTTAGCAAACACGAGTAATTTTACTGGGAAGAAATTTCTGAGAAGTCTGAGGTTATGAGATGATCATCTTGTTCTATGAAAATTTACATACAGGACTTGAGGGAAGAATACTGTATGTGGGTAAAGTTTCAGGGAACAACAGAACTGCAGCAAAAACTTCTGCAAGGACTGAAACTTGGTGGAGATATTGCAACTGGATGGGTACACTGCTAAGAAAGAGAAAACCTCAGTTTGTTTAAGACCAATCAGGGGTTGGCTAGGGAGGCTTTAATGATTAAGTCAGTAAAACCGGTGGGAAAAATGAAAATGGTGAAACCTCAACATATGAGATTGTTTACCTCAGCAGAATGGAGATCGGAATGTGAAGGGCTGGTTTTGGCTGGAAACCCTTCCCCCAAGACTTGTCAGCAGGTCCTCCCCTCAGTTTGGCTGACGGTTCTCTTTAGACAGTAGTTCCCAGTTCGTGGGTGGATGAGATGTTGCTCAGTAGCATTAAATGTGATGGTCCTTTTGTGAGGCACACGCTAAATGTTGATGTGAAAGGAGCTAGCAGACACTACTTTTGAGGATGACTACAGTTACCTGCCAACTGGGAGGAAGTGATATGTAAATTTAGGTAAGAATAAAGTACTAGTTATGGAGGGTTGGTGGAGGGTTTGGCTGGGTTACTAGGGGGTAAATAGGGATCACTCTTGATGCCATATTTGGGGTTTTTATTTATTTATTTTTATTTATAAGTAAAATAATTTATTCAAAAGAGGAGATAATTCAAATAAACAATATTTGTTTTGAACTACTCCTAAGAAATTATAATACCAAGCTCAGTAAATCTTAAAAACAAGAAAGGAAGATGATGGGGTATTTCTGGATATAGTCATCCAATTATATAGGGATCACTACATCAATTGCTTGATTACATGATTAGACCATTAAACACCATCAGAAGGTCTACTATTCATGTCTCACCAAATGATCCACAAAACATAGGATGTAGCCTTTCAAATCTTCAAATTCTATGACAATGAAATTTCCTTTGCCAACATCCTGGCATCTGAATTGGTGTCTCCGCCATAATCCAAAATACCTTGAAGAGGGTAAACATAAATGACCATGAATCTCTCATCACTGAGCAATGTAAAGAAGATGATCTAAAGACTCTCCACTACTCTTGCACATGCAACACCAATCAATAATCAAATTGTGACGTTTTCAAAGATAATCCACTATCAGTATTTTACCCAACGTTGTTGTCTAAGCAAAGAAAAGGATCTTGTGAAGTACCTTAACACCTATATACTTCTCCATGGAAGTGAACTCCTGTAGATCCTTTGAGAACATCGTAGTAAGAACGGACTTTAAACTTTCAGCTCTTAGTTAAACTCTATGAAGTATGTCTTTATCTTGGCCTTGTGGATTTTGGAGTACAATAAATTAAAGAAACTCTGTAGCTTCCAACTCCCAATCTTGGAAAGGTCAACAAAATTGAGGATTCCAACTCCGTTCACCACTCAAATAAGAAGCAAAGAAGTGTCCTTTTCTAGTGCCAATTTAAACAAATCAGGAAACATATTTTTTAGACAAGAATTTCCACCCCTTAGATTATGCCAAAACTATATCCATGTGTTATCCCAATGGTTTGAATTTGAGACCCATTCATTTAATGTGTCTTCATATGTTCTGACATTTTGAGACTAGAATTACCAATGTCCATGCTAGTATTGGAAGAACATGTGTACAGAAAAGGTTTGCCACATCTCTTGCAGTTAGCTATCCTGATTTGTTCAGATTTTGTAGGAATAAGGAGGCTAGTGTGGTTGAGCTTATGAAGTCCTCCAATGGAGTCCTTTTTTGGGATGTGAGCTTCTTCAGGGGTGTGCATGTTCGGGAATTAGAGGCTATGTCAAGCTTCATGGAATCCATATATGGTTCTTCAATAAGGGGGTTTGGTGAGGATAAGATGTGTTGGATACCTAGCAAAGATAAGGGGTTCATGGTGAATGATTATTATAGAATTTTAGTTGGCCCTACTATCTACGGTTTTCCTTGGAGGAGTATTTGGAAGCAAAAGATTTTCTCTAGAATAGCTTTCTTTGTATGGATTGCTGCCTTAGGGAAATGCTTGACGATTGGTAATTTACGAAAAAGGAAGGTTTGGATATTGGATTGGTGCTACATGTGCAAGAGTAATGGTGAATTGATTGACCATCTCTTCCTTCACTGTCCCGTTGCTATGGATCTATGGTCTATGGTTTTGGGTTTATTTGGAGTAACTTGGGTTATGCCGCATACTGTTTTGGGGCTGTTAGGGTGTTGACAAGGCAGCTTTGGTTGTCATCGAAATGGTTATGTATGATCCATCGTTTCTCATTGCTTAATGTAGTGTCTTTGGGGGGAGGGAAATAGTAGATGCTTTGAAGATATTGAGAGATCTATTCTGGACCTCAAGCTATTCTTTTTTAGAACTTTATTGTATTGGTTGTTTGCTTTGCAAAAACAAACATTCCCTTCTTTTATTGATTTCCTGGATTCTTGCAATTTTTGTATTTGATTTGTTGACCCCTTGTACACTTCCTGTGTACTAGGGTGTTCCTTTTTGATATCAATAAAACTTTTTACTTATCAAAAAAGAAAAAAGAAAAAAAGAAAAGGTTTGCCACATCAATAATTGCCTTCACTCTGTAACAAAAAGGCAGGATAAGAGTAATATTCATGCGTTTTCAAATTTTCAACAAGTAAACTGAAACAATTAATAGAGTTCAAAGATGAAAAATGAAACCTAACATAGTTAGGAGACAAAATCGTATTCTAACCTAAGTATTTGTTGTCTTTTTAGCTGGCTGCTCATATACTACAAGATACAGCTGTTGGAAAGAATTGTGTTAGATAAGGTACATACTGCTGTTTCTTTTTTTAGTACTTGTTGGCTCCTTAATTAAGGTTGTTTTTCCTTAAATCTCTCTCTCTCTCTCTCTCTCTCTCTCTCTCTCTATATATATATATATATTATTGAGGACCATGATTGCAATGGTAGCTTTGGGATGCCTTTTAGCAGTTTATGTTGTTAATGGTTGCAATCATGGTCCTTTTAAAGGACCATGATTGCAACCATTAACAACATAAACTGATTGAAGGCATGCCAAAGCTAATTCTAATACCCAAGCATTATTTTGGCGCATATCAGATGATGTCAAGACTACTTGCAAACTTGGATAGGCATAGGCTTGCTACCAAATCATGATCTTTATTTATTATGTCTTTTAGCATCAACTAGGTTCTGCTCAAATTTCTTTAGCTTTATTTATTTATTTTTTTGGTGTTAGGGGCAATTTTGTAATTTTCTGTTTTCTGGACAAGGGATGTGCTAGTGGTCCATGGGGACTTATGTTGGATTTTATCAAGTAGTTGGATTTTTATTTGCGAGTTTAGTTTGGGCTTAGTAGTAAAGTCAAGGAACCCACATCTTATTAGGGTTTCAAGGAGTCCAAGTTCTAGTAGCTTTAGGTGTTAGCCACATATTTATATATATAATGTAAGGTCTTATGTTTGATTAATAATACATACATTTATGAAGAATTCAGCAACCCTCAGTGTGATGCTTAGGCATGTTTATGCCAATATTAAATCTGAACTTGCAGGTGGGGTTGTGTATCCTTGGTTTACTCCCTAGGGGTGGTCCAAAGGGCCCTACCTTGGTGAGGATCCACATCATCAAAAATAAAATAAACTAGTTGCTAACCCGTGTGATGCACGGGAAAGCTATTGTGTATAAAGATGTAAACTATTCTTTTTCTCTTTCTCTTTGATTATACATTAGGATTCTAGTCTCATAGTTTCCTATCCTTGATATGAAACAATAAATTATGTAATGAAAAATAGAAATCAAACTTAAGTTTAAATTAAAATGAACATTGTCATTTCTGAGCGATCTTCAACCTTTAATTGAATTCTATACCTGATAAGAGAAATGACATATATAATGTTAATATCATATTAGTTTTTGTGTATTTTAATATAAATACATTAAAAATGTGAATCCAAAACAAAGCACTTACTGAGCTTTGAAATTAGCAATCTTAGGAATTTCCAAATCAATATAAACTTTTGTTCCCCTTGTTGATGATAAGTTATACTCTCTTGCAATGCACGAAATTCATTAAAAAAAGTACAATTATCTATTGGACAGTGACCTACTGACTCCATTTTAATATGATGTTTGCTTCAAAATCACTTAACAGTACTTCAACAATCTTACATTATAAGTATATCTAACATGACCATAATCAACAATCTTAATTTTCTTATATATCTCTCACTTTGAAATGTACATCATTTATGAAAAGTTCAAAGTACCAGTAATATAGATGCAAAATGAGCAGTACAAATAACATATGAATCCAACAGGACCTAGCACCTCTAGGACCAAAAGGTGAACTGAATTTGCATATCCAAATTCAAGGGCCATATTTACATTGATTGACAGGTGGATCATCAAATGTCCAGCCTGAAAAGGTTGAACACATTTGGAACTTGAGAGGGATATTGAACACCTCATGGCATCGAGTTCAAGTTCGAGTTGGTCACTCAAATATGTAGACCAATGTTGAAACAATATCAAATAAGTAATTGAATGGCTCAACACCCTTTTCCTTTTTTAACTCCTGGTTTAATTGAACCCCATTGCTTTCCTTAATTTCATTTACAAAAACAATAATTTCAGCATGTTGGATACCATTTAGTGGATATTATTTTGAATATTCTGTGGTGTGCAAGTGGCAGTTCAAAACTCTCATCAACCTTGCTTCTTATTTGCCAAGATTTTTACTTGATGGATGTTAAAAGCCAATCCTATCAGGTCTTATATGCATGGACTCTAATCAGCCATGCTTTTATCAGGCAGCTATGACCTTTGCAGGCCTAAGGGTAGGCTTATTGTATGACCCTGCTCGCACCAGGTGTTTGCTTTTTCCTGTAAGGTTTTCCACATGTTATAATTCAATCCAATCAATGGTCAATTGAAGCCGTTCTGGTCTGGTCATATCCAACTGCCATTGTAGTACATCTCTCTCATTTCACATAAGGGTGGGCTCTATGTACAGGGATCCAACTCATTCTTATGTGAGAACCTGAGAGGAGGAGGATATAGTATATGTATACTCATGGATTGTCACACCATCTCAACCATCTAATATTTGTCTTTAATGGTTAAGATTGGTAGAAAAAATAAATTCCCAAAGCCATCATCTATTTATTATTCTAAAGGCCATCGCATACAAATTCGTCTAAAGGCTAAATTGTTAAACTATGCATAATTATTTATAAGAGAAATAGAGAAGAGAAATGAACTTGCCTTTAAAAGTCTTGACAGTTAAACATGTAGCTATTACGGTAAAAGGCTGGATTTTCAGTAAAGAAGCATATTATCAATAAATATGCAAGAAACAGTACAGAATAAAGGAAAGATTGGTAAATACCTGACTGTGCTTGTCTTGTAGTTTTATTACCAAATAACCCAGATAACAAAATGCCAAATCCCTACTTGTAAAATAGTAAGAATTCGATTTTCAGTTGACATTCAAGAAACATTAATAGAAGTATGTATGAACTTTTTTGTTGATTGGAAGTAAACTTAATGATGCATGCTGACTATTTTGAAGTATAAAATTTTATACATGATGGTTAGAAGCAGAACTGATTTTAGTGATTGTGAAAATTTGGCAGATATTTAACATATTCACCAATAAATTATAAATCATTCTTTGGAAGTTGACTGTATCAGTAGCGTGTGTGCTCAGTCCTTTGCTGCAAGTCAATCTCTCCTTGTGTATCCCCTAAAAGAGTTTCTCCAACTGTGGTGATATTGGCCCCCTGTATATGGGTTAATGAATTGTTAATTGGTCAAGCATTGCCAATGTTGTGAGAATGAAAGAGTAGAGAGGAGCTTGAAGGGATCAAGAAAGATGCCAATCTTTTTTGCAGAATTGAGAATTAAAATTAAGGTACTCTTTGTTTATCTCTCTTAAAGTTCTTTCTTTTTTATTCCTCTGCTATTTTGATCTCAGTTTAAACTTTGTTTTCCTCTCTTTTCCCTCAGTCTGTGATGTAGCGTTTATCTTTTCTTTGTTCTTTACAAAAGGAACAACAATGGTTAAGAAAGACAGTAATGACATTGCTCACAAATTCTCAAGAAAAGGAACCTGAAGATGAACAAATGGATCATGCCAGAAAACAACACAAAAAGTGAGAATCAAATCAAGCTTCTAAAGACTTGGATCAAAGTGCTGAATAAGGAGCAACAATATTTAAAGAGAAAGCCAACAATATTTGATTGAAAATTTTCATCTTTTTTCAATAGTTTTGACAGAGATTTGTATATTTCCACATTTAGATTTAAAAAATCCAATTCAGCTCTTATAATCAAGTTTGTTTCTGAGAGAAATAATTGAAAAAGTAAATTATAGTAATTGACCACTTACAAAACATATAGTGAGCTTCCAAACATTCATCTCTAGGTAGAGCTTCTTTGTGGTACTCACCAGTTATGATTAACACCTTATGAATATTGCTTCCCCTTCTTTAGGGATTTGATGAATATTACTTTAGAATTCATTCAAAAATACCTATCTAAGAGGCATTTTATCTTCTAAAAAACAACAGTAAAACGATTTGGAGGAGGTGTATAATTCTCCTCACTTTCAATCGGTTGTCCTTGGGTAGAGAAGCAGATGAAAGGCATACAGAAAAACTAGAAGAGAAATTAATAGTCCAATTTAATTGAAGAAAAAAAAAAAAAAAAAAAAAAAAAACTTCAATGAGCTACAAATAAGAGAATTAGCTTGATAATTAGATAATTTTTTAGGGGGGGCACAGAATCTCTCAAAAACACAGGTGGTTAAGCCTTGTTGATCATTGGATAAGTTTTTTCTACAACAACTACAAAGGCATTGGCTGGACCCTTGGTATAAATGTATAAGTCTTTCTGCTTCCTGTCTAACAAAATAAAGATACAGAGAAAACATTAATAGCACCATTATACATAATACAAAATCAAAAAAGAAGCAAAAGCAATCTAAAAGATAGTTGTACATATGTACTCAAGTTGCGTTCCTTATACACAAACAATATGTGGCCATCCATCTTTGTACACTCAGTTTGAGTTACTTAAGGTTCTGCCCTCAAGACAAACACTTCATACTGAAAATGACATCTTGTTTTATGGCCACATCTTTCATCTAGCTTATACCATTAATTAAGCTAACAAACAAATAACAAAAACACACCCAAAAGTCCATGGGGACATTTCCAAAAACACTTCATATGCATCCGTTAAAGTACCTGAAATTCAATTCACTGTCACTTGCAACCTTCCTTTCCCCTTCTCCCTCCTCTTCTTCCTTCAAGTTCCTAAGCATGGAGGCATATTGTAATCCATCAATCAACAAATCATTTTGTGATTAATTGAAAAACATGAAAGATCTAATGCCCCACTTACAACATAAAATCCTGAGTGTCTGCGATTTGTGAGAAGGATCCCTCCCATGCCCCTTTCTCTGCGATTTGTGATGAAGCAGATAACAATCCCTAAAATTTCCGCTGCCAGTATCCCTCTTTTCTTCTTCTTCTCCTCTCTTTTTCCTCTCTGTTTCTTCTTCCATGCGTGTTTCTCTATCAGTACTCACAACTCGGTGTCAATGGGAGAAAAACTAGAGGAAAATCTGGCAATAGAGAGCAATAGGAAAAAAAAGGAAAAAAAAAAAAAGGTCCCTTGTAACTCTCTCTTCATCCCAACACAATTGATATCACCTATTGTTTTGCCCTTCTATTGCCGTTTTATTACAATAGAGACAAAGGTAACCACTATTGAGACAGTAAATTCAACGTCAAACCACCAGTAATATTGTGTCAGCGAAATTTGAAGAAAGTTTTTATGCATATTTACAGATTAATAGTAAACTCACCTGACTTTCAAAATTACTCGTAGAATATCGCAAGGTCATGTTTGATTGATAAAAGTCGTTCCTGGCCCTTAGGGTTAGGATGGGTTGAATCTGAGAGGGTTTAGTTTGCATATTGTAGTGAGAATCTGATTAGGATGCTTTCAAATTAGTCAAAGGCTGGGGTCTCTGTGACTCAATCGAGGAGAGGGGTTGGCGTTTTGTGATAAAAATTCCTCAAGAAGACTTGGTTGTTGAAGAGGCCGCGTCTGAAGTCGGTGTGTAGGGTTTTAAACTAATTAGGCTAAACACCATTAGAGTTTGAAATAGGAAAAGAGTCCTAAATGTGTCTCTTAAGCATTTTTTTTTTTTTTTTTTAAGATAAGTATCCGGTTTCGTTTTTAAAAAAAAAAGTTTTTAATTTTATTTTTTATTATGCTGACGTGGAAAATTGTGGGAAAAAAGAGTTTTTAATTTTATTTTTTTATTGTGCTGGTGGAAAATTGTGGGAGCTTCAGAGGCATTGTTTTTTTTTTTTTTTTTTTTTTTTTTTTTTTATAATCTGAATTTGTGATCTATTTACCCTAAAATTTTAATATTTGAAACCCTAAACCACCCATTCATCAATCAGCTCTCTACAACCCTCAAAACACCATAAGACTGTTTATGCTTACCGTTTGCAACCTAGACCAGCCCCTAATCCTCAAAAATTTCCCTTTGTTTCTTCTCCAAATCCTAACCTTTTCCTACACTTTCTAAACCCATACATTCCTAATGTTTTATTACCTTTTCCCGAATCCCACCAAAACCCTAACCCTAGTTCTTTAATAATCCCTATAACTAGTAGCTGTCCAGAACTTCTAGATCAAAGCTGGCTTTGTTACCCATTTCCTCTCTCTCTCTCTCTTTCTCTCTCTCTCTCTCCATTTGTGTCATACATTTATCCATCCATTTGTGGACTGTATACATTTTCGCAATAAGGCAAAAAGTTTCCGATCATTCTTATGACTTATTCAGTTTGTTTGCTTATCAATTACTTCCAGCATACCACTTTTTTTTCAAAAAACATTTAATTCATTTTTATTTTTATTTATTTTTTATTTTTAAAGATGCAAGTTTCCAAAATGACCCTCATTAATTTAAACTTTATAGAAAGAGAGAAAGTTATCAACATTATGTTTATTTACTTTTCAAAGAGGATTGTATTTTGGGACATCCCAAATAGAATACAGCAACAATCATGTCTTGATCCCATAATCTTGGAGTTAGCTATGGATTTTTAACAGATTAGTCAAGGTCGGTATAACCTTTATAAGCATATAACTTGACCATTTTTGCTAAATAATACTATTTAAAAATGATTTTGTTAATTAGGATTTTTTTAAAAAGTATTTGGGGATATAACCTTTTTAAAAGTTCTAGCATGAAACTCATCTCTTGATGAGTTGCACTGCAAACAAGGAACTCGACAAGTTTGACTCGTCTTTCTCAAGAGATGAATTTCACTACAACATGAAACTTGTCTCTTCAGAAGACTAGTTCAGTGCCAAAACTTGCCTCTCCAACATACGAGATTCAAATAGGCTTTTATCAAAATAACTTTCAAATATTGCTATCTTACCAAATAATTTTTTTAAAAAGTATTATTTGGCAAAAATGGCGTAGAACTTACTCTTAGTATCTCATTTCAATCTATATATTTTTATTTTTTTGGGTTTGCTTTGAGGCATCTCATCTATACTTCCATTTTGTTATGGAATGTGTTTTTATACACTTGCTTGTGAAATTTTCAATACTAGCTTCCAGTTTATGGCCTTGCTGCTGTGACATGAATTCTATTGATGTGCCTGTTTGTGTATCAAGACATTGTAAGTTAACTTCTCATGTACTAATTGTATACATCTAATGACATTGTTTATCTGAGAACTACATATATGTACTTGATATGATTCTAAATTGTACATTGACACGTGAGAGTTCCAGGTCATCTGCTGCTTGTTTTTTTCTGATAGCATTTCAAGTCATTCTCTAGAAGCAACTTTCTCAAAACGAGCCTGATTTGCTGCCCCACTCTATCATATTGTTGTTTTAGAAAGTTTGAATATGGTCATGGTGCCATGCATCTATGGCTGATATGGACACGGTCAGCTCTTTCATATTGCTGATTGAATCTTATATATGTATGCCTTCTGTAGCAGACCAAAGTACGGAGATTGCAGGACGTAATGGTACCTGGGTGTCAACCACAGAAAGTTCCTGGAAATGATATTCTTGTTTCAGATTGGTATACTCTTGCAGAAAACAAACTCGGTCTTCATAATTAGTTTTGAGGGTTCTTCACCAGGTGCAAAACGGTTGGGATATCCTGCGATATATTTTGGAAGGATCTTACCAAGTCTAGGAAATTTTGGATATCTGAAGATTTGCTGACATTCCTCTCCTTAGTTTAGTATCATTAGTAATTTATTTTATTTTATTTTAAAAAATTGCCTAAAGACAATAATTTCTTTGATGAAGAAAAATAAGTTTTACTGTAACAAATTGTCCATGTTTATATGTAATGTCTCTAGGAAATATTTAACAGACTAATAGGCAGAAGGTCATTTTACAACCGGATAATGAGAATCTCTCCAACCTATGCTTACTCAATAGTATCATTCATTCTCTCATCTAGTGTAAACAAGTTTATATCTTAGTCGCTATTCTCTATTTAATACTTCTAGTTAGAGGCTTAGGGCTGTTCATCAACCGCCCGACCCCAACATAACTAGCCATTGCCAAGTCAATCAAATTGCTAGATGGGGCTGCGAACGATGAAGGTAGCGGTAGTTGGTGAAGGTTAAGGTTTTTATTATATTGGCTGATTTGAAGCACGTTTCTAGTTCTTTGATTTTGACAAGGAACCAAACCGGCCGCCCCGAACTTACATATATAAATTTCAATCTAAATACCTCTAGCTCTAGATCTCATATGCATTCCATCTCTCTATCTCTCTCTCTCTCTAGACACCTTTTGTTCTGTGAGTCATTCTCTTCCTCCATTTGATTTACCTGTTTCTTCTTCTGCTAGTCCCATTGAGTCTGGTTCTATTACTGTGTCCAGTATTCCTAATTCAGCTTCAGTTCCTCTTCCTTTGGCCACAAATACACATCTTATGCTTATCAGGTCCAAAAATGATATTTTCAAGCCTAAAGTGTTTGCTGTTCAGACTGACTATAGTTGTACTAAGCCTCCTTCCTACTTTATTGCATCTAAGTATCCTCATTGGGTTGAAGCAATGGATTCTGAGTTTACTAGTTTGCAGCAGCAACATACTTGGTCTCTGGTTCCTTTACCACCTAATAAGAATGTTGTGGGATGTAAATGGGTGTATAAGGTTAAGAGGAATAGTGATGGCAGTATTGCTAGGTTTAAAGCTAGACTTGTTGCTAAAGGATACTTGCAGCAATATGGTTTGGATTATGCTGAGACCTTTAGTCTTGTGGTCAAGCCTACAACTGTGAGAATCATTTTTGCTTTCGCTGTTCACTTTGGTTGGTCCCTTAGGCAATTGGATGTTTCCAATTCCTTTCTTCATGGTGTGTTGCAAGAGGAAGTCTACATGAGTTAGTCACCTAGGTATAAAAATCAGTCTAAGCCTCACCATGTATGTCTGCTGCATAAGGCTATATATGGTCTCAAACAAGCTCCTAGAGCTTGGTTTGACAGCTTCACATCTTAGCTTTTTCACTTGGGTTTTCATGCTTCCTGTGCAGACATCAACTTATTTATCCTTATTCATTCAGATCATGTTGTTCACTTGCTTTTGTATGTGGATGACATTATAATCACTGGCAATCATATTGCTTTTGTTGCTGAGATTATTAGGCAGCTTGGTGTAGCTTTTGCTCTTAAGGATTTAGGTCCTTTGAGTTATTTCTTGGGTCTGCAAATTGAATATACTGGTGGAGGTGTTTTTGTGCATCAATCTAAGTATGCAAAGGACTTATTATCTAAGTTCCATATGTTAGATTGTAAGCCCTGCTCTACTCCTTGCGCTTCTGCTCATTCTCATGCTTCTGACAGTCCTCTACTTTCGGATCCTACTGCTTATAGGAGTCTTGTTGGGGCTTTACAATATTTAACCTTCACTAGGCCTGACCTTTCTTATGCAGTCCAGTAGGCATGTCAGTTTATGAGTAAGCCTTGTCAACATCATCTTGTTGCAGCTAAAAGGATCTTGAGATTTCTAAGGGGTACTCTTCACTTGGAGATTTATTTTAAGCCTGGTCCTCTCTCTCTTTCAGCTTATTGTGATGTTGATTGGGTTGGGGATCCCCTTGATAGGAGGTCTATCATTGGCATGGTTGTTTTCCTAGGGAATTTCCCTATTACCTGGTCTGCCAAGAAGTAGTCTGTTGTGTCTAGGCCCTTTACTGAAGCTGAGTATAGATCCCTTGCTATTACCACTGCTGAGTTGTATTGGTTACGTATGCTCCTCAAAGACTTAGGGATTTATTTGTATCATCCTCCAATTTTATGGTGTGACAATGTTTCAGTTCTTGCCTTAGCTTCTAATCCTATTTTTCATGCCAGAACTAAACATATTGAAGTGGATTACCACTTTGTCCATGAAAAGGTTTTAAATAGAGACATGGCTCTCAAATATATTTCTACTTTGGATCAATTAGCTGAATTATTCACCAAGAGTTTGTCTTCCCCTCGGTTTCGTGCTCTTTCTTTCAAACTCACGGGGCATCCTCCCCTTCGTTTGAGGGGGGATGTAAAGGATGATAGTGCTGATGGTTCTGCCTCAAGTCACTTAGTCAACAGAGCTTCAGTTCATAGACAAGCACAGTCACATAAATGACCTGTAGTTCAGTCATAATATTGTAAAGCTGTGTGTAGTTTAGTATAAGAACTTGTGGTATTAGTTAGTTACACTATTGTACATGTGTTTGTATTCTATTAGTCATTACACAATTTTGTTAGGATAGAGTTGGCGCCTAAATCTGTTATGATTGGTTAGCCTATATATGTTGTATCTCATGTAATCTATTCTTAATGAAAGATTCAGTTTCTCATTGTTTCTCTTCTAGAACTTTCTCTCAAAGAGTTATAGTTTTCTTCATTATAAATATGGTTTAAAATACTAATATTACTATTTCGTGTGTGTTATAATAAGTATTACTGTTTACTCAATATATATATATATATATATATAACAATTAAAGGGAGCAATGAAAGAATGAAGTATGGATATCCAATATGAGAAATATATAACCAAAGAAGGGTCCTAAACATCATTGTGTATCGAATCAAAGGTGCATATTTTATGGTCATGCTATTAAGAAAAGTTAATCTAGAATCTTTAGCAGTAGCACAACAATGACAAACAATATTTTGTGAAAAAGAAACATCAATTTTTATTTAAATGGGAATCAGACTAACATAATGCTTTATATCTGGAAAAGCAAATGACCAAGTCTACGATGTCATAAACTCCAAGTCGCGTCGTTTTCAAGGAATTACAATAGGCAAAAAGAGAACTAAGGTTTTTATTTTTTTATTTTTTAATTATAGAATTAGGGAACTGAGTGAATAACAAAAATTGGAAAAGAATTTTTAATTTTTTTTTTCAACTAGTTGACGAATAGGGATTAGGTTTGAATACAATTTTGGAACAAAGAAGACATTTGAAAATGAATTTAAACAAATTTCTAATAAATAAAAACTTTTGTTGGGAAATGATATACCCTATATCACTTTGCCTTTCTTAGAGCATTCCCATTAAGGATGCTAAAAATGGTATATGTTAAATTTTACCATCAACACAAAAAAAGCCACTCCATCAAAGATTTCAAATGGAAAAATTTTTGACACAGAGCTATAGTGAGCTGTTATTAATAACAGCTCACTGTAGCATAAATCTTAAACAAAAAAAATTATATTTTATTCCAATGGTCACTTTTTTTTTCCTCTTATTTCTTCTCTCTCCTCTCTCACTTTCCTCTTCTCTCTTTCCCCGTAGCTTTAGTTTCTCTCAATTTTACGGTTTGAGCTCCTCCCCTCCAAGGTTCATCGGTTAGAACTTCAAAGCCCAAACGCCACTGGACAATAAATCCTCTTTGCCTTCAAAGTGTTGCCGCCGTTATGGAGGTAGAGCTTGACGGCAGGGTGATTTGATTTTGTGGGTCTGGGTTCGTGGGTCTCTAACAGGCGTGGGCATCGGCGTTGAGGGTAGATCGGCATGGGTCATCGACTAAGAGTTCGGTGTGGGTCTCTGATCGGTGGGTCTTTGATTGGTGGGTCTCTGATCGTGTGGATCTCTGATCGCATGGGTCTCTCTGGGTGGTTATTTTTCTTTTTCCTTTTCCAATTGTTGGTGGTGATGAGGTTGTGGGTTTGTGATTTGGTTGTGATTTTGGAGGGTTGTTTTTCTTTTTATTTTTCCGGTTATTGGTGGTGAATGGTGATGAGGTTGTGGGTTTGGGTTTGTGATTTGGTTATGATTTTGGTGGTTGGAAGTCATGGTTGTGGGTGGTGTTGAAAGTGGCAGTTGTTGTAGCTGTGGTGGCACCAACAGGTGGTTTTATTTATTTATTTTTTTCGATGGTGGTGGCCGGTAGCGGCTAGCCGTGGGTGTGGGTTTTCAAAGAAAGTGGTGGGTTTTCAAAGAAAGGGAGAGACACAGAGAATAAAAAAACAATATTTAAATGAAGTGGTAAAAAGAAATAGAATCTTTGTTGTATGATGTATTATAAAGTGAGATGTTAAAAGCTAAAAAAGTAGTGTTTTGAGATGGTATATGCTAAAAATTTTACCTCCCTTGATGGGAATGCTCTTAAGCACTAAATTAAGGCAGTTAGCTCAATCGAAATCACATATTACATATTACATTATCGAATAAGTTTATTTTATTGGCCTCAAATTAAATGTCTCATCATAATATGGAAGAATCTATTTTTTTATAATACTCTTCTCAGGTGTTTGCTTTTAATCAATTGTAATTATACATCATATCAAAAAAAAAAAAAAAAAAATTGTACTTATACAAATATACTTGACATTTGTAAAAAATCAAAAGTTATATAAAATTATAAAGATACCTTATGATCATTATGAAAAGACATTACTTATACTTGAAGTCACTTAAAATAAAATGCTAATACTTATAAAGAAAAAAAATTCTTAAGCCACAACTTTTGTAAACATTTTTTTTAAAGAATAAATAAATTTATATATTATATTAATTTATTTCGAAGGTGTGTAATCCTTCTATTGAATATAATGACTTTATATGGACCACTTCCCATACTGGCTCTCACTCGTGGAAGGCTCTCTTGAGGGGGCGTGACCTATTGTGGAGTGCCCTACGGTGGGACATAGCATAAATTTTTGGACGGACCATTGGTTGCCTCCAGGACCAATCCGAGGTCTCATTCACAGCCCGCTTCTCCCATAGGAATATGAGTTTAAGGTTGCTAGGATGATTAATGACAATCACCACTGAGATTTCACACCATTTAGTATGGTCTTGCCACCCATAATAACCCAGTATATCTATGCTCAGCCACTGCCCATCCCTTGTTCACAATCTTCACCTTCACTTGACGATGACTATGTATGGAATCATCATGCCGGTATATGTTCAGTAAAATATGCTTACCATTCACTTTTGTCATTGTCTAATGGTGGGCCAAGGAGGACAACTGAAACATGGTCATGGATTTGGAAGTTGAAAATACCTCCTAAAATCAAATTTTTTGTTTGGAAATGTGCCCACCATCGCATTCCCACCAAATCAATCATCTTCCCTCACACTGACTTGAATGCCCAATTGTGTCCCCGTTGCACTGATATTGAAACACTGATTCATGTTCTTTGTGATTGCTCCTTTGCACGACACATTTGGTCCTCATTCTCAGCACACTTACTTATCTTTGACTTTTTTAGGCTTGAGCTTCATGATTGGTGTAAAAATAACTCAAAGTTACTTCACCTTCATGCTGTATTCCATGGAACATTATCTTTGCTTTCACCATTTAGGCTATTTGGTTGGGCCAAAACTCTTTAATCTTTACAGGGAAGCTGATACCACATCACATTTTAAAACAAAATGCTATGTCGCATGCCATGGAGTTCTTCTTCCTCAGCTCTATTCTGGCGTGGCACCCATCCCTATCATCACCCACTTCAACTAGGTGGTGTCCAACCCCTCCACCTTATGTTACTATCAACACAGATGGAAGCTCAAAAGGGAATCCAGGAATGTCCGGTGCGGGTGGCATGGCATGTTCTGCCACTGGCGAATGGCTGTGGGGTTTCTCCTTGCACCTGGAATTTACCAACAATACCATGACAGAACTTTGGGGTATTGAAGCTTTGCTTTAAGCCTGGGACAACGGTCACTGCCGAGTTTGCCTTCAAACAAATTCTCTTCTTGCTACTAAATGGTTGAATACCAATGTGGTTTACCTTATGGAGTTTTCTAACTTGATATTGGATTGCAGGTGGCTCCTTAACAGGGACTGGGAGGCACATGTTAAGCACGTGTGGAGAGAGTCAAATAGCTGTGCGGACTTATTGGCAAAGAGGGGTGCATCTCAGTCTGAAAGGGACATTTTGTATGATACATGCCCCGGCTTTTTGTGGCAATGTTTATATTAGGACTCCATGGGTTTTGTTTCATCTCGGAGTCGTCGCAGTCAATAATGGTTCAGTTGTCTTGCTTTTTGTTTTGGTATCAGCTATTAGCTCTCATCGGGTTGGTTTTTGGTAGTAGGATGTTCTGTTGTGTCCATCGCTGTTTGGTGGACTGTTTATGTGTTGTTCTAGCTTGGTTTAGTGTCTATGTCTTGCTTTATGTACTGTAGCAGAGTTGTGCTTATACTGTTTATGTTTATCTAATATATTTTCTGTTTATGGCCAAAAAAAAAAAAAGGCGTAAGGGTGTAGGCCTTAATTATTGTTATGAACATAACTCAAAAGCTAGAAATTTCTATGGTGGTGCAAAATTTATGGCTAGAAGATGAAGGCTATGCATGAAGAGATGAATTCTTTGAACAAGAATAAGACTTATGACTTGGTGAAACTTCCTAAAGGCAAGAAGGCATTGAAAAACAAATGGGTGTTCAAGTTAAAGAAAGATGGTGACAAGTTAGTGAAGTATAAACTTGATTGGGGGGTCAAGGGTTTCATTCAGAAACAAGGGATTGACTTTAATGAGATATTCTCTCCTGTATTCAAGATGAGTTCCATTCGGGTAGTTCTGAGATTAGTAGCTAGCTTGGATCTTGATCTTGAGCAACTTGATGTGAAGACTACTTTTCTTAATGGTTATTTGAAAGAAGAAATCTACATGGATCAGTCAGAGGGATTCAAAGCGAAAGGGAAAGAACATATGGTTTGCAAGTTAAAAAAGAGTTTGTATGACTTGAAGCAAGTTCCAAGACAGTCGTACAAAAAGTTTGACTCATTCATGGTGGGTCACGAGTACACAAGGACAAATGCAAATCATTGTGTGTATGTCTAAAAATTTCCTAGTGGTAAATTTGTTATTCTTCTACTAATTGTAGATGATATGTTGATAGTAGGACAAGATGCAGGTGTGATTGGAAATTTGAAGGAGGATTTATTTAAGTCATTTGATATGAAAGACTTGGGTCCAGCAAGACAAATTTTGGGTATGCATATTCTTTGTGACAGGAAAGCTAAGAAGCTGTGGTTATCACAAGAGAAGTATATTGAGCGGGTTCTTGAAAGATTCAGTATGAAGCATGCCGAGCCAGTCAGTACACCTCTTGGTTCTCATTTCAAGTTAAGAAAGAGATCTTGTTCTTCATCAAAGAAAGAGAAGGGAGACATAACATCAACTATTTATTCCTCAGTAGTTGAGAGTTTGATGTATGCTATGGTTTGCACACGACCAGATATTGCTCATGCAGTTGGTGTTATTAGTAGGTTCACGTTTAATCTTGGCAAAGATCACTGGGAAGCATTGAAGTGGATCTTCAGGTACTTGAGAGGTATCTCTAAATTGTGCTTGACTTTTGGTGATTCTAAACCAATTTCGGAGGGTTATGTAGATGCAGATTAGGTAGGTGACCTTGATTGTAGGAAATCTATATCGGGGTATTTATTTACTTTTGTTGGGGGAGCTATATCATGGCAGTTAAGATTGTAGAAGTGTGTTGCCTTATCTACAACTGAAGCTGAATATATTGTAGCTAATGAAGTAGGTAAAGAGATGCTTTGCTTGAAACAGTTTCTCCAAGAATTGGGTTTGACGCAAGATGGGTATGTAGTTAATTTTGATAGTCAAGTGCTATAGACTTGAACAAGAATTCTATGTACCATTCACGCTTAAAGCACATTGAGGTGAGATACCATTGATTGAGACTAGTTGTTGAACAATAGTCATTTGAATTAGAGAAGATTCACACAGATGAAAACACAGGCTTTAGCTGTGTTACAAAAATGCAGCTATAGGCTATAGCCGCGTTTACAAACGCGGCTTTTACTGCACGACAATAGCCCTCTGCGGGGTCTATAGTTGCGTTTTTTTAAACGCGACTACAGGTCCCCCTATAGTTGCGTTTTTCCACCCCTATAGCTATGTTTTTCCACCCCCTATAGGCTGAGACTTATAACTGCGTTTTGTAAAAAACGCAGCTATAGACCCGCTTTGGGTTGCGTTTAAAATGCAGCTATAGGTACAGTTTTGGTTGCGTGTTAAAAATGCGGCTATAGCCTCCTACAGTTGCATTTTTGAAACGTGGCTATAGGTTTTTTTACAAAAAAAAAAAAATTTTTCTTGGTTTTTTTTTCCCCCCAAAAAATTCAAGATTAAACACAAACCCAAAAAATTCAAAATCAAACACAAACCTAGAAAATTCAAAATCAAACACAACATACTGACAATACAAACACAACGTGCTCCAAAATATAAGAACACAAACCCATGAATCTCTTCTCATTCAACAAAACCAACCCAAATCTAACACTAAATCCATTCAAGGAACGCAAAAGCACAAGCTCAAAAACACAAAAGAACAAGCTTAAGAACACAAACTCATTTAAACATAAGCACAATATCAGCAACACAATAGCACAAATTCAAGCACGTCCAAAAAATTCAAAATCAAAACTCAAATCCAAATCAAGACATAGACACAAATATTCCTAGAATATCCACTTCATTAGGCATTTCCTCCATTTTCTTACTAACTAAACATAAAATAACCAAAAAAAAAAAAAAAAACTAGATCTATAGACAAATCAGTGTGCTTGAGATGAAGAAAAAAAAGAAGAAGAAGAAGTAGCTGCCAAGAAACAAAGAAAAAAAAAAAGAGTTGTGCTGGAGTGAAAAAAGAAAGAAAGAAGAACCTGGCTTGACTTGCAAAAGAAAGGAGCAAAAAAAGAAGAAAAAAAGAAAGAAAGAAAAAAGAAAAAAAAGAAGAAGAAGCAGTAGCTCCAAAGAAATAAAGAAAAAAGAAAAAGAAAAAGAAAAAGAGTTATGCAGGAGTGAAGAAGAAAGAAAGAAAAAAAAAGGAGGACAGAAAGAAGAACCGCTGAAGAGTTGTGCTGGAGTGAGTGAAGAAGGATGAAAGAAAAAAGAAAAAAAAAAAAAAGGAAAGAGAAAAGAAAGAAAGTGGGAAAAGAAGAAATTTTTTTTTTTTTTGGTGTTACATATAGCTGCGTTTTTTTAAAACGCGGCTATAGGTCACCTTTTAAAAAAAATTATTCGGCTGGACCTATAGCTGCGTTATAAAACGTAACGCAGTTATAGGTTAGTTATAGTCACTTTTTTTTTTTTAAAACGCAGCTATAGGTCCCCCTTTAAAAAAAATTTATTCGACTAGACCTATAGTTGTGTTTTAAAATGCAGCTATAGGTTCTCCCTTAAAATTTTTTTTTTCAGCTGGACCTATAGCTGCGTTTTAAAATGCAGCTATAGGGCCCCCCTTTAAAAAACAAATTTTATTCGGCTGGACCTATAGCTGAGTAATTTTTTTTTTCTTTTAAAGGGGGAACCTATAGCTGTGTTTTTTGAATGCGGCTATAGAATTAACCTATAGCCACATTTTAAAAACACAGCTTAAAAAAACGTGGCTATGGCCCGCGTTTTTTGTAGTGAAGGTTGTGTCAAGAGAGAAGCTAAAGCTTTGTGTTGGGTTGGCTGGCATGAATTCTAATTGAAGACTTGGGTTGAAGATCTCCTCCGTAGTGGGCTAGAGGGAGAGATTGTTGAGTGCATGACACCTAGTGGGTCTAGCCCACTTGCTTGCTACTCTTGTCAAAGCTCATTTATGAGCTTGTCTTCTCAAGCCCCACAAAATCAGCTTTTGGTTTAATGCAAAGCTGATGCAAGACGTGTCTAACATGCTGAAGGAAGAAAGAAAATTGGGTGAAGAAAAAATTCAAGGGTCATTCGGCCTTGAATGGAAAGCTGAAGCAAGAGACCCACTTTCGACCATTTGTGTGAGTTCCAGAGAGAGTAAGACACAGAGAAAGAGAGTTTCAGCTTGAGAGGTGTAGTTCAAAGAGATAGAGAGAAACACACTGAGAGTGTGAGAGAGTGAAAAAGAAAAAGGAGACATTTTTTTTTTGTTCAAGTTACACACAAGGAAGATAAATTGGTGGAGTTCTCATTGAGTTTTTGAGTGCTACAACCATGGAGAGTTGGAATATTCAGAAGAAGATTTTGCTACTGGCTTTATGGTGAGATTGTATTTACTCCTTGAGATTTAATTTGTTGTGTATCCAATTTATTGTGGATTCAAGTTCAGCACAAACTTAATAATTATATCTCTATTTCATAGTGGATATTTTTCGGAGCTGTCCCGTGGTTTTTCTCTCTACACCGGAGGGTTTTTCACATAAGATTTGGTGTTCTTGTGTGGTTGTATTTATGTAGTGCTTGCTGGAATTTTTTTTGTTCCCATGATATTACTATTGCTTGGTAGTTATATATTTTAATTCACACATAGACATAGAGGGGATTTAGGATTTTTACCCAACAAAATTCACTTAAAATAAAATGCTAATACTTCCAAAGAAAAAATTCTTAAGCCACAACTTTTGTAAACATTTTTTTTAAAAGAATAAATAAATTTATATATTATATTAATTTATTTCGAAGGTGTGTAATCATTCTATTGAATATAAGGCGTAAGGGTGTAGGCCTTAATTATTGTTATGAACATAACTCAAAAGCTAGAAATTTCTATGGTGGTGCAAAATTTATGGCTAGGAGATTTATGAAAATATCTATGTTGGCAATAATGAATTTGGTTATCCTTACTCTTATTGACGTACACGCTAATGACCACAACCCTGACGATCCCTTTGACCTTCATATTGCTCAAATAAAATTTATTAATTCCCTTATATATGCATTTGAGATATGTCATGAAGTTAGTGAAGACGATCGACATGCTATTACACTTGAAGCTTGTGCTTTTCGAGTGTTTGATCACATTGTGGAGGAGAATAGGTTGCCAGTTAACCACCATGTGGTTGAAGTTGCTTCAAAGTGCTTGAAATTATGCCTCGATAAGAAACATATAAAACCTTTTCGTTTGGAAGCCTGTTTCATAAAATGCTTTAAAAAGCATCCAAAAGAACATGTGTAGTATAAGAAACAGGATGACGATCGTAACAATGACCATGGAGTGAACCTAAAAAGGAACTAATTTTTTTTACTAAGAAATAGTATCCAATTAGCTTCGAATTTATTCACTAAAGCTATCTCTCTTCCCCCATCTCCCAGGATATTGTACTATTTTTTTTCTGAAAGAATAATGTAATGTACTCATGCATGAACGTTAAATTTTTGAGCAACCATTACCTTTCTTTTCTTTTTTTTTTTTTTTTTGAGAAGGTAGCAACCATTACCATATATATAGAAACGAAGGGACTCTTTTAAGTTTTTATATTTGTTCATGATTAGTAGTAAAAGGTTCCTTATGAATTACTTATGTTCTATTGCCATAGAATGTTTGACGTTGTTTGTTTCTTCTACACGAGTCTTGACTCTTGCCATTGGGATAAAAGAGTTGATACTCGTAGAATTTTTATTATTTATAGCTCATTTGAATATCTTATCTTACTATGAATAAAAAGAGAGTTTTTGTTTGTGTGGTGTTATAAGACACATTAACCTGGAGGAAAGAGGTGAAGGAGAAGCGAAAGTCAACTGTTTGTAGAACTACATGTGGCCCTGGAATGGAAATTCAAGTACGTTCATGAATGCATATATACTGTTTATAAAAATTTCTCAATTGGTTGTTTGTGTATATATATTTTTTCTTTGTTCTTGATTTGTCTTGAAATTTCACATTTTTCTCTCTCTAAACTCCTATGGTTTTGCTTCTGCAATTAAAGAAGTTACAAATACTAACTTTAGGACAGTTTCGGTATAGGTAGGCTAATCTAAGTATTAAGCTCTATCTAAAGTCATATATCACATTATTGATTCTTGAGTGGGTTTATTTTATTGGCCTTAAATGAAATGTCTCATCCTAATATGCAAAAATCCATTTTTATTGATATGAGAAATGTTATGTTCATAATATTTTCATAACTAATTTTAAGTTGTAGGTTGTTACTGGCTATTCCTGGTGGCAAAAATGTATTTTTAATGATAAGCTCAAATTAAAACCAATAACAACATACCGCTTAAGATTTGTTGTGAAAGTGTTGAAAATGTGTGAATGTTCATGTAACACTTCTCTTTTTTTATTCAATCAAATGTCATTTATGTTGTCTTTTCATAAATGAGTAGTAGGATGAATTGAACTTGGCACACTCTAATACTATTTATTTGTTTAACGAATGGACATTTTCTGTACCATAAAGTGTGTACCACTCCTTTTTTTTTTTTTTTTTTTTTTGAGTGTTTCAACCTATGACGTCTGCTTCTGATGATAGCTCTTTATTATCCGACTAAGACACCAATCAGTTTTTGGTGTAGGCGGTGATTGAACCCTAGATCTCTTATACAACCATCAGAGTTTGATGATAGTTCTTTATTATCCGACCAAGACACCAATCAGTTTCTGGTGTAGGCGGTGATTGAACCCTAGATCTTTTATACGACTATCAGAGACTTTACCAGTTGTGTTAACAGAAACCATACCACTCCTATACCACCAATAAAAAATTGAGACCTGACAGCTTTATTTTTTATTTTTTATTTTTTCAACTAACGGGAGAGGTAAACGTTACTAACATTAATGCCTCACGGTTACAGTTCTAAAAATGAGGCACCCTGATCCTAATCTGTTTCATTTTTGAAACTGATAATTATTAATGAAGTTTTGCATTTGACACCAACCTGGTCTTTATCAATTTCCTTTTCATTCTTATTAATTGTTTGCATTATTATTGGTCTAACATCATCACGATCATCTCTCTCCAAATTTTTTTTTTGCGAGAAGAATCATCACGATCATCTTAGCGTGAAGTCTGATCCATCATTACATTATCACTGCCTTACAACGATAGAGAACTAACATTTACTCTCTGTTTTGGTTGTTATGATAAGTGTGGTTGCTAGATTGTGTTTTATGTGTTTGTTGAAATTCTTGAATGAGGTTAGGGAAAAAGGATACAGTTGTTAATTTTTTGCTTAGTCTTGATCATATATTTCTATGCTGTAATTCTCATATCTGATATGCACGGCATTGGTACATAAGTTTTAAGCTTTTCTTTTTAATGTTAAGCACTCATTCTTCTCTACAAACTTTGATTTTAGCAATGTCTTAGCATAGTATTTTTTCCTTAAGAAACTGAGATGCTTCGTCAGAAAACTTTTGGTATAAACTTAACCTTTTTTCTTCCCCAATAATCAAATCTTGATTTCTTTCACATTTTTTTGTAGATATATGCCAAGCTAAGATGATGGATAGGTTGATATATTGCTATGAGATTACAACAAGGCTGCTGTGTATACACTGGATATTTGCACAAGGGAGAAAAAACACCAAGCATGGGTTCAAGGGATAGTTGTTTGATTAAGTTGAAGAAAGTTTGTTGGTAGGGGCTTTCCAGTTTCATGTACCAGACCCAAAAAAAACAAAAAAATTGTTGCTAGGGATACTTATACACAAAACTGTTTAGTGGTTTTATCTTGCATTTTAAAAAAAAGAAGCAGAAGTACAATGCAAATAAATGTTCATAAGTTCCAGAGATTTCTCTGAAAATAAGTATTCTTCTTTTGATAATTCTCTGAAAATAAATGTTCATAAGTTCTATTGAAACCATATTCAAAGACTATGATATTTAAAATAATAAAAGTTTCTCCTTTTCCACTTCTAAATGAAAAATAAAATGAGTATCAGAACCCGTAAAAGTTATCAAAGTTCATTTGCATAGTAGAGTATCAAATCAAAATAACTGATTAATTTGGATGCTCCTCTGTGATAGACAGCACTGACACTCTTTCTTCACTCCTTGGTAGGCATGTTGTAGGTTATGGGTTTGGAGCTTAGCCAATAAAGTCCCACAAGCAAGCACACTTCTGTGTTTGTTATTCAATATCTTCATTATTCTTTTGATTTATGGCTTTTGGTAATTGTGTCTACATATCAACATATAACCAATCAAATATCAATCAAATCAAAGAAATAAAAAAAATATATGCTTTCATCTAATTACATGAATCAAGTTCAACATTTTAGTAAAACCCATGTGTAGTTATGTTTGTCCTGCCATCTTCCCGCTACATTTCACATTCAAATGAATTAATAAATTAAATATAAAGAACCAATTATGAGTTGAGACAACAAAATTTAAGATTAATATAACAATGTAAAAATTTTCATAAGCGAAATTTAAAATACTACCATTGTATGTTGAGATGAAGATTGATTCAGTAGATTGTAAGTATCTAGACTTGAACTAAGGGCACCATTATGAGGTGGCTGCCACATTATTGATAAAAATTATATACATAATTGAAACAATTAGTTCTTTTTATAATTTACACACAATATATATATATATATATATATATATATATATATATTGTTACCTGTGTGAAATAAACCGAAGAAGACATCTGATGAAATTCATTACCAACATCCAAGCTTAAGTTTTGGCATGGCTGCTGTTTTTCCATTGGTGAAATATGGATTTAATACACATTATAGTCTAACATTGTAAGCACAAAGAAAAAAAGAAAAAGAAAAAGGAACACATTTCATACCAATGTGAGTTGTTGAATATGAGAAGGTACAATAGTTTGATGTTTTCTCTTTCTTGTGGCTCTTTCTAATGCACCTTTTCTCCTAGGAGATGTCCCTGCTTGTTTTCTTTTAAGCTTAATTCCTTTAATTTTTTTTTTTCCTTTGCAATTGACAGGTTGTACACTATCGTTTGCGTGTTGAGCCTTTAATTTGAAACGAGAGCCTCCAACATTACAATATTCAATTGATAGATTTTTCAAACTTGCGTGTACTTTGTTCAAAGTACTTTCATGAGCATCCAAAGCCATATGAAAAGACTCATCAGTCACAATAGCTCTCACCACCAAATTCGAATACAAATTAAGCAATACTTTGTACCAACTTCCCACATCTGCATTGTTGACGGGGAAATTGATGTCTCTGAATAAAATATTGGAAAGCCAAGCCGAAACTTAACGATGGGCTCTTGAGATGATGCCCAAAAGCTTTCGGTGCGGTGATAAGCCTATCCAAGCAAGAAATAAAGGCTGCACTTAACAAAACAGCAACAAAAACCCAATAAAAATACTTCACAATACTTAATTAGTATGTTAGTGGTCCTTTTTTGATAGTGCAAGAAAAATAAATTTTCCAGCAGTAGGGTGAAATTACACTTAAAGTCTAGTAGTCAATTATTAAATAAATTTAGGAAAGTGTTCACTTCAGGGGGTCCTTGTGTGTCTCGATTAAGGGAATTTATTGTACTTTCAGCCATCATTACATCAATATGAGGGAAGAATTCCATTGTTACAAATACTTTATATCCTTCAATAGCAAAACAAAAAGTAAAAATTAAAGGTTCCATGGGAAGAAGAAAGGGGTTAATTGGCATGGTGTGAAGGGAGAAAGAGATTCTAGCTCAGTGCAACAAGTGTTGAACTAAGATTTTGGGGGACATATATACATAAGGCATGAATGGGGTATTGTGGACTATTTTGAGTGAGTGAGTATTTAGGCTTGTGGTGGTGTGATGAAGTTAATGCTGTTTAAGGCTTTAGTGAGTAAAAGGTTGTTTGTGACTAATTAGGAAGCATTTATAGACTGTGAATATGTAGAAAATGTAAGGGAATGTTTGAGGCTAAGTAAGTGCGGGCTAAGGGGAATGAGTTGTGAGATTGGGGAGAGCTAAACCACAAGCAAAATGACAAGCAAATCAAAAATTTCAGAGGGAGTAGCTATGTGCTTGTGGGCTGGTGTGCTAATGCTTTTATAGTGGCGTTTAGGGAAGCATTAATTAACAAAAGTCCAAAAACATAGGACTAATCAAGGGTAGAGTATCAAGCTTAATTATCCTAGGATTTGACCAGAAGTGGGAGATTTGCTTTTGAGGCTGCTTTGCTTCTTTGGGTAATATGACACATGGTGGGTTTTTGGGGGTATTTTGCAATAAATGTCAAGATTTTTGAAGCTGAGTTTAACCAATAGGATTAAGGCAGGTATCAAGGAGGAATCCTTGTGCTGCAATTGAGATTTGGACCTCAAGAGGTAGGATTCAACACCCAAAGCCAGGTGTCAAAGTTTAAGCCCACTTCAGAGGGTTCTGCTGGAGAGCCTTTTATGCCTTCCAAACCACATGTTTCCAAAATTTCCCCTTTAGGATTCATGGGCTGGGCACATGACAAATGTCATGAACATTTTTGACATTTATAACATTGATTTGTTGAAATTTGGATAACTTGATTTCGGCTCCCCTTCCGCTGGAGATATAGTCTTAAGGAAAATAATGAAGTTCCATCACCCATTAAACTTCAGCTGATATCACAATCTTTGGGCATTGTTCATGTCAGGTAGAGGGTGACAGAAAGTTGATGGGATAGCCCCTAGTTCATCCTTAAAGACTTGGTTCTCTTGTTAAGGTCTTCAATTGTACCTTCGTCAAGGATGAATAAGAGCTGGTTGTCTATTTTCAGTCCTCTGCCTCTTACTAGAGTCCTTTAGAGCTCATGTGGGTTGGTCTTTTTGGGCTAGGCTGTGTTCGTCCTACAAAATGGACATCAAAAACACATGTTGCCATGGGTTTTCATCCCTCATGGACTTTTATTATGAGTAAATATTTTGGGTTTTCATAGATATTTGTAATGGGTCTTTGGGCAATGAGTTGTAACATTTGAAATAATAGGATAAGTTTCAAAATGCCTTCATAAATAACATTTACCATTTTTGAAAATGATGAATTCCATATCATAACTAATGTTCATGATTTCTAATAATCACATCATAATTTAAATGGTGAGCTATGGGATTGAATAATTACCATGGGCTTTGAAGATAAATATTATGGATGTTGTGATGTAAATGATGACCACACGTTTTATAGGTTTATAATATGAGATGAATATCATAATCTTCAAGATAACTTTCCATGAGCTTTTATAAAATGATTATAACTTTCCATGAGATTTCATAAAATGATTGCCATGGTTTTTGCCATAGTAATGTTTAAGAAACATTGTTCATCTTTTAAATGAAATAATTATAACATAATATTTTTTGCCAAGCGTTAATAGTCTTGGGCTTTTGATAAAATAGTGGCAACGTAAATTGGGTTTTTGATATTGCCAGTGAGAACTGGGTTTTTTGATGTTGTCAATGAAGATTAGGCTTTTTGATATTTCTAGTGATAACCGGGCTTTTTGATGTTGCCAGCAAGAACTGGGCTTTTGATGTTGCTAATGAAAATTGGGCTTTTAATGTTGCCAATTAAAATTGGGCTTTTTGATATTGTTAGTGAGAACTGGGCTTTTTGATGTTGCCAGCAAGAACTGGGCTTTTAATGTTGTTAATGAAAATTGGGCTTTCGATGTTACTAATGAAAATTGGGCTTTTGATAAATAATTTGCCATGGGTTTGAATTATGGGCTTTGATTATGGGGTTGAATCCCATTGATAAAATAGTATTGCCATGAATTTGAATCATGGGCTTTAATTATGGACTTGAATTCCATTGATAAAATTGTTTAAATCATGGGCTTTTTTCAAATATTGCTAAGCATAAAATTTCTTGGGCTTTAGAAAGAATGAGATTTTAACTTGCTCAATAAATAATTTAGGCTTTACAAAAATATTGGGTCTTATAGTGTTTTACATGTGTAGCCCAATTTTGTGATGGAAAGAAGAACGGTTGTGGGCTAGCATAATAATAGTAAAAAATATTTAGGTATGCCTAATAATTTGTTTGTGATGTTTGAAAAATAAATAGGTGTTATTTAAGTAATATTAGGTGTAAAAAAATGTGCCCTAACATGCATTCTGGTCATGTAGTCCTACACACATACAAGTATTTATTACAGATCCATCATTTGCATCCTTTTTCCACTTTTTAAAAATATATTGATCTAGTACCCTTTTAAAGTTTTGAAGAGATAAGACTTTTAAGGCATGGGCACATAAAATTCCAACAAATTCAATTTTTTTACAACTGCACGTCACTGTCGAAGCCGATGAATCATATTCAAAAATGTGTTGACAATGTTTACCAGGAGGAGTAACTTTATATTTGGTCACAATCTCAATCTCATCATACTTATGCAATTCACAATCTCAAGTAAGCCATAATTAATGACTAAACAACTTAAATATTGCAGGAGTGTAAAAACTTGCTGCATGCTTTAATATTTCCACAGGATGTGCCAATGATGGTCTACTTTGGGTTGCTTTGAAATCTGCTTTCAAATCTTCATAACGCCTATCATCAACCAACCGCTGAAAGTGATGAAAGAAAATTAACAAATCATAATTATAAACAATGTATTTTTTTAATTTGATTGTTCATACTCCCGCTTCTTTGAACAGTAGACATCAGCACAAAATATTTTTCTCCCATATACCAAAGCCCATTTCTCCCTCAACTCAAATTATCTCTGCAACCAACTATTTTCAAACCACCTTTTCAGCCCTATCTATGTTCATGGTTCCACCCTCACTATCCTTTCCTCCCTTATTAATTTCATGTGTAGGAGGACCATCATTCAATTCGTTGTCAATTTCTTGGATGTGTGCTTCAAATAGACTCGGGTTGGAGAGTATTATTTTTCCTGTGTGTACAACTCAGTCCTCGACATCCTCTACAACTAGATTCTCATTATACCTCAGATCATCCTCTTCGCCAGCCCTGATCTCATTGTTATCCGATATTGGAGTAATAGACAATCTGTTGGTATGGGGTTGGTATTGGTGAGGTCCATTGTTTAGTGATTCCTCCTGCTGGGATGCTGGTGGTGACCTGTAAAAACTAGCCATGGATGCTCGTAGTCATGACCCATATTGTTGATCTTCCTTTCATAGTGTGCCATTACTATTGAGCCACATTATACAATCTCGCTCATCATGATTTAACTTACCACACTAGTAGCAAAAAATAGGAAGTCGCTCATATTGGAATGAAACCCACTATGATTTCCCTCCCCCTGAACTAGACATCCCCGACAGAGTGGCTGAGTTATATCCAAGTCAACTCTCATCCGAATGCAATGACCTCTACAATCCCCAGTTTCAGTCGCTTCAACACACTCCATTCTACCCAAAGTACTGCCAATCGCCTCAGCGTTCTCTTTCCTCATCAATCGCAACGGTAAGCCATGTATTTAAACCCAAAAAGAAGCCCTGTCAAACGTTAAGCACCATTGACTGTCGCTTCTTCTCCAGGTCTATATAATCCAATCAAGTATTTATTAAAAGACCATGGACCTTGCATGAATATACAGTTTGCATTGGCTACATCCTCAAACAAAAGGACAGTGTTCTCCCCAAGGTCCCGAATTTTGAAGCTTCCACCAGTCTCCACATACTTCTTAAGGTCTGATTGATAGCCTCCATATTAGGATGTCTTTTAGTGAAGAACTTTGCTACCAATGTTTTAGAATTATCGATGTCGTCCAACAATAGGTCCATTGCCTGACTCTCCTTAGCGTTGAGAGATAGTTTCGCCCATCTTCCTGTGATGTCTTACATGCTATGAGCAGTGGCTTGGAGTAAGGATTTCACCCGTAGGGAAAAGATGGCCTATCTGATGATAGATGAAAGACTTTAACCATCTTAGGACTCCTAGAGAAACCCTAAGCATGCGAAAAATTGCTCTCTCTTACTTGCTGGCCGCCCCCCCTCCCTATTTATTTATTTTTTAGAATCAAATGCAAATAATTTTATTAGAATGGGAATCAAGATACAACATTGTCTCAAAATTTAAAATTAGTCCTTAAATTGTTGAACTAGTTCAATAAAATTATAAAAGTAAAATCCAGCAAAATCAATTTGGTAAAAAAAAAAAAAAAGGAAAAGAAAAAGAAAGAAGAAATTTGATAACTAAAGAAAAATAAACTTCCCATTTGGCCCATTCCTTAGCCCAAGGCTGTCCATGGGTTGGTCTAGGTCGGGTTTGTGCCCAACCCGGAACTGACCTGATGGAATTGGGTGGCCGAAAATCTCACCTGTCGTCGATCGATAGATTGGTTGGATCAGGCAAATCAGACCTTCAACGAGTGGCGGACGGTTTAGTCAGAGTCATAGTTCTGAGAAAATGGTGAGAAAAATCCAGATTCGGCAAAAATCTCATTGGATTCTATGAGATTTCACCAGATCTGGCGAAAATCTCATCGGATTCGATGAGATTTCACCAGATCTAGTCAAAATCTCATTAGATCTACCTAATATCTTGTTAGAATCTGGGTTTTTTCCTTGGGATCTAGAAATTTTTTTGGTCAGAATCTAGGTCTTTCGCCAGAATCTGGGAATTTCTCTGTCTGTTTGGGTTTTTCAGATTTTGGGGGAGGGAAACCGAAATTGACCTGCCATAGTCGGTTTTCTGGTGGTGAAGGCCCGCCGCCGACTACCGGAGTGGTCAAGTCAATTTATTTGGTGGGTCGGGTTTTCGGATGGGTTTGGACAACCCTACCTCAGCCCATGGCCCTCCAAAGAACACTAACAAAAACCCATTTTTCCCTTTAAAAAATAAAAAATCTCTAATTTAAAAAAAAAAATTAAACTTATTCACTATGCCTTATAGTTACTGTGTGTGTATAACGCCCCCATCCTCACCATACCAATCCAGTCATCCTTGTTGCTAGTTGCTTGATGTGAGTCTGTGACTTCCATTTAGCTCCAATCCAAGCTGGAATGACTAGTATCTCTCTGTCTTTCTCTCTCCCTCTCTATTCTCTAGCTTTGTGCTTGTGTTTTATATTTTTAGAACTCTGTGTGCTGTGTTGTGGCTTACCATTTTATAACACTTCAAAACTGTGGCTGAATAAAAGATGTTTTCAATACCGTTTTGAAGCTCGTTTCGGTTTGTCCATTGGAATGAAATATTTTGATATCGGTCTATTTCAACGTACTATTTCACAGTGTTTTGGGATTGTCGCTAATATATATATATATATATAGACTATTAGTATTATATAGAATAATCAATTTAATATATATATATATATATATATTAAAAAAAATCTTAAATAAAATAAGATTGTTATTAGAAAAACATTTAATTGGTTCTTTTGTAAATAACACTAACATTTTGGGTATTTCTAAAGAATGAAACTTCTTGAAACTTGAAAGTTACACCTAATCACTTTTCCCCAATTCCTGTATCCATATGTACCCACGTGAAGGCACCCACATCCTCACCTACTTTTAATTAATTCCCTTAGTCCTTCTTCCTTAGCAATACAGTGGGTCTCTCTAGTTTGTTCTCCTTTTCTTCCTCCTTTCTTTTTCTTCTTCTTCCTCATTTTTTTTTTCCTTTTTCCTTTCACAAGTAAGACCACCATAGCTTAATCTTGCCCTTCCCTTTCTTTTTTTACCTTTGTTCATAACTTCATTCATGTATATATATTAGTGAGATTTGAGTGGTCTGAGAGTGAGAGTGACCAGAGCTTTGTTCTGACCCAAAAAAAAAAAAAAAAAAGACATTGCACAGGAAGGAAAAAAAGAAAAGAAAAGAAAAAAAGAAAGGCCAAATTCATACCGAGTAAAATCTGCATTCTGCCCAAAATTGATTGGAACGGTCGGAGACCCCGAAATTGACCGAAATTTTATTCGAGGTGGAACAGGTGGTATCATCGTTCCGGATTATACACTGGTACGCGAAATTCTGGCTGGAACGGAATGGAATCAATAACATTATTTTTTAAAACAAGTGTGCTGTGTTGTGGCTTACCATTGTACAACACTTCAAAACTGTGGCTGAATGAAAGATGTTTATGTGGCTTACTTTAACCTTAAGGGTTCGTTTGGTATACTAAATGTGGCTTACAACAGGAATGATAATTTTTATTATTGGGAATAAAATGTGTTGTAATGGAATTACTAAACCTATTTATTAGTTTGGTTGTGAGTTGTAACATTAGAATAAAATTTATGATCTATATTAGGAAATATCTCATTCATACAATTATATTTCCTAGAATGATAATCTTTATTACTGAGAATAAAATGTGTTGTAATAGAATTACTAAACCTATTCATTAGTTTGGTTGTAGAAATCAAGATTTTCTATCCAAACAAACACTAAAAAAAATTACAAATCAAATTAAAAACCCATTCTGAAACACACAAAAAATTTCAACATGACACATATCAAAACCCACGGATCTACAAGCCCTCATTTCCCAAACCCAAATGAAATTCTCAAGCTTTCATAACCTAATCACCAAATCAACCAAAGGATAATACAAAAGGAGAGTGAGAATGGCGGCCATTAGTGGTGGAGACCCCTTTGACCTGTGCTGCCATGTATGGGCCATGCTCTTGAGGTTCCGGCATGGTTGAGCTTGAGAGAGAATCAGGCTTAGGAGAGAGAAACCTGTGAGATTAGAGAGAGAGAGAGCCATCCTTTTGTGGCTCGTTGTGGTCGTTGGCAGTGGCTGAGGTTTGGCTTCATGAAACTTGGCCATCACCACTCGATCTACTCCGTCGCTGACTTAATCTCCTCTTCACTCTCTCTCCCTTTGTCTTTGATGAAAACGTCAGTTTGTGGTTTATTTTTATTTTGTTGGTTTGATTGTTGCTGTGAAAGAAGGAAAAGAAATAGTCTGAAACAGGGGAAAGAGAAGAAAACAAATTTGGGGTTTTGGGGTTTTCTCATGGGAAGTCATAGTCTAAAACAGGGGAAAAATAAAAGAAGGAAAAGAAATAAACGGAGAAGAAAATGGCACTTTTATTGTTAAGTAAGTGGATAGGTGTTTTAATTTTAAAAGTGGTACTTAAGGTACTGCACCTGAAGTACTGTATCTAAATTTTGTCATTCTTAGAAAATAATATATTTTAAATTTTAGAGAGATGAGTTTTTTTTTTATGATTTTTTATTTTCATAATTGTTAGGTGGATATGGAGAGTTTATTTATTTGGAAATATATTAACGTTAGAAATTATTACGTCTACTAAGGAATATCTATTACAACCCTTTTAGAGAGGAATAGTTATTCCTCATTTTAAAGAATAGCTATTTATAAGGAATGACTATTCCCTGTAATAAAAATATAACCAAACTATTGAATAGCTAAACCATATGAATAGCTGTTACATTACAGTGCCTATTACAGTCTACCAAACCTGCCCAAGTTTCTACTTTTAACTAAAGCAATATTTTAATATTATATACATTATTGTTTGTACATGTAAATAATATATAATATATAATATACATTATTGTTGTTTATACTTTATACTTTATTTATAATTGGCATTATTTAGAACTTACCGATTCCTCCAAAAAAAAAAAAAAAAAATTGGTATTTAGATATAGATATTGCATATTGGGTAGTACTAGTTTGAGTTGTGGAATTATTATCTTGCATATTATATAAGAGCTTTTGAGATATTGACAAACAATTATTTAATTGTACCTAAACTGTAATTTACACTTTCACACATTTTTCTCTCAAATAAATTTGTTATATAACTAATTTATAAAAACAATCTTAACTATTGCACAATCTTTGCTATGCTAAACCCTCTAAAAAGGCTTAGAGATGTGAAAGAGAGGTGATTAGAAAATTTAGTTTAGAATCAATTATAAATAATTTTAATACAATGAAAGAACATAAGACACAATTTTATTAAGTTAAAATAGCTAATATGTAAAATAAAGTATTTGTTTTGGGTATGAATTTTTTTTTTAATCTAATTTTTTTAAAAACTACTTAGCTTGGCCCTCCTAGATTTATTTTTTGGCTCCACCATTGGCTAGGACCACAAATAAACTCACAACTTTGTCATAATTTGTTTACGTAGCGAGTTGTTAATGGTGAAGTTGTGAAAAACACACGGTGCCACCATTCCACCACTCACAACTCAACATATGAGTAAGTTGTGGGTTTAGTTGTGATCTTAGCATTTTTGAGAGCTTAATTGAGGATGCATACCTCCTCCACATCATATCATTTGTAACCAATTTTCAGGTGTTTGAAGGGCTAGGGGATGGACCAATTAATCTGTCAGTTGAGCTAATTTATTAAAAAAAAAAAAAAAAATTCATATCGCGCGTCGTAGTATATAGGCAGATTATGAGAAGGAAATTTAACAAGTCACAAGATACATCCAGCCAAACCATAAAGTTTATGTATCCCTTGTAAAGTAGTATTACCTAGTGTGCACTATTGCCACATGCACACTTAGCATTGTAGTGTGGAAAACTTAATTGTTCCAACAACTTTTCCTCTACAAGTAAGGTATAGAGCTATATGACCTAAAAACTAGCACATCACTATCATCCTCATGTTCTTATAATTACGTTCTTGATTCTGATTATATAATTCAAATGCACAAGACATATACTAATTGGTAATGCCCCTACTAGTCAATCTTTTGCATGAATAATAAAGATAAGGAAATTACTAGCAATATTTATGTCACGTATCTTAAAATTAGCTAAGAAAAGAGGACATCTAATTTTTCACCTTATGCATGAAAATTTTTAAAAGAAAATTGTGGGGCAAAAAATAAAAATAAAAATAACCCTAAGAATCAGCACCTATGTATGTTCGGAGTCCCCAACAATAGAAGGGATATTAGAACCTAGGATCTTTAAACAGGTTGATTGAAGGAAAAATTTCAAAGAAAAAAAAATATATTAATTAAGCATACTGTGAACAGTACTCATCTCTAGGGTCTTTAAATAGATTTCCAATCTTTTTATCCTAGGAAGCAAGGGAAACAATTTGGACCTATGATATTAATTCTACTAACCTAGTAAGAAAATGAACAAAATCCTAAACCAAGTAAAGTAAATAAATAAACAAAGTATAAAAAGGAAATAATGTTTAACTAATTATATAAAGTAAATAAGAAAAAGATTTGGCTTACCTCTAGTACTTTTTTAATTAGAATCTCCTTTTGTTTTAATGAGAAATTGCCACGTCACCTATTAACTAAATAAAAGGTAGAAATTAAAACCCACTACCACTTGTTATTATGTATTTAAAACAAAAAGAGACTTCTAGTTAAAAAAGTACTGGAGGTAAGCCAAACCCATGATAAAACTAAATCCAAGAAATCATATTGATTAGGTAATACTAGTATAGGCCCATTCACAAGGTCACTGGTTGAGCGATTGTCTTACATTAATGCCAGCAAGTATAGGTAATTGGAGGCTTGTATCTTGCATCAGTACTAAGACATCTATAAAAACATTATTGAGAACCTAGATAAAAGCCTAAAGGAATAGACGTTAAGCATTAGTATTGATGGAGGCAAATAGCTAAAATGCTAAATTTACTAACCAAATATATCAAAAGTGGAATAAAATGCTCTTACATTAGTGGAGGGAAAGCCATAATTTTTGGCCGTTGAGCTACAGTGCAAAGCCAAAGATGGCCATGCACGGTAGCTAAGATGGTAAAAAAAAAAAAAAAAATTATTATTAAAAGATATATTATTTTATTGTATTAGTGGTGGTGGTTGTTGTTTATTGTAGCAGATATATTATTTTATTGTGTTGAATGTTAAAATAAAACCACTGATGTTGGGTATTTTGTAAAGTGAGGTGGTAAAATAGATAAATTAACTTTTTGAGGTACCAAATTACTAAATTTTTGACACCACCAATGTTGATGCTCTTACTGAATTGTTATGCATTTTTCTTCTCTCTCTCATCCACGTACTCCAAGACATACAACATTCATCAATTTTCTAAACACTCAAACCTAGATTAGATTCACCATCATCCCTATGGCACTCCACCTTACAAGTGTAATATTAGCTGTCCCAAGGACTTGTAAGGTGCCACAGGTGCATAAAGTTACAATACATGAAAGCTCGGAAATGTGTTGAAAACACAAGAGCAATTTAGACCCCCCAATTAAAGTTACGGCTCGATAGATTTTATACTAACTTAATACTAAGTGCGGAATAGTGTAAATGCGAGCGGATGAACAAATAAGCTACTCTAATTCATAAACTAAGCAACACAGCAGTATAATAGAATATAAAAGAGTAGGGAAGAGAGATGCAAACACAGAAAACACCAAGACGTGTTTTCGAAGAGGAAACCGAAGAACTCGGCGAAAAACCTCTCCGCCGTCCTCCAAGCGAAAATCGATCCACTAGACAATTAGTTGGGATACATGGGTTAGCAAGAGACCCTTCAAGCCTAATTTACCCGATGTACCTAAGCCCTCCAAGCTCCTACTCCAACAAGGCTTCTCGGAACCGTGTCTTGTCTTAGTTCTCCTGATCCCGCAACAAGCTCCATGTTGCATCTGCCATCATCGGCTTCTTCCAATACTTTCTAGCAGCTCCAAAACACTCTCTACACTCTGAATAGGTATGGGTTGTGTTTGGGTACAAATCTTCTCTCAAGGTATGATAATGGGAGAGGGATGGAGAAGTGGCTACAGTGATTTCTCACTAAGGATGAGTAGCTCTCTCTCAAAAGATGGGTGTGTGTGTTTTAGAAAACCTCTCTAGGGTTTTTCTATCTGAATAGCCTCTCATACATTTGTGGGTAATAAGGGTATATATAGTATGGGTGAAAGGCAAAAAAGTCACTTTTAAAAAACCTCCAGACAGAATGTTTCGCGACTATCTCGCGGGAAGGCCTTACCCGCGAGACACTCGCGAAAATGACAGCCTGGCACGACTCTTCAGTTTTTAGTCATGTGCTTCTTACATGGTTCTTTTGCGGATTAGCTTCCAGCAACACACCCGCGAGATCCACTGATCTTCAATAAAGCTTGAGTCTTCACCAACTTGATACTAAACCCAATACAATTAAATCCCACAAAATACAAGGAAATGAATTAAAGTAATTACAACACATTTTGTCATGGAATAAAGCCAATATAAAACATAGTTGTAAATCACAACTTTACAATACATAAGATAAGAGAAAAATCAAAAGAAAAACATAACCATAGGTCCATAGCAATGCAAGGTAATATTTAAGAAGTAACACGGTAATACTAACACCCCAACATCGAAGAAATTACCATATGAGTTAGTTATGACTCGTACTAAAAGGATATATGCAACAACAAAAAGCACTCATCAATTGTTCAAAATTATTTTTATCATAGAAATTCTTGTAATTTAATCGTTTTCGAAGTAGTTGTAGTAATAACTAGTTTCTACATATATAATAAGCAGCTAGCTCAGCTGGAATCAATCGAGTTGTACTCTTGAAGCCATTTGTATTGAAATTTCAGATAGAATTCGAGAGTCTTGTCTCTTTTTACTCATTTGTCAAATGTGCATCATTATCATTTACAAGCACGGACTATATATGTCAAACTAGAGATTGGAAAATATCGGTATAAAAACGTTTACTCGAGTCAATTAAGACTAGGTCTTCCAGAATCAAACAAATTCCTGAAGTACTTTAGTGATGACTTTTCTTACTTCTATTCTTCAATGTTTTGGAAAATGGTAGGAAGGAACTCCTTTATCGAGTAAATCTAAAAATTAAGAGATATGGTTCGTTGGTTATTTCATGGCCGCTTATTTTAACTCGAAGAAAATTCTACAGACATCAATTAATTAAGGCGTGCAAGTTGGGGTATTATCACGTGGTCGTAGATCTGTCCATTTATAAAGTTCAAGCAAATAACGAAGGAACAAAATCGGAGGGTGCAGAAAAAAATATCTTATCTAGCTATACTTTTGTTGGCATGTATGGTTTGCTTGCTTTGTTGAACTGTAAAGGACACCCAGAAATTGAATGGCTGTGCAATTTGTAATCCGAATTACTTTCTTACTTCTGCTCACATATGGATTAGCAGAAGCAGCACCTATGGCGAAACCCAATTGTCGTGATCGCTGTGGAAATATTAGCATTCCATGCCCTTTTGGAATCGGAGGCAGTTGCTACATGGAGAAGTGGTTCGAAGTTGTTTGCAATGAAACTGCAGGCATCCCTGCTAAAGCCTTCTTAACTAGTATTGACGTGGAGTTGCTGGAAGTCAAAATTGGTGATTTGATTGGTATTGATTCTTACTCTCCTCATGAGCCAGGAATCGTTCGAGTCAACATGCCAAATATTTCTTCGAATTGTAGGGGTCAGCCAAGTGGTGGAGTGAATATGAGGGGAAGTCCTTTTTACTTCTCGTCGTATCGGAATATATTCATTTCCACTGGTTGCGACAATATGGCGGTAATGACCGGTATTGATCCTATGGTTCTGGTTGGGTGCAGATCCTATTGCAAAAACATGACAGACAATAATACATGTTCGGGCATCAACTGCTGCCAGACCACAGTCCCTTATGGGATTCAAGTACTTGATGTAAAATTCAAAGGCATAGATGAAAATAGTAATGCCAGGGATAAATGCAATTATGCCTTCCTAGCACAACAGATTTGGTTCGCAAACGTAACAGATCCCTCTAACGAAGTGCAGAATTGGGACACAGTTCCTGTGGTGCTGGAGTGGACAGCATCAAACAACTTTACTGCTGCCATTGATCCACATGAGTTGCGTAGACGGAATGCAGATTCGTACTACACAAATTACGGGGTGGATTATTATTACTGCCGTGATGGATACAAAGGAAATCCTTATCTTAACACGGGATGTCAAGGTAAACTTCAATTACCAACTGCTTTAGTTTTTTCCATGCATAGTTTTTACCACTCTATTTGTTTCATTGTAAAATGCTAAAATATTTCAAAATTATTTTCAATTTGCATTTTATTCTGAAAATGCTATGATAATCATTTTTTATATATTTATTTCATTGTAAAATGAATAAAAAAAAAATTTCCTAGTTCTCAAACCCACCAAATGCAAGTACAGCTACACAAACCACCACCGGCCACTCAAAAATCCAGATCGGGAAGAGAAAAAACAACCACCACAGCAACCTACAACCCCATATTCCAAAAAAAAAAAAAAAAAAACCACCCAAAAATCTGACCGTTAAACCACCAACGACCCACAAATCTGAGTATTAGACCACCAGCTCGGCTAGATCAAAACCAAAGAACTTGATCGGCGTGAAAGAGAGAGCGAGGTGGGTGGCGTTTGCATTTGGGTCACTGGAGTTTATGGGTCAAAATCTGAGCAGCGATTATCCAAGCTTATTCGAGATCCACCAGAGTTCGGAGCTGTGCGAGATTGTAGCTAGGGGCGACGAGATTTGAGCAGCATTTCATCAGCAGCGGCGGCGACGAAGGTTGAAGCAACGCGAGATCAGAAAGGTGGCAGCGGTGGCAAAGGTCAACGAAGGCAGCAAAGAGAGATGGGAGGGGCGGAGTGAACTGAGCATGAGAAGAGAGCAGCTGAGAGTTCGTAAAATGTTTTACCCCTCGTTTTATGCGTAAAACATTTTACAATTTTTTGTCTTACGTACGTTTTACACTCGACTAAAAATATTCTCAATTTGACCAACATTTTACAGCCAAATAAACACCGTAAAATGTTGACAAAGATCACTTTCCAGGTCTACAAATCAAATCTCTTGCTCCCTACGTATAACGTATTGACCACACTGAAGACTTGTAAAATGGAGTATATATATGTGAACCAGAAAAGAAGGAAGAGATATATTTTCTACTCAAGGTTATGAGTAAAGCCAAATTGGTGGGTGAAAGCTGTTGGTAAAATGCATAAATACAAGTGAAGGCATGGTTTGACCTGGACTTCTTAATTAGAAGAAGTCCATTGATCGAGAAGAACTATCCCAAAGTCTCGAAACTATTTCTATTTGGTAATTTAAATAATGAAAGAGTAGTAAACAAGCTCCACTAGCGTTGTCTTGGTGCCTCTTAATTATAATTCCCGCTTAACCCCAGCAACGACTCTGAAGGCATGGTGGCAGACTGGGGTTTGAACCATCCAAAGTTCAAACCCCATTTTGGGTTCAACTCCAGTTTTTATAACTTCATAAATAAAATTTTTTATCTCTAATTAACTGAAATTATATAACTTCAACCCTTACGAGATGAAATATTTTAGTTGTGGTTTTTACTATAGATAAGAAAAGAATGAGCTAATTTAGCTGTTAATGAACAAGCTTGAGTTTGTTCAACAAGAAAACAAACTAAACTTGAATATGTAGTCTAATTTGGTGATGAGCTTGAACTTAGCTCTTGATCAAAACAAAATTAAATGAACAATCCTAAACTTAATACTCTATTCGTCTTGGCTCGACCCATTTACAACACTAATTACTAGCAACACAATTTTAAAATATCAAAATGTTAACTTATTTCTTTAAACATTTATACTTTACTTCTAATAATGTTACACATTTTCATTTTAAGGTCATTCTAAGTTACTCATTTACAACACTAATGTTACACATTTTCAAAATAACATATATTCTAAATTTCTAACTTTAATTTAATCTGAACTAAACTGTATATAATAATAATCTAATATATAATATAGTAAATATTATATGTTCTTATTTATATTCTTTAACACTTTTTTGGGATAAATTACACCAACTTTCTTTAAGATTTTAAAAATTGGCACTCTCCCCAAATATTAATTTTATGAAATGACATTTCCTCTAAAGATTTTTATACATGTAACAATTAAATTTTCACTAACAGCGTCTTCCATTTATAAAATATATATATATATATATATATATACACACGCGCGCGTACTTTAATGGGAGAGTGTAGTTCATCCATAAAATTCAAGAGAAGGGCAATGTCATCTCATCCATTAAGTAAATTTTTTTTTAAAATGGAATATTCTATTAGTAAAATCTCAGTTTAAAGAGGATATGAACTTAACTGTGGTATTTAGACAACAAAATTCATGTGAGGAGTTCCATTTCGTAAAATCTTAAGGATAGTTATTATACAATTTACCCCTTTTTGGTTCGTTATTTAGACCCATTGGTGTCTTATGCTCTTGCTGAAATCTGAAGTCATTTAGTGTTTTGCCACAAAACCCGAAATCTGAAGTCATTTTGAGTTGATCACAATTCACTTGTAATTGTGTCTGACCATCTTTCGGTTTGGGTGGAGCTTGTGTCCAGTGGCTAGTGCTATTGAACATATTGCGATGCAGACACATATCTAAAATAAGATACGTGTCCATATTCTAACGTGTCCACTGACTACTGGACACAAGCCATAGCCATTTAGTTTTTAGGTCCGACATATATTAATTATCCATTTTAGAAATTTTTTTATAAAATATTGAAAAAAAAGCTATAAAATTAATTTACTTTTTATTTTTATATATAAAGTTTCATAAAATAGTTTATTAATGTATACTCTAAAGGTATATATATATATATATATATATATATATGAGTAAAACCCTTAAGTTTTTACCTTTAGCTTTGGATTGAGCCATTAACATTCTCATAGAGTATCCACAACAATTGTGCTATTATTTTAGCTATTTGATACCACAAAAAATTACTTAATTTATTTTACCTTCTCACTTTATAACTTTACAAAATATTCGGTTCTATTTTTTTTTAGCTCTTCATTTAAATATTATTTCTTTGTTATTTTTATATTCTCCATCTCTCTCTCTTTCTTTGAAGGAAGAACAACCATGAACAAACCCAGCAAACCAATAGCCAACACTAGCCAAACCTATAACCACCATTGCCATTTGCCACCCATAAATTGGAACTTCCGGCCAAAACCAAACCACAAACCCACAACCCCCACATCACAACCACCAACTCAATCCAGCCACAGCCACCCACTGCCATAACCAAAACCAAACCACCGGAACTCTGATTAAAAAAAAAAAAAAAAAAACCCACCACCACCATCACCACAAACCCACCTCAAAAACCACCACAAACCCATCTCAAAAACCACCACAAATAGCCACAAAACCAAGCAACCCATTCTCAATTAATCTTCTATATCTCTGTCTTCTGGGTCAAAACTCAAAAATGGGGTTTTATTTTATTTTATTTGGTGGTATAGAGCTTTGTGGATTTTGCTAGATCAACCAAAGCAGCGAGAGAAGACATGGTGAGGTGAAGAAAGAGAAGAAAAAGAAAAAAGTGAGAAGAGGAAAGAGTGAAGGGCACGGTGATGTGAGGTGATGAAACTCATGAAAGAGAAAAAAATAAGAGAGAGAAAACATGGTTTTTAATTAAAATATAAGGAGGAGAATAAAATATGGGTTTACCTTTGAGCTACAGTAACAGTGCACATAAGTTAAATTTTTTAGTTATAGACTTATAGGGATCTGGCTTCTATTCAGTGGCCAGTACCACTGGACGCGTTGGATTTGCGACACGTGTTCAGTCTGGGACACATGTCGCCAATCTAACATGTCCAGTGGCCACGACCACTGGACAGAAGCTGAACCCGACTTATAGCTCCACTATTGCAATTTTATTTTTGTGATTAGTAATGCTAAAAATAGTAATATGGTTGTTTAATACCACTAATGCTAATGCTTTTTATCTGGATGGGTTGTAAAACCTCTTTTTACACCATCCGATCCAAGTACACCACGTTAGTTTATTACAAAGTAAGAAATAGAGCTTCCCACTCACAATCAGGGCTCACAAGGCAACAGCCATCTGTTGCTGTTCTCTCTCTCTAACCAAACCAACCCCATGGCCAATCTTCTCAAGCTCCCTTATCTCCAGTTGCAGGCCAAGCTCCACCGCTCCAGCCTCTCGCAACCACCATTAGTGGCTTAGAAACTGACTTCTCTCTCTCACTAGCTCCCTATCTTTCCGATTCACATGAGCCCACTCCAATGGCTATAATTGGAGATTCTCGGCAGCATCTCTGTTTAGCTAGGGAAGAAGTGGTGTAGGATTTGGTTTTCCGTATTAAAGAGAGTTTAATTTAGTGTGGTAGTGCCTAGTTTTTTATTTGCAAAAGTCTGATGTGGCACATCAGTATTGGAGGGTGTAAAAGTGCCCTTTTACGCCACATTTGGACTGAATTTATTCTCTTATGTTTATAGTCTGCTTAGGTTTTCCCCTTGTCGGATTAGGATGCTTAAGAACCAAGACAGTCCTAGTAATAAGGCTGTTTGAACTTGATTAGTCTCCTTGGATTTAACCTAAATCAATTTTGAAGAACGTCTAGTGCTTGGTACTTTTGCAACCTCTGTTAAGTGTTACCTATATGAGTGAGCACCCAAAAACTTTAATGAATTTAATAATTTGTCTGTCATTCTATTATGTGGCCGTTTGGATATTGCGTCTGACTCGTTTTGTTTTTTTTTTTTTTTTAAGCCGCTTATGTTGGCTTTCAGTGGCAAAATTTACTATTGTGAACAGTGCATGCATGCACTGTTCACATATTTAAAAATATTAAAAATGTACCCCACAACACTATTCACACATTTAAAAATTATTTTGCTACAGTGTTTTCAGTTTTCAGTTTTCAATTTTCAGTTTTAGCAATAATAAGTTCAATTCAAACGGACCCAATATATAAATGAAGAATACCACAACTACGCTTAATCAGTTCTAATATGCTTAATCAATTCTAATATCCATACATATGTTGCGACTTGAGAGTACCAAAATGCACAAAAAATTAATGAGTTTATAAATTTGTGTTATAAATTCCTATCAGATATAAATGAATGCGAAGACAAGAAACTCAATAAATGTCTCATCAAGTCAAATTGTGAGAACACAGAAGGCGGTTACACTTGCAACAAGCCAAGGTCTCGGGTGAAGATAGCAATTATGGGTATGTCCTCGTGCTCATTAATTTTTTTTTTTTTGGGTGCTAAATATGTGACCATTAAATTTGAAAAATGAATACAGTAAACAATAATAACAAGATCCTATGGTTATGTGACTAAGAGGTGCCCTGGCACAAGTTTCGTGACACTTAAGAGGGACAGTACAACTGACATCTATTATGACTCCATGGTGGTGTTTATAATTCTAATTTCCATTTAATTTTCTTAGAATACTTTTGTTTTTTAGCTAAAATTTTTTGTGTATTTTATGGTTCTTTCTCGCTGAGTGAAAAGCATCCATCTTACTTCTCTTTTTCACTTGGCAAATAGATTTGTATTTTTAGTTTATTGGTTTTTCTTAATTAAGTCCACTGGAGACAAGATATTCCTCGGTATACTTAGTCCAAGAGTATCCCTTATAGACACTAATAGGAGGATCACATATCTACCAGGAGAAGGACAATCATCTGTTCTGTTTAGTAATCATGGGTGTAACATCTAAACAATAAGAATATAGGATGCATTTGTAACTCTATCATCTGTTCTGTTTATGATTCTTTTTTTTATTGTTTAAAGTTTAGTCCCAATAATTCTATCATCTGTTCTGTTTAGTAATCATAGGTGTAACATCTAAACAATAAGAATATAGGATGCATAATTGTAACTCTATCATCTGTTGTGTTTATGATTCTTTTTTTTAATTGTTTAAAGTTTTGGTCCATTAAAACTTGTTGCTTTATGGGTTCTCAAAAACTATACCATGGATTCCCTTCAAAAAAAAAAAAAAAAAAAACCTATACCATGGATTATTCTTTTGAAGGAAATCTATTTTACCATTGCGTGCTCTTAGCATGATGGTCACTCTACAAGTATAATTAGTGCTTGTGGGGTATAAGGGAAGGAGATAAGAGTCAGGGTTTAAGTCTTTAGGAGGAAATTTCAAATGTATATACACTTATATACACTTATATCTAAAATTGTATTAAGCCATCTTTCTCTTATTTTTCTTTATTGTGTAGTCATATATATTCTGTCAATAATTTCTAGGTAATTAATCTTCTAATTCTTTATTATTTTTTGACCTTTTAGAAGTTTTAATATCTGAAATTTTGAGTTTTTTTTTTTTTGCTATATCTAAAACTGCATGGAAAATTTTTGTAAGCCCTTGCATGTTTAAGCAATGACTTCTTCATCAAATTATGACATAAATTGAAGTCAGACATAAGCAATTCGTGGAATGATGTAGTTTCATAATTAATTTAAGATTTTATAAATTAGTTTAGTCTACCACACAAACAGATAGATTCTTGTGCGTAGCACAGGTTTACAACTAGTATTTTTTTATAGTCCAAATTTAGGCCAGTGTTTCCAACCTCTCTCTCTCTCTCTCTATATATATATATATATATATATAAAAGGTTGATGTGATATTTCTATTTTATTTGTTTGATGTATGCAGTTATTTGTACAAGTTTTGGACTATTGCTTGTACTTCTTATTACTTGGAGGTTATACAAAGTGATAAAGAAAAGAAACAAAATCAAGCTCAAGAAAAAATTCTTCAAGAGGAATGGTGGATTGTTATTGCAACAACAATTATCTTCAAATGAAAACAATGTTCAGAAGACAAAATTATTCAATTGAAAGGAGTTGGAAAATGCGACTAATCGTTTTAATGAAAACAGAATACTTGGTAAGGGTGGACAAGGTACGGTTTATAAAGGAATGTTAGTTGATGGAAGAATTGTGGCAATTAAAAAGTGCAACACAGTGGATGAGGGAAATCTTGAACAATTCATTAATGAGATTATCATTCTTTCACAAATTAATCATAGAAATGTGGTTAAACTACTTGGGTGTTGTCTAGAGACAGAAGTTCCTTTGTTAGTTTATGAATTCATTCCCAATGGCACACTTTTTCAGTATCTCCATGAAGAAAATGAAGATTTTCCATTACTAACATGGGATATGCGCTTAAGAATTGTCACAGAAATTGCAGGGGCTTTATCATACTTACACTCAGCAGCTTCACAACCTATTTACCATCGAGACATAAAATCTTCAAACATACTCCTTGATGACAAATATAGAGCAAAAGTAGCAGATTTCGGCACTTCAAGGTCAGTGGCTATTGACCAAACTCATGTAACCACACTAGTATATGGTACTATTGGGTACTTGGATCCAGAATACTTTCAAACAGGTCAATTTACTGAAAAGAGTGATGTTTATAGTTTTGGAGTAGTCCTTGTTGAGCTTTTAACAAGAGAAAAACCGGTTTCTTCAACGAGATCACAAGAAGGTCGAAGTCTATCTACATATTTCATTCATTCATTAAAAGAGAACTGTCTCTTTGATATACTTGATACTCAAGTAAGTAAGGTTAGTAATAAAGATGAAGTCATGGCAATTGCTAACCTTGCAAAAAGATGTTTGCACTTGAATGGAAAGAAACGACCTACGATGATAGAGATTTTGATGGAGTTAGAGGGAGTTCAAAAATTTTCTTCTGTTCAACCAAATTTTGAAGAGCTTGAATATGCTAGAAATGAAGAAATAGAGCCTTGGAATGAGGTTTCTATTTCAACAAGTTCATGTTTAGAATCAGGCACAACTTCATCATCAGACGTTCTACCACTTTTATCCATCAAATCACTTTGATTAATAAACTATGTACCTTTTTTTCATGTTGTAAACTATTATAAAATCATATTACTATTTTTAAACTCCTACTAATAGAGAAGCAATGATGATATTATATCTTCTTCTATTTTAGAAACAAACACACACACACACACACACACACAAGGGAGAGGGAATGGAGTTCTTATATAAAGACACACCATAAACTCCACTCAAAAAGTCATGATACTTTTAAGGGAGGTAAGACAAATTATACTACATACAACACTCTCTCTTAAATAATGGTATTATATCTTTGTTTGGTCTTGTTTATGTCCTTTTGGTATTGACATAGAAAGTATATTTTTAACTATTGAGCTTTTACTATAAAAAAGTTTGTGTTTAGAGTGATTATCAAAATTCGATGATAAAGTGTTTTGAAATTATTATCCACATCTAGTAACCAAATTTATAAAAAGCTCTTTAGATGTTAGAAATGACAAAAGATGACATAATAAGATGTTGAGAGTTTTTTAGTTTAATTGGCACCTCATGGCATATTCAATAAAGACATCTATAGACTCCACATTTTGTACCTGTTAATAAATTTTGGTCATCAGCCCCAATGATGAACTTGACATATGTCAACCAAGGGTAATTAAGGAGTTCACAATAGTTTAGAAGTAATCACAACTCAAAAGTGCTCAAATCGCTTTGAAATCAATACTAAAAAATAACATTTGCTCACTGTTTTTACCATAACTTTTGATCCACAAAGAATTTTTGAGTGAGGTTTGTTTCATTGAAAATTGTACATCCTGGGCTTTAATTTGAATATAAATTTTTGCCTTATTTGGACTTATATCGAGCAAGTTATGGTCCTTTGAAATTGGGCCAACTGGGCAGTTCGATTTTCTGGGTTTTAAAACTTTATTTTTGTTAGAGTTTATACCCTAAAATCCAATTTATTGGCATGTTATAAATAATTAAATAGTTTAATTATATGAGACTATTTATTAATAAACTAATAGGACATTATTTTAGTCCATGAGATGCATAGTATGTGATTTATATGAAAAGTCACAGAAGATATAAATCACAAGTTCTTTGTAAACTCAGAATTTTAGTTCATAGTCGGTGATGAAATTGGGTATTTCATCTGCGAAGACTATAACATATCAACTAAGATGATTTGTCTTGCTCATGGAAGTGAAGACTTCTAGTTGATATGTTGTAAGAGTTACGACATATTGAATTGGACCACTGTGAGATTTATTATTCTCCTAACGACTGTCAATTGAATAATAAATCTCACGACTTCTATTTACATTAACTCTAAATCCTGAGAGAATTATGGACCTGATCATGAGATGTAGGTTGTTTTGATATATCAGGAATGAGATCTATAAGTTATGGTCAAAACCTCAGTATGTTGGACAGCTGCATTTAATGTTGATGGAACATATATTCTCAAGATAGAATTCATAATCTCTTAACAGAGATAAAAAATATTCTCTTGAGATAAGTTTAATGGGTTTGGTTATTCAGAGTATTGGGCCCAACCACTTTAGTAAGGAGTTACTAAAGTACATATATTTATGGAATTGGATTTCATAAATATATGATGAATAACATAAAGGATTAAACTGGGTATTCAAGGATTAAGATGTAGTAATCTTCAAAGTGGCAGTCAATATTTAAGACTTTGTATTACTACGAATATTTTAATGAAGGGGTTGCATGTATAATAAAGTCTTGGGATATAATTTATAGATAAGGCCTAGAGTACAATTATATTCTTATAGTGGTATTGAATATAATTAATGGTAACTTTGGACTTGTCAAGAGTTGACGGAAAAGCCTAACGCCCATTGGAGCTAGTGTCTTATTGGTCCCTTTTGGTTTCACTCCAAGCCACATACTAGAGCCCAATTGGAATGGCCCAAAAGGTTAGCCCAATTAGATAATCAATTGTATAAAAAGGAGAGAAACATACAGAATTAATATAAGTCTTTCAAGTGGTTTTTCATTAAGATCATAGAAGGAATGAAATGATGTATATGAGTGTTGGACACTCTTTTATTCTCTCCTTGGAAATTGATTGAGAAACCACACTTCTAGGACATCAAGTGGAATTGGAGTGAAGATTGAAAGTCTTCCCAAGTAATTCTCAAGTCTTGTTTTGAAATTCATTGCATCAAGGTACGCTTTCCATTCTTTATTCTAGAATTCATGGTTACATGTTATCTTGTAGTGATTGAAGTAGATCCGTATTTGTTGCTTCCGCTGTGTGTTTTGTATGAGATACAAAACCAAATTTTCCAACAAATTTAAGGGCCCAAAACATCATGCTTTGATGTGGGCCGGCCCATAGACCCTAAGAATGTCCAAAGATCATTAAAAAGCCCCAAAAACCCTAATTTTAACTTTTAAATACTCATCTTATGTCTCCAATCAAAATGCTAGCTAGAGTGAGTGATTTTTTGGCCCTCATCTTCTCTAAAAGCCTAATCCTCTTTTCTAAAACACCAGCATAGCACCTTTGCACATTTTTTACAAATTAAAAACCTCTCTTTAGTGAGTTCTAAGGTAGAAACTATTTTTCTAAATTGATTTCTCGAAACCTTTTTCAAAATCCCTTGTTCTTGAGTTGTGATTACTAACTATTGTTGTGTTCTTTTGATTATTCTTGTCCTCAATCTAATCTTTATGTTATAGGCATTGAAGGGTCAGTTAAACAACTTCAAATCTATGATTCTAAAGCAAGGTGAGCTTTTTTTCCATGGTTTCCCACTTTGCTACCTAGGATTCGCATGATTCTTTGTTTAATACTATTAAGTGTTCTTACTTATTTTAGTTGATGTTATGATCTTTTATGTTTATTAATTTGACTGTGACTTAGTTATATTTTCTTTTTGATTCTCTTTTGTTTCTTTAGTTCATTCTTACATGATTTTTCTTAAATTTGACATGTTTATATGATTTTATGCAGTTTAGTTTAATTGTTTGATTTTGTTTCATGTTTATTTGTTTATATTGATGTTTGTTTTATTTGCTTCATGTTAGTTTAACTGTTTAGGGTTCTAACATTCTTGTTTGATTTCTAGTTTAATATCTTTGAATGATTAAATCTGTAAAAATGTAAAATTTTCGAATTTGTGCTAAAAGATGTGCATGCATCTTTGAGTATGCGTATGCATGGTTCAACCACACATGCGCATGATTGAGAATGCATACGTATCCCAAACCCAAATTAGGGAAAACTCTTGGTTTTATTACTTTAATCACATTTTAACATGTTATTTGATTTTGTTTCACTCTGTTTTAGGTTAATTATCTATGTTTAATTATTTACCATGTTTGTTTGAGTCTCTTTGTCATATTTAGTTTATTTAATATCTTTTCCCTATGTGTTTATATTTAATTGTCAACTTGTCATGTTTATCTTTTTGCCATATTTAGTTTATTTAATATCTTTTCCTTGTGTGTTTATATTTAATTGTCAACTTGCCATGTTTAATTTATTTTGTTTGATTATGTTTTATTTGTTTCCTATTATGATGTGATATTTAATATGTTGTGTGTATTATTTCCTTGAGTGCATGATGTATGTTTAGGTTAAGGATTAGGACTTTCTTAATAAACTCTTTAATTAAATATGGTTTAGCAACACATAATGGAGGTTGGCCCACAAGCTGGGTGGTCTTGGGTGCCTAACACCTTTCCAAGCCATACCCAAACTCTAGACCTATAATCTAGTATGTGGACCCATATATTTAAGTGATTGGCCCAAAAGGCCAATATGGTTCCTAGACTTAATCTAGGTGGCTTTGCCATAGTCTACCCGGCCGAAGTGTATTCTCTTTTGCACCCACAACATCTAAGGTTCAAAATCCTCCTTCACCTCTATTTTAACTATCAAAATATTTAAAAAAAATGTTTTATTTATTTATACTTGAACCTAATTAATTCAATAAGGGTCAATTATTATTTTTTGATGTTGTGAGCGACCATTGACATTGAGTATCTTAGAAATTTTTTTAAAAAATAAACAATTATGTCAATTCATTATTTTTATTAAATGATGGAATAGTGCACCAAAGAACTTTAATACTAAAATTCAAAAAGACTACTTTAGCCAAAATTATTTTTTGCTTTTAAGGACCCCTATGTTCCTTATGGCATTGGTTTAGTAAGCAGAATTTTTATTTTAAGGCTTTATTAGTAGATTTTTTTGCAATATGTTAGAATTTCAATTGAGAAGGTCTTTAGCATTTGAGTGTTTAGCAACTTTAGCTCTTTAAAGTTTTGTATTTATAAGCCAAGAGCTTTGTAACTCAATTAAAAGCTCTTGGTGTTTCCAAAGAAGACATCCAGGATTCAAATCCCCCATTCCCCATTGTTATAACTATTAAATAATAATTAATTAATAAATAAAGGTTTGGATTTATAAAGTATGAATATTGAATAGTAGAGCTTTCTTTCTTAAATAATCAAATTTTTTTAAAGCTATTTTCATGTTCAAGGACCCCCTTAAATCTCTTTAAAAAATTGCAAATATTTGGCAATTAATTTTTGCTAAATGAATCTAAGAGTCTTAAAAGTATTTTTTTGGTAGTGCATTACAAGCTCTTTGTTTTGATAAATTATGGACCTTCTCATGTTAAGTAAAGCCACTCTTATGTTGCTACTCATAATATTAAATTTTTTTTGTTATTAAAATAAGGGTTGTGATAACCAATTATCTCAATTGATAATCTATGCCTACTATAAAACTAAAACCTTTGAGTTTTTATTGATTTCATAATATGTTGCCATATTAGCTTTTCTAGCTCCACAATTTTTCACATCAATAATTTTTATTTTCTTATTTAAGTTTTATTTTTTTTAAAAGAAACAGGATTGCCTCTCTCACAAAAGAAAAAGAGAACATGAACGCTACTCTTGACACAAAAACCTTAGAACATCAAAATATTTTCATAGAGACCAGAGAGGAGCTTCTACGCTAGAGCCTATCTTATGCCTTACTTTTCTCACTTCCTCAACTTCCGCTTAACCAGGTAGACCCTTTTCATTCAACCACACTACCACACAACCGTTGAGTTTTTTGTGGGATTGTGCATGGTGGTGGAGGTCTTGTAATTATGGATTAGATTGTTTTTTACTTTTATTTTTTGGTATTTAATATTCGAGATGATTCGTGATTTATTTTGTTGTACATGGATGTGTTGATGTGCATGGTGGTGGTGGTGTTGTAATTGTGGGGTTATATCGTTCATTATTATTATTTAGGGATTTTATCTTTGAGATGATTTACGATTTACACTTATTTGATTTGTGGGATTAATTCTTTATTTATTTTTTTTTATTTTTTTTTTGGATTTTTGATGTTCATGAACCATATCGTTTTAACTATATTACACATGTACTTTGGTATCAAATAGGATTTTGAGATTAAGGAACAACGTGGGACATGTAGGCTAGGATTTTTATTTTCTTTTTTCTTTTTTGTTGTTAAGTTGTAGTTGAATTGCTGTGGTTATTAAGAATTCGGACATTTTTTGGATGAAGTCAGAAAATTTATTTTTGGGAAAAATAATTTAAAATGTTTTTTTTAGTGTAGAATGTGTTTTAGACCATAATTTGTGGGGGGAAAAATGGAAAAAAAGTCATACTTGCATGTTGTGGGTAAGCACCCTCTTTCCATATACCTTATCTTATATTCAGAAAACTCAATAAAAATTAATAAAACTGTTACAATTAAATAGTTCAATGTCTACATTTTAAAATGATTTCATATATATACATAAATAGTTCAATTGTATAGCTTCGGGACCAGCTATTGGACTAACCTATCATGTAGTTATATGAGAAAATAATTCAGTAATTCAAGGCTTTAATAAATTTATTGACATTGTACTTAGTTTTTCTAAGAGTTGGCTCACCTCCAGTACTTTTTTAACTAGAATTTCCTTTTATTTTAATAAGAAATTACCACATCACCCACTAATTAAATTAAAGGTAAAGATTAAAATCCACTACCACTTGTCATTGTGTATTTAAAACAAAAAAAAAAAAAAAAATTTACAGTTAAAAAAGTACTAGAGGTAAACCACACCCTTTCTCCAAATGGTTCTATTTGATTTCGATTGTAATCCATATTAGTTTACTTCCTATAAGTTTCATTTAATATAGAAAGTTTCCTAATCCTTTTTACTTTCATGAAGAAATACCTTAGCCAAACTCTCCAAAACTCATCATAAACGGTCATGCTGATGCAAATATCTGCATTATGATTTTAAGTGAGTGATCATTCTCTTTGAACTATTTTTGTATCTTAATTGTGTCTGTTATTGATGCTATTTTAAATTTGACTTTTTTTTTTTTTAAATGATCATGATTTTCTTTAATTTGAACTTGATTTTCTTCAATTTGAACTTGATTTATGTGTATTTGCATTGACTTGGTTGAAAGAAAATCTACATGAATTTTATCTTGATGGGACTGACGAAATCAAGTATAGACAAGATCAATTGGATAGACGAGACGGGCCTGCAGGAACGAGTATCCACTTCACTGACGATGGTAAACATCTCATTCAATGTCGCCAATAAACACCCTGGACAGTTACAAAGCCAATTGTACAGACCGTTGGGAGCAAATTAAAACAACATTATGAGGCCAAAAAATGTTACCCAGGAGGGCATTAAAGCCACCATAACTACCCCAACGGCTAGAGGCTGCAGCAACATATATAAAGCCCCCACATTGCCAAGAACAAGGTACATACACACTGAGATAGATATTGAAAGATTTCTTTGATTCCAATACATTATATTGCTCATTCTTACAAAAACTTCTGATATTAACTTTGGCATCGGAGGCATTGTGGCAGGCACCACACCGGTGACCACTCTCGAGAATATATTCTTGCAGGCCGGAGCTTACTCTTGTCTGCACACTCTGACTGACAAATTTAAGCTTCATCAGTTTGGCGCCGTCTGTGGGAACGACGTTTTCGTGTTTAATCTCGAAAAAATAGTTTCCAACCAACGATTAATATCAGATGGAATCCAATCAAGATTCCAAAGCCTTAACTCAGCAAGTTCAGGCTCTCGCAGCCACCGTTGAAGAATTAACCAGGCAAAATCAGGAAATGAAGTTACGGTTTCAGCAGGAGGAGAATCGGTCAAGAGGAAACCGGGATGACGAGGGAGATAGCCACAGAAGAAGTGACCATCAAAGGCCTGTTACTCCAACCGAGCATAATTCAGATCTTCTCGGAGGGAGATGGACGAACTTAGGAACGCCATCAAGGAGAAAACAGAGTTGAGTGTAGACCGAATGGTTAGGGCAACAGATTCGCCCTTAACCCCAGCAGTCCTTGAATGCCCAGTACCGTCAAAATTTTGGTTACCCTAGCTTGAGCCATTCGATGGGCTAAAGGATCCTCAGGATCATCTTAACACCTTAAAAACGACCCTAGGGCTCCAACAGCCCCCAGACGAAATACTGTGTCGTTCTTTCCCAACTACTCTCAAAGGAGTTGCAAGGGAGTGGTTCACGAAGTTGCCAACGTCGTCCATTGACAACTTCGAGTAGTTGGGCAACGCCTTCCTGCGTCACTTCATTGAAGGATAGCGTCCTAAGAGAACTGTGGACCATTTACTTACCATCAGGCAAGGAGAAAAGGAAACTCTAAGGTCATACGTGAAACGTTTTACTCGCGAAACACTAGAGCTAGACGAAGTAGACGATAAGGTGCAACTGACGACCTTCAAGGCAGGGTTGAAATCTAGAGACCTCGTTGTGTCACTTGCAAAGAATCCCCCAAAAACAATGGCGGAGATGCTCATTAAAGCACAGAAGTACATGAACGCTGAAGACGCATTAGCAGCCATCAGGGATGTAGGGAGACCAGGGGACAAAGAAAGGAAAGATGATGATCGTAGAGGGCAAAAGCGGGAGTGCCCAAATCGTCGGACCAGTGATGGGATCAGGAGGAAAGACGACAAGGGATCGCAAACGATAAAATTTACCCCTCTTATTATGCCTGTTGATAAAATTTTAACGCAAATTAAGGACGAGCACTACCTTAAATGGCCGCGACCATTGCACTCATCTCCCAACGTCCGTGATAAGAATAATTACTGCCGATTTCACAAGGACCACGGCCATTATACTGAAGATTGTCGAGACCTCAAAGAGCAGATAGAGGAGTTGATACAGAAGGGGAAGTTACAGAAGTTTGTGAAGAAAGGGGAGTTCAGAAGGTTCCGGGATGGAAACAAGGGCCAGCATGAGTCCTCATCCAGGGGCAGTGACCGTCAGTTCCAGCCTCCCCAATATGTGATAGGGGAAATACAGACGATCGCAGATTGGCCCATCACAAGAGGATCGTTCAAGTCCCTTAAGAAAGCATATCAACGACAGGTGAACAGTGTTCACATGACAACCCCGTTGAAGCACAGAAGAACTTATCAGGACATGATTTTCAACGAAGGAGATGCTAGGGGAGTGAAGCAGCCCCATAACGACCCCTTGGTCATAGCGCTTACCATAGAAGGATTTAACACAAAAAGGATCCTCGTGGACAATGGTAGCTCCACTGATATCATCTACTTCCCTGCGTTCCAACAGTTAAAACTAGATCCAAAAAGACTGCGTCCATTTGATTCTCCCCTCGTCAGCTTCAGTGGTGATAAGGTATACCCCAAAGGCATAGTGACGCTGACGGTGACAGTGGGAACCTACCCGAAGCAATTGACCTGTCATCTGGACTTCTTAGTGGTAGATTGTCCCTCGTCCTACAATGTAATCATTGGAAGACCAGCACTCAACAAGAGGAAATCATCTACGTCAACCTACTGCCTGAAGATAAAATTTCCAACGGAGAATGGGGTTGGTGAAGTCAAAGGAGATCAAGTTTTGGCTTGGGAGTGCTACCAGGCCGTCGTGGCCACAAAGGAGAATCATACATGGACGATCGAAGAAAAAGAGGAAGAAAGGGTGGAGGCCTTGAAGACAGTGGAGTTAACCGACGAAGAATCAAATAAGACAACCAGGATAGGGACGACTCTAAGTCCCAAGATGAGAACGAAGCTGGTCCAATTTCTTAAAGAAAACTAAGACGTCTTTGCCTGGAGCCACGATGACATGCCAGGCATATCCCCAAAAGTCCTTCAGCACAAGCTGAATGTAGACCCAGAAAGGAAACCCGTCAAGCAGAGACGGAGAGTCTTTGCACTTGAAAGAGACCAAGTGATTACTGATGAAGTTAACAAGCTCTTGACTGCAGGCTTCATCCGCGAAGTATATTATCCAGACTGGCTTGCAAACGTCGTCTTGGTGAAGAAAGCGAATGGGAAATGAAGAATGTGCGTAAACTTCACAAACCTGAATAAGGCATGCCCAAAGGATAACTTCCCTCTACCAAGAATAGACCAGTTGGTAGACTCCACAGCTGGACATAAGCTGCTGACATTTATGGATGCCTTCTCTGGATACAACCAGATAAGCATGGCTGACGAGGATCAGGAGAAAACGGCCTTCATCAGTAGCCAAGGGCTCTATTGCTATAAGGTAATGCCCTTTGGATTGAAGAATGCAAGTGCCACTTATCAGCGATTGGTGAACAGAATGTTCAACAAACAGATAGGTAGGAATATGAAGGTGTACGTGGATGACATGCTTGTCAAGAGTAAAGAGGAACTTACCCATCTGGACGACCTCAGAGAGGTATTTGCAACCCTCAAGCAATACCATATGAAGCTGAATCCTAGTAAGTGTGTCTTTGGTGTAGCCTCAGGGAAATTCCTAGGATTCATGGTGTCCCAGAGAGGAATAGAAGCAAATCCAGAGAAAGTACAAGCCATAATCAACATGACATCGCCCAAGACTGTCAAAGAAGTCCAAAAGCTCACAGGACGGGTTGCAGCCCTAAACAGGTTCGTCTCTAGAGCGACGGACAAATGCCTACCTTCTTCAAGACCCTGAAACGGGCTTTCGCTTGGACTGACGAATGTGAGGCAGCTTTCCAGGAACTCAAACATTACCTAAGCAATCCACCCCTTCTAAGCCAGTTAAAAGAGGGTGAGAACTTGTTTTTGTACTTAGCAGTGTCAGCTACAGCCGTCAGTGCAGCCCTGATCAGGGAAGAAGACAGGAATCAACTTCCAGTTTACTATGTCAACCAAGCCTTCCAAAGAGCTGAGTCTAGGTACCCAAAGATTGAAAAAATCACGTTCGCGTTGATTGTAGCTTCACGCAAACTTAGACAGTATTTTCAAGCCAATCAAATCTTGGTGATGACGGATCAACCTATCAAGAAGTCCATAAGCAAACCAGAGGTAGCGGGGAGAATGGTCCAATGGGCAATCGAACTCAGCCAATTTCATGTCGAATATCATCCTAGGACAGCCATTAAAGCACAGGCTTTGGCAGATTTCATCGCAGAGTTTACCCCCCAGGCGAAGATGACCTCACTGACAAAGACAGGCCATGGACAGTACAGACCGACGGTTCGTCAGCCCAAAAAAGGGAAGGAGTAGGGGTCGTCATAATCACTCCCGAAGAAGAAATACTAAAGTATGGAGTCCAGCTGAAATTTCCTGCCACCAATAATGAGGCCGAATACGAAGGAGTTCTGACTGGTTTGAGGCTCGGAAAAGAGCTTGGAGCTAGGAACCTGTTAGTCCAAAATGATTCGAAACTAGTAATTGGGCAAATCAAGGGGGAATGTGAAGCAAAGAAAGAAAGAATGCAGAAATACCTCAGGCTGACGAGACGTCTAACTCAAGAGTTTGATGAAGTGGAGTTTATGCAGATCCCCAAGAGACAAAATGCGGCAGCAGACGAAGTCTCAAAGATAGCCTCGTCAGAAAATGGGGAATCAAGCACATACCTGATGATGGAAGTCCAGAAAAACCCCAGCATTGAAGAAATCCCGACGTTCACGATCCAAAGCACAAACAGCTGGATGATGCCCATCTTATCTTTCCTTCAGGATGGACGGCTCCCTCAGGACGCGGACGAGGCCAGGAAGATCAAAAAGAGGGCAGCCAGATTTACAATCCTCAATGACACCCTATACAAGAGAGGTTTCTCCATGCCTTATTTGAAGTGTGTCGACGAAGAAGAAGCAAAGTACATCCTAGAGGAGATCCACGAAAGAATTTGTGGGGATCATGCTGGTCCTAGGTCCTTGGTGAGCAAGATCATACGAACGGGCTATTTCTGGCCAACTATGTAGATGGACGCGGCAGAGTTCGTCAAGAAATGTGACAAGTGTCAACGGTTTGAGAATGTTCAGCGGCTTCCAGCAAAGAAGCTGACGACGATTGCATCCCTGTGGCCTTTTGCACAATGGGGAATCGATATCGTGGGCCTGCTACCACAAGGCAAAGGTCAGGTAAAATTCTTACTAGTTGCTATTGATTACTTTACAAAATGGGTTGAAGCAGAGGCACTGGCGACCATCACCGAAGCAAGAATCCAGAGCTTCGTGTGGAAGAATATAATTTGCAGGTTTGGGATACCACGGACGATCATATCAGACAATGGTCGATAGTTCGATAGCCAAGGCTTTAGGGACTTCTGCTCGGGGCTAGGCATCAAAAATCAATTCTCGTCCCCAGGATATCCACAGGCGAATGGGCAGACGGAGGTGATAAATTGGACATTGCTCAAAATCATCAAAACGAAGCTGGACGATGCAAAGCGGACCTAGCCAAAAGAGTTGCCCAATGTCTTGTGGGCTTACAGAACTACATCGAGAACCCTAACGGGAGAAACTCCCTTCAGGCTTACCTATGGTACTGAAGCAATAATCCCGGTCGAAGTTGGAGTAACCAGCACCAGACGAGAAGCATTCAATGAAGAAGGCAATGACGATCTTTTAAGAGTTAACTTGGATTGTTTAGACGAAGTAAGAGACAAAGCTTGCAAAAGAATGACGGGTTACCGACAGAAAATGACTGACTATTACAACAAGAGGGTAAAGTTGAGACGACTTAGCATAGGCGACCTCGTCCTACGCAAGGTCACAACGGCCACTAAATACTCCGCCCAAGGAAAACTCAATCCCACATGGGAAGGACCTTACCGAGTCGTTCACTACTCCAGACAAGGCAGTTATCATCTGGAGACCCTCAACGGACAAAGATTACCAAGGCCGTGGAACATCGAGCATTTGAAGAAATACCATCAATAGATGTAGCATATTAAATGAATTATTCAGCTAATGTCTCCGTGCAAACAGGTCTGGCCAACTATACAAAGCCACATAAATCAAAATTGGCTAAGTAACAAGATTCCGCCTTGAAGGATGTAAGTTACAAACGAAGCCAAATAAAGATGACGAAATCCCTTGAATGGGTAAATCAAAAATGGCTAAGTAACAAGATTCCACATTGACGGATGTAAGTTACGGACGAAGCCAAATAAAGATGACAAAATCCCTTGAATGGGTGTAAGTCAAAAATGGCTAAGTGACAAGATTCCGCCTTGACGGATGTAAGTTACGAACGAAGCCAATTAAAGATGACAAAATCCCTTGAGTGGGTGTAAGTCAAAAATGACTAAGTAACAAGATTCCGCCTTGACGGATGTAAGTTATGGACAAAGCCAATTAAAGATGACAAAATCCCTTGAGTGGGTGTAAGTAAAAAATGACTAAGTAACAAGATTCCGCCTTGACGGATGTAAGTTACAGATGAAGCCAATTAAAGATGACAAAATCCCTAAAAAGGTGTAAGTCAAAAAGGTGGCTAAGTAACAAGATTCCATTTTCACGGATGTAGGTTACTGACGAATACAATGGATTGAAGTGATAAAACAGCTAAGTGGCAAAATTCCGCCCTGACGGATGTAAGTTACCGACGATGGTATCACAACGAATTAAAACCAAGAGCTGAACCCGAGCGCCCAACCCATTTGCCTGAACCATAAGAGTTCTAGTTGCAAAGAAACATCTAAAACTACCAACGAAAGAGAAGAAATTCACAGTAAGGAACTTCCACAAAGCACAACATATGGAGTCAGGCAAGACTCAACAAACACGTGGGCAATCACAAAGTGCAAGTAAGTGTGCAAAAAATTTAATTAAAGTCCCAAAACCAAAGGGCAATTACCATTGTTTTTACATAAAACCCATAAACACTAGGTTGCCAATATTGTTATCAAAATAAACAGCATTTGTTCAGAAATTAGGCCCCAAAAAAAAAAGAAAAAAGGCCCAAAAACATGACGGGCATCCACCAAAAGAAAAAGAAATTTTCACAAGTATCAGAATTAGGCGTGGGCAGCATCGTCTTCACCAGCTAGGGCATCACTAGCAGGGACATCCACACGAGCGTTGGGCTCAATGGCAGAAGGGCGGCCTCGTCAGCAGCCATTTCCTGGTCTACCTCCTCCAGGTCCAACTTCTCCATGTCCACCCCAGAAGGATGCTTCAGAAGGTATCTCCTTAGGAGCTTAAATCCTTTGAAATACCAGCTAAACAAAATGGTACTATATTCGTCGGTAGTCTGGAATGCTTCCACCGACCTCGCAGCTATCGTCTTCAGCATCTCTTTAGCACCTGAAAGCTACTCATCCTTCTCCAGTGTCAACTGGCGCTCAACTCTAAGATCGTCATCTAGTGTCTTTACTTTCTCCTTCAAGGAAGCAGCCTCGCCCATAGAATCAATGAGATTCTTTCTCAACGTAGAGTTCTCCGCCTCCAGAGTTTCCATCCTGGACGTAAGAGACGCCACCCTTGTCTCCTGGGTAAGATATTCAGAAGCGATATGGATGCTCTCTCCTAGTACCTAGAAAAGGAATTCAGAGTCGTTAGTGAAAAAAGTAAAAAGAAAAAGAAGAAGAAGAGGGAGGGTGACACAAACGAACTAACCTGTACAAGCTTGTGGACGTGGCGAGCAGCCACGTCATTGAACGGGACTCGGATAAGACCTTCAGATCAGCAGCAGTCACCACCTCGTGAGCCCTGTCCACGGCCAGCCTCTCATCAGTCCAGAGCGTGGATGGACGAGGAACGCTTTTCTCCTTCTCCTTCTCGGACAACCTCGGCTTCTTGGAAACGGGAGTACCCCCGATCTCCTCCACCGAAGTCGTGGGAGAAGTGGTCCTCGTTGTCGCAACCCCTAACACAATTGGGCTGACGGAAGAAACGGGAGGGACAGAGCCACTCTTCCAAGTAACGCGCACAGTTTTTTTACCAAGTTTGACAGAGGCTCGTCCTTCTTAGCCCTCATCTTGGCATACATGTCTTTATTGAATTTTGTCGTCATCTCTGCAATAAGGAAACAGTTGTTAAAAAAAAAAGGGTGAAGAGATGGGTATAAGTTGAATACTGACAAACTCAATACTTAATCTTTTTTCCCTCAATATTAAGATTTCGCAGGATGTAACTAGACGGATTTGGGCCAAGACAGTAGAAGGCAAGTGTCTTGGGATCTACGAGGTCGTCCCAACTTTCGATCGTCTGCGCATATTCAATCGCCTTCTGAACCCGTTCCTTATACCTGCTCTTCAATTTGGGCCGTCTCTTAACTGCACAGAAGAAGAAATAAGAGAATCAATAACGATAAAGATAGGCACGCCAAGAAATTAATGTATGAAAGGGAATATTGACGCACCTAAGGTCGGGGTTCCCCACTGACGATGCAAACTCGGGAGATCACCCCAAACCTCGCCCAAGGGAGTTTCAAAATCGTCCCCAGACACAAAGAAAAACCTGGACTTCCAGTTTCTGAAGGATGAGGGTAACTTCTTGACGATCCTAGCCTTCCTCTCCCAAGGCACCAGTTCATAGTACTCGTGCTCCTTTGACGCTTTCAAGCGATACAAATAGTTGAGCTCATCGACTCTAAGCATATCTCTGTCCGTGGCGGCCAGCCATATCCCCATACAACTGACCAATATTCTCCACGAATTAGGCATAAGTTGCCCAGGAGCAATACCAAAATGGTCTAACAACTCCATCAAGAAGGGATGGACGGGAAACCTCAGCCCACAAATGAAGGAAGACTCGTAAAAGCACACCTCGCTTGGGAAGAAGTGGCAAGCCCGTTCCTCCTCATTGGGAAGATGAACCCAAACCCGATCTGGGAATTGAAATCTATCCTTAAATCTCCTAAATGTGTCAGCGTCCAGCCCACACCTCTCTTCTAGAGCATGAAAAGCCCTAACCTCAAGAGGGGCAGAGATGGCAGTATCCCCCTCCGCTGGGCCGCCGCTAGACGACAACCTAGTCTCGAGCTCTCTCGACTTAACCTTGGACATATTCCGTCGCTCTCCCATTGGCAAACCAATCTAGTGACTGACGAAGCAGGGGCAACAAATCAGCCAATGCTACGCTCAAACAATTGCCCTCAAAAACAAAATTCTCAATATGGGAAAAAACACCTAAGAACCCCCCTAAGCGAGCAAATAGGAAAGAAATTGATGGGCAGACTGTCCTAACCTCATAGTTACGAACCATGAAAATCGAAAAGAAGAATAGTATAAGCTAAACCCCCAAGAAAGCAAGAACAAAACAAAGAAAAAGAAGGAAAAGAGAAGAGAAAAGTAATCAGAAACGGGGTTGTAACAGTAAGGAAAAACGCAGAAAGGAACAAGAGAGTGGGCGTACCTTTAGAAAGCAATGAATAGGGAAAGCACCACCGCGCCGTGCACTAAGTCGAAGGAAAATAGCAGAATGAGGTCGCTGGAGAAGATGGTCAGAGCAATGATTAAAGGATTTTTGAAAAAAGTGAGAAAGAAAAAGTGGAAAGAGGGGAAGCTTAAAACCAAAAATTGGAAAACTAAAGAACCAATGGGAAAACCAATAGTCCTATCGTGTGGAGCATTAACTCCCCCAGTCAAAATGTGCCACGTAGGCCACAACCCAAAAGGCGCCACCACGACGCATTTAATACGGCACAGAAACCTAACCGCTTACAATCCAAAAACTGTTCACCTACCCTGGCCAACATGACATGTCATGACGACTACGGAATCCGGGGGCAGCTGATGGGACTGACAAAATAAAGTATAGACGAGATTAATTGGACAGACGAGACGGGCCTGCAGGAACGAGTATCCACTTCACTGACGATGGTAAACATCTCATTCAATGCCGCCAATAAACACCCTGGACGGTTACAAAGCCAATTGTACAGACTGTTTGGAAGCAAATTAAAACAACATTATGAGGCCAGAAAACGTTACCCAGGAGGGCATTAAAGCCACCATAACTACCCCAATGGCTAGAGGCTGCAACAACATATATAAAGCCCCCACATTGCCAAGAACAAGGTACATACACACTGAGATAGATATTGAAAGATTTCTTTGATTCCAATACATTATATTGCTCATTCTTACAAAAACTTCTGATACTGACTTTGGCATCGAAGGCATTGTGGCAGGCACCACACCGGTGACCACTCTCGAGAATATATTCTTGCAGGCCGGAGCTTACTCTTGTCTGCACAATCTGACTGACGAATTCAAGCTTCATCATATCTGATATGGTTAAAATGTGTATTTGCATTGATATGGTTGAAAGGAAATTTAAATGAATTTTATTTAGTAGAAAGAAAACAAACATTTTCATTGCCATGACCCTCCATGCAGGCTTGCTGTTCGCTATGAGTTATTAACATTAGGGGAAAGGTAGTATTATATGTGTTGTTTTGTAAGTTTGTTTAGCCAAATTATAGCATAGCATAGTTATAACTTATAACTTATAAATTATGACAAGCGGCTTATTAACACTCAACATCATTTTGGAGGATAATTGTCAATCTATATTGTATTTTTTATGATGTACTAAATGCTATTTTTGCAAAATGGTGGATAATTGTCAATTTATAGTATGTATCTATATATATATATATATATATATAGAGAGAGAGAGAGAGAGAGGGTTGGGTTCAAGTTACACCAACTTTAAGCAATGTAAAACCACTCAGTAATTTTTAATTGGATATAAATTTTGACAAATCAACCGTTAGATTATATTATCTTCGTATATTCTCCATACTTGCAAAATTTCAAGGTGATCAAAGATTAATAGTCATGGCATCATTCAATTGTTTAAATTCAAGTTTTTGTATTTTAAATTAATGCATAAAAGATGAGTTTATGGATTGAATGATAAATAACATCCAATTGACATGAAAATTAACATGCATATTAAGAACTTATAGAACATGTAATTCAATGGCTGGATTTTCAAAATATGAATTTAATAACAAGTTATTAAGTGGTGAAACATTACTTAGAGTTACACCAAATATAACTTGAACCCAACTCATATATATATATATATATATATATTATATAACTAATAGTTAGGAATGACAATTTTCCCCACTAAAGACCTTTGAGTTCTTAAAAGATTCTTTGTATTGTTTTTCATTTTGATATTAAAAAAAAAAAAAAAAAAAAACAGGTTTCATTATTGATTATGCATATATTAATATGTTTCACATTTATGTAAACCTTTCCGTGTATTGTACGGGTTAGCGACTAGTATCTCTTATAGTCAAGTAAGGGGTTTGGAATTGAATCTAACCATTGGGTTGTGGTTTGGGATTAAATATGGGTTGTGGTTTCTAGTCAAATTTTCAGAATTCACATTTAATCAAAAGATATAGGAGGAGTTTGAAGGATTTTTCTCTAAAATAGTTTGGAGAGAAACCTTGTCCTCTAACCGTTGGATACATGTTTTTATTATATCTTTCATGTTTGCAAAATTTCGAAAAGATCAAAGATCAATTGCTATGTAATTAAGCAAATGTTAAAATTTCAAGTTTTTGTAATCTAAAATTGTGTATAAAAAATAAGTTTATTAATTGAATAGTAAATAACATCCAATTTGAATGAAATTTGATATTGATATTAAGAACATAAAGAACATAAAATTCAACAGTTAAATTTTCAAAATTCACACTAAAAAAAGAGATATATGAGAAGTTTGAAGAGTTTATCTCCAATCTGGTTTGGCGAGAAACTTTGTTCATTATTCTTATACTAAAATTTAACCAAACAAAAGGTACCAAAAAATGATGCTAGGTAATTGCTTAATGTCTTATTTTTGTGATCAATTCAATTGAATTTGTGGGCTCTAATTTACTTAAAGGATAAAGTTTTTTTTTTTTTTCTTCAAATAAAGGATTTATGTTCAAATTCCGCCTACACCCAAAATCATTGATCCAAAATCAAAATTCTTATAGGAGCCTTTTAACCACACTATGACAGACCTACTAAGGACCAATTGACACTCCAAATTGAGCTTCTCCTTGAAACTTGAAATAACTATATTTAAAAATTATTTCTCTAATTTATACTATTGTTTTTATACATGGATGTTTTGTTGGCAATTATAAAAATAAAAAATAGAACAAGGACCAAAGCATAAGTTTAATAATTGTTTTCTTCTCCTTTTATTCGAGTAGTCTATTCTATTATGTTCAAGTTAAAAGCATTTTTTTTTTTTTTTTACTTTATCAAAAAAGAAAAATTTAAAAGCATTTTCAATTTATGTTATCTGGTGTCGGGGGAGAGTAATTACTGATGATAAATGTCCAATCTGCCTAAGGGAATCCGAGAATGCAATCCATGCAATCTGGGAGTGTGCTGCCGTGCAAGATATTTGGGCTGGAAGCTGTCGAACATTGCAGAAAAGAAGTTCAGGTGTTGCTGACGTGATGCAGCTCATGGAGTATTTATGTGACAGGTTGACAAGAGAGGAGCTGGAGCTGTTTTGGGTTCAGGCTTGGCTTGCATGGAACCAGCGAAACCGTGTGGTGTTTGGTGGTAATCTAATGGACCCGAGGAACCTGAATAACAGAGCAGTGGAATACTTGATTGATTACAAACAAGCCCAGGTGCATCTGAACGTGGCATGGACGGACCAGCAGTGCTGTGAAACTTGGAAGCCTCCACCATCAACAACTTACAAATTAAACTTTGATGCAGCTATTTTTGCAGACCTGGACAGAACTGGAGTGGGAGCGATTATTCGAAATGAGCAAGGTCAAGTTATGGCGGCTATGACAGCATCTGGTCCGAAGGTAATTTCTAGTGAGGAAGCAGAGTTGCTGGCATGCAAAAGATCAATGGAATTTGCTGTGGATGCGGGATTCACCAAGCTGATCATAGAGGGAGATAATGTAAACGTTATGAAATCCATCTCATCGATGCAGATTAATTGCTCTCTACTAGGAAATGTAGTGGATGACATTCGTCATTTGGTTCATTGTTTAGAGTGGGCTAGGATTAGCATTACTAGAAGAGGTGGAAATAAGGTTGCACATGCTCTTGCTCAACATGCTAGGAATTGCTTAGTTAATGATGTGTATTGGATGGAGGACTCTCCCCCTCCGGCTGTGGAGGCCTTGATTCAGGATGTTCTATTATTATGATTTTATGAATGAATGATACCATTTCAAAAAAAATTTATGTTATATATATATATGTATATATATCGAGGTGTGCAAGCTTTGGGCCGCAATGCTACTTCTTTGGTCTTTCCAACATCATTCATAGGCTTTGTGGGCTTTTGACTGCCAATACCTTCTATATGTTCTAAATAAAGGATAGAAATCAAAAGGTGATCTACAACAGTAAAACACAGAAAACACACATCCAAATTTCAAAATAACAGTCAAGAAATACAATTGAGACCAGATTTTCTCGTGTGTGTACAACAGCACAGGAGGTACAATAATTACACATGCACTCAATTACAAATTAACGACATAATTTGGTCAGTGCCAAAACTTTCACACGTGTAGGAAACCCAGATTACAAAAACATTTCTAGTTTAAAAAAAAAAAAAAAAAAAAACACACACACTCTTTGATGCTTTGTGACTTGTTACTATACTTCTACGACAATATTGGCAGTCTCCACAAGTTCGAACCACAATGATTGAAGAAGCAGAAATTCACAGCAAAAAACAACTAATGATTTGAAAATAATATAGCAAATAATTTAGAGGTTCAAGATACTGGGAAAATCATAAAAAGAACGGAAGCCCAAGAAAAATTTGACAAAAGTCAAAATTGAATGAGAAACACAATGATTGAAGAAGCCATCCATTAAAATAAGTCCAACCGTTTCAAAGACAATTTGGTGGTACAAGAGATATTCACCAATAATTTGTGAATATTTAAAATTCCCACAATGGATATTGTCGCACGTTTGATGAATACAAGCAAAGAGCTCAGCACTTGTTAAAACAAATAAAATATATTAGGAAAATTTTGTCACAATAAATTACAGTGTCTTGCCCCAACTGCCTGAATTTCTGCACTATTAATTAATATTAAGTCGTAAAATGAGATTAAAGGAACTCTCTCTGGTAAGTGGGCAACATGTTCACCGAGCTTTGTAATTGAACCCGGTAGTGGTGAGAGCCAGTAGAATTAGCCATTCCAATTACCAAACCAAATTCAATTCCTCCAAAGGGGAATTCAGAGCAAAATTATAGTGGGTCCCCAAAACTTAGGATCACAAATGACCGTCTAATTTGCATGCAAAATTTTATTTCAAGTTTGTCTAGAATCATATCAAAACCAGTTTTACTTAATATGCATGCAAAATTTTCTAATTTAAAACTAGATAATGGTGAGAATATCCATGTGAAAACGTACGTCAAAATTTTCAGAACTTGATTTTGGAGAGAATGTATATTTGAAAGAACCAAAGTTAAAATTAGGTTTTTAAAGGAACATATTCCATCCCATTTGAACCAGTTTTTTGAACTAAAAACAGTTAAAACCAGTTATGTTGTTCTTGGTTGGCCTAGTTTTGTGATATGCTAAACATCCCTTGACAGTATAGGACTGTTAATACAATCCAACACACACACACACACACATTATGCAACCCCTCCAGTCATAAATACTTCTGTCACAAGAAATTTAAATTACGGGCATCATGTGCAGGATAATTAATTGCAAACAAGTTGAAGATGTTTCTGGCCATTCCATAAGAATTAAATGGGTCACTATAACCCAGTTTTTACACATAGAGGTCCATCTAAAAGTGGAGCCAGATATGAAAATTGGATCCATCATCAGACCTGAAGTTGTGGTATCAGATTGATTGATTCAATACTTTCATAACTTCACTGTCAACAGCATTGGTGGCTGTCAATATTGGTATTGCGCAGATGTATAATGACAATTTTGGCATAAACATATTATTGATGACATAAAATAGATAATAATTTTCATGTAATGTTCAGACTCACCCTTGAAAAATACCAAATTGCATATCAAAGTAAGCACTGACCTGTTTGCAGAAAGAGTCACCCCTCTCAACCTCTCCAGAAGCCTTGCCCTTGCAAGCAGCACAGCTCCAGGAAGCCTGTCCTCATTTTCAATCAACCTTGGCCTACTTGTGCTGCTTAAATTTTCTGTGTTGGCACTGTTGCTTGAAACAAATTGACTTGTACTTTGCTCAGGTCGAACTGCCGCACACTCCTTATCAAGCCAACACAAATAGAGATGAGGGGAAAAAAGTATGAACCCCTAGGCATTGAGCCACTGTACAGATATTGATTTTGAATCTCATGCTTTCACCACACAGACACACATATATGAAACCACTATTATGATTAAGAATCCCAGGTTCATTTTAAGGAAAGTATTTTTTTTTTTCCCCTGAAATTCCCCCCAATAAGAAAGAAACCAATTAAACATTGGGTAAAACAAAAACTTATAAACACTCAATTGATGACCTTAATTATTGGAGATCACAAACTAGTTACTCTTCCTCGTACTTTTCACTCAAAATATCTACTATGCAGAGAGAGGAAAATAAAAAACTACAAAGAGAAGCTGCCCATGCCACCTATCTAATTTTATGCCCCCCTAAAATTCAAAAAGTCTTTAGCTTACAAAGAAAGTAACAAAACCAAAGTACTTGTAGTATTATTCATAGAAGAAATAGATAATGGCTGCTAACCAGATGTTCAGTGCATTGTGGCGCATAATCTTCTCCAGGATGCTTAATGGCTCTTGAATTGGGCTTTTATCTTTTGTAGTTGGGTCTTCACCCCTCAAATTAGGTTCAAGAATTTCTTTTGACACAAAATCAAAAGCATATAGCCTTTTGGATGATACGGAGAAACAAACTGACTTTGGAAAAAAACAGTTTTGGAAATTCTTTTAAAAAACAAAAAACAAAAAAAAAAACCAAAAAAAAAAAAAACAGAAGAAAAAGAAAAGAGTGCCTCACTAAAGTCTCTCAGCAAAAAGCAAAACATTATGGCTGGCAAAATTTGCTGAATAGTACCATTTTAGAAAAATTTTTGGTGAATAACATATGGCTGAAGTTAATTAGTTAAGTAGACTATTTTTGTATCTCAAGTTTGACAAACTCAAGTTCCATCTGTGTGAACAAAATAAAAAATAAAAAAAAGAAACAGAAGAAAAAGAAAAGAGTGCCTCACTAAAGTCTCTCAGCAAAAAGCAAAACATTATGGCTGGCAAAATTTGCTGAATAGTACCATTTTAGAAAAATTTTTGGTGAATAACATATGACTGAAGTTAATTAGTTAAGTAGACTATTTTTGTAATTCAAGTTTGACAAACTCGAGTTCCATCTGTGTGCTCCTTTCCTAATTTTTTTCTAAAAACATGTTATTTGGCAAATTGCCCCTTATGGCTAGATTGTTTTTTCTCAAAAGGTGTTCCAGGATATTTTGTTGCTTGAACAGGGTCGTGCTTTGATATGTTAGAGTTAGAATCAATCTTGTGGGGGTTATTCAATTACAGACTCTTGCCGATGAGTCACCCATTGATTTGTGCTTTCCATTGAACCAAAATTAAAACATGGTAAAACGTTACAACATAAAGCGTTGAACAACAACATTAACAAAGTTAAGATTAGTGGACTGAACTAGATGAAATGATCAATAAAGCTCTATTTTTTTTTTTTTTGAAATTGAAACCTGGCATTCATTCAATAATACTGAAAACGAAATACAACAAAGGCCCGAAAAACAAAGAACAGCGCTAGCATTTTGATCTATCAATTACAAAAAGACTATGAAGCATAGAAGGCTCAGTCCCTATCCAGGTCTGAGTCGTGGCAGTGTTTCTGGCAAACTGAGCTACCTCATGCGCCACTTTGTTGTACTCCCTTTTCAGATGAAGAACTTTCCAGTTACTAATCTGACTTAGCAAACAATGAGCACCTTCAATAATAGGGCCCATCATTCCATGGAATGACCGTGAATTCATGGCTTGGACAACAACAAGGGAATCAGATTCAACAATGATTCGAGGAAGCATTAAATCACTAGCCAATAGGATCCCAGTCTCTACAGCAAAAGCTTCAGTAGTCTCCACATCATAGACAGCATCCAAAAGCTTACATCTTGCAGCCACCATAGCACCCCTGCAGTCACGTATCACCACACCAACACTAGAGGGTTTGCCATCCTCAGACGTTGCCCCATCAACATTGATCTTATATGTGTCTGGAGGTGGAGCAGCCCAGCCAACTTCTGGAGGTTGCTGCCTGAGAAGGAATGCAGAAATAGCTTCTTTATATTCATAATGTACTAGTTTACCAAAAAATAATAATAATAATAATAATGTACCATGATCTTAATTTTAAATTAAAAGACAAAGGGGCCAGTTTTTTTGTTTTTTTTAATAGGAGGGGCCAGTTTGATTGTGAACTAAAGTACACGGGTTCTTTTTTATATTTTTCCCTATATATTAGTTGCAATCTCTATAATCTAGGAGTACATATTAAGATGACACTTCCTCAAATATATATATATATATATATATTAAGATGGCTAAGAAAGTTAGTTTTGACTTTAGAAGATGTCAAAAATAGCCCTAATTTAATTAGATAATCCTTATTCCTAAGAAAATATTAAAATAGGAGAAAAATTGTAATTCAACAAAATTCAAAAAGAAAAAACTATCATAGAAACTTTTTTCCTTAAAATTAGCATGCACTAAACCTAGTGGTTTACTCATTTTCAAAATCCTAATCATGTAGCACTATAACCTCATTAACAATAAACAAATTCAAATTGAAAAATTACAACATTAAACTCAATAAAAAAAAAAAAAGTCTCATTGCACACGCAAAATGCGTGTGATGAGGCTAGTATATACTATAAAAATTTATATGACCTAAATTTTTTGGTTTAATATATTCAAAAGCATTAATATTTTTTGTAAAGGTTTTACTTTTCTAGTATTTAGTTTGGAAATTTAATTTTGAGGCATCAGGGCAGAGTTCACCCTCTCCGCAGCCTCTCACATATGAGAGAACCTAATAAATTTTAAACCCATAATTTTGCTTTTGGATGAAACTTTGCTATTTACATGGAAATTAACAAATTAAGAAATTTGAACTCCCATGATTTAAAATCCTAGTTATCACAAATTTCATTGTTTGGTTAATTTACACTTGATTCCAAAGAAAAGTAGTGAATTATTGCTAAAATTGAGATCAAATTTCAACACCTTATCTGACACCAACCCAAAGAACCCTACCAATCCCCCAAAAATTATGTTGTTTCATCCTCGGAAATTTTGAAATGCCTATTAGGAGAAGCCCCAATCCCAAAGATGCCACCGTTTCCATTTTTAATGTTGCTCTCAAGTTCAACTTTAAATTCCCTCTTGAATTAGCTACAAAAACTGTGAACGAGAAAGAGAGAGAGATATATACAAATAGAGAAACAATGATGCCTATGTGTCACTTCACTTACAGAATAGAAATAGGATCTTAGATCTTTTAGGAGTTAAATTAACCGCCCCTGATGGACTTTTTGAATTCCCAACTAAACCATCCAACAATTCTTCTACCTTGAGAATCTCAATGATAAATGATCTCAATCACTAAGTTATTGCTACATACTGTAGGCACATCAATTTCAACTTTTCCACCTTCTACATTTGAAAAATCTAACGATTAAGAATAAAACCCAAAGATAACCAATGAAAATTGGAAATCAAGTTCTTAATATCAGCATAATAATTAATTGTCTTCCTCTTTTTCAACAACAATCTTTACTAGTGGTACTTAGTGATTATTGGATTACTTCCATTTTCTAATGAAAATTTCAGATTTTGATAAATTGACATCTCAAGTCAAAGATATCAGTAGGTTATAATAATATCATGAACAAATTAAGGTCTTTTTTTTTAGAGAGTTTCAACCTATGGCGTCCGCTCCTGATGATAGCTTTTTATCATCAAACTAAGATACTAATCAATTTTTGGTGTAGGCGGGGATTGAACCCCATAATAAATTAAGGTCTTTAAATGGCTTGAATACCAATATATATATATATATATATATATATATATATATACAGTATGATTTCTTTTACACTACAACTCTTTAACTTTGATATGTGCTCTTCACAAATTTTCAGGGGCCAAACATGCTGGTAAGTAGTTATAAATGCATAATATTCGTCAATCATCATACCTATTAATTAAAATGAAACTAGAGTTTCACTTGAGCATTGCTGATAAAAAACAGTAATAACCTTCAATAATTTAGGAAAAAGATGCAAATATTCACGGAGACAATCATCCAGGAAAAAATCATGGTGCTGGATAATTTGTTTCAAAAAAGAGATATACATCAAAAATTAGTCATTCTTAACACATAAAGACACACTATAATATTTGAAAATATGCAGCTTTATTTTTTTAAAAGAATTGTGTATATATACAACTTTTTTCTTAGAATTCGTACATACAAATCCTGCATAAGTCCTTTTTGCTAGAGGAAAAAGAAACCTATTTAGCGTACCTCTTCTACGCATTTTACAATCTTAAGTTTGTTATGCATTATGTGCTAATTATGTTACGGAACTTGAGAGTATGCATTAATATATTTAGGAAAATGTTGGTGCACTTGGTATTTTAAATTTTATGACAAATTTTGGACATAAAAGTAACGTAAAAACGTAAATGAATTCATATTAACATTAGAATTATGATCTTCGCTATCATGATAAAATACTTTTAGCAGGTTAGATATGATTAAGAGCCTCACAAAATCATTAGCACCTTTTATATACTCGAGGTAATGATTTGTCAAGCCAAAGCTTATTAATTTTGAATATTCTAATACAGGCATCTTCAAGTAAGAATCCAATCAAAATCAGAATTGTAGAAGACTGCAAGGTTCTGTTTTTTCTTTCCTTTAAATAAAAATAGTTGTCTATATTGTGAGTGCATAATGATAACGAAACCTGAACACTCTGGCCACATTTTTTCATGTCATCCAGAATTTCTTCAATGCTCCAACTTGTTCCAGCAATACTTGTATAGAAGCTAGGAGTCCTATCCTCGAGAATGTACATTTGCCTTCAATACTTGGAATCATAATCCTGAGTGAGGCTCTCCTGTTCAGGTTATATTTATCAAGCATCTCATCCCATGCATTTAAAAAATCATCCTCATCATCATGGTCATATATATACGCAACTACTAAAGTCTGTCACAAAACTACTTCTACTGTCAAATACATCGCTAAGATGCTTAGCAACATTTTGGTATATATGCCAAACACACAAACGAGGGTGTGTTTTTGGCCATTGTGAAGCTAATGCTTTTGCCATTGCGGCATCTTGGTTTGTGAGGATAGTCAGTGGTTTCTTACCAAACATTTCCTTCACAAAAGAGTTGAACAACCACTTGAAAGTTTCACATGTTTCATCATATAACAATGTAACACCAAAGATGATACTTTGCTTATGATGATTTACTCCAACAAATAATGCAAACGGCCTACCATCTTTATTTTTTTTAATAAGCTGTATCAAAGCACATTACATCTCCAAAATATTCATAATCCAATTTCATCCTACCATCCGCCCAAAAAATGTTTGTAATAAGATCGTCAAGGTCAACGTGAATTGTATAAGAAAAATTAAGGTCTTCAGATAATATTTTTTTAATTTGTAGATATTCAAGTAGGCCACCTATATCCTCAATTTTCATATCTTTTGTTTGTCTTGTAAGCAAATTGATAGGCCAAAAATGTATTGACCCCTTTGATAAATTAATTAATTAATTATCCAAGTTAGTTAATTAAGTCAATTTAACATGTAATAGTGTGGTAGCACAAACAAATTACCAATTAAACTAAATGCAGTGGAAAATAAAGTTGACACTGTGATTTGTTTTACGGATGGAGAAAACCTCCGAGGCAAAACCCTATCGGGTGAATTTAAGGTCACCACTCCCAAGAATTCACTAATATCAATCATAAGAGCAGTTACAAGTAAAAGGAATCCCAGTACCTAATACCAATCTACAGTTGAACCCTTATCCCAATACCCAATTGGACTTGTATTGTAGCGGCAATCTCTCCGTTTAATGCATGAATCCCAGTACGTGAATAACCAATGATGCACGAATCCCAGTATATGACAAACACACCAACTTGAAGAAGATGTTGGGTGCAAAGTTCTTCAGTTCATCAACATGAAGATCAAGAAGTTCCTCGGTCACAAAACGCTTGGCGTAAAGATGCAGTAGCTTCTACAGAGAGAATAATGAACTAGGGCAATTTCTGTCTCCGGTCACTATATGCTTGTATTCTGTTTGCATCACCTTGTGACAGCCCTTAAAATAATCCTTATATATGTCTAGGGTTGTGAGAAAAGAAACCCTACACAAATACTCAAGGATGTGCGTGTAATCAGATTTGGAAATTCTGATTTCGTAATTCTCGACAAATACAGCTTGTGTCAAGCTTCTGTTGAGCTTCAACATTAAATCTCGATAGATAGGCTTTTGTTGAGACATCTGTCGAGTTTTAATGAACAGCATTTCTTCACTTGTTTCTTAGACAGATTTGCATGGCTTTAACACTTGACTTGAACAACATGTTTCTTGAAGTCTTAAACCATCCTAGATCTACTCAATTACAAGTAAAGTGCGTTTTATCAAAGGATTAGGCAATTACATCAAATATGTCCCTAACAATCTCTTCATTTGGCAATCCGTGACAAAACCACAACAAACTAATGAATCATGAGAGAAGTCTTAAATCACTAAACTCATAATTAGTTGTTGAATTACAAAACAAATCTAACTCTAACAACTTGTCTTTCTGAAACACTTAAACAAAACTCATCAAGGCATCTTGTGTGAAATAGAAATAAAAGATTGCATACATAAAGAAACATGTGTATAAAGAGAGAAAAGAAACAACACATGAAGAGATGGGTGAAGAACAACATATATCATCATATATATATATCAAAAGATAAGTACAATGTATGTCAATAGATAAATGGTCACAAGACCAATATACATGAGGTAAAAGTAAAGAAATACATAAGAACCTCACTACATCCCTCAAAAAAATATAGACACTCCCCTAACAAAAAAATGTCCTATACTAACTCTCTCCCTAAGTACAAGACTACTTTCAACCAAAACTACTCCCCATTTTTGTCATGAATGACAAAGGACAAGTCACTGAGAGGGCGTCATCTCATCATCACTGGAAAAGCTAGCATCCTCATCATTACCATCATCTCTATCCTCACCATCCTCATATGCCAAAGCCTCTGGAGAAGGAGATGGAGAAGCAGCGAAGCCACCAAGGCGAGCCTGTCGTTGTGTTATACGATCGACACAGGTGTTCACCTAACACAACTCATCAGAGAGAGTGTTAAGACGAGCATCCATGCGCTGAAGCTGCACCATGATAGCCTCCAGGGTCACAGCACCAGTTGAGGAAGAAGGAGTAGAGGTGGAAGGAACAACAGAAGCTGCAAGACTGGTAGACTCCACATGTGGCCACTTCGATCGAAGCTGAGCCTCACTCCGTTGAATAGAACCAGCATCGATGGCACCCATAGTGGTGAAGTAAGGAGAATCAGGAATAGGAATTGAAAAGTGGCGAAGGATCCATGTGATAGCTAAAGGAAGGATGAGCTTATCATGAATTGCCATATCCTGATAGACATCAAGGATAGAAGTGATAAATTGAGAGGGGAAGTCTATGGAGAGGTTCTTTAAGAGAGATAAAAGAAAACGAGCACGAGGCTCTGTGATAGAGTTATAGTGAGACAAAGGAGTAAGAATAAATGTCATCACCATCTTAAGGAACCTCAGACCTTTTGCAAAGCCCAAGTATGGGGTGTTTAGCTTACCACCCCATGTGGAAGGCGTCTCACAAAAATGAGACAGAAGCTCGTCTGTGGACACGGTCCGGAGACGCTCACAGCCAGGGTAGTCAGGATGCGCTACCCTAGGTATATGTAGTATCTTGGATATAAGATCTGGGGTAACTACGATACGTGTACCTCGTATGTAAGTAGAAAACTGAGGTACAGAGGTATCGATGTTGTGTATATTAGAGTAAACTCTTGTATAATCATGATGGGACACCTCAACGGACTCTCACAAAGAGAAGTCCAACCTCGAGTCCGAATGACAGCAGGGAAAGTAGTGTCAGAAAAGTTCGACAGAATGACTTGGCACTCCAGAGGAATGCCACGTCATTGAAAGTTCTCTGAGAAGTCCTTTCGGGTCTTCTCATCATGGAACTGAATGTGAGAGGGAGGATTGGAAGAAGAAGATGACCCAGAACCTCGAAGAGGGTTTTGAGCCGGAGTAGATTTGCGTTTGGGTGCCATGACGCAGTCTATCCGAGAGAGAGAAAGAGAGAAAAGGAACAGAAACACATCATAAACAAAAACTAAGAAAGGAAAGAAAAGAGACGTATGCATGAAATATGCATGAACATGTGACGTGCAAAATTTAAGTGCATCATGGGAAAACGCAATCCAAACATACCAGCACACAATCCACATTTAATTAAACACACATCTAAAATGCATGAAACATGGTTATAATGCAATGAGAATGCAATGCATGATCATATAACATCAATTTCACAAAACCCAACCCAAAAATTTCAAGAAAAAACTCAAAAACGCCAAATTTTTTGAAAAACCCCAAAACCTAGGTCTACATGTATGAAAAAGAGAGATAAAGAAGACTTACCAAGTGTTTCAAGCTTGGAATAGGCCGAAAACAAGATGGGTAGAGGGATTTTAGAGAGAAAAATGGTTTTGGGTCGAGAAAGAGGTGTTTTCTGTCGAAGAGAGAAGTGAGAAATGAAATCAAATTCGGGCTCAACCTATATTAGGAAATCGCAACTTGATGGATCAAAGTATCTGTCAAGATTTGTTGAGCACTAAATCTTGACAAAAGTGAATCTGTCGAGGTATTGTCGAGGTGTTGTTGATGGCAAAAATGCCTCGATGGATTGAGAAGCTGTCGATAATCTATCATCCAAATAGAAAGTTGCTCGATGGATCGAAGGAGCTGTTGAGAATCTATCGAGAAGAAACTCAAAAATCTCAATGGATCGAGATTGCGATAAGATCTGTCGAGACAAGAAGAAAGAGGAGCTTGATAAAAGAGAATCTGTAGAGGATCTGTCAAGAAGCTGTCAATCTTGAAGAAAATGAGTTTTTCAAGGAGGAAAAACACAAAGAGATGAATGCAACAAGCAAGCTACTCAGACAAGGATCCAATCAACATATTAAGCTCTCAAAACACCTCTCAACATATATGCAAAGCATTTAAGATCCAAACACACACACACACACACACTAAATAAGTCTATCAAATTTTATATTTAAAAAACAAGTTAAGACAGTTTAGTGAGCATATATTAATACATGTATTCCTTGTAATGACCAAATTACATTGTACCTGCACATGTATCAAAAGTAGCAAAGAATTTGTGTGTTATATGTAAAAACCATAGCAAGAGTGCATAAGTGTCTCATATTATGACAATTTGAGATATGAAAAAATCAAATACACTCACACACAATCATAACTGCTTGATGGGGACTATCACCTTCGAGGTACATCCTATAACTCCCATATCTCTTAGAAACACGCTTGCAAATATGGAAGATCCTTTTTAGCAAGAACCTGAAATTGATCGCCAGCTCATGGTTATAAAAAAAGCATTCACCCCTGATCTAGTAGCCTTAGGCAAAGAGTTTGATTTAGAGAAAAACAGACTCAAAAGAGAAGCCTATAGAACCAACCACACTAGGGAATAAAAGAAAGAAGTTTGGAAAAATGGAAAGAATTCATGAAAGAGATTCAGGAACCTAAAGTTGATTTGGAAAAAATCTACAATAGGTTTACCAAATCCAAGAAGGAAGTTACAGTTAATGACCTTCAAAAAGAAATCAAGGAAACAAAATCTGAGGTTAGAACCCTTAAGCAAGAACTAACCATCCATAGAGTTGATCACAATTTCCTTGATCAAAGAGTTAAACATTTGGAAAACACTTCTCATCAAGGCAATGAGGAAGGACCCTCATTTCAGAACCCTTCTGATGAAGAAGATGATGGAACAATTAACCTCACTGCAGATATGGTTTAAGAACAATACAATGACAAGTTCTTAGTAACCATCAATAGGATTAACTTTCAAAAATGGCATTCCAAAGTCAGGATTGTCATCAGCAAAGATTTTGAGTTCGAGGTCATAGCCTTAATAAATTTAGGTGCTGATCTCAATTGCATTCAAGAAGGAATCATTCCCTCTAAATACTTCAGAAAGATCAAAGAAAGGTTAACTTCTACAAGTGGAGGAAAAATACAGATTGAATTCAAAATCCCAAAAGCTCATGTGTGCCAGGACAACATATGTTTCAAAACCACATTTGTCCTAGTCAAGAATATGACAGATAGGGTAATTCTAGGAAACCCATTCATGTGTCTGCTGTATCCTTTCACCACAGATAGTGAAGGAATCATTACCCATCCTTTTGGCTAGTCAATTAAGTTTAAGTTTCTTAGGAGCCCTGAACCTAGAGAGATTAGCAGTCTCTAGGAAGTTTCTATCTCCAAGACCCTTAACCTTATTCAAGCCAAAACCTTTTCATCAAACATTTCATTTGGTACTAATAAAGTCAAGAACCTTGATCAAATTGTATCTACCAACCCTTCACAGCTGATGATCCTTTTTGCCCCATCCAATCCCAAGAATCATCATACCATCCTAGCTCATTCACACTTCATAAAAGTATTTGCTTCATGCCATCTCATGCATTCAAAAACATTTTAAAAAGCAAGCATTCCATGCAAATTCATTTTGCTTATTCTTGGTAGGAACAAGAGCGAATAAACTATAATATTAATACCACTAATATGTGGAAAAAATTGACTTCTTCGGCAGAGAAGAGGAACAAGGGGAAAGCACCTACACAGGGTTATCCTCAAGACAAAAGACTACCAGCGGGACAGTCTTTTGTAATGCATGAAGGTGCATCCTCTAAGGGAAACCAAAGAGGATTAACATCCCTTCAGGATTATGTCCCGGCAGAGGTGACATACTCTAGTGGTGACATGGCTGTTGTTTTACAGGAAGTTTTATCCAGATCCTTGCAATGGAACAAAGGAGTATATAAAGATTTTCCATACTCCATTAAATTTATCCTTAACAACCTCCAAGCTGCCTTTACCCTAGAAAAAAATGGCCTTTTCCAAAGAACCCTTAAAACACTAGAAATTTAGAAGAAAGGGTTTCTCCTGCCTCTTCAGAAGCTTCAGTCAATCGCAACCCAATTGATCCCTTCCAGGATTCTCAAGATCCTTATGATGGTTACTGATGGTGCAATAAAAACCAAGTCACTTACTCGTCCATAGCGCCATCCGTAGCATGTACAAAACGGAGGACGAGTGGTCGGTACACTCGTCCTTAACCGTTTACCTTCGTCCTCCATTCGCTCGTCCATGGGAGAACAAGAAGGCAGTGAACCTCGTCCGTGGTTTTAAGAGGGAAGAACAAGGTTCAGCAATTCCAACCAAGAATCATGTTGAAAAGTCATACCGTTTGGATCTTAACACAGGTCCCGATGAGGTAACTCCCATGGCAGTTATGGAAGTTACCCTCTGAATCTTCCAAACTCTACGACGATTAAGAGAAATAACTGATTTCTGACACTATATAAAGACCCTACTACGCAGAGGTAAGGGGACCTTTTTCTCTCTTTTAGAATTCCAGATAAAAAAATTGTTGAAGTCTTTGAAGTCTCTTCTCCCTACTCTAAATCACTGACTTTACCATCGGAGGACCCTAGACCGGCCTCCACCGGTCTTTCTCTGATTGAATTTGGTGTTTTCAGGACTTGGCCTTCAAGATCAGCAGCATTCGAAGACTTTTCAGCCCACTGATCCCTTAGAACTTATCAGTTGGCGCCGTCTGTGGGGAAGAATTATTTCACGCTTGGACTTCACTTATTGAATTCCGCGTTTTCTTTCTCCGTCAAAGGGCTGAAATGGTTCGGACCAGATCAAGGGCTACCAGTCCGGGCCCTCAAGAGAGTAGAGACGCTTCTAGTAATCCTCATCGCCCTCAACAATCTGCACCAGCCATGCAACCCCCTTCTACCCAACACGTCCAAGCAATGGCCACCGCTATGGCAGAGCTGACTCGCCAGAACCAGGAATTGAGGAGAGAGATTACCTTTAAAAGGCAACAACATGAGGCCTATGGAGAAGACCTTGGACAGAGTCAAGGGGATGGAAGACGTGCAGATCCGGAGAGCCAATCTAGGGGTACCGTTCCTACAAGGGTACCACATTTGGAAAAGGAGATGGATCAAATGAGGAGAGTCATGGACGAGATGAGGGAGAGCATGAGGAGAACCAATCCTGTAGAAGACCTGGTTCATCGAACTGACTCACCCTTCACAGCCTCTATCAATGGTCATCCCTTGCCTCCGAAGTTCAAAATGCCTTCCTTGGATTCGTATGATGGAACGCGAGACCCTTTTGACCATATCGCCACTTTCAAGACTACCATGCACCTTCAGGGGGTTCCTGATGAGATAATGTGTAGAGCCTTCCCCACTACCCTCAAAGGGCCCGCGCGAGTATGGTTTAGCAAAATACCCCCCAACTCGGTGACGTCCTTCGAGGAGCTAAGCAAGTTATTCGTTAATAATTTTATCGGAGGGCAGAGGCACAAACGTTCTTCGTCTAGCTTGCTGACCATAGAGCAAGGAGAGAATGAAAGTTTGCGGTCATTCATCACGCGGTTCAACAGGGACGCCTTGGCAGTGGACGAGGTGGACGATAAGCTCCTCCTCGCAGCATTCCATAATGGGGTTCACTCTGATTTGTTTATCCACAAGTTATACGAACAGGCGCCTCAAACCATGGCTGAATTAGTCCATTCAGCCCAGAACTTTATGAATGCGGAGGACGCTATCATAGCCAAGAAGAGGAAAAGACTTGAAAGAGTAGAAGCCAACCCAATGCGTCAGTCAGAACAAGGTCCTCGTCCTAAGAAGGGTCGAATAGAAGATAGGAAAGACCGAGACAAGAAGGCAGGCCCTTCGGCGCGGAATCAACAGTACACCCCGTTGAATGTGCCACTTGAGCAAGTCCTTATGCAAATCAAGGACGAGCCTTCCTTAAAGTGGCCGGAGAAGATGAGGGGAGATCCCAACAAACGCAACCGAAGTAAGTATTGTCGCTTCCATAGAGACCACGGGCATGACACGGACGAGTGTTTTGACTTGAAACAGCAGATTGAGAATCTTATTAGGCAAGGGAAGCTGAAAAATTTCCTTGGAAGGGACCATAAGGACGAAAAGTTGAAAGGGAAGATCGAGGAATCGTCACGTCCACCACTCGGAGAGATAAGAGTCATTATAGGGGGGAGTTCAGCTGGACAATCGTCCAAAACGAAGAAAGCGTACCTGAAGGAAGTGCAGAGCGTCCAACTTTTTGGACGATCACCAAGGGCAAGATCCATGGACGAGCAGGCAATTACCTTCACGGACGAGGAAGCCGAGAGAATCCACCACCCCCACGATGACGCCATTGTTATCGCCCTGCTTATTGCTGATTACACAACCAGAAGAGTGTTGGTAGACAACGGAAGTTCAGCGGACATCCTCTACTACCCTGCCTTTCAGCAGATGAGGGTTGGACGGAACCAACTCCGTCCAGTACACTCGCCTTTAGTAGGTTTTGGAGGAATGAAGGTACAGCCTGTAGGTACAGTAACATTGCCAGTGGTGGTAGGAGCATATCCACGACAGTTGACTACCGATGTGAATTTCCTAGTAGTAGACTGCTCGTCCTCTTACAATGCCATAATTGGAAGACCGACCCTGAATAGGTGGAAGGCGGTCACGTCTACCTACCACTTGTCAATCAAGTTCCCGACAGAACAAGGAGTGGGGGAAGTACAGGGAGATCAATTGGCAGCAAGAGAGTGCTATCTGGCCATGTTGGCTACAGACGAGCAATTTCAGACAATGAATATCGAAGAAAAGAAAGTTGTGGCAGAACCCATTGAAGCGTTGGAAGATATTCCTTTAGACGATGAAAACCCTGAGAGGTGTACCAGGGTTGGGGCAGATCTGGAAGCGAAGATCAAGAAAAATCTCATTTGCTTTCTAAAGAAAAACAGAGACGTGTTTGCATGGAGTCACGAAGACATGCCGGGTATAGATCCTAATGTTATTACCCACCGTCTGAGTGTATGCCCTTCCTCCAAACCAGTCCGACAAAAGAAGAGGGTATTTGCCCCAGAGAGAGACAATGCTGTTAAGGAGGAAGTTCAGAAGCTGATTACAGCGAAGTTCATTCGTGAGGTATACTATCCTGAATGGTTGGCCAACGTGGTCATGGTCAAGAAGGCGAACGGCAAGTGGAGAATGTGTGTTGATTTCACCGACCTGAACAAAGCTTGTCCCAAGGATAGTTACCCGTTACCACGCATTGATCAGCTGGTAGATTCTACTGCAGGCCATAAGTTGCTCAGCTTCCTGGATGCATTCTCTGGATATAATCAGATTAGGATGGATGAAGCGGACCAAGAGAAGACCTCCTTTGTCACCAGTCAGGGATTATTTTGTTATGAAGTGATGCCTTTCGGTTTGAAAAATGCTGGTGCAACGTACCAACGGCTAGTCAATCATATGTTTCGTCCACAGATCGGGCGGAATATGGAAGTCTATATAGACGATATGTTGGTAAAAACTCAGGACGAGAATAGGCACCTGGACGACTTGAGGGAAACGTTCGACACACTGAGGCAGTATCACATGAAATTGAACCCTAGCAAATGTGCTTTTGGAGTGTCATCGGGGAAATTCTTAGGGTTTATGGTCTCCTACAGGGGAATCGAAGCAAACCCTGACAAAATTCAAGCAATTCTGAATATGAAACCCCCAAGCAATGTTAAGGAAGTCCAGTCCCTCAACGGACGAGTCGCCGCCCTCAACAGGTTTGTCTCTAAGGCTACTGATAAATGCTTGCCATTTTTCAAGGTTCTTAAAAAAGCATTTGAATGGACCGACGAATGTCAGAGAGCTTTTGAAGATTTGAAAACATATCTCGCTAAGGCTCCTTTGCTGAGCCCGTCCGTGCAAGGAGAAGAGTTGTATTTATACTTGGCAGTTACTCCACACGCAGTGAGTTCAGCATTAGTGAGGGAAGAAGACAAGGTACAAAGACCTGTGTATTATACCAGCAAGGCACTGAGGGGAGCGGAAGGACGATATCCCCTAATGGAGAAATTAGCTTTTGCATTGATAACAGCCTCCAGGAAACTAAGGCACTATTTTCAAGCTCATGTCATCAATGTCATGACAGACCACCCACTTAAGAAGGCAATGAACAAATTGGAGGCTGCAGGACGTCTGATCCAATGGGCCGTCGAGCTCAGTGAATTTGATATAAAATATCAGCCTAGGCACGCCATAAAAGCTCAAGCTCTAGCAGATTTCATCGCGGAATTTACCTCAGTCGGTGACGAAGGGGGCGAAAAGGAAAATACTAAGTGGGTCGTCTATGTGGATGGTTCGTCCACACAGCACACAGGAGGAGTAGGTGTGGTTTTACAATCTCCAGAGGGGGATAAGCTAAAACACAAAGTCCGTCTGCAGTACCAGACAACTAATAATGAAGCTGAGTATGAAGCTCTCCTCAAAGGCATGGAATTGGCCAAGTCCGTAGAAGCGAAGTCGCTCCTCGTCCTGGGAGATTCTCAGTTAATCATAGGCCAAGTGAGTGGCATGTTTGAAGCCAAGGAAGAGCGAATGAGAAAGTATCTAGCCAGAGCGATGCGCCTTATAAAAAAGTTTGAGGAAGTTAATTTCGTTCAAATCCCACGGGAGGAGAACATGGAAGCTGATGCCTTGGCAAAAGAAGCCTCGACGAGTGAAGCCGTAGATGGACTTGATGAAATTCAGTATATGCCAAGTATAGACATCCCGGAAGTACAACAGGTGGAGAATAGAGCAAATTGGATGACTCCAATTGTGTCGTACCTGAAAGACGGACGACTCCCAGAGGAGAAGGACGAAGCAAGAAAGCTAAGGGTAAGAGCGGCCAGGTACGTTCTTATGAACGAGATTCTTTATAAAAGAGGCTTTTCCCAGCCTTATCTCAGGTGTTTGGCCCCGGACGAAGCGAACTACATAATAAGGGAAATTCATGAGGGAGCGTGTGGCAATCACTCAGGAGCAAGGTCGCTCGTCCATAAAATCGTCCGTGCAGGATATTATTGGCCAAGCATGCAAGCTGACGCTAAGGCCTACGTCAAGGTCTGCGACCAATGCCAAAGATTTAGCAACATCCCCAGGCAGCCATCAGAGTACTTGACTCCAATGACGGCACCCTGGCCTTTTGCACAGTGGGGACTAGACATTCTGGGTCCTTTTCCACTGGGTGTACGGCAAATGAAGTTTCTTGTTGTTGGAATTGACTATTTTACCAAGTGGGTAGAAGCAGAACCCTTGGCTAACATCACACAGCAAAATGTCAAAAACTTCGTATGGAAGAACATTGTGTGTAGGTTTGGGGTGCCCAGGGTGCTAATATCTGACAATGGACGACAATTTGACAATGCATTGTTCAAAGATTTTTGCCTACACTTTGGAATTCAAAATCATTACTCCTCGCCAGCCCACCCACAAGCTAACGGACAGGCAGAAGTTGCAAACCGATCCTTGTTAAAGATAATCAAGACTCGGCTTGAGGGGGCGAAGGGAGTATGGCCAGATGAGCTACCAGGTGTTTTATGGGCGTATAGGACCACAGCCAGAACCCCCACAGGGGAGACTCCTTTTAAACTAGCCTATGGAACTGAAGCAGTCATACCTGCGGAAGTGCACATGGCCAGTCACAGGGTCGCAACCTATCAGGATGAAGCTAATGAGGAGCAACTCCGTGTGAACCTCGATTTAATAGACGAGGTGAGGACGGACGCTGAACAAAGGGTGGCGAGGTATAAAAACCTGATGGCCAGGCAATATGACGCAATGGTAAAGCCAAGGCGATTCAACATAGGGGACCTCGTCCTGAAACGGGTTTCCTTAGCAACAAAGAACCCAGCTCATGGGAAGTTGGGACCTAACTGGGAAGGCCCCTACAGAGTCATAAACTTCAAAAGACAGGGATCCTATTATTTGGAAGCCCTTGATGGAAGGAAGCTGGAGCATCCTTGGAATGTGGAGCACTTGAGGAGATACTATCAATAAATTGCCAGCCTAGAGGAGCATGACTCTGGACGAGCCCAGGGATAACATAAAAACTTGTTTATTTATATGTTTTCAGTGTGGTTTTGTTATGTTAAACGCATGGACGAAATTATGGTTTGGTTTGTATTTGTTCTAATAAAGGCATTAGCCTCTAAAGTGCGTGCCTCGTCTATGAACAATATCTATGTTATGAACTATGTTTGTGGAATGTACATAATGTTGTGTAAATTTATGTTTTCCATCGATTTTTGTTCATATTGACTCCTGGAAAAAAGAGCTTAAAAGCTCAAGACGAGAAAATTCTCTGGACGCGGAGATGTGATCTCAAGCATTCCTAGAAGGCGAAGCCATAGTCGTCCAAATCGAAGGACGAGGTAAGGCTAATGCTTATAAAGAGCAAGTTGCGAAAGTCTAAGGCATTCTCGTCCATAGGATGAGCATGGTAAGACATGATACTTAATTGTACCATGGACGAGAAGGTGCATAGACGAGTGCATGTTAAGCCATGGACGAAGAAAAGTACAGCTATATTTCAATCTTGTTAAGGCCTTTATTAAAACAATCCAGTCCATGGACGAGTAAAATATAAGGCCTTGACTTCATTAGCATAAGCATAAAAACCAAGTCCATGGACGAGAAATACTTAACCATTTCTCAACAGGTCCTTGGACGAGTAATAATGATTGTTACCATTTCACAAACGAATTACACTCAAGTTCCAATAGAAATGGTAAACAAATATATGAAAAGTGTGGACGAAATCAAAAGGAGGGAGAAAAAGATAAAACTCGTCCATACACGTACAAATCTAAAGTGACATTCATTAAGCCAAGGTTGGATATCCTACATCCAAAAACCCTTGGTAATTAAACTAAAATGATTGTTTAAAACGTCGTCCTAAAACCTTGGACGGTATAAATGTACTCGATTTACATAAAAAGGTCTCAAAACGGACCTAACAAAAAAAACTTAAAAACTTAAGTAGGAGGAGCAACATTGGGGGCGTCCTGAGGCTGGGTCGTGGCATCGTCCTCTATATTGGCGTCCTCAGAGTCAAGACCAAGGAGAGAGCTAGTGGTGGCAGGGTTTAAATTGAGCACGATGGAGCTGAAGTCCACATTGGGAAATTTCTCAGCAGCGTCCATCCTAAAGTCTTCAAACCCTGCCGCATAATTGGTGTCCAAAGCATCTGTGTATTGCTTAGATGCTTTAAACTCAACCACTGCATCTTCCTTCGCTTTGGAGAGGAGAGTCCCATATTCATCATTCTTTTTCTTCAGATCCTCAAGACGAGCGTCCTTCTCCGCAGCACTGGTCTTCAACTCCTCAAGCAAAGCCTTTAACTCCTTCACCTCGTCCGTAGTTTTGACAGCCACCTCCGCCCATTGCTTCGCTTCGGCCTTCAACTCTTGATTCCTCGTCTCCAACTGGATCCTCGTCTTGTCCAGCCCTGTGGCCTGCCTAGACGCCGCTATAAACTTTGACATGCCCTACAAAAAAAATCACAAATGAAAGTTCAAAAAAGAGATACGAAGAAGAGAAGTGAAAATATTTGTTCAAGACGAGGTATGAGTGTTACCTTGAAAAGGTCGTGAACACCAGAGTGTTCAAATTCCTTAAGGGACATGTCATAGCAGACGTTTATATCTTCGTCGGTCACAGCTTTCTTGAAACGTTCCCAAGCCAGGTCCTCGTTTTCAATGATGTTTGAAGGGACCATTCTAGAAGGCTGAGACGAGGTTGACACAGTCTTGGACGGGGTAGACTTAGACGGAGTGGTCTGGGACGGAGTGCTCTCAATTGGAATAGACGAGTCCACATCAAATACAGGTACAGGCTGCTGGGACGAAGGTAGGGAGGGCTTAACTACGTGGGACGAGCTGGACTTGGATTTTTTGCCTCTTCGACTGGGAAGATTTCCCAAGTCCAAGCCTTTTGGCAGCGTCTTCCTTTTCTCCCCAGTAACAGGACGAGCCTGAGTTTCAATCTCAGGACGATCCCCCTCGGCAGCCACGTCCTTTCCCTTGTTTCCTTTCATTGTTGCCATTCCTAAAAAAAAAAAAAAAAAAAAAAAAAAAAAAAAAACTAAGTAAGAATACTTTGAGTTGGAATAAAGTAAACAATGTGCATGGACGTTTAGAAATTAGGACTTACTTCTTCTTACTGTGACTTCGTGTGCGATTGCTACGTCAGATGGGTTAGGGCCCAAACTCCACCTAGCAAGTCGTCTAAGCGAAACCAAAGAGTGGAAGTCCCTATCCGCGTGTAGACGAGCCCTGTGGACGCGGTCACGGTGAAATTTGCTCAAAGACGGTCGTTTAACAGCTGAAGCGAGACAAGTTAACAAATTTTTAGTTAATTAATCATTAATGCTAAAAAAGAAAGGAAAATCAAAAGAAAAAGGGGAGCAACTTACCCTCAGGACGAAGGTTTCCTAGGTCCCCAGTATAACGACCAAACGTGTCCCGGCCAACGTCTACAGGGTTTCCAGCCCAGAAGCCGGAGACGAAGAAGAATTCCGTCTTCCATCTTCTGTCAGACGAGGCCAGGGACTTAATCAATCTACAATCTCTACCCCTGGCTGTGAATTGATGAAAGCCAGGGGATTGGTGTATCTCTGAAGGCTTGTAACAATAGAGGAACTCGTCCACAGTGAGAGGACGGTCCTTTCCAAACACTTCACCCCACAAAATTTGCATCGAGATGATTAATCTCCATGCATTTGGGTTGAATTGACATATTCCTAAACCTAACCTAATCAACAACTCTCTAGTGAAGGCGTTTAAAGGAAACCTTAAACCCCCTAAAAGATAAGCCTCATAGACGCCTATCCCAAAGTGAGGGTTGCAACACCATTCTCCTCGGACGGGCAACCTAGGGTTAAACTCGTCTGGAATTTGGTACCACTCCCTGAGATTTTTGAGTCTTTGCTCGTCCGTCCTAGAAGGGATATCTAATGCACAACTATAAACAGTCACCTCCTCCTCGTCCAAAGGACCAGAAGGAGGGGCAGTGGACGAGGTACCAGCCTGAGACCCTGAGGCCTTCCTTAGCTGCTCCTGTACAACCTCTATAGGAAGCCCAGGGACGCCAGAAACATACTCCTCGTCCGTGGTGTTCCCCCCACTACTATCACTACTACTAGAACTGTAGCTACTCTCGTCATTGTACTCGTCTATGGCCTTATCTACACTATCACTAGACGAGGAAAGTACAACGTCAGCCATCTTAATAGAAAAACTAAGGACGAAAGGAAGAAGAATACCTGGATCTAGGACGAATGATAGCTATAGACGCGAGAAGCTTCTAGACGAAGATCTAGGACGAGGAAGGACAATAAAAGAAATTTCGAAAATGAGGGAGGGTAACGGAGGTATTCCACTATTTATAGGGAATAAACCCCAGCATCTGAAGCGACAGAACCAACCAGAAGCTGACACGTAGCACCTACCTCGAAAAACTGAATCGACGAGACTTGTCTCGAATGAGATACCGACACGTGGCATCTTTAATCTTTAGAAAATCTCGTCCACCTAAAGGAGGAAATTACTATACTCCCTTAGGACGACACATGGACAAGGGGGCAACTGATGGTGCAATAAAAACCAAGTCACTTACTCGTCCATAGCGCCGTCCGTAGCATGTACAAAACGGAGGACGAGTGGTCGGTACACTCGTCCTTAACCGTTTACCTTCGTCCTCCATTCGCTCGTCCATGGGAGAACAAGAAGGCAGTGAACCTCGTCCGTGGTTTTAAGAGGGAAGAACAAGGTTCAGCAATTCCAACCAAGAATCATGTTGAAAAGTCATACCGTTTGGATCTTAACACAGGTCCCGATGAGGTAACTCCCATGGCAGTTATGGAAGTTACCCTCTGAATCTTCCAAACTCTACGACGATTAAGAGAAATAACTGATTTCTGACACTATATAAAGACCCTACTACGCAGAGGTAAGGGGACCTTTTTCTCTCTTTTAGAATTCCAGATAAAAAAATTGTTGAAGTCTTTGAAGTCTCTTCTCCCTACTCTAAATCACTGACTTTACCATCGGAGGACCCTAGACCGGCCTCCACCGGTCTTTCTCTGATTGAATTTGGTGTTTTCAGGACTTGGCCTTCAAGATCAGCAGCATTCGAAGACTTTTCAGCCCACTGATCCCTTAGAACTTATCAGTTACAATTTGGATAGCGATTAGATATTCTAGATAGCACCAGTCACTATTCAAAACAGTTTTTCAGAATAGGTTACTATTCATCTACAACACCAATCACTGTACATGAATAGTACCCGCACCCAGCAGCCGTATAAGGACAAAAGACAGGTTACTATTCTAGAACAGTAACAGTTACTGTTCATCTACAGTACTCGACACAATAATCCAGAAACACTGTTTGCTTTCGGTGGAAAAGAAATTCACCTCTAGTAAAAGCATTTCACTCTTCCAGATTTTCAGCATTCTTCAGAGGAATCCAAGGCTCCCTCCAGTCTATATAAGGCAGCTCAAGTTCCATTCTGAAGCAGGTCCAATTACACCTGAAGTCCACCCCTTTAGACAGCAACCTTCCTTCTCATTACAACCCTCAGTCTTGTAATCAGATGGCAAATCCAGTTCACATTTCAGTTTACACTTGTAACACCATAGTTGGCCTTCACAACTATGACCTGTATCACTGTATGGCCCTAGTCAGCCTTTATTTGCAACTTACCATTGTGGGGATAAACATAGAAACAAGAAGAAGCAAATAACTGGGATATAACTGATCAACATGAACAAATAATTACAGAATGATAAACAGATAAGTAAAGAAGGAGGCTCAGCCTACCATCAAAAGAACAAAGCTGAAGAAGATATAATAGATGAAGAAAATAATGAATGGTAATGGAAGAGTTATCAGAAAATAGATGTAAAACAAAATATGACTGCCTAATTGGTTGGTGTAGATCTACTAGGGATCTAAGCTTGGATTCATTATATATGGGGAGGATAATTTTCATTCTCTAGAGTCCAATTTGAAGGGAAAGTGACCTTGGACCATTTCAGGGTTTTGGGTACCTGGATCTTGGATTTGAGGTCTTTGGTTTGGATGAGAGTGGTTTCTCCCATCTTTCTCTTGTCAAGTGCTTGAACATTCAAGTTCGTCCTCATGCACTTATAATACACTCTGTATATCAAGGCCAGCTGCTGAACTCCTTGTTTTTTTTCATATTAAGGATGTCACTGAATGAAATGGGAATATAAATTTGTTCAATACCATTGGCAATTTATATTAATTTGTTGACAGGTTGAAGTAAAATGTAAATAACCTTTTAGCCCTGCCTACCCTTTCATATGGTTGGATGCAGCAGATTTGAACCAAGGTGATGATGAATTTTCACCTGGTAAGTCAACTGTCACGACCCAGACCCAGCTACATGAATCCGGGCACTTGACTAAACTGATTAATACTTATTATGTCAACCTCAATATGTAAACAAAGCAGAAAAATCTCCAAAAGTATAATCATATAATAACATCCACAAGGGAAAAATCAAATATAATTATTCAATTCAAAGTTTTGGCGATGTGATTGCACTTTTCGCAAACTTAATTTGACCTGTGCATAATTAATCTAATTAATTAATTTGGGTGATTGGTTAATTAATCCGGAGTCTATTTTTCAACCCAACAAGAAGCATACTCATAGGACCACCTATAAAAAATAAAATAGTTGAGAGAAAAAGGTATAATGTGCATAAATAATCCACCATAAAAGAGATAAGGACTATCAAGCTATCATAAACTAATTTAAAAGAATTCCCCATAAAACCTTCTTTTTTTTTTTTTTGGATAAATTGATAATTAGGAATGGGAGAATTTAAATTTGGATGTCTTCGTTAGAAACACATGAAGGTATCAGTTGAGTTACAAGGCTATTGACCTACATAAACTAACATTGACCAACACTCAAAATCAACTAACCTTTCTTACTACTATGTGAGGGTTAACTAGATAACTCTTACCTCACAGCATAGAAATTTCTCGGACATCAACTTCTTTATGGTATCAAATTCTAATTCATCTCAACATCACCGGGACATTATAGTGCTCAAACAAGAACCTCTGCAAATGTCTATTTACACTGTTAGTTTGCTACAAGATGGATTGAAATTTAGTGTAATTGCAATTGACAATTGCATTGCAATTAAACCCCCCACCCACTCGGTCATTCATAACAATTGCATCAAGTGCAATACCCATATTGCACCTAATCTCAATCGCTAAAATATTTGTTCTTATTAATGTAACACATCTCAAGGTAGAAAAATAAAAAATAAAAAAGCCACCCTATGTTGCTTTGGCAATGATCCCACACCATGTTCATAATCACAATTATCTTTTCTTCACTTTTTTAAAGATATATTTCCATGGGCCACTCAATTGTGTAAAAAAACAAATCTATTCATTTACACATTGGGCTTTAAGTTTGAGCACTGCTGGGCTTCCCTGGGTCATAATTTTAGGCCCTTAGTACTTCATTGCATTTTATCTCGGTCCCACTTTTATTTATTCTTGCAGAATCCTATCCAATTTATCTCTTACAAAGTACTGGTTGGTGGAGGACTAGAGATGAGCTCACTAGCATTTTCAATTGGGACTGTGAATCCCAGAAAATTTAGAATACCCAATAAACGACTGATAAAAAGTTCTGATTCAAAAGAAGCATCAAATATCAGATTCTCAAGCCAGTACCCACAGAAAAGCTCTTTGCCTATTGTACAAAAAAATGTGAACCCAATTACTCTACTCAGCAGAAGAGAAGCACTTGGTTTCAGCTTCTGTTTTGGCTTTCTTGATGTTCTCTTGCAACCAGAAGAGAGTGTAGCAGCTGAAGCGGCTCCATGTGAACTAACGGTAGCTCCCTCTGGCCTCGCCTTCTGTGATAAAGTTGTAGGAACTGGCCCTGAGGCTGCCAAGGGACAGTTGATTAAGGTGACATATAGTTTTCTCTTTCTATTCTGTTTAAGTCAGTATATTATGAAGATGTCAAAGTAATTGTATTCTAAGGAAGTCTGTCAAGCTAATTTATACTGGATGTAGAGCCCATATTCTCTCTTCTTTGCAGTGTGTACCTGGTCTATTGGCCTCAGAAATGCGAAAAAAAATGTTAGTATAAAGTAGAATCAGTAGGAAGAATCTGCATATATACCTGTCTCATAGTTGTTATATGAAGTTATGAACTGGCTGTTGTTCAACTGCTTAAACACTGGACTTATGGAATAAGTATATATGCTCACTATATATGAAAAGTGCTGTAATTCAGTGAATGAACTGATGAACAGGCACATTATGTTGGGAAATTGGAAAATGGGAAGGTTTTTGATAGCAGCTACAATCGAGGGAAGCCTCTTACATTTCGCGTAGGTGTTGGCGAGGTATGTATAATGTATGTGTTTGCTTAATAGACTAATAGTGACCATATGCTAGCATGGGGCAAGATTCGATGACAATTATGAATTTATGATTCTTTTTTAGACGCTTATGAATTTAGTCTGACACCTTACTGGCTAGTTTGAGATTTTCCTACAGGCTGAGAAGTGACCTTTGTTCAATTTTGGATTGTTAAACAATTTTCATCACTTAATCAATCAATATATTGGAAAAAAAATATGGTGCAGATGCGTAAATTGCCATAGTCATAAGGTCAAAGAAAGCAAATTATGTTTTAGATTAGAAATAAAATAATGGGGAAACAAAATCAGTTTCCATGTCCTCACATTGCACAATTCTAATTGTCTTGTAATAGTGCAGAACCATCAATTTTTTGCTGGTTAATGATTCTAATTTTCTTACTAAAAAAGTTTTATCTTCATGATCTCATAGGTCATCAAGGGCTGGGACCAAGGCATTCTAGGAGGTGATGGAATCCCTCCCATGCTTGCAGGTACAATGTAAAAGAATCCAAGAAAATTCTATTTTTTTACCTTGTAATATATATATATATATATATATCTTTAATTTTCTTCTTAAAATTAAATTATTTCCTACTTAATTAGGTGGAAAACGCATACTAAAGCTTCCTCCAGAACTCGGATATGGCGTGAGAGGTGCCGGGTGTAAAGGAGGTTAGCAATCTTTTACAGCTAAATTATATATATAAGTAGGTTAATCAGATTATTAATTATTAGATTTGATAGTGCAAGTGTCTTAAGCTTATAATTTATATTCTATGATGCAGGTTCTTGTATTATTCCTCCAGATTCAGTTCTCCTGTTCGATGTAGAGTTCGTTGGCAAGGCATGAGAAGTTGTAGCCAAAGAGCCAGGAAGCCTAAATCAATCAGTTTTTCAATATGAATTTTGACGTTAAGAAGAAGAAAATGATATTAGTTTCTTCAAATAGTATTCATGTTTCTCTGCACATTTGTCATTTAGAGACACAATATTATTAGATTTTACATCATTATTTTGGCAATATGATGTTGAATACATTGCAAAAGTGAATTAGACCAGAATGCTAAGATTGCTGATCCCATCCAATTAACTTAGCATGTCAATTTTCTAATTACTCAAACTTTAATATCAAAGATATTAAAATTCTAATTACTCACAAAATCCAATAAATTGTTACCCTAATTATTCATAAAAAAGCTGACCCGTTTATTAATTTTCCATTTTGCTTAGTTTTATGAAATTTTTTTAATTAAAGCCATAGCCACTTTCCTACCAACTCTGGATTGGAGGATATCGTTACATTTCCTTCCCCTATCCACCCCACCAATAAATAATAAAAAAAATAAGCATCATTGTATGTCATGTTGTAGAAAAATGTTCAAAAATTTTTTTATGGACTTTTTGTAATGTTCAACCAAACATTCTCCCCAGTGTCAAATAACAATTAATGATTTCTCCAAATTTAACTTGGAAAGAATCCATCTTAGAGAAAATTTCTTCAAATTCAAATGATTACATGTGCTTTTAATCTTTTTATTTTATTTTAATTATGATACAATTTGTTTAAATGACTAAAATGATCATCTATGTATATAATATCTAATCGTTGAAGCGTTATATTTATTATTTCTAAACTCCTATTGAGCCCCATCAGTGTAGCATTTTCAGTCCATTTCGGTCTACTTCAGTCCATTCGGTCAGTTTGGTCCATTTTGGTTAGTCCGGTTCATTCAGTCCAATTTGGTTTATTTGGTCTACTTCAGTCCACTTAATTATAGTTCAGTCCAATTTAGTCTGTTTGGTCTAGATCGAAAATGATAAATCATTTGGAAGGAGCACTAGAAACTTTATTTACAAAATATCTTGCCTATATAATTAAATGTCAAATGCATTATGTTAATTCCTTTTTTTTTTTAATTAAATCATATTTTAAATAACAAATATAGATAACTTAATTTAGAAAATCTAATATATTATATAAACAATACTTTATTAGAAAATAATCACATCATTTTAGGAAGGGTCTTGAGACTAATACTTACAATCCTCATCTACTATTTTTATTTTTCAATTAACAAAATAATAAATAGTCAAATTTTTCTGCGCATTGCTCGTGTCTGCGACTAGTGTGAATAAAACACATGAATGATTATCTAAATCGTCTTGTAATGAATTGTAGGAGATTGCTCCCATATTTTAAGCTTCGTTTGTACCAATTGATATTTATTAGTGTTTATTTGTGTCAAGCTTATTTGGCTAGATTTTAGCTTTTATATATAGCACTTTAAAATCTCAGTTTTTTCTTAATTTTTCAAAGTCAAGTATACTTACTTTTAACCCAAAAAAAGAAAAAAAAAATCAGCAAAAAATTAAATGATCTAATTCCAAACACGGATTTACAATACTTGTACATATGCTAGTAATCAAAAAGCCCACATTTTTAAAATTTGTATATCAAGAATTCATTTGGGAACAACTTATTTAATTGAAACTAAAAAACTTTTTGCTGAAAGTGTAGGAAAAAAAAAATTAAAAGTTAGCTGAATAGCACAATAAGACCCATGAATAGTACAAGCTAAAATCTCAAATGGGCTCCAAGTCTTATCAAGTTGTTCGGGCCATTTAGTGATAACCCTATTTCTGACACAAAATAGAATTTGGGTTGAGTTGTAATATCTTTCTTTAACAATTTTGGGCATTGTGATCAAATTTTCTCCCTAATTAGACAGAAGTCATGTGCTATTCAATTATAATTGGATAATTTAAAAAAAGAAATTGATTTTTCATTTTCTTTTGAGAAACATTCCATGATGGGAATATGAAATGTTTTTTTTTTTTTTTTGGTTGAAATTTTCATGTAATAAACGATATATTATTGATAATAAGTTGGCATGAATTATGTAACTTGTTCTTCTATTTAATATAGAAGGAGTATTTATATATAGAAATAAAGAAATCATACAATTTTCGAAACATTTACACATTGGCACTAAAATATTCGGTTCCAATAATTTGAAAATTTTGGATCACTTAAAAATTGATTTGGAAAAAATTTGGCACTTGCCCTCACATCATAAAAAAGTCGTTTCTCAAAAAAAAAAATCATAAAAAGTACAAAAAAAGAAGAAGACCCAAAGAGGTTATTTAATACTGTTTGGTTAGGTCTAAACTGGAGCAGGAAAATCCTAATCCAAGGTGAGAAAACCAAATACCAAGCCAACCAAACGAGCCCTTCTCCACTCTCTTTCAAAAACCACCAAAACCCTAAGGCCTCCCCAAAAGCCTTTACAAAGAGAAAGAAAACCAAAACAGCAAGAGCCGTTTGTGAAGAAGAAGAAGGAAAAAAAAATGGCGAAGTCAATGAGATCAAAGAGGGTGAAGAGGCTTCGTGCAATTCGTAGAGATATGGTAGAGCCTTTTTATGATAACAAAGACGCCGCTAAGCTTGCTGCCCAAGAAGCCGCTCTCTCTGCCCCTAAGCTTCCAGCACGGGCCTCTTCTAGCTCCACCACCACCAACACCGCAGCTATGGACTTGGTCACCACTAATATTACAACCTCCTCTGTTAACGCTATGGGTGCGCTTTCTTTCTCTTTCTGTTTCCTTTGGCTGATTTTCTTTGTACCCTTTTTGATTTTCTGCTATTTGATCAGTACCCATTTGATGTTTTTGTGAATTTAGTTTGTTTTACTCTTTTTTTGGTTGATTACTTCGTACCCTTTTCGATTTACAGCTGTTTGATCAATACCCAGTTGATTTTTTTTGGTGAATTTATTGTTTTAACACTAAATTCTGACTACCCATCTCTTTCTTTTTCTGTCTCTGCTTTATTTCTTCATACTAATTTTGATTGAAGGCTATTTGAGCAATACCCATTTGCTATTTTTTGATAATTCGTTGTTTTAACACTAAATCATTACTACCCATTTGCTGATTTTGTAGAATTTGTGAACTTTCTTTGTTGTTTTTGTAGCTTCTGACTTTTTTTATGGGTCGTAATTGATCTATATATGCATATTTAAGTCCCATGAGTTACTCTCTACTGATTGTAGCCATGCCTAGTTGCTTAAATTCGAGGAATCATGTTTAATAATGTATTTTAGTGATCATGTTCACTGGTCCATTATGTAGTTATGTTTCTAATTACCGACATTTTCTCGAATTCTGTGATTGACATGTATACTTTTTGCTTAGTGACATTCCTTTTGTGGTGGCTTTTAGCTAAACAAAATTAGTTGCTATTTGATGATTTTCTGTATAGCTTGTTTTGCTTTTTGATGAAGAGCTAATTACCCACCTACACATCAACATAATTATTCATGCTCTATGGTTGTTAAATATGTCCAGGCTTCATTTTAGTTTCATAAGCAATGGTTGGATGATGGTCAGGAGAGCAAAGCAAAAAAAGAATATAGATTCTCTCTAAATGAACCAAGCTACTGAATTTGAACTAAGTTCATTCTGTAAAAGCTATTTAGTCACTTATTAAGGGTGATAACACCAATATTTCTTACCAACAAGCTTATTGAGGCTCTTTCCAAACCCAACATATTTGGATTCAAAAGTATGTGTTTAGGCCCATTGGTTAGAGCTTGAGTTCTCTCCTTATTCACATTCTTGAGAGCAAAACATAAGAAAGGCACTCCAACTGAGTGTAACACAACTTTGAAAACTCAGTTGAGTTGTATTCTTTGTTTTGAGTAATATAAGAAACGATAATGAACAGAAAAGTATACCAATTTGCAAATATGCTTCATGATTTTTCTCTATCTGCTAATTGACTAAGAGTGACTGTTTGAAATGTGAACACCATCATTTCCATTGCATGTTAACACTTTCAAGTTTGATGATCTTGATTTTGTCTTCCATCATTTTGCAGATATGGAGATGGCTGATGGAAATCAAAGCACAGGTTCCTTAAAGCCAGTTGGTGGAATAGGGAAGAAATCCAAAAGGAAATTCAAGGTGGGCAAAAGCAAGCGTCGTGGTAAGGGAATCAGGAGGAAGAGTCACATTTGATTTCATAACAGATATTGGTAATGATATTTTTCTTACTGTAATAGTAACCCATTGTGGTCAGAGGAGAATTGTGGTACTTTTAAGATAGGTGTTTTTTGTAGTCTGATTCTATTTTCCCCTAGGATGCAGTTTTGAAAGTTTCTATTTCCCTAGGTCAGTTTTGAAAGTTGTTACTGGGCATGAATGTAAACTGTTCTTTTCTTTTAATAGAAATTATAAACATGCATGGATGAATTTTGCCACACACGCAGAAAATTTTAGTTCTATCACTGCCATGTAAAAATTGGTTTGGATTTGAATGACATCTTTAACTTTATTCATGTGACTGCTTTAACTGAGTAGTGTTGGAGTAAAAGCAAAAAAGAATAAGTAGTTAGGAAAGTCCCTGCTCTTTCTTTTCCTGATTATACAAGTCGATGTTTATTGTTTTAAACACACTCTGATTATACAAGTCGATGTTTATTGTTTTAAACACACTGCCCTACAACCCCCCCCCCCCCCCCCCCCCCCCCCCCCAACCCCACCCCCAACAAAAAAAAAAAAAAAAACAGCCCAAAAAAGGGGAAAAAAAAAAGGAAAAAAAGAAATCCTACAGTAGCCTTCCCTGGACAAAGTTAAACAGCAACTCTTTTTTTTTTTTGATATGATAAGTAAAGTTAAACAGCAACTCTTAGTCCCAAAATGTTGGGATCGGTTATAGATCCTTGCCAAGTTGGTTTTTGTGTGTGTGTGTGTGTGTGTGTGATGAATAAAGACTTTATTGAAACCAGAAACTTCACAATTAAAAGACCATTTAGCTAGAGTGTGAGTAGACAAATCTGCATATCATACAAGATGGATCTTTTTCTCCAAGGGGGTCCGCTTGAATCAAGTAGAGCATCTTGACAAATCTTGGAATTATTCTCAATAGTAATTGTATCAGTCTCCAGGTTAGTTGCCAAAGACAAGGCTTATTTAATTCCTTCAGCTCCGACCTAGAGAGGGAGGTTGGTACCTTTTGTGAGCAAGCGAAATACCAACTCCCCTCTCTAATCCCTAGCCACCATAGCTATGGCTGAGAATCTCAGGCCAACTGCTGCTAAATGTTAATTTTAACATATGACCTTATTGGGGTGAAGCAACTGAAGCACCAGAGAAATCAGCAAAACTCCTAGATTTTATATGGTCTGCAATCCACCTTAGCATTCTGGGAACTATTCATCTAAACTCACAGAATGATGTACAAACCGAACTTGAGTTCTCAACTTCCAAACCTTATATCGGAGGATTGCACCAAAGAGTAGAAAATCTTCTTTTAGATATAGAGAGAGATTATCATCGAAAGGAGGAGAGAACAAGAATTGAATGAGATCTGTGGTAGACGAAAGACCTAGTCATTCCATTCTCAATACCCATTGGCTGTTGAACCAGATAGCTTTGGCTAATGGGCAAAGAGCAAAAGGATGGACCGAGGATTCAGTTCCCATACTGCAAATAGGGCATCTAGTATCACCAACTTCAAAGAATCTATGCAAATTATCTTTGGTAGGCAAACAACCAGTTGTAGTTTTCCAAACCAGCATTTTATGCCTTTCATGCAACTTAGACTTCCAAATTCTACCCCTGAGAGAATCAAAGGGTGTTGAATAGTTGAGCCCCCTACCTATCCAATATGCCAATTTAACATTAAATTCCCGGAACTTGAGTGGGTCCAAATCGATCTGTCCTCTAGACAATTTGGGGAGATTGGGGTGTGCCAAATAAGCTCAATGGTAGCATTTTCAAACCAGTCTCAGCTGTTGAATATCCCTACCAGAATTAAAATTTCATCTGGATTAACCCCTTCTTCGGGAATGGGAATAAAATTTGGGATATTTGGAATCCACAGATCTTCCCATATCTTGATTGAGTTACTATTACCTATTGAAATACAAGCTGCCTCTGAGATAAGACACTTTAGGCTCTATTTTTTTCATCACTCAATTTCTGTCACTCAATTTTCATTACTCATTACTCATCACTTATTACTCATCGCTCATCACTCTAAAATACAAGGTTGTTTGGCACCATCACTCATTTGTCATCACTCAATATTTTTCACACTATTTGTGGGCCCCATATCTGTCACTAGTGCAGCTTTTTTTTTTTTTTTTTTTTTTTTTTCTAGTACCCACAAACCTGAACCCAGTGAAAGAAGAAAGGGGGAAAAAAAAAAAGAGGGAAGAACACCGGGGAGACCGAACCCAGGAGAAGAAAGGGAAAAAAAAAGAAAAAGGAAGAACACAAGGAGACCGAACCCAGGTGAAGAAAGGAAAAAAAAAAAAAAGGAAGAATAGGGGAGACAGTGAACCCAGGTGAAGAAAGGAAAAAAAAATAGACAAAAGCTGCGGCTGAGTTATGATTAGTGGGTCCCCCATGTGTGTTTAATTACAAAAATGCCATTAAGTTATGAGTTATGGAAACTGAAAACAACCAAAATGTGTTTTCAGTTTCCATAACTCATAACTCAAAAATCAGAGAATTGAGTGATGGAAACGGAGTTATGGAAACAAAGTTATTGTGCAGCCAAACAACCTTTTTGCTATGGGTCCCACCATTTTTGAGTTATGAGTTATAGAAACAGAGAATTGAGTCATGAAAACTGGCCATCCAAACAGCACCTTAGGTGTTGTTTGGATAGGATGAGTTTTGAGTGATATAATTCAGTTTTCTATTTCCATCATCCAAATGGTGTGGGTCCTACAAAAAATTTTTGTTTGGCTTAGTTTTTAATCCTTGTTTTCATCACCCAATTCTCTAATTTTTGAGTGGTGAGTTATGGAAACTAAAAACATATTTTAGGTGTTTTCAGTTTCTAAAACTCAGTTTTCAATGGCATTTTCGTAATTATCAGCCGCTAGTTGAATGGTGCCTTGGCCAATTCTGACTAACCTTATATTTGGCTCTCTAAACATTAACACACAGGCAATTCTTCCCAGACTAAATCACCAGGCAAGTTTGGATATGAGGGCTTGGTTGAAATCACAAAATTTCATAAACCCAAACCTTTTTCCTTTTGGGGCCTACATAGCAAAGAAGCAATAGGAGTCCAAAATGATCTTGACTTCGTTTTGGGGTTCCACCAAAACCTACGGACCACTGCATCAAGTTGATCACATGCAATCCAGCCATGGTGTAAGTCAGAATTGATTGAGCTACAATTTTAATTAAGGTTGCTCTACCTGCCCTAGAAAAGTTTTTGCTCTTCCAGCCACTAAGCTTGCCCTCCAGCTTGTCTTTCACATACTTGAGGCCTCAGCAGTGTTTAATCTGGTTAAGAAACTGATTGCTAACTCCTTTAGAAGGGAAGAAACCTGCTTTCTCCACACTGATCATTTGACCTGACAAACAATATTTTTCCAAGCACTTTTTGAGGGTAACCAGCTCTGACGTCTTCGCCTTACAAAAAAGAATGGCATTATCTACATGGCAGAGTTTAGAAATAGGTGGAGCTGTGTTGGATACTTTTACTGCAGACAAATTGTTTCGGCTAAAATTTATTTCTCTGTGAACTAATGCTCTCTATTACTTACTAAATGGACAAGTCTCTTAAAATGCAACTAATGCCATATTGATTTGAATGGACATTATTTCAGATGAAACTCGATTATTGCTAGAATTAAATAACCTTTGATTTCTTCAAAAAATAAAAAAAATAAATAAAACCTTTGATAGCTTGACCCAACAATTATTTTTGCTAGGATTTGGTAGCTTTTTATAATGTTATTGCCTGCAATGTGGTGGTTGGTGGAGTATAAGGATAAACTCTGTTACTTTGATGGATAATTGGTGTGATGTGTATAAATGTGTATTGTATATGAGTATTCGTAGTGTGCAGGAAGGAAATCAGAACACTTGCAGTTTACAGGTCCTTTAAAAGAGGCTACGTTGATTCTATATTCTCATCCCAAAAGAGAAAAAGAAAAAGAAAGCTAAAATAATGAGGAGCTGCAGTATGGTGTTAAAACCCAAGTATTATAATCTCTAAACTCTCTTTTTTTCCCCTCCCGGGGCGGCTGGGTTGTTGAGATTCTTTGCTTCCAAAAGAATCATATTTGTTTTCAATGCTCCGATTATTTATATATTACTAAAAGTTGAAGCGTTTCGTTTAATGCTGCTGCTCTTACGTTACGCCACATCAGCTGCCACGTCATTTTTTTTTTTTTAAATATAATTTTCCTACCATTTTAAAATGGTTTTTACAATTTTCAGCCCTATAAATACAGCCCACTACTTATTTATTTACTTTCACTATGACCCTATAATAAATTCAGCCCATTACTCATTTATTTACTTCCATTATCACCCTATAATAAATCTGTATAATTAATCCAACCCACTTCTTATTTATTTAGTTTCATTATCAAGCCCAACTCAAAACCTTTTCAGTTTAGTTTTAAGATTTTGTGTGAGCCTTTTCAGCTTAAAGGAAAAAAAAAAAAAAAAAAAAAAAAAAAAAACCCCTAAAGCTTGAAATGCTTCAACGTTGTTGGTAGGGATTTTTTTTTTTTTTTTCAATTTTCCTATAATTGTTTTTAATATTTACACTTCTTCAGCCTTTCTTTCTTGCTTACTATTTCATCTCCCCACTACTTCTTCAATCTTTCTCCCTCTCTTACCTTTTCATCTTCCTACTACCCTCTACATTAATATCATTCTTTATCTTTCCCTTCATCTTCCTTTATTTTTGTTTCTTCTTATTCACACATTCTTACTATAAAATCGTCACTATTTCTTCTATTCTATGCATAGTTTTCCTTCACAAAAAAAATGCTCTCTCTCTCTCTCTCTCTAAATTTTTTGGTGGATTTTTTAAATTTTTCTTGCATCTCTACTTTAGGTTGATAATTTTTTATATTATTTAAAACTTTATTTTGGGTTAATGCGATTTAGTTTTATTTTTTAAATTGTGATTTAGTTTTGTTTTTTAAATTGTTGTTGTTGTTTTTTTTTTAATTTTTTATTCTAAAAGTTGAAGCGTAGCGTTTAATACTGCTGTTCTTACGTTGCGCCACATCAGCTGCCACGTCATTCTTTTTTTTCTTTTATTTTTTAAAATATAGCTTTCCTACAATTTTAAAATGATTTTTACAATTTTCAGCCCTATAAATGCAACCCACTACTTATTTATTTACTTCCATTATCACCCTATAATAAATCTGTATAATTAATCCAGCCCACCTCCTATTTACTTAGTTCCACTATCAAGCCCAACCCAAAGCCTTTTTAGTTTAGTTTTTGGATTTTGTGTGAGCCTTTTCAGCTTAAAGGAAAAAAAAAAAAAAAAATTTACACTTTTCCAACTTTTCTCTCTCCCTTACTATTTCATCAATCTTTTTCCCTCCCTTACTTTTTCATCTCCCCACTACCCTCTACATTAATATCATTCTTCCTCTTTCCCTTCATCTTCCTTTATTTTTGTATCTTCTTATTCACACCCTCTTACTATAAATTCGTCAATATCTCTTTTATTCTATGCATAGTTTTTCCTCACACAAAAAAAAAAAAAAAAAAAAAAAAAGGTTCCCTCTCTCTCTCTCTCTCTCTCTCTCTCTCTAAATTTGTTGGTGGATTTTTTTTATTTTTCTTGCATCTCTACTTTAGGTTAATAATTTTTTATATTCTTTAAAACTTTATTTTGGGTTAATGCAATTTAGTTTTGTTTTTTAAATTGTTATTATTGTTTTTATTTTATTTTTTATTCTCTTTGATTGTTAAATGTTATCTTATTGCGTTCTAAAGAATTAAACATAGCATATAAAAATATAATATTACTCTATTACATAGCATGATTTGGATAATTTGGTATTTATTCTGTTACATAGTATGATTTTTTATAGTGCTCAATTTAGATGTTAAACTATGAGACTTTACTAATTTTTATTTATTTTCTAATCCTTTGTGGTGGATAAAGTACTCTTAATAGTTGTATTAGAAGTACTTTATAATGCCATTTATTTAAAGAAAAGCAAAGGTTAGCCAAACAAAAATAATCAAATAGGTGACAAATTTTAACTTTTGCAAATTTACTTTAATTATTATTATTTTATAACAATGCATGTATAGAAATTTAATTCTTAGATTTTGCTAATAATTGTTTATTTGATAATATGTTTTGGGCAGTCGAAATTATAATTTCTACAAAGAAAATAATCTTAATAGATTATCAAAAACAAAATTTTACCATAATATTGGTTCAATTAATCATTGTTAAGTTTTATTAATTATTTTTAGTTTACGTTTTTTTGGTGTTTTGGATTTTTCCTATATTACATTTATGATTGTTCCTATAATAAATAAAAATATAATTATGAAATACATTACTCATTATTAGATTAGTTTAAATTGTAATTTTTTTTTTTAATAAAACCATTATAAAAATAATTATCACGCGCAACACGCGAGTTCGTTGCTAGTTTAGCATAAAATATTTTGTCGGAAAATGTTTGAAAATAACTTCAGGGAAACTATTTGTTTTCTAATGTTTGGTTGTGATTTTGAAAGTGCTTTGAAAAACATTTTTTGATGTTTGGTATGTATGAAAGATCACAACATTTTTTGAAATAAGAACTTTGATTCACCACTTCAAAGTGGAAACAAGAAACAAGCAACTTGTAACCACCGCAGCACCCTAAAATGATAGATGGTGGTCTTGTGATGACATTTACTCACCATCTTCGTGACAAATGGTTATTAGGAAATGGCAAGGAATAAAAGATCAAATGTATCACACGATAGAGTTTTTATATTTATTATTTATTTTTTGATACACAATAGAAAAACTCTTACAACTGAATTATAAAAAATAAAACCTTCGTGATTCATAACAAATACACATAAAGGAGTCTGTTCTTGCCTGACAAGCGAGCAATTTTGACCTTAATGAAAACAAAAATCATGTCTTTCAAATGATTAAAGATTTGAACGTAAGCTTGCCTCTATGATGTTTTAATAACTGTGCTCTGCAAACTCCACAAAACCCAAAAATAAAGCAAGCTATAATGCTAATGTGGAACGATAGTGACTCAGGTCTGTCTTCATTATTCTTGTTTGCTCCCATATTACCACCTCCATTGGGTTTTGCTTCAGGATCAGTATCTTCCCCAGGGCATCTTGTTGAAAGAGGAGGTCCACATAGTAAAGAATTACCTTGGTAGATGGACGGGTCATTGATGGTTTGAAGTTGATTCCCAGATGGAATTTCTCCAGACAAGTTGTTAAATGACAAATTCAAGTAACTCAAGAATGTCAAGGATGACAAGCTTTGAGGAATGGGACCAAAAAGTTGGTTTCTTGAGAGATCAAGTGATTCCAAACTTCTTAAGTTTCCAATGCTCTCAGAAATTTTTCCTGTCAAGTGATTCATAGAGAGATTCATGATGCCCAATTTTAAGAGGCTTGTTATATTATCAGGTATTTCTCCTGACAGATTATTTCCTGATAGGTCTAAGGAATGGACAAGATATATAGTAGTTTCATACACATATTCTCTTCCTTTAGTAAATACCACCATCTGCTCATAAACATTTGCAATAGTGATTTGATCAGTTTAGCTCATGTTTCCTAAACATGATGGGATTCCTCCTGACAAATCATTTTGTGCAAGGTCCAGAATTTGAAGATTTGAAAGAAGACACAATTGTTGAGGTATGTCCCCAACAAACAACTTGGATCTTAGGCTTGACCTCAATAATGATGATAAGCTCCCTCCTATCCATGTTGGTAGGTTTCCATAGAATTTGTTTCCTCCAAGATCAAGGTTTGCCAATTTTGTCCAATTCCTCAAGAATGAAGAGAATTGCCCTTCAAGATTATTTTTTTTCCAATGATAACCACTGTAATAAGCTCAAAAATTGCATCGAACTTTGAAGTTTACCAGATATATTGTTGTTTGCAATGTTGAACAAATTTAACGACTGCAAATCCTCCCAATGAGGAGGGAGTTCCCCAAATAGGTGTTGCTTCTCAAAACAAGAATTTCCAAGTTTTTTAGCATTCTAAAGGAAGGGGAGATTCTACTAGTTATAAAATTTGAAGTGAGTTCCAGGAATCGTAAATTGGGAAGCATTTCACCTATGTTTTCAGGCATAGTTCCAGAAAAATTATTTGTATGAAGGAATATATTTTCCATCTTTTCACTAGGAATAAGTGGGACTTGACCATTGAAATTGTTGAAACTCAGATCCAAGAATGATGCAATAGAATATGATTGGAAGTGTGGCACCTCTCCTCGAATGTTATTATGCGAAAGAGTAAAATCAGTGATCCTTGAAAATGTTGAAGTCCAAAACTCTTGCGGAATGGTGTCAGAAATGCCAGCATTATAAAGAGTGTCTAGTTCAGTTTGAGTTTGAAGCCATGCCAGAAAGTTTGGGCCTATCAACATCTTATCTAATCGAACAAATCTTAGGTTAAAGGGAGGAACCCAATCATGTTTCACATCAACCAATGACCGTGTTGTGGAAAGTACAGACAAGTCTAAAGATGATAATCGTGTAAGATTCTTAAAATGGGCTTCGGTTAAGACACCTTCCCAATAATTCTGACCAAGATCCAAATAAACAAGCATTGATAGATTTCCCACACTTTCCGGAATAGTTCCATTCAATTTATTTCTAGACAGGTCAAATTCTTGTAGGGACGACAAGTTTCCTACAGATTTTGGAATTGAACCCCCAAAAGAATTGGAAGAGAGGACTAAAATTTTCAACATCTTAAGTGCTCCCAAAGAGTAGGGCAAGTTACCCCCAAGCAAACCATTAAAATGCAAAACTAGTGTCTCTAGTCTGCTATTGGAACATTGAGACAATCCATCTACAAACTCAGTTATCTCCCCACTTAGGCCATTGCCCATAAGATTAAACGTCTGCAAGTTGCAATGTTTGGCAAATGAGCTTGGTATCTTACCGGTAATATGGTTTGCAGATAAATCTAATTTGCGTGAGTTGGTCAGACGTCCCAGACTAGCTGGTAACTCATGTTCAATATAATGATTATACGAAAGATCAAGCTCTTGTAGAGAAACCAGATTAGCAAATGCATCTGGAATGGCACCTTGAATGGAATTGGATGTAAGATTGAGTGTTGAAACGCCAGTCAAATTTGACAACCATTGAGGTATTGAGGAGTTAAACATGCTGTAAGAGAGATCAAGGGCTGAAAGCATTGTGAAGTTGATGGAGTAAATAGTGTGAGGAAAGCTAACAAGTCCACAGCCTCTTAGGTGTAATTCCAACAAGGAAGGGAGCATATTAACTGCCTGTAGCCAATTGGGTGCAACTTTCCCAAGATTTACAAAGCTCATATCAAGATACTTTAGAGAAGGGAGACCAGCAAGCCACTGTAGGCCTTTGACTTCCAATCCTGTAAAAGGAAGGTACTCTTTGATGAGGAATGAATTTGAATTAAGGTCAAGATATTGGAGCTTTGATAGATTCCCAAGAGGTGGAGGAATAACTCCAGAAAACAATGAGAAAAAGAGATTGAGATATGTCAAACTTTCAAGAGAACCCAAGATGTGTGGATATTGATTCCTTCAAAATTGTTCAAGCTTAGGTCCAGATAACTCAAATGCTTTAAATTGAGTAGAGAAGGACTTATCTTACCCTGCAAGCACGATTTGTTGTATGTTTCTTTCTGGAATGGGTTCCTGACGTCAGGCTTGACAACAAGTGATGACCTATTGTCACATCCAACACCTATCCATTTACAGCAATCTTCACCAACCCAGGAAGAGAGACGACCTGATGGATCTATGAGACTTTCTTTGAAGCTAAGAAGAGAATTCTTCTCCATCTGTGAGCATCTGAAAGTGAGCATCTGAAAGTGAGGTTGCAGGTGCATGAAATGATTATAATAAATCCTAGGAAGGCAGGTTCAAACAAACACATGGAAAGAACCAGTTTGAGGAGAAGAGAATGGAAAATAAAGATGATAGTTCTAACCATTCTGCTTATGAAGTACTTAGACGTCTAAGGCTCTAGTTTTGTTGTATGAATTGTAGTGGATACTTGAACTGCCCTGCCAAATTGATTTATAACATGGGATTCCATGCATGCATTTATTTTGTTAAAACTATCAGGAGGTGTCAGTTGAGTTACAAAATTCTTGTTTCAAATTTGCATAATTTGGGGTATCACGCAATGTGATAAGTCTTTGATGGGTTTGCACATGCATGTTCATAAAACTTTCATTTCATGTCAACCTTTGGTAACTCAAACAACTATTTAAATAAGGCCAAAGCCAATCAAGTACCATATAACCTATTATGGTAACATGCTAGGTAGAATACAGTGCAAACGAATATGCATAGCATTGAAGGTTAAGGGGCTGGCCAACTTAGACAGGTATAAGGATCAATTTCGTGGTTTGCAGCATGGATTTACCTTGTAATTCACATTCAAAAGAAATGCTTCAAGCAAAAATAAAAGGCCAAAACAGAGGTCATACAATAATATACAATATAAATTGATTGTAAATCTGATACCGAAACTAATGCTTCAAGCAATATAGAAGGCCAAACGTAGGTTAAACAATAATATAAATGAACTTTGTAAATTCATAGCAAAACAAATGCTTCGAGCCAAAATGAAAGTCCAAAAACTGATGGTATACAATAATATAGATTGAATTTATAATTCGCATACCATTTAAGACTTTTTGGTATACAATTATAGAGGAACAAATTAGTAACTAGTAAAATGCACGGAAAACTTAGACAAAATATTATTATTATTTCTATTTTTTGTCTTAAGATGATAGTTACTAATAGTCTTTTGTTTTATTTTATTTTATATCTAATTTGCACATTGTGGTAGTTATTAATAGCCTTTTTATTTTAATTGTGACGAGATTGTAATGGAGTATTTAAATATAAAATAGAATTGAACTCAATTAAATGATATATATATATATATATATATATACAACCTAAATGAATTTCACAATTATTTAATTATTTTGGCTAATTAAAGTGTACAGTTATCTTTTACATTCTTTGAAAGAGAGTGGACAACTAGCATATAATTTGTTGGCTTCAGGAATCTTTTACATTAGAAATTTAAAAAAAAAAAAAATTGAGGGAATTATTGTTTCTATCATATATACTGTTTATTTATTTATTTTTAATAGATTCCACCATACAAAAGAAAATGGTGTAGAAATAATCAATTTTTGTGCAAAAATACTATCAATGATAAGAAGAGAAAAGAGCAAATTGATTCAGCACTTAATAATAAAAGTCTTATCAGGAAGATTGGAGGGAGAGTTTTTTAAAATGTGTGTCCTATTTTATGATGCCAATCCATATTTTGGGGAATGTGGGAAAAAAGTTAATGTGGAAGGGTCCGACCTAGGTCATAATATGTAAGGTAATAAGTGGGTTTGGGCTTTTCATAAGATTTGGTCTGATTTTAATTTAATTTTGAACTACAGTCCATCTTTTAGATAACAGTTAAAAAAAAAGTTAATGTGATCTTTTGGATAATAGTAAAAAAAACTTAATGAAAAGAAGTTTTTTTTTTTTTTGGGAGAGATTTAATGAAAAGAAATTAAAATGCTAAATGAAATATTAGATCATCACATGGTAGGAGCTCATGCAGTCTTGCATAAGGTCTCTGCTCTTTATATATATATATATATATATATATATATATATATATATATTTCAACATTCTAATAAGTAACATAATAAAATAAATCAAAGACAACAATGTGTGGGTTTCAGTTAGCTCAATTAGGAAAATCTCTAATAGTTGAATAAGAGATTTAGGGTTCAATCTTCGACAATATGATCGTATTTAAATATAACATATGATTTTTTAAATATCTCATAAAAAAAAAAGATTGTTTAAATATGACATATGATTGTATTTAAATATAACATAAACGTCTTCAGCTTTTTAAATACTACTAGTCACACTTTCTCAGAAAAAAAAAATATATATATATATATATATTGTAGGGTTAGGATTTGTAGCTCAAGCCCAAGAAGTATGGATTATGAGCCCAAGGAACCTAGAACAATGAATTTGTAGAGAGTGGGTGAAAGAGCTAGACTAGTTGTGAATCAAACAATGATCAACTAGGGTAGTTAAGGACGAATTATCATGCAATCAGGCTTGAGCAACTAAACCAACGAATATCCGAAGAGGTAGTTTATTGAATAAAAGATGATTACAGTTCTTGGAACTACAGTAAAATTGTATTTTTCTTCTTTGTCTTTTATTTTTTTTTTTTTTCTCCCTTTAGTATCAGAGGCTTCTTCCTTTTATATAGCATCTTTCCCCTCATCTTTATCGTCCACTCGGTCTTCATCTAAGCATCCACTTGAGTATATGTCATGTCAAGTCTCCTTTTTAGTTTTCTGTGAGTGGGGGTAACTGAGGTTACACTATTCAGGGGTCTTCTCCACATAAATGCGACCAGAAAAGTAGCTGTAGCGTATTAAACACGGTTATAGCAGCTTTTCTCTTTAGATATTTCTTCGTTCTTATAATCTCCAAACATGCTCAGAGCTTATCCTCATTGTTGGAACTGTCAAGAAGATCATTCAGACCCTCTAGACGTTTGATTGATCAAGACTATTCTTATTCGAGGAGAAAGACCTCTTCGGACATTTGATGACCTCCTCGGAATGCATTCCTCATTCACTTTCAGGTATGTTTCTTCCACATGGGCCCCTTCCCAGATATTTTCCTCTCTTCGGACACCCAGCGGTCTTCGAGTAAGGCCTCGGGCCCAATACATGAGGTTGGGCTTTTATCCCCCATAATAGCCCCTCAAAATTTTAATTTTTCCCTCGCATCCGAGGAGAAAAAATAGGATTTTGACTTGTCACGAAATAAAAACTTGAAAAATCCCACAAATATTTGAATTTACAAGTGCGTGAGCATAGATGCAAGCACTTCATTATTGCTGCTATCGTTTCAATATTCCCAAAGCGCAATTAATTGCTCCAGGCGCCATTTTGTCCTTTGTTACGGTGGATTATTGATCCAACGGACGTCATTCTTCCTAAAAATTTGGGCGGGATGACTCCTACCCCTTCGCTTGTACCCATATAAAGCTTCAGGACAGGTCATTTCTTCTTCACTTTGCGAATTCTCAGAGCGTCCCATGAACTCAAGCACTCGAATCTTCCAAGTTCTTCCAACCACCGATCTTAGCCCCTCTTAGATTCTGTAAGAATCTTTCTACGAGTTCAAGGATCATTCTTCAACTTGATTTGCGTAAGTTTTGACCTCTAAACTTCTCGTCTCCTTCTTCGGCCAACCTCCTCAGCCTTCGAATAATCACTCCCTAGTCACCTCCCTTAGTAGTTCCATCTTTTTGTTTAGTTGCGATGGGTAGATTCCAGTATATGGTGGATAGCCCCGCCCAGTTGGAGGCATTTAGGGCGACATATCGCATACCTCCAAATGTGGGTTTGAGGTATTACCCACCAGAAAAAATACTAACAGATCGAAAAACGGGCAAAGTTGTAATTCCCATCATCGCTTTTCTAGAAGGGGGGATGACCATCCCCATGGGCCCCATCACCAGAAATTACCTCTAAAACCATAGGCTTAGCCCTGAACAGTGTGCGCCTAATGTCTTTAGGATCTTAGGAGCAGTTGATGACCTGAATCGTCACCTAGGACTGGGACTCACCTGGCTCGATGTGGTACACATGTACGAATGTCACAGCCAGCAAGGGGCGAGATATTACCATAAATCCCGGTCCGACGTTGTTAGGCTCCTCTCCTGCCTTCCCAAATCTAACAAAGGGATGAAAGACGACTATGTGATCGTTTCGGGCGCGTGGCATGACGGTCTTCATTGCCCAACTAAGCCAGGAGAGCCAGGTGGGACATGCTAGATTTAGGTTCACTAACAGTAGGTTTAGGATCTCCGCCTTTTAACAATTTTTTCTTCTTTTTATATCATTATTTTCGAGTTTCTGACTAAGTTCTGCTGTGATTTTTAACAGATAAAGACCACGTGTCTCCTCGACTCAGCCTCACAAACATTTCCGCGCTTAATTACCTATTAAGATCAGAAATCTTCGTAAGTGAGGACGGGCAGCTCCGGTTGGTTCCTTTTATTCTCAGCTATACATTAAATCCGAAGGATTTTCAGCCGGCCGGCAACGCAATAAGACAGGGAAATTATCGCCTTAAACGCATTGACGTAGCTCGGAAAGACTTTTTGGCTCCGTTTGATCTTGAGCCCGTGCCACATCCAAATTCCCAGGGCGTACCATTGCTCCTCCAGCCCATTCAACAGGTTCTTCTCGGGCCAGTAGAAGCTAGTGAAGGAGTTGCCTCTTCAACCTCTTCATTTGAGGAACAGATAGACAAGTTTAAGTTCGAAGGAGAGGCTTCAAAAGAGGTTGAAGTGATACCAGTTCCTAACGCCGAGGAGGAAACTGACAGGCAATCTGTTATCCACCCTCCTATTCTAATAACTGCTCTTCCCGAGGACTCTTCGGAAGAAGAAGACATGGCGGATTTAAGGAGCTTGATGAAGAACAGGGGTAAGAAGCCCGAGTCCAAGGGGACTAGTACATCCCAACCAGCTGCGAGTCTTCCTCCACCACCCCCTCAGGCCCCTGATCTCGGCTTGAAGCCATTGCCAAATCTGAGAAAGAAAAGGCCCTTTGTGGCCTTGGAGGAGGGGGAGGTGGTTTCCCCAAAAGGGACCAAGCAGCAAAAGGTGGTGAAAGACCACCGGAGCAAGAGGGCTTCATCCAATGAGAGCCGAGATGAGGCCCTCGTTGCTGATGTGCGCAGAGGACCTCGCACTTGGTCCCCAAGGCTAGAATTGGATGGCACTCCAATCCCTTGGGAAACTTCCCTCAGGAACTACGATGGGGGGAGGGCAGGTCTTGTTGCCGAGGCTTTGGAGCAGCCACTGCTCCTCCCCCGGGACATGGAGTCTTACCGGCGCTTCAGCCAGCATGAACTCTTCTCGTCCCTAAAAAGGGATTTAGCCATGATAAGTGAGTTAATCCATCTCTTCATTTTAGGATGTTGCTTGCTCTTTTTTTTTTTACTTGTTTTATGTTGACTTTATCATTTTTGCTGCGCAGATTACCCAGCAATTCTTTGTGGCAGAAGAGTGGAACAAAAAGACGTATATTGAAGCCCAAACAGAGGCCCACTCTCGGTCCGAGGCAGAAAAGTCTTTGGGTAGCCTGAAGGAGGAGTATTTTCAACTGTCTGAGCAGTTCAAGGAGATCGTCAAACAGAGAAATAGTCTTAATGCGGGCCTGAAGAATGTTGAGAAGCAGGCCGAAGACCAACGCTAACTGCTGAATTTGACCGAGATCAATTTGGCCATAGAGAAAGCACTGGTGAAGGATCTTCAGGCTGAACTTCAGAAAGCCAAGGAAACTGCCAAACGGGCCAAGAAGGATGCTCAGTTGGCCAAAGAGGTAGTTAAGGCTGAAAGAAAAGTAGCATATCAGCTGGGGGTGGAAGAGACCCAGATCAGTCTCACTGAGCAGTTTGCTTCAGTCAACCGAGACTACTGCGACATAACTTGGGGGAAGGTAATGGATGCTGCTGGGGTCCCTGCGGACTCTCACCTAAGATTGCCTGGGAGCATATATTATGACCCAAATATTTGTGAAGTCCCAGAAGCTCTGGAGCAACCCGCAGTCAGCCAAACCCTTCCTGCTCTTGCTGAAGCACCCAGAAAGTCTGAGGGTACCCAAGGCAAGGATAAAGAACAAGTCTCAGACGCTGCTGCTGCTCAGACCCCTCAGACAGTTGATCCTTCGACTACTTAGACAAAGGCTTAAATATCTAGTAGTTTTTCCTTAGTATCTGTATTGTTATATAGTTAGTGTGTTTTCTTTTTTTATGTAAAGACTTGTATACCATTCTATTTTAATTAATGAAATCCTATCTCTTTCATTTTTGATGTCCTTGTTGCCTGTATCACCAGGCTTACTAACCCAAATCATCTGTTTCAGTAGTTTTAACTTAATACCGAAGAGAGTGGTTTATATAAGAATTATTAGTAAGTATTGAAAACAATAAGTGATATGGAAGTTTCATAGGCTCTCTTGAAGGTATGCAAAGCATATTTTTAACTGAGGAGTCTTGTTGTGAATTAAAGTCAAATACAACCAAGGATTTCTAGCATGATTCATAATAAAGCTAAATCTCAACAATAATAACTGTGTAGAGGTGTTGACTAACCAACAAGATCTGGTTCGAAGATTACAGGCCTATGAAGGAGTGCCAACCCAAATCATATGATCCGAGGACCATAGGGCATGATTGGATTTAAGTTTAAACACTTAGAGAACTTGGAACGAGTGTTAACTAACCCAAATCATCTGGTCCAAGGACTACAAGCATGATTGGTTTTAAGTTTAAACACTTAGAGAACTTGGAACGAGTGTTAACTAACCCAAATCATCTGGTCCAAGGACTATAGGCATGATTGGATTTAAGTTTAAACACTTAGAGAACTTGGAACGAGTGTTAATTAACCCAAATCATCTGGTCCGAGGACTACAGGCATGATTGACTTTAAGTTTAAACACTTAGAGAACTTGAAACGAGTGTTAACTAACCCAAATCATCTGGTCCGAGGACTACAGGCATGATTGGATTTAAGTTTAAATACTTAGAGAACTTTGAACGAGTGTTAACTAACCCAAATCATCTGGTCCGAGGGCTACAGGCATGATTGGATTTAAATTTAAACACTTAGAGAACCTGGAGCGAGTGTTAACTAACCCAAATCATCTGGTCCGAGGCATGATTGGATTTAAGTTTAAACACTTAGAGAACCTGGAATGAGTGTTAACTAACCCAAATCATCTAGTCCGAGGACTACAGGCATGATTGGATTTAAATTTAAACACTTATAGAACTACTCACATAAAGAATCAGCATATTAATTGAAGAAAATATTCGATTAATAATAGTATCTTTTGAGGTTATTTACATTCCAGGAGCGTGGTATTACATGACTATCCAGGTCTTCTAAGAAATACACCCCAATGCCAGCCCCTGAAGTAATACGATATGGTCCTTCCCAATTGGGTCCTAACTTTCCCCAAGCTGGGTTCTTTGCAGTGCCAACAACTTTCCTCAGCACTAAATCACCGGGCTCTAGAGGCCTTAGCCTTACGTTGGCATCATAGCCCTGCCTGAGCTTTTGCTGGTAATGTGTCAGTCAAACTAATGCATTTTCTCTCCTTTCATCAATCAGGTCCAAACTCCTCTCTAGCTGCTCATTGTTGCCGGTCGGATTGAACGAACTAGTTTTCAGGGTTGGGAACCCAGTTTCCAAAGGTATGACAGCTTCAGCCCCATAGGTCATTGAGAAGGGGGTCTCTCTAATAGATCTGCGAGGCGTAGTTCTATAAGCCCAGAGTACGTGTGGCAATTCTTCCACCCACTTGCCCTTCGCGTCGTCTAACCTTTTCTTTAAGCCATTTACTATGACCTTGTTAATAGCTTCTGCTTGCCCATTACCCTGGGGATAAGCAGGGGTGGAGTATCTGTTTATGATTCCCAATTCGCTACAATACTTCCTGAATGCCCTTCTATCAAACTGTAAGCCATTATCCGAGATGAGAGTATAAGGAACCCCAAATCGAGTGACGATATTCTTCCACACAAATTTTGGCACATCCACATCTCTGATGTTGGCCAGAAGTTTAGCCTCGACCCATTTAGTGAAATAGTCAGTGCCAACTAGAAGGTATTTCCTGTTTCCTACAGTCTTAGGGAATGGTCCCACGATATCTAAACCCCACTGGGCGAAAGGCCATGGGCTGGATAGTGGCTTAAGAGTTCCCCCTGGTTGATGAATGTTTGGGGCAAACCGTTGACATTGATCGCACTTTTTAACGTACTCGTGGGCTTCCTTTTGCATGCTCGGCCACCAATAACCTTGAATAATGGCTCGGTGAACCAAGGACCTACATCCGGTGTGGCATTCACAGATTCCTTCATGCAATTCTTCTAGTAGCAACTCAGCCGCTTCAGGATGCATGCATAACAAGTACGGTCCTAAATAGGAGCGTTTGTATAATTTCTAGTCCTCAGATAGCCAGAATCTGGTCGCCTTCCTTCGAATTTTGTCAGCTTCCCCCCTTTCTTCAGGTAAATTATCTTCTTTCAAGAATTTAATTATAGGATCCATCCAGCAGAGCCCTGTCCTGATTTGGTGAACTTGGACTACCTCCCTTCTTGTCTCGGTAAGCCCATGCAAGTCCTCGACAAGGATAACCCTCGGCAAATTTTGCGCCGAAGAAGTAGCGAGAGTGGCTAAAGAATCAGTGTGTACATTACCACCTCTGGGGATGTGCATCAGACTGAAAAATTTGAACTCCGACCGTAAACATTTAACTTGGCTTAAGTATCCCTGCATTCTTTCATCCTTCGTCTCAAATTCACCTTGTACTTAACCCACGACTATCTTTGAGTCCGAGAACAACTCCGTTGCCTTTCCTCCCATTCTTCAGACCATAGCCATTCCCATCAGTAGGGCTTTATACTCTGCCTCATTATTTGTTGCTGAGAAATCCAGCCTTAATGACTTTTCAATGATGATTCTTTCGGGGGATATCAGCACCAAGCCCACTCCAGAACCTTTCTGGTTTGCTACGCTGTCCACATACACTTCCCAATGAGATGAGCCTTGTTGAGAAATCATGCCAACCAATTTTTCATCCATGTCCGATGTGGGCGTTACTTCTTCTAAATAGGGCTCCGTGAACTCGGCTACCAAATCCGCAAGTACCTGGCCCTTGACCGATGTACGAGGCATATATTTGATATCAAACGCCCCCAAGATCGTACCCCATTTAGCAATTCTTCCAGTATAGTCAGCACTTCGGAGTATAGCCCTAAGTGGGAGCTGAGTGAGAACAATGACCGTATGGGCCTGAAAATAGTGAGGTAGCTTTCGTGTACCGAGCACCACTACTAGGATAGCCTTCTCCAGCAGCAAATAACGAATCTCAGCTTCATGCAGCGACTTACTTATGTAATAAACTGGTCTTTGCACACCACAATCTGCTCGTATCAACACCAAGCTCACAGCATAGGGAGCCACAGCAATGTAGGCCAACAAGACTTCATCCGACTCAGGACTGGACATGATTGGTGGCCGAGCTAGATAATCTTTAAGTTGCTGAAAGGCCACAGCACATTATTCAGTCCACTCGAATCCCTTCCATTTGTTAATCAGAGAGAAGAAGGGCCACATCTGTCTGCTGATCGAGAGATAAATCGGTTCAGGGCAGCAGTCATTCCAGTCAGTTTTTGAAATTCCTTGGGATTTCGAGGAGCTTGTAAATTGTTGATGGCCTTTATCTGGTCAGGGTTAACCTCAATTCCCCTGTGAGTCACCATGTACCCCAAAAACTTGTCTGACCCCACACCAAATGAGCACTTGGAAGCGTTTAAGCGCAGCTTGTACTTTCTGAAAACTTCAAAGGTACTTTCAAGGTCCTTCACATGTTCAACAACAATCTTGCTCTTCACCACCATGTCATCTATGTAAATTTCGATAGTTTTACCCAGCTGTAGTTCAAACATCCTCGTCATCATTCTTTGATAGGTAGATCCTGCTTTTTTAAGACCAAATGGCATCACTTTATAGTGGTAATTACCAATAGGGGTGACAAAAACAGTCCTCTCCTGATCCTCCAAGGCTAGTGGTATCTGATGGTAGCCTTGGAAAGAATCCAAGAAACTCATCCGAGGATGGCCAACAGTGGCATCCACAAGCTGATCAATTTTTGGCATGGGGAATGAATCCTTAGGATAAGCCTTATTTAGGTCAGTGAAGTCTACACAGACTCGCCACTTCCCGTTTTTCTTCTTCACCACTATAGTATTCGCTAACCACTCCGGGTAAAAAACTTCTTTGATAGCTCCAGCTTGTTTGAGCTTTGCTACCTCTTCTCTCACTGCATCTGCATGTTCCTTAGATGGTCGCCGAGGAGGTTGCTTCCTGGGGATAATCAATGGGTTGACTTTAAGATGGTGACAAATGAACTAGGGATCCTCCTGGGGCTTCGTAAGCATTCCAGGCAAATATGTCAAGATTCCTCTTGAGGAACTCTATTAGCTCTTCCTTCTCCTGAAGAGATAGCTGAGATCCGACTTGAAAGAACCTTTCAGGATTGTCTCCGATAACAACCTTCACTAGATCCTCGCATCGAGTGCCCTCGTCTGGATCTTCGATAGGCAATACCCGAGACTTTAGCTGCTATAAACCCCTTTCAACCTTAGACGAAGACTCAACTTCAGGTTCATACTGGATGGCAGCCACTAAGCATTGCTTGGCTGCAGACTGATCTTCCCGAAGTTCACAAACTCGTTCTTCAGATAGATACTTAACTTTCTGATGCAGGGTAGAGGAAACAGCCCCTAGTGTGTGAAGCCAAGGCCTGGCTACAATTGCCTTATAAGAGGAATACACATCCACAACTATGAAGTCTACCTCCACCACCTCTGAGCCGATCTGCACGGGTAATCGTACCTGGCCCTTCGGGGTGACCAACCTTCCTTTGAAACTTACAAGGGGGGAATCGTATGGTGTTAAATTCTAAGATCTTAGGCCTAGCCCCTTGTAGAGATCGGAGTATATTATCTCCACCGCGCTACCCTGGTCCACTATTACCCTCTTCACATCATACCCTCAAATTCTAAGGGTAATTACTAAAGCGTCATCATGGGGCTGGATAGTCCTAATCTTGTCCTTGTCCGAGAATCCTATAACCAATGGAGTATCCGACTTAGATCTTTTCGAACCATGGCCAAAATGCCCTGCCGATGATTGGACTATTGACATAACCTTCGATGGCCAGGATCCTGTTCTTCCCGGTGCAGCGAAGACGACATTAATAGTTCCCAATGGCAGCTTTGAAGAATCATCTTTTCGGGGCCCTGAACTCATCTACCCTCCTCGGCCACTGGAATGGTGCAGGAGGTGTCTTAGTTTACCCTCGCCGACCAGTTGATCTAAATGATCTCACAGGCTCCTGCAATCCTCTGTGGTATGCCCATGGTCTTGATGGTACTGGCAGTAGAGATTATGATTACGCTTCTCAGGGTTTCCCACCATCTTATTCGGCCACCTAAAGAATGGCTCGTTCTTGATCTTTTCCAAAACCTGGTGTACCGACTCTTTAAATACAGTGTTGACTGCTTGAGGATTTGTCGATCCTGATTGCCCAGCAAAATCTCTATGCGGTTTGCTGCTATTGTAACGATCCGACCTGAAATCCCTCCTTTCCTGGGGGATAATCTTGTCCTTTCCCTTCCCTTGCTGCTGATCTTCCTCAACTCTTTTATACTTTTCTATACGATCCATGAGCTGACACATGTTAGTAACTAGTTTGCCAGATAAGGATGTCCTTAGACCATGGTCAGTAGGGAGGCCGAGCTTGAACGTGCTGAGGGCCATTGCATCAGAATTGCACTCCATATCATTAAACATCTCCCAGTACCTATCTGAATATGCCTTCAGGGTCTCACCCTCTTGCATGCTCAAGGATAGCAGTGAAGATAAAGGCCTGGCCACTCTTCGACATGTGACAAAACGAGAACCAAAAGCTTGAGTGAGTTGTTTGAAGGAAATGATGGAGTCTGCTTTCAGGCTGTCAAACCACCTCCTTGCAACCAGTCCAAGACTAAAGAGGAAAACCTTACACATCAGAGCTTCATCTCTGGAGTGAACAGCCATCCTTTAATTGAAATGATTCACATGTTCCACTGGGTCTGTTTTACCATTATAAATGGTGAATGTTGGCTAGTTAAAACGCCGAGGAAGTCTCGCCTCTTCAATCCGGCGCGTAAAAGGTGATTTAGAGATCTGATTCAAGGCCCTACTCATAGCATCGTTCCCCACGCCTCCACGTGATGAGCTTCTGGGTTGCCTGTTATGAGGCTCCTCTTCATAGGAAAAGAACTCACTGACTGGTGTTCGAGATCTTTGCTTGTAAATGACGTCCTGTTCATCATCAGAATCCTCATCGGAATACAAAGAAATTCGTTTCCTCTTTGCATGGCACAGCTCCCGTTTTAGCTTTTTAACTTCTAGTTGCAGATTCTGGTTTTCTTCTGCATGAGGCACGTGACTTCCCCCATGCGGTTGGCTTCGACCAGTATGGGCAGTGTGCACGCTTCCTTCACGATCTTGTCTTCGCTCCAAATTAAGAAAAGGGTCTACGTGTTGGGATACCCTAGATTCTGCTGGTTGTTGTCCTGATTCGGCCATTATTAACTATTGTTTTCACTCCTGCACAAGCTCTTCCCACAGACGGCGCCAATTGTAGGGTTAGGATTTGTAGCTCAAGCCCAAGAAGTATGGATTATGAGCCCAAGGAACCCAGAACAATGAATTTGTAGAGAGTGGGTGAAAGAGGTAGGTTAGTTGTGAATCAAACAATGATCAACTAGGGTAGTTAAGGACGAATTATCATGCAATCAGGCTTAAACAATTGAACCAACGAATATCCGAAGTTGTAGTTTATTGAATAAATGATGATTACAGTTCTTGGAACTACAGTAAAATTGTATTTTTCTTCTTTGTCTTTTTTTTTTTTTTTTCCTCCCTTTAGTATCAGAGGCTTCTTCCCTTTATATAGCATCTTCCCCCTCATTTTCATCATCCACTTGGTGTTCATCTAAGCATCCACTTGAGTATATGTCATGTCAAGTCTCCTTTTTAGTTTTCTGTGAGTGGAGGTAACTGAGGTTACACTGTTCAGTGGTCTTCTCCACATAAATGCGTTCAGAAAAGTAGCTGTAACGCATTAAACACGGTTGTAGCAGCTTTTCCCTTTAGATATTTCTTCATTCTTATCATCTCCAAACATGCTCAGAGCTTATCCTCGTTGTTGGAACTGTCAGGAAGATCATTTAGACCCTTCAGACGTTTGATTGATCAAGACTATTTGTATCTGAGGAGAAAGACCTCTCCGAACATTTGATGACCTCCTCGGAATGCAGTACTCATTCACTTTCAGGTATGCTCTTCCACATGGGCCCCTTCCCAGATATTTTCTTCTCTTCGGACACCTAGTGGTCTTCGAGTAGGGTTCCGGGCCCAATACATGAGGTTGGGCTTTTATCCCCCACATATATCTATGTTACTAGTCACAAATCCTTTTGTTTTTTTGATAGGTAATCACTAGTAACAAATCCGTTATATGCACAGAGCCTGCTTGTGTTCTAACTTCTAATAAGAACACAATAAAATAAATCAAAGAGGACAATGTGAAAAGCGACATAAATGGTTGAAAAGTTTGTATTTCCAAATGAAACTTCTAGCTAACCCCACTTACATTTGACCTGGTCTCGAGTGTATAACGCCATCCCAAGTTATCAAAATAAATCACTAATGTTATAATAATAATAATAATAAATCACCAATGAATCACGTCAAAATCCAGGTATTAAAAAAATAAAAAATCAAAAAAATCAAAAGATCACATATGATGTTGAAAAGAAATTTCAACACACTGCGGACAAATCTGGAAAATTTTGTCTATATGTAGTTGTGGTGGGTTAAGGTTTAGGACGATTTATGGATTTTGCGGTTTAGAAATTTGTGAGAGGAAGGGTTAAGGTTAAAGAGAGAAAAAAGAAAATTGGATTTATTGTTAAAAGGAGAATAAAAAATAGAAATAGAAAATTGGATTTATACGTCTTCTCTTCCTTTCGAAAATACTACAATTTGCTCCAAAGAATTTGCAAGACTTATTTGATCAGTTTTGCTCAAGTTCCCTGAACATTGTGGAATACCTCCAGACAAATCATTTTGTGCAAGGTTCAAAATTTGAAGATTTGAAAGAAAGACATATAATTGTTGAGGTATGTCCCTATCAAACAAGTTGGATCTTAGGCTTAACTTCAATAATGATGATATGCTCTCTCCTATCCATGCTGCCAAGTTTGCATAGAATTTATTTCCTGCAAGATCAAGATTTACCAGTTGTGTGCAATTCCTCAAGAAAGAAGGGAACTGCCCTTCAAGATGATTTTTTTCCAATGACAACCACTGTAGTGACCAAAAAAATTGCATTGAACTGGGAAGTTTTCCAGATATGTTGTTGTTTGCAACATCCAACAAATTTAAAGATTGCAACTTCTCCCAATGAGGAGGAAGTTCCCCTGACAAGTAGTTGTTTCTCAAAACAAGAATCTGTATGATGCTTAGCATGCCAATAGAAGGGGGAATTCTACCACTAATAAAATTAGAAGAGTGATCCAAAGATTTCTAATGAAAAAAACTTCGCGAATCATAAAAAACACCCCATTAAGTAGTCCTTCCTTGCCCATGGCCTCAATTTCTTGGATACAGAGGAGTAGTTGTTCACAGAATCTGCATTATACATCATTAACTGGGGCAGGCCTTGTACATCATTAACTCTGATTTTGTTTTGCCAATACCAGATGAACCAACAGACTTCAGAGAATAATTCCCAGAAATCAAATTGGTCATTCTGATAAACTTGCTCGATCAGCTGCAAATTCAGAAGGTTTCTTTTTGAAATGTGCCAAAAGCTTGGTTAGAAATATCAATAACGTACTAGTTTTTAGTGTAATTGTTCATTTTGTTTCTACTACTACTACATGACAAGCATTTTCAATAATAAATCATGTCAAAAAACCAAAAAAGAAAGATGATTTTCTAAAGTACCATTTGATTTTGTACATTAAAGGAAAAATTATTGTGAGTTTAGATTTAGTACAAAATTAATTATAGATTATTTTCAGTATTTTAAAAACTCCTATTTTACTTTGACAAATGCTTAATTTAAAATGTATTGTGAAATAAGTAATTGTTTTGTGTTTTTTTTTTTTTTGGGTATTTTGTTAACATTGAATGAGTGTTAGTTTGCTTTTCATACTATATTCAGTTATGAATATATTTTTTAACTTTAATTATTCATGTTTTGACCCTCAACCCAAAATTCTAGCTCAGTGCTAGCATCTGCTCTTTATCCTTTTTTTTTTTTTGGGTGCTTGTGCCTACTCATTGATTTTCTTATCTCCTCTGTGGTGTTGATGTTTTCATTGTTTTCCCCTTTCTTGTGTATTTTCTGAAGAAATAGAGAGACTTCGCCAACCGGTCCAACACAGTGCAAACTAAAAGAAAACTATCGATCAGTGTGTTCCCATCATTATTTTGACACTTTATGATGACAATTTGATAAGATTTAATTTTTTAACCCTCCATATGTTAAAGACTTCATATTTTGTAATGTAAAATTCATAGTGATGCTAAACTTATAGACGGTGGCAGTGTTCTTTTGGTGGCCACGATATTCACAAACCATCTTAGTGACAAATGGTTATTGAAAAACGGACGGAAATAAAAGATAAAAATATCGCTCTAGAAAGTAAAGGTTGGAGTTGGAGCACTCAATAATAGTACACAACAACAGAATTAAAAAAAAAAAAAAACAACAACAACAACAACAGCAACTTCATAAAAAACAATCACTAAGCAATCCTTCCTTGTCCTGAATCTTCCTCCAACTTCATCTTTCTCTTGTCAAGCGAGCAACTTTGACCTTGATGAAAATAAAAATCTGGTCTTTCAAATTATCAAAGGTTTGGAAGTAAGCGTGCCTCCATGATGTTTTAGCAACAAGCGTGCCACAAACTCCCCAAAACCCAACAATAAAGCCAGCTACCAAGCTAATGTAGAAAGATAATGACTCAAATCCCTCTTCATCATTCTTTTCTGCTCCATCATTGCCATCTCCATTTGGTCTTGCTTCAGGATCAGGTTGTTCCCCTGGGCATATTGTTGAAAGAGGAGGTCCACAGAGTAAAGAATTACCTTGGTAAATGGATGGATCATTGAGAGTTTGGAGTTGATTCCCAGATGGAATTATACCTGACAAGTTGTTGAATGACAAGTTCAAGTGACTCAAGAATGTCAAGGACGACAAGCTTTGTGAGATTGGACCAGAAAGTTTGTTTCTTGAGAGATCAAGTGATTCCAAAAATTTTAAATTCCCAATGCTCTCAGGAATTTTTCCTGTCAAGTGATTCATAGAGAGATTCATGTTGACCAATTTTGAGAGGCTTGTAATGTTGTCAGGAATTTCCCCTGATAGATTATTGTCAGATAGGTCTATGGAATGGACAAGATAAATAGTGTCCTCATAGACATACTCTCCTCCTTTTAAAAATACTGACATCTTCTCTAAAGAACTTGCAAGACTTTTTTCATCACTTTTACTCAAGTTCCCTAAGCATCGTGGGATTCCTCCTGACAAATCATTCTGTGCGAGGTCCAAGATTTGAAGACTTGAAAGAAGGCAGAATTGTTGAGGAATATCCCTGTCAAAAAAGTTGGATCTTAGGCTTAACCTTAATAATGATGATAAGCTCTCTCCTATCCATGCCGGTAGTTTTCCGTAAAATTTATTTCCTGCAAGATCAAGGTTTACCAGTTTTGTGCAATTCTTCAAGAATGAAGGGAACTTTCCTTCAAGATGATTTTTTCCCAATGATAACCACCCTAGTGAACTCATAAATTGCATTGAATTTGGAAGTTTGCCAGATATGTTGTTATTTGCAACGTCCAACAAATTTAAATATTGCAATTCCTCCCAATGAGGAAGTTCTCCAGACAGGCAATTGTTTCGCAAAACAAGGATTTGCAAATTTTTTAGCATTCCAGTAGAAGGGGGGATTGTACCATTTATAAAATTTGAAGAGAGATCCAAGTAAGCTACCAAGGGCAATATTTCACCTACGTTTTCCGGCATAGTTCCAGAAAGCATATTTTCACGGAGGTTCATAATATCCATCATTTTACTAGGAAAAAGTGGGACTTGACCATCGAAATTGTTGAAACTCAGATCTAAGCGATATAAAAGATGATAAGATTGAAAGTGTGGTACCTGTCCTCGAATTTTGTTTTTGGAAAGATTAATATCCCCAATCCTTGAGAAGGAATTCCAAAAGCCTTGCGGAATGGTATCAGAAATGCCAACATTCACAAGCCGAAGAGACAAAAGTTCAGTTTGAGTTTGAAGCCACGCCGGAAAGTTTGGGCCTATCAACACGTTATCAAATATGGCTTCTGACAATTTGAAAGGAGGAATCCAGTCCTGTTTCACATCTAAAACCAACGACCATGTTGCAGAATCTACAGACAAGTATAAACAACTTAATCGCGTGAGATTCTGAAAATGAGCTTCAGTTAAGACACCTTTCCAATGATTATTCCTAAGATCCAAAGCAGTAAGCATCGATAGTTTTCCCGCACTTTTTGAAATAGTTCCATTGAACATATTTTTGGAGAGAGAGATTTCTTGTAGAGACGACATGTTTCCTATAGAATCTGGAATTGAACCCCAAAAGGAATTAAACTCGAGGTTTAAAGTTTTCAACATCTCGAGTGCTCCCAAAGAGTACGGCAATTTACCCCCAAGCAATCTATTAGAATCCAAAAGTAGCCATTCTAGTTTGCTGTTGGAACATTGCGACAATCCATCTATAAACTCAGTCATCTCCCCACTTATATAGTTATATCATTCTCCGTCAGAGCAAATGTTTGCAAGTTGCAAAGTTTGCCAAATGAGAATGGTATCTTACCAGTAATGCTGTTTCCAGATAAATCCAAATTGCTCAAGTTGGTTAGATGTCCCAGACCAATTGGTAACTCACATTCAATATAAATATTATATGAAAGATCAAGCTCTTACAAAGAAACCAAATTAGCAAATGCATTAGGAATGGCACCTCGAAGGGAACTGGACCTAATATTAAGAATTGAAAGGCCACTCAAATTTGACAACCAGTAAGGTATTGATGAGTTAAACAAGTTGTAAGGGATATCAAGGACTGTAAGAAATGTGAAGTTGATGGAGGAAATAGACTGAGGAAGAGTAACAAGTCCACAACCACTTAGGTCTAACTCCAACAAAGAAGGAAGCATATTAACTACCTGTAGCCAATCTGGTTTAACTTCCCCAATATTTACAAAGCTCATATCAAGGTACTTTAGAGAAGGGAGACCAACAAGCCACTGTAGACTTTTGACTTCCAATCTTCTAACGGGAACGAACTCTGGGAAGGGGAATGGCTAGGAAAAGGGGAATGTCTGGCAATTAAGGGCAAGATATTGCAACTTTGATAGATTCCCAAGATGGGGAGGAATAACACCGGTGAATAGTGAGAAAGAGAGATCAAGATAATTCAAACTTTCAAGGGAACCCAAGAAATTTGAAATATTGATGCCTTCAAAATTGTTCTAGCTTAGGTCCAGATAACTCAGATACTTTAAATTGAGTAGAGAAGGACTTATCTTACCCCCCAAGCACGACTTCTTGTTCAAGTAACTATGGTTGCTAATCTGAAATCGGTTCCTGGGGTCAAGCTCGACGACATGTGATGTAGTGTTGTCACATCCAACACCCATCCAGCTACAACAATCTTCGCCAACCCAAGAAGCAAGGCAACCTGATAGATCCGTGAGACCTTCTTTGAAGCTAAGAAGAGCATTCTTCTCCATCTCTAAGCATCTGAAAGTGAGGTTGCTGGTACATGAAGTGGGTATAATAGCTCCTAGGAAGGCAGGTCCCAGCACACACAAGAAAAGAACCAGGTTGAGGAGATGAGAAATGGAGATGAACATTTCGGTTCTAACCATTCTGCTTGTGAAATGTTTTGTTTTGTGTTTTTTGGAGGACACTAGATTTTCCAATCCAAATGAATATATATATACACATCGACTTTATACAATAATATACGTTGACTTTATAAGTCACATACAAAAACAGATACCATAAGACATTATTATAGAATAATGTGGTAATTATAGTACTAGTTAAGTATTCGGCCGTCAATACATGGGCATTTTGGAAAGTGTCACGTGTCACATATGTAGCGACCCACTTGACCCGATCGACCCACTCACTCTATAGCTAAGAACTCTGAAAATGTCTATAGACAAAATTAAATGTAATAACATTTTCAAATACTTTTTATTTCAATTGTGGTGGATCCGAATACAAATTTATTAAATTTTATTTTGAAACAAAATGAGTACTGATAGCTCAATTGTTGTGAAAATATTATGACATTTTGTTATAGGAGAAAATTAACTATCAAGAGTCTTGGTCTATTTCTATGAACCCAGCAACCATTCCTTTGTGGACTAACTAATCCATGCCTGGACCAAAAAAATACAGTATCCAGGATCGGTTTAGAAAATACCTAATAGGTAATATATCTTATAAGATTACTACTTTATCATTGGTGGGTTAGGATTTGTTCCCAACAAACCATATACGTAGATATATATATATATATATATATATATATATATATATGTAGAGTAGGAAAAAGTAATAAATAACTTGTATTTGCAAAGAGCATTTGTAACTCGGTTGGCCAGTTGTTAAATCAATCATCTATTATTGAATAGGAACAAAATGAATGTACGGAAGAAGTTTTGGTATTAAAAAATTTATGAAAGACTGAAGGTAATATTATGGAGAATTGCCGCCATATCATTAATTTCTTTGTGAGCGAGAGATTGCCCTACAAAGTCAACTTGGGGCACTCTAGCTTCTACGTAACTCTATGATCAGGAAGGTGATAAAGAGTTGCATTTATTCCAAATGTGTAGCAAGGGCAGCCCAGTTTCCTTGTCTTGAACCGTTGAACGCAGTCACCTGTGACAGCATTTGGAAGCTTAGAAAATTAACAGTGTATTCGGCCATGAGAAATTGTAAATACATCAAAAATTGTATTTCTATATGAGTTTTAGTATTTTGTAAATTGTATTTTTCTCAACACTTTTTTTTTTGTTGTCGTATTTTTCACATGTGATTTTGTAATTAGTTAGAATTTGTAGGTTTGTTAGTCAAATTTTCTTGGCTGTTAGTGATATTTTCTTAGGTGTAAATAACACACAATCAATAACACAAGTAGTTTATTTAACACACACTCCATTTTTGACAAGCTACTCATTGTTGGCCTGTAAAATAGGCAGCTTTGAAGTCATTTTTTGGGCTCCTTTGACCTTTCACCTTGGAATCTACTTTCTAAAGTCTCAAATGCAATTAGGGTTGATTCCTTTTTGTAATGCTCAAGTTTCTGCCATGTGCTCTTTATCCCTGTTTTCTGTTTGCTTATTCAGTGATTTCCTTATCTCCTCTGTAATGTTCTTGTTTTTCTTTGTTTTCCCCTTTCTAATGTATTCCTTCTTGAAGAAACAGAGAGAAAAACATTGATGACCACGTCTTCCCATCATCATTTTGACGATTTTCAGATGACAATTTTAATAAAACCGAATTCTTTAAGCAGATATATGTTAGAAAATCATAGCAAATGCAAGAAAAGATTAGATGAAATCTAGGTTCTTTTTAAGGACAAAGCTTAGCTATAAAATTGGTTGCAGCAAATCCACCATTAAATTATATTTTCTTTTTATATTTTTTATGCTTGCAAAATTTCTAAAAAATTAAAGATCAATAGCTATGTTATCAATTAATCATTTAAATTATAAAATTTTGCAATTTAAAATTATGCATAAAATATAAACTTATAGATCATATAGTAAATAATATCTGATTCACACAAAATTTGACATGTGTGTTAAAAGTGTAAAGAATATGCAATTTAACGATTAGAATTTCAAAATATGTAATAATTTTTATTTTATTGAATAAGGTTGAAGTCTTAGGTCACAACCAATTTTGTAGCTAAACTTTGTCATCTTTTTAATTCTTTTTTTTTTTTTTTCACTTTCTTCAAAATTGATAAATTTTTTTATTTTTTTTTTCTTCTTCAATTAGGGGCTAACCTGGAATTTTAATATATCAATAAATTTTTAATTATTATTATTTTAATTGCCACATAAACTTTAAATGTGTTAGTAGTGTATACCATTTGTCATGTAAGTGTTTTCTGTTAGTGGGTTAATGGTAAGGACTAGATTAATTGCAAGTTGAAAATAATAAAGATCAAGTTAACTATTACCAAAATTTATGAGTTAAATTAAGTTTGATCCTAAAATTTAAAGACCACTTTCGCCTACTTTAAATTCTTATTTGTATAAGTTTTATTTTTATCTAAAAATCAAGGTGATCATAATGAAAAATTCTGAACTGATTTATTTCAATTTTTAATAACATAATGGGGGATAGGAAGATTTTTTTCCCAGATTTACAAAGAAAAAAAACTGTATTTCTTTCCATTTCATGGGGAGTCAGACCATCTGGTCTATCCATTTCATAAATAAAATAAAATAAAATAAAAAAACCATGGTTGGACTTGGATTTTCTAAAAGACATGGAAAAAAAGAAATTTAGAAAAAAAAACAAAACAAAAAACAAAGAGCTGAGACACGGAAGGCCAATTTTTTTTTTATAATATAGTGTAGTTACAAGATTAGGGCGGCTGTACATTATCTTCTGATTTGAACTCTCCTAAAATTTAAAATATATATATATATATATATTAGTCTAATTTATACTTAAAAGTATAAAGAGGCCATTGTCATTTGAAAGGAGATGCCCTTGAACACATTTCAGCCCAACCCAAAACCAAATAACAACGCATATCAACTTATTTCAAAACTAAATAACAACACAGATCACAGATCACTTTCATTTTCTCTCTCTAATCTAATCTCTGATCTCATTCTTAGATCTCATCTCCCTTTTTTATTTGATTATCTTGGTATCTTCGACTATAAGAGTAAATAACGAATGTTTGTGAGTTGCGAGTACCTCTCTCTTTATTATAAATTTATATTATATGTGTGTGAGTATGTGACTAATTACTGATTGTGTGTGTTATTATTATTATTATTATTATTATTATTATGTTATTTGTGTGAGTTGTGATGTGCATGAATGCATGCATGTATAGCATAAATATAATATAATTTTACATAATTTAATAATTATGAAATATAGAGGATTTGTTACATGTGTGTATACTGTTATCATGTTAAAATAAATTTTTGTTATAAAGTTACTAATTCAAGAAAAGAAAAAAGAGTAAAGTTAGTGTATTATTAATGTATATATGAGTATAATTGTGTGAGTCAATAATTAATATAGTGTCACTAAGTTGAGTTTTCCCATTTAGTTGAAAACATTTTTATAAAAACAACGATAAATAGTTAAGGACAACTGCATAAAAATTTAAATATTATACAAAATTAACAAAATAAAATAGTCATACCTACTCATATTAAGTTTTTCAACAACTCCTGAAAAATATTCTTAGAGCCGCCAATGTCCAAGAATCTTGGTGTGGTTAAGAAATTGACAAAGTGGCCGGCTGGGTGTGGCCTAATTGAACTCGGAAATTTTAGTGACTTTCTGTTTGATATAAGAATGGCTTTCGGGCATGAAGACTGGCATTGCAATATCTTTCTCTCTTTTTTTTTCTTTTTCTTTTTCTTTTTTTTTTTCTTTTTTATAGATTTGGTAATATGATTTTTTTTTCCTTAAAGTTTCAACTTATGACATCCTTTCCTAGTGATAACTCTTTTATTAAAAGACTAATACACCAATCAGTTTTTCGTATAGGTAGAAATTAAATCACAAATTTCTTATTTCCTTATAAAAAATTTTACCTATTGAGCTAACTAAAACCCACGTACAACATGTTATATTCTAGTATAAGAAATTTACCTATGAAAATTGGTTAAATTTAGCATTCATAACAACAAAAAGTACACCTTTGTGTTGTTGACTCATGAGTCATGAGACAGATTTTTATGGATCATGAGTCATGAGACAGATTTTTATGGATCATGAGTCATGACTCTATTTGCTATTAGAGTCATGATCTAGTTATTTTCCAAATCTGAGACCTATAGAAAGTTGACTGGCCTTTCAAAGCATTCAAAAAAGTATCCCTCGGAGGACGTAAAAGACCAAGCTTTTATCAATATTCAACATGGTCTGTTGGAATTTGTCTATGATAGATTGAACAACAGTTGCATGTTCTAGCATTCTCAAAGCATTAAATTGCAGTAAAATAATACACTTTAGGCTTTTGGAAATCGCATAGTAGATTTACATGGAGCGGGTCACGTACGGGTCAACATTAATTTGTTTACCTTAAAAGATATGAGACCAAGATGGTCGCTCATGAGACATCGGCACTTTTATTTTATTTTTATATCTTTTATGCTTGAAAATTTTTTAGAAGATCAAAATTTAATATTTATTTCATTAATTCAATATTTAAATTTCAAGTTAATTTTTGTAGTTTAAAATTATGTATAAAAAATAAAATTTTTAATCGAATAATAAATAACATTCGATATGCATAAAATTTAACATGCATATTAAGACATAAATAACATTTAATCCAATTATTACATATTCAAAATATGTAATTATGTTAATTTTTTTAGTAAGAGTTATAGCGGTTTGACTATAAATTAGTTTACCTTGTCCTTATTTTAGTACCATGAGTTGCTTATACCACTTGACTGAACTAACTGTTCATTTGGGTTAGCTGTTTGCAAAAATGTGTTTTATTTATGTGGAAATTACACGTTTGCCTCCGTGACTTAAAACTCTCATAAGATATACTTTCAACTTCGCTAGTAGCTCTTTCTTTAATAAAGATTTCTCTATATACTATTACCATTTACCACCATAGATGCTAATTTCACAATAACACCTTATATCTTTGAAACTTTCTCAACAAAAGCACTAATAGTAATTCCTTTGTCAAACGTGTAACATTTGCAGCAATATAGAAAGCACGAGAATATGAACAGAGAAAGAGGCAAGGGTTGTAAACATTACACAAATTTAAATAGAAAATGTGAAAAAAGTAATGTGCCATACTTGTTCAGAATATGATCACCCGCTTCAATAAGGGCAATTTTCGCATGTTCTTTAATCTGAGTGTATAAATTGCCTAAATCCTCATTAAAAAAGACTAGTGCAAAATAAAACCAAGGAATTGTGCACCATATCTTATTCAATTGTGCACCAGTTTGGATAAAAATTTTAACACATGCAAAGGACAGAAGTTCAACACCAACCATCTTAAAGTGCAAAAGTTCATGACGTAGGACAAGGGGGGAACAAAGCAAAATCATATTTGACAAATCAGAGTTAAATTTGGGTGGCTGGGACTTCGATGAATTATTAGGATTAGGTTTTGGTGGGTAGTAGGCTAGAAAATAATAAGGAGAATATAAGAGCATCCGCAGCCGGTTTCTATATCCCATCCTATTTTACCATCTCAAAAAGCAACTTTATCAATTATACAATACAATTTTCCAATTCTCCAACATCCCAAATTTTATTTCTCAATTCTACTCATTAAAATAATATTTCTACCGCAATAAAATATTAATATCTCACAATTATCACTGTACAATATAACACATTATTTATTCATTTTTTATTCATTTTCTCTTTCTTTCTGTTCAAGAACCACCATCATCGCCACCACCGCTGCACACCACCATCACCACCGGCAACCAATAATCTACCATCAACACTCAAAAAAAAAAAAATCCAGAGAAAAGACCAGAACACTGCCCTCCGTCCATCAAAACCACCACCACCACCCTCTCCGCCCATCAACACCACAAAAAAAAAAAAAAAAAAAAAATCCAGAGAAAAGACCAGAACACTGCCCTCCGTCCATCAAAACCACCACCACCACCCTCTCCGCCCATCAACACCACACAAAAAAAAAAAAAAAAAAAAAAAAAAAAAAAATTCCAGAGAAAAGACCAGAACACTGCCCTCCGACCATCAACACCACCACCACCACCCTCCCTCTCCGCCCATCAACACCACACAAAAAAAAAAAAAAAAAAACACAGCAACCCACGGTCAAAAACTAGACCCACCACCGCCGAAGCTCAAAGGACGGAGGGCGGAGACCCACCACCGATCTAGAAACCACCGCCGATCTCGAGACCCACCACTATCTAGATTTGGTACAACGCCGATCCTCTCCGATCGTGGTAGACGATCCAACGCCGATCCTCTCCGATCATGGTAGACTATCCAACGCCGATCTAGAGAGTTGCCGGAGAGTGAAGATGTTGAGAAGAATCTATGAGCAAGAAGAAGAGAGAGCAGAAATAAAGAGAGAAGGAAGAGAGAAATGAGAGAGGAGAGAGAATTTCCCGGTTAAAATGAGAGAGGAGAGAGAAAGGAGTGCATTAAAATTTTTTTTTTTTTATAACATTGAGCTACAGTACCATCTTACATTTGAGATGGTACTGTAGCAAAATCTCAAAAAAAATTTGGCATATGACATATGCCCTCCCAGTTGCTGAGCAGTTTTGGGGCTTAAATGCCAAATATTCTTAAGATTTGGCATTTACAAGCCCCACTGCTGATGCTCTAAGGTCCTCAATGGGGAAAAGGAATTATAGAGGGTTTAAATTTTAAGGATTAAACAAAGGGTGAAAACCAAAGATTTATTTCAATTTTTAATAACATAATGGGGGATAGGGAGATTTTTGCCCAGATTTACAAACAAAAAAACTGTATTTCTTTCCACTTCATGGGGATCCGGTTAGACCATCTGGTCTATCCATTTTATAAAAATTAAAAATAAATAAATAAATAAACCCCGGTTGGACTTGGATTGTCTAAAAGAGATGGAAAAAAAATAAATTTAGAAAAAATTTAAAAACAAAGAGTTGAGACACGGAAGCCCAATTTTTTAATAATTTAGTGTAGTTACCAGATTAGGGCGGCTGTACATTATCTTATGATTTGAACTCCCCTAAATTTTTTTAAAAAAAATTTATATTTTTTTTATTAGTCTAATTCGTACTTAAAAGTATTTTGCAACGCCCAGAATATAAGGCACTTCTTTCTCAAAGTCAAGTTTCACACTTCTTGCTTTAGAAAGATTACAGGGGCGCTCACGTTTTTTGGCTCCTTCCCGGCCTAGAAGTTCGCTTCTGGCTACTAGCTTCTACCGCTAGCACTTGGGCTTGGAAGCAAGCTACAGCTACCTTGAATCAATCAATGAATGAATGAAAAGAAACCGTTTACCAAGGAAGGGGGGACAGGTTGGTTCGAGGACCCATTGGTCAAAGGAAAGATGGGGACCACTAGAAGAGGTAGTTGTCATTTGAAAGGAAACACCCTTGATCACATTTCAGCTCAGTCCAAAACCAAACAACAACGCATATCAACTTATTTCAAAACTAAACAACAACACAAATCACAGATCATTTTTATTTTCTCTCTCTGATCTAATCTTTGACCTCATTCTCAGATCTCATCTCCCTTCTTTATATGATTATCTTGGTATCTTTGACTATAGGAGTAAATAGTGAATGTTTGTGGGCTGTGAGTGCCTCTCTCTTTATTATAAATTTATATTATATATGTGTGAGTATGTGTCTAATTACTGGTTGTGTGTGTTGTTGTTGTTGTTGTTGTTGTTGTTATTATTATTATTATTATTATTATTGTGAGTTATGATGTGCATGAATGCATGCATGTATAGCATAAATATAATATAAATTTATATAATTTAATAATTATGAAATATAGAGTATTTGTTACATGTGTGTGTGTTGTTATCATGTTATAATAAATTTTTGTTATAAAGTTATTAATTCAGGAAAAGAAAAAAGAGTAAAGTTAGTGTATTGTCAATGTATGAGTATAGTTGTGTGGGTCAATAATTAATATATTGTCAATAAGTTGAGTTTTGTCATTTATTCGAAAACATTTTTATAAAAACCGTGATAAATAGTTAAGGACAACTACATAAAAATTTAAATATTATACAAAATTACCAAAATAAAATAATCACACCTACTCATATTGACAATAGATAATGACAATTGATAACAAACTATTACATAACTATTTCAAAATATAAAACTAATAAAAGGAAAATGTGAAACTTCATGTGTTAGGTTTGTTTGTTTTTTTTTTTTTTTTGGTTGATAACTCTATATGTTCAACTTTTTTTTTAAAAAAATTATTCAATTTAAGTTTTTTTAACAACCCCTGAAAATATTCTTGGAGCCGCCAATGTCTAAGAATCTTGGTGTGGTAAGAAATGGACAAAGTGGCCGGCTGGGTGTTGCCTAATTGAACTCTGAAATTTTAGTGACTTTCTATTTGATATAAGAATGGCTTTTAGGCATGAAGACTGGCATGGCAATATCTTTCTCTTTTTTTCTTTTTCTTTTTATTTTTTTTTACAGATTTAGTAATATAATTATTTTTTTAAAGAGTTTCAACTTATGATATATGTTCCTAGTAATAACTCTTTTATTAACAGACCAATACACTAACTAGTTTTTGGTGTAGACAGGGATTAAATCTCAAATCTTTTATCTAACTATAAAAAATTTTACCTATTAAGCTAATTGGAACCCACATAAAATATTTCTAGTATACGAAATTTACATATGAAAATTTGTTAAATTTAGCATTCATACCAAGAAAAGGTATACCTTCGTGTTGTTGACTCATGAGTCATGAGACAGATTTTTATGGATCATGAGTCAAGACTATTTACTATTAGAGTCATGATCTAGTTATTTGTGAGTGGTTCTGGTGCCACACCCTTGTGCACAACTTTGTGCACAACTCGCCCATGTGGCGAGTTGTGGTTGGTGGAGGGGTCAGAGGGTGTGGAAGCATTTTTCTTTTGAACTGAAGCATTTTGGGAAAGGAAGACATATCCATTTCTACTAGGAAATTATGCCCAAGGAGATGGAACTGGAATTTTTCAATCCCATGTTTGACTGCTAGAATCTCTTTGAAAGTGGAGTGATAATGAAGTTCTGAGGGCTTGAATGCGCCACTTTTGTATCCACAAATACTTCTTTTGCCATTAATCTCTTCAAAAAGAGCTGCTGCCCAATATTCGTCACTAGCATCTGTCTGCAATATTCGTTTGCCTGGTCCTGGAATCTGCAAAGGGGGAAGCTTTTCTGCCAATTTCTTTAGTTGTTGGACTGCTTCTGTATGAACAGAATTCCATTCTGGAGGTGATTTCTTCAGTAATTGAGCCAAACAATTCCTATACTTGGATATCTTTGGAATAAAATCCGACATATAATTGACAATTCCAAGGAACTGTTGTATTTGCTTGGCACTCATGAGCTTGTTTGGAAATTCACCAAAAGAGACAGCTATATGAGGTTGCAAAGTATACTTTCCATCTGAAATGTTTACTCCCAGGAAGTCTATGGAAGACTGTCCGATAACCATTTTCTTTTCTGAAAGCATTATCCCTTGAGATCTTACCAACTGGTAGAATTCAGTGAGTAACTTTTCATGGGATTCTTCATCTTTTGAGAACAAGAGGATATCATTCACATAAATTAATGCATTCGTCAAGAGTGGCTGGAACAGTGTTACCATTGCTTTTTGAAATTGGGATGGAGCATTTTTAAGACCAAAGGGCATGACAGTCCATTGGTAATGATGGTCCGGAATGCAGAATGCCGTCTTGTATCTTTCTTCCAGATGGATTCCAAGTTGCCAAAATCCTGCTTTGAGATCAAACTTTGAAAATACTCTGGCATTTGAAAGATGCTGGAAAAGAGCACTTTTATTTGGCAGGGGAAATTTGTCATCTGCAAGGAAATGGTTGAGATCTTGGTAATCGATTACCAATATGAGTTTTCCTCTTACTTGCTCAGCATGTTTGTTGACAGAAAAAGCTTCACATGCCCATGGCGAAGTTGTGGGTCCAATAAGTCCTTCAGAAAGGAGAGTGGATAGCTCTTGCTTGGCCAAAGTTAAGTGTTCTGGATTCATCCCTCTATGACTGGCTTTTGTGGGATTAACATCTTCATTCTTTTTGAAGGGTAAATGGATGAAGAAACTTGAATTTTTCCACAAAGGGTTTGGATTTTTAAGAAGGAATTCAGAATGGCTGTTTGCACAACAATCATTGATAATCTGAGATCTTAGAGACTCAAAAAGATCTACTGAGAATAAATGAGGAACTTGGGTCCAGGTAAGAAGATGTTGTTTATGCATGAGTCCTTTTGAAGACCATCTAAGACTGGGTATTTGATGAAGGAGGTCAAATCCTATAAGAAGGTCTCTTCTTGTGAGAGGGGAGCCAAGGACTTGATGTTTAATGGTAAGTGTTGGGAATATTCTGATGAGAATGGGTTTGCTTTTCAGGGTGATCAAAAATGTTTCTCCATTTGCTGCTCTGAACATCTGGTGATGAGGTAACCAACTTTCTTTGGATAATATTTTGGGATGGAGGATTGTTGCTGCTGCTCCTGTATCAAATAAGGCTATTACTGAAATGGGTTTGGCATAAGTGTCCAGGAGGATGCTTACTTGGGCTATAGGGGTAGGACTGGTTAAGGGGGCTATAATGGGCTGTGATGTGAAGATAGTTTGGATTTCTGGGTCTGGATCTTCTTCATTGTCTAGATCTGAGTCTTCCTCTGAGGTGGAATAAGCCATGACTGCTAAGGCTTGAGGGGAGTACTCATCATCTAATGAAAAAAGAGACTCTACATCTGGAAAAGGAGTATCATTCGCATGAATCTGTGCTTGCTCCAGAAGTTTTGCTGCTTTTTCTTTTTTTGGACAATTTTTTGCAAAATGCCCCGGTCTTCTACATACAAAACAAACTCTTGAAGTTTTCCCTATGAACTGCTTTCTTTTAAGAAATCTCCATTTCTTCCTACAAAAGGATTGCTTCTTATGACTCGCATAGTGCCTTTTCTTCCAGGAATATTTTTTGAAATGATCTTTTCTTTTTGTTGAGCAAGTACAACTCTTGTCATAGCACTTGATCTGCAAATCTTTCTTTTTACAATTATCCTTGAGTTTACCATGAATCTTATTGATTTCCGAAAGAAATTTTCTCTAGTTGCAGAGTTTTTCTAGGGCAATAAGCACATGCTGATAGATTTCTCCCAAAGAGGCTTGCTGCAATGTTATCTTTTGGAGATTCATCATGCGAAGAGTTTCGTCTCCTAATGGTTGTGGAAGGGAATTGAGGAAAGTATGCTTCGAATTGACATCATCCATGCCATTAAAAGAGTAGTATCTTTTTGACATTCTGTTAAAATGTTTCTCCAAATCTCTTCTTTCAAATGAGTAGCATTTCATCAGTAGAAATTCTTCTCGTACCACTTCAGTATAGTGAGTTACAGATCCAAGGAACTCATTATGGATTATTATGAAAAAATCTTCCAAGGTATTACATTGAGCTGCTTGTCTTTGCCTGTAATAATCTGGGAAACCGTGGCATTTGGGGCTTGGAGTTCTGCTATACACCAGGAATACATATTAAAAAACTCTTCATGCCATTTGAAGAAGGGATATTATCAAGGGTGAACAGATGTTTGGAGTTAGTGGTTGATGAATAAGTCAACCTTGTTTGGTCTTCTGGGATAATGGGTGGTGGAGGAAATATTGGTGGAGGTTGTCTGGGTCGGAGAACATCATCTTCCTCTTCTTCCTTTGGTTCTGCTTCTGTCATAAACACCTCCTCTAGACCAAGATCTGACAGGTCTAATTCAGAATCCTCAATTACAGGGAGCACAAAAGGTTCTTTTGTATCGCAAGGGTGAGGGTTTTGAGGAATGATGAGATTGGGTTTGGGGGGTCAGGGTCTACAGTTAACATGTTCATGTCGGGAGGCTTTGAGGAAGCTCCAACAGTTGGATTAGGAGGTTGATACAGCGGTTCTTTGTCTTTCTTGCTGGGAAAAGGTTTGTTTTGGGACTTTAGTTGAGTTGGAATATTGTGGGTTATGACAGGGAGAATTCCACTTGGCCTAAAAGGATTATGGTCAGGATGTGTTATGGCTAATGGTTGAGGATTCTGGTAGGGAGAGGCTGGGGAGAAAAGAGAGGTTAATGGTATGGACAGATCTTTATATAATGATTGGCGAGGTTGGAGGGGCATATGAACATATATCGGGGGAGTCTGAGGAGTTTCCTTCTGGGATCCTTCCATAGATTAGAGTTGTAGCAAAAACTGTCTTCTTTCTTTTTCCTTTTGCCCAATAAGAGGAAAAGAGACAGACAAGTCTCTGACTGTAGATGTGATAGTTGTCAATTCTTCCTCAACTGCTTTGATTTTCTTCTTCAAATCCTCAATAAGAGAATTTGAGGAGGAAAAAGTATGGGTGACTACCTCAGCGATCTTTTGTTGATTATCCAAAATCCTTGACAGAACTTGGTTTTGGGCTACAGCATTTTCTGCTTGCCAGTTTAAAGCTGCTTCTGTTGAGGAAACTTGCTTCTTGGTTCCATCTGGATTAACTCCAACAGGGTTCTTGATCTTCCACACATGTTTGGTGTTAGTTTGAGGATGATCAAAGCTTTCTAATGGAGGGAAATTCTGTGAGTAGGAGGTTGAAGCTTGATCGAGCATATAACATGGTAAAGGGTTTTGTGCATGGTTTTGGCCAACAAGGAGGGGTTGACATTTTGATATTTGGGGAAGGATCTTTTGATAGTATGGAATTAATAGAGGTTTCTGGTTTTGGTCATGTTCTTCTTTGCATGGAGGGGGAGAAGGAAGGCTTTTCTTCCTGGTTCTGGGATAAAGAACATAGTAATCAAACTTACCAGAAGATTCTCCAAGGAGGTCAACTTCTGGATCTCCTGCTTCATACCTTTCTTTGAGTTTTTGCTAGGAAGATTGCCTCTTCTTTCTTGAATTGTCTTCTTCAAAGTCCTCTTCTTTTTGGCAGTCAGCGCAATTGCAAACATCCAACCATATGTGGCCAGAAAGTGATTTTCCTTCATAACAAGGCTTTCCATCTTTACCAAATGCCTTAATTTTAAGACCATTTTCACCAACATATGAAACCGGCTGGAGCATTACCATTTGAGTCGAAAAGACTGTTACATCTTTCTTTTCTGGAGGAGCCGTTAGAAATCTTGTCTCTACTTCACCATTGGCTTTTCTGATAAAGAAAGGCTGGTTTGACTGAATTGGCTTAGTTGCTTGATGAAGCATCTCATATCTTGTAATCCAAGATTCGGGAAAGATAGATGTCATTTGTTCCCTATTCAGTTGTCTAGGAACAAATGTACACATTGGTGTCATTCCTGGATCAACTTGAATCAGTAGAGCATCATTGGACTGAGCTAGATCTGGGACAGCCATATCAAAAGCATGATTCTGGAGTCTATAGGCTAGCTGATAATGAAGTGTGGCTGCAAATGTATCTTGCACCTAAGAAGCACCAGTAATCTGAACTTGTACTTTAAGAGCATCACAAAAGTGAGGGTCTCTGAGGGACATGTTGAAGTTGGGAAAAAGGGTAACAAAAACTGTTCTTGCATTGAGAGTGGTTTGGACAGTTCCTATGACCGCATTTTGGTATTCTAGAAATCTAGAATCAAGAAGTGAAATTCTAGAGGCTATAGGAAGTCCCTTTCTTCCGTGGAAGGTTAGTGCCAGCCTTACTGCGCCAAAATGAAGATGGGTGTACCCTTGTTTTTGCCATGGAATCACGAATTCTCTGGGAAGGGCAAGAGTAATGAAATTTTCTGTTTCACTTACTGGAATATTAAACTGGTCAAACTTAGAGGCTTGAACATATTCTTTGACAGTAGAAGGACGAGAAGGACCTAACAACCTTTTTATGGATTGCTTGAAAGAAGTTTGGGGTTTATCAAATACAGTGTAAGGATTTACAATAGGGAAATTAGTAATAGGAATCTTACTGTCTTCAGGGATATGAGAAATTTCGTACAGGTACTCTAACCTATTTGCAGTGGATTTGCGAAGGGAGAGGTCAAAGGCCGAACTAGTTGTATCAGCTATTTCTGAAGATGCATTTGCCATGATTGTTTCTTTGGGAAAGAACTGTTTGCCAAGACCTAACAGGACTAAATGCCAACTCAAGCTTAACGTCCACAAGGTTACTATGGAAAACAAGGTTCTTTAGACCCCTCCACCAACCATAACTCGCCATGTGGGCGAGTTGTGCACAAAGTTGTGCACAAGGGTGTGGCACCAGAATTTTCCTTTTCCAAATTTGAGACCTATAGAAAGTTGACTGTACCTTTCAAAGCATTCTACATTCAAAAAAGTATCCTTTGGAGGACGTGAAAGACCAAGCTTTTATCAATATTCAACATGGTCTGTTGGAATTTGTCTATGATAGATTGAACAACAGTTGCATGTTCTAGCATTCTCGAAGCATTAAATTGTAGTAAAATAATACACTTTAGGCTTTTGGAAATCGCATAGTAGATTTACATGGAGCGGGTCACGTACGGGTCAACATTAATTTGTTTACCTTAAAAGATATGAGACCAAGATAGTCGCTCATGAGACATCGGCACTTTTATTTTATTTTTATATCTTTTATGCTTGAAAATTTTTTAGAAGATCAAAATTTAATATTTATTTCATTAATTCAATATTTAAATTTCAAGTTAATTTTTGTAGTTTAAAATTATGCATAAAAAATAAATTTTTGAATCTAATAATAAATAACATTCGATTAGCATAAAATTTAACATGCATATTAAGACATAAATAACATGCAATCCAATTATTACATTTTCAAAATATGTGATTATGTTAATTTTTTTAGTAAAGAGTTATAGCAGTTTGACTATAAATTAGTTTACTTTGTCCTTATTTTAGAACCATGAGTTGCTTATACCACTTGACTGAACTAAGTGTTTATTTGGGTTAGCTGTTTCTAAAAATGCATTTTATTTATGTGGAAATTGCACATTTGCCGCCATGACTTAAAACTCTCATAAGATATACTTTCAACTTCGCTAGTAGCTCTTTCTTTAATAGAGATTTCTCTATCAGATACTGTTAAGTTGTGATTTTTCTCATAACATTAGTGTTTTGCACTCATTAACTCAGTTGGCACAAAAATTAAAAAACTTAAGTAGACACATGGCACATTCTCAAGTGGATAATTATGGCGTAGTCTCCACATAAATTTAGACATATGCAAAATTGAATTATAAATTCTAATTCTAATTCAACTTTCTTTAAGTTTTATCTATTAATATATATATATATATATATATATATATAGATGACTTATAAATTTGAATTTTTTTTAGTTATATGATTATGTTTTTTATGGTTTATTATATTGGACTTTTCATTTTCTACACTAAATTAACTAATTTGACACAAAAATATAAAAATTTAGATTAGATGAGACATGTGGCGCAAAATTAAACTCTAATTAAAATTTAATTTTTACACTAAATTAACTCACTTGGCACAAAATTCTAAAATTTAGATTAGACGAGACACATGGCTCAAAATTAGAGTCTAATTGAATTTCACTTTGAAATTTAATTGAATTTTCTCTCTGCTTTACCTGTTATTATATATATAGACTAGCTTGTCACTCCAAGCATATGCATGGATACATTTAAAGATATACAATAAGATACATAATATAATCTAAATACTATTGATAGTCATTTTTATATTTTGTCAAATTTTTTAAAAAAATTTGTAAGGATATTATTAGGTATAAAATGTAAATTGTCCAATTTTTTTATTTTTTATTTTTTTATATAACTATTGTGAAACACTTTTTTTTCTTTTTTTTTTTCTTTTTTTTACGATTCATTTATTTTAGACTATTTAGTTTTTGTATTTAATAACTCACTTGGATGAATATTTATGATATGGTCCCACATTTGATTCTAAAATTAAGAAATAAAACTGTTTAAGAATAAATAATTTAGAATACATGGCGCAAAATTAGAACTCTAATTTGAAATTATAATTTGAGTTTCTCTCAGCTTCACATATTATTATTATATATATATATATATAGATTTATATTATATGTGTGTGAGAATGTGTCTAATTACTGATTGTGTGTGTTGTTATTATTATTATTATTGTAAGGACCCAAGTTGACCCAATGGCCCAGTATATCACGTCACTAGCCCAATAAGCCCAAAACAATGAATTTGTTAGAGTGTGGGCTGGAAACTGAACGTTCAAGGAGTCAAACATGAGTCACAATGGGCTAGTTTGTAAATGGACAAGAAAAAGAAACAGTTTGAGGTGAAAAAGTTCTTCCTCGGTCAAGTCTGATGACAGTTTGTTCTTATGTATCTTTGTGGACTTAAGTAAATATTACAGTTCTTAGTTGCATAGTGATTTTCTCTCCTAATCTCAGATGCCCTTCCCTGTAATGGGATTTTTCCTTTTATACTCTCTTTTCCTTTCAATCTCGGCCCTCCACGTGTGGATCAGATTGCTAATATCCTTGACACTTGTCTCATCAATATCTTCTTAATGTTTTGGTGAGTAGCTATAAAGCTGGAAGCTACTATTCAGGCATTAACTCCACATTAATGCGGCCAGTGGGTTAGATGCAGAGCATTTAATGCGGTGACAGCAGATTTATACCAAAATATTTCTCCTCCTTGATGACTCATCTCTCACTGGAGCTTATCTTCCCCAGTTGGTTTACCCACAGCACAGTGCCTGATAAGTGCTCAGATCTTAGGGCCCCGCTTTGCTTGGACGAGGAGGTGTGGCTCCTCGGATGACACCACTTATCCATTATGATTAATCCTCCTCCTCAGTCCATTACTTTACCAACTTGGCCTTTTACGCGCTGGTCCTTAGATCTTATGATGTCCTTGGGCGAGGCCCATGACCCAATACCCTTAATTGGGCCCCTTATCCCCACAATTATTATTATTATTATTATTATTATTATTATTATTTGTGTGAGTTGTGATGTGCATGAATGCGTGAATGTGTAGCATAGATATAATACAACTTTACATAATTTAATAATTATGAAATATAGAGGATTTGTTACATATGTGTGTATTGTTATCATGTTATAATAAATTTATGTTATAAAGTTACTAATTCAAGAAAAGAAAAAAGAGTAAAGTTAGTGTATTATTAATGTATATATGAGTACAGTTGTGAGTCAATAATTAATATAGTATCAATGAGTTGAGTTTTGTTATTTAGTTGAAAACATTTTTATAAAAACAATGATAAATAGTTAAGGACAACTGCATAAAAAATTAAATATTATACAAAATTAACAAAATAAAATAGTCATACCTACTCATATTAGCAATAGATAATGATAACTGATAACGAACTATTACGTAACTATTTCAATAAAAACTAATAAAATGAAATTGTAAAACTTCATGTATTAGCGTGTTTTTTTTTTTTTTTTGGTCGATAACTCGATATATTTAAGTTCTTTATTAAAAAAATTTATTTGACTTAAATTTTTTTACGACCCCTAAAAATATTCTTGGAGCCACAATGTCCAAGAATCTTGGTGTGGTTAAGAAATTGACAAAGTGGCAAGGTGTGGCCTAATTGAACTCTGAAATTTGAGCTAGTATATGGTGTACCCGGCATATATATGCCGGGTACAAGATATAATTTTCGTTGAAATTTGAGTGACTTTCTCTTGGATATAAGAATGGCTTTTGGGCATGAAGACTGGCATGGCAATATCTTTCTCTTTTTTCTTTTCTTTTCTTTTCTTTTTTTTTTTTTTATAAATTCAGTAATATGATTTTTTTTTTTTTTTTAAAGAGTTTCAACTTATGACATCCGTTCATGATAATAACTCTTTTATTATTAGATCAATACACCAATCAGTTTTTAGTATAGGCAGAGATTAAATTTCAAATATCTTATTTAACTATCAGAGACTTTATATGTTGAGCTAACTAGAATCCACACACAACATGTTATTTTCTAGTCTACGGAATTTACTTATGAAAATTTGTTAAATTTAGCATTCATAGTTTCATACCAACAAAAAGTTCACCTTCCTGTTGTTGAGTCATGAGTCATGGGAAAGATTTTTATGGATGAATAGACTGGACCTTGTTCTATTTACTATTAGAGTCATGATCTAATTATTTTCCAAATCTGAGACCTATAGAAAGTTGACTGACCTTTCGAAGCATTCTACATTCAAAGAAGTATCCTTTGGAGGAGGAAAAAGACGAAGCTTTTATCAATATTCAACATGGTCTGTTGGAATTTGCTAATGATAGGTTGAACAATCTAACCCGTTAATTATGGTTATGTTGTTGAACAACAGTTGCATGGTAGTAAAATAAACTTTAGGTTTTTGGAAATCGCATGGTAGATTTACATGGACCGGGTCACGTACGGGTCAACATTAATTTGTTTACCTTAAGAGATACCTATACGAGACCAAGATAGTCGCACATGAGACATTGACACTTTTTTTTTTTTTTAATCTCTTATGCTTGAAAATTTTCTAGAAGATCAAAATTTAATATTTATTTCATTAATTCAATATTTAAATTTCAAGTTAATTTTTGTAGTTTAAAATTATACATAAAAAATAAATTTTTGGATCAAATAATAAATAAAATCCGATTAGCATAAAATTTAACATGCATATTAAGAGATAAATAACATGCAATCCAATTATTACATTTTCAAAATATGTAATTATGTTAATTTTTTTAGTAAGAGTTATAGCAGTTTCACATGTTCTTTAATCTGAGTGTATAAATTGCCTAAATCCTCATTAAAAAAGACTAGTGCAAAATTAAACCAAGGAATTGTGCACCATATCTTATTCAATTGTGCACCAGTTTGAATAAAAATTTTAACGCATGCAAAGGACAGAAGTTCATCACCAACCATCTTAAAGTGCGAAAGTTCATGACGTAGGACAAGGGGGAACAAAGCAAAATCAGATTTGACAAATCTGAGTTAAATCTGGGTAGTTAGGGTTTTGATGATTTATTAGGGTTAGGTTTTGGTGGGTAGTAGGCTAGAAAATAATAAGAATAGTATAGGGTTTTCAATGGGGAAAAGGAATAATAGTAGGGTTCAAGGATTAAACAAAGGGTGAAAACCAAGATTTGGGTTGATATTCTATGGATGTGAACAATAACTTGTGAAGAGTAACATGGCATCACGCCTAGGGTTTTCTTTGACATCATATCTCGATGAAGGTTGTATCACACAAATGACAAACCTCAAGAAAGCTTCATAGCTCTAAAATCTGAAAATATATTATTCTTTAATAGAAAGTATTACAACCCTTTAAATAAATAAATTTTTTTTTTTTTTTTTTACAATCCTTTAAATAGAAGACTTAAATACCTATTCCTAGTGAAAATAGGACTTTATTTTAAACTCATAATAAGACTTGGACTTTGACTCTTTGGGCTTTATTTCTAAGCCCAAACTAATTAACTAAACTCATATAAAACTATAATAAAACCCAATGGACCATTAGCACGGCCCATCCCTAAAAAAAATAGAAAATTACAATGCTCGACACTTAAAACTAAATAAAACTGAGTTTAACCCACTGCCTCCATCAGTTCATCACCCACAATCTTAGAGTTGTAGGTTCATATTACACATCACATTTTGATATGAAAATTATCTAGAAGACAATTCTCCATGGATGCTCCAAATTCATTCAGAGTAATATTTGAAAGCCTCAAACCTCACGTCGCAAGTCCCACTATATATATACCCGAACCCCTTTAGAGGAGTCACAACATTTTGGAAGAAACCCAATTGATTCATTAAGGCACTTATTGCAGTCCATGCTTGAAAGGTCTCTAGTGCATTGAACTGACCCATAGAGTTTGTTGTTGCCTCCAAGATCCTAGTCTCCAGTTAAAAACATCTTTGGGGTAGTAGAAGCTTGGCTAGCGAATTGGGTCAACCACTCTCCTTTCTTTTCAGTAATTTTTTGGTAATCTGTCATATTTTGTGGGTTCTTTTCGTAGTACCGAGTATCAAGATCAATTTGGCCAAAGAAATTCACATTACGGTACGTGAATTTCTTTGGTAATCTACACCTTGACCCTTTGTGCCTAGTGCAAAACCAGTGGCAGAGACTTGATAGGTAAGATAAGCTGAAAGCTCATTCAAATTGGTACCAGATTGCGGAATAATTTTGCGCACCTAAACATTTTTGGTCCATCCCAAAAGCAATTTGACGAAGGAAAATAAAGCTTAGCAAGTAAAAAGAGAAGGGGATTTTTGAGATAGACATTGTTCAAATATTTTGTTGGTGAAGGATTTGATTGAGGATGCGTTGCATATTTAATTGCAACATTGAAGCCTTTATATAGAGTGTGTGGGACACGTTTTTTTTAGAATTACAAAGATTCTCTTTTGGACTTTTTTTTTTTTTTTTTTTTTTTATCAACACAAAGAACTTTTAAGTTTGAGGAATAGTTACAATAAAAGAAGTAGCCTTCAATTATGTGGTGTTTGGAAATTAATCATTGGTTTAGTGACTATTACAATACATTTCTTACTTGCCCTTCTTCAAACAATTGAGAGAAAAAGGTGCATATAACCTTGTCTTAAGAGGTCCGAAATGGTAATCTTATTTTTTAATAGCAAAGGGTATAAGTAATTATGTTTGCTCCTCAAGTGTTAAAGAGAGAACAAATCAATGCTGGTGTCTTTCCAACATATTGACAAAGCATTTTTCTTTTCGGACATATGCTAGCACTTGTACGAGAGAAGGTTGTACCATTGGAGAGTGACTCAACTGGATCATGCAATTAAAGCCTTTCTTTGTTTTTTGTTTGAGCCATTATAAATTTTTCTCAGCAATTTTGATGCAACGTTTAATTGGTTCTGCAATTCCCACTTAATATAACGAACTTTCTGCAAATGTTTCAATATGGAAAAGCCCAAATTCTAAAAGATATTTAAAAAAATGTTTTCGATTGTTATAGTACAACAGTGACGATTAGGTGTTGGCTAATTCCACAACAAATTTTCTTGTAACCTTTACAAAAATTTACTTGGAATGACAAAGTTTTAGTGTAACTGTGTTCAATTCGATAGCATATATCTTGATCTATTGAAATCATGAAAGTTTAATCTAACAGGGTTAATTAAAACCAATTTATGCCTAGGTTTCATGCCATATACGAAAACATATCAGAGGTATCTAATAAAAACGACTCCATAAGATTTAGAGATGTCACTACTATGCAATACATTTGATAAATAAAAATAAAATAAAAACCTAAACCTAAAGTTTGATCAACCTGTGAGTTTAAAAGCTCAAATTCACATATTCTTGAATCTGGACCCGTGTGTACCTGCCTCATCCATCCCACAAAGCAAATGGGACGGGGACGGGGGTTAACTTTTCCCCAGCATTGACCCCAAACCCATCCTATTTATATGTAAAACTAAACTTTAAATTTATGATCTCTATTGGTTTTTTTTATAAGGGATATATATTTTTGTGTTTTTTAATATTTAAATTTTTGTATTGCTATGCATTTGAGAATGTTTTATAATTTTAGAACTTGTTTAAAAAAAATTATGAGTTTTAATTTAATGAATGATAGTTTTTTATAAATTCTATATATATTAAAAAAAAAAAAAAAAAAAAGAAGACAAATTTGAGTATGGCTAGGGACAGATACCTGCTAAGATGGGGTGGGGGAAAGAAAACCCGCCTTGAAGCAGGAGTGGAGTGAGGGTAGGAAATAGGAAACTTGCCCCATTGTCATCCCTAACAACGGGTTTTGTTGCCTCTTGGTGATCAAAAGCTGAAATCACAAAAATCTTCAAGGAGGGTCTAATCGTGATCACAAATGAGGTTTGTGAAAGGTATTCATATTGAAGAGTGCTGCAGTTTTGGAGTTGGTATGGGGCCATATCAATAAGTTAAACTATTGAGTAGCGTCCAGGGTCAAGGGTTTGAATTATATTGTGAAACTTCTCATCTTCTGATGAATTGCCTTAGTTGGGGTAGATATACCCTTAGTATTCTTTCCTTTGGGAATGGTTCTCGATTGTTTTTTCACTTCGTCGCTAAACTTGCATTTTTTTTTTTTTAATATTTTGGGGATAGGGATTTAAACCCTTGATTTTATTTATTTATTTATATTTTCATAAATTTGCATGCTTTCTTAATTTGTTTCATTGATTTTCGCATTTGGTATTTATTGTGGCTATGATTAATTAATCTAAGTTGTAATCACCTAATTGACTTAAGTCAATTAATGTGCATAATAACTAACAAGGGGATTTAAATAAGATTCTTAGTCATTAATTGTTGTTGATTCATACTTGACCGAAATCATAATTTGACCAATTAATCTGCAACATTAATTTTCACCATCTGATCCCCATATTGTATCTCAAAACCATCCTCTATTCATATGTAGGGGGAATAAGATTTTTAATTTTCATCCCTACCCTGTGCTACCATGCATATGAGTTGCATGATGTGGATTAAGGGCCTTAAAGTCCTCTCGTCGTGTCTGTATGTATGTGTGTTATTATTTTATCTTTTTCTTTAAATGGAGGGGAAAAAAAGAGTCCTCTGTAATTAAATGATTATATATAGTTTCATCTTTCATGACAACAATTTCATTGATTCTCCAACCAACTAAATTTGTGCACATTTCTGTACCAGTCATTTGATAAATAAGTTGCCAGATTCTCTTTGTGAACCCTATAAATAAGTTGTACTGGTCTTGTAGCCTAATGGTATGCCAGATAGATGATACATTAATATCCCTGTTACACAAAATAATTTTTTTGTGGAGGCTAAAGATACGTCCTATAATAGGCGTAGGATATTTAAATCCTCACTTTTCTTTTACAATATAGAATATATTTTAATTTAGAGCATCATCAATATGTTGGGTAGAGATTACAAAATAGCCTTTAAATCAATTACTGAAACACCGTTTGAGGAACCTCTTACAATAGAAATATAGGGGAGAGAGAGAGAGAGAGAGAGAGAGAGATCTAACAACAAGAAGTTTTTGTAACAAATTTTTTATGCCCTCTCTTCCTAGGGCTGGCTCAACAATTTTTGGGGCCTTAGGCGAAAATTTTAAATGGGGCCTTTTTATAATTAAATATTAAATAAATAATATATATATATATATATATATATATATATTGAATTTTTTTTATTTAAAATCTATTTTTCTTGCTTTTTGAGATGCAAAATTACTAATTAAGTTTTTGTATTTAAGTTCCTCTAACATTTCTTTTTCAATTGATAATATAGCTAATCCACTTAATATTTCTTATGACATAGTAAACCTTAAATAAGATTTTATTAATTTTAATTTTGAAAAACTTCTTTCTGCAGATGCAACCTGTGGGGGGTGAAAACTCAACCTTATGTATTGGGCCTAGGGCCCCATTTGAAGATTACTGTGTGTCCGAATAGAGGAAAATGTGAGAAGGGGTCCATGTGGAAGAAATATACCTGGAAATGAACGAGGAGTATAGTCCGAAGAGATTACCAATGATCCGAAGAGGTTATTCTCCTCGGGTGCAAAGAGTCTTGGTCAAACAGACACCTGAAAGATTCAGGCAATCCTTCTAATGATTTTAATTATAAGGATAAGTTTCAGGCACGTATGGAGAAGATAGGAATGAAGAAATATCTAGAAGACAATATGCAACTACCACATTAAATGTACAGCAGCTACTTTTCTGGCCGCATTAATATGGAGAAGACTCCTGAACAGTACAATCTCAGCTGCTACCACTCACAGAGGGCTAAAAAGGAGACTTGACGTGACATGTATTCAAGTGGATGCTCAGATAAAGAACAAGTGGACGATGAAGATGATGGAAGAGGATGCTATATAAAGGGAAGAGGCCTTTGATAATGGGGGATCAAAAAAAATCAGAATAAAGGCAAGAGAAAGACTTTACTGTAACTCTAAGAACTATAATCACTATTCAATTAATAATATATCTCTTCGGACACTAATTCATTTCGTTTTTTTTTACGTGTATGTTTATGTTGGTTTTCATTTGGGGGTTGTGGTTAACTGTTGTCAATCTCATAATCAACCTAACTCTTCACCCACTCTCTACAAATTCATTGTTTAGGGCTGAGGCTACAAATCCTAACCCTACACAACCGTAATAGGTATTGTTAATAATATTTTATAGATAAATAAAACACAATTTATAATTAAAAATGATAATTTAACTAAAAATAATATTTAAAGTACAGAACAATAGAACTTGGTTATTGCAATTTTTCTAAAGCTATGACCACTTTAAAGTTTAAACCTGCACAAATAAAAATTAACTTAATACATGATTTAATAAATTAGTGTTACTATAATACAAATGAGTTAATATGATACACATCAAATTATTAATTGATATAATAATTTATAATAATAAATAAAGTGTCGGATTAAAAAAAATAAAAATAAAAAAAGGGGTGAGAAACCGTGTAAGTTATAAAACTGTGGTCTATGGGCTGTACTCCTATCCAAAAAAAAAAGAGTGAGAAACTCCATCCTATAATCCACTACCCCTATCATCCTATGACTAAGTTTTAAATAAAAAACGTGTCCTATCAATTCTTATGGCTGAAAAGGGTTCAAAGAGGGGCAGAATTAGAAAAGCTATCATAGCAAAGCTGCAAAAAACGTGTCCCATCCCATCAAATTAACAATTGTGCAGTCAGTGTGAAACAAACTAAAAATATATATAATTTAAGTTCAATAAATAGCAAACCAAAAGTCTTCATTTTCAGAAAGACAAAGAGAAAGAGGGGAAGAACTGAAGAAAAATACCCTGGCTCCGATGGCTGCCGACTGGTAGACTACTACGCTAGAATTAACGAAGAAAAATTTCAAGCTAGACTGACTGATTGAGTTGATGGAAAAATATCAAGAATCAAGATGAAGATGAAGAAAAGAAAGGTAAGACCGGAAGAATATAGATGGAAAGGCAGAGAGATAGAGAGATGAGAGGTTTTTTTTTTTTTTTTGAAATTTATATTCTCTATTTTAGCATATTTCAAGACAATTACGTTGTGTTATTAATGAATTTGTCTGCTATTAATTTTGATTTTACCATATTTCAAGAATGAATTCATAAATTTGTCTCCTAAAATTTAATTTTGTTAGCTGAAGTTTGACTATTTCTTTTTTTCCTTTTTAATTTTTTACATTTTAGGATATAATGTGACCTTTTTAATGCATTTTATTGACCAATAAAAATGCTTAAATTTTTTTTTACAAGTGGGGCCTTCTTTTATTCGGGGCCTTAGGCGATTGCATCAATTGCATCACCTATTCAGCCAGCCCTGGACTCTTCCCTCTTTCAAAAGAACTATCAATGTTACTAGATTTAAAATGATTAAATTTACAATTTTTTAATAACTTAATTTTTTTGAACAATCGGTAAGTTGTTATTTTTTTGAACAATCGGTAAGTTGTTATTTTTGAAAAGGTAATTTATCATTTATAATAACTAGTTCCTTGACTGTTCATAAAATTAGTAGCAAATTACAAGATATAAATGAAATGGTTGCATGTCTAACTTACCAATCAAAAGATATATATAAATCAAGAGAGGGAAGCTACTATGTGGGCCCAACGTTTAAGAATTCTATGGGCTAATCAAGGGGATAAAAACTTAAAGTATTTCCATTGTTGTGCTACAAAGAGATTCCGGAAGAATACCTTGGAAGGAATTAGAGATGAGGAAGGGGTATGGAAAACTTCTAAAGAAGATGTGGGTGAAGTCATGGTAAACTACTTTAAGTCACTATTTACTTCTACAGAGGGTAGTGTTTCTGCTAGCATGCTTGAATGTGTGCCTACATTGATTGATGAAGAGATGAATACAGCCCTTTGTAAGGATTTTGAGGCGTGGGAAGTCAATAGTGCCCTCCAACAAATGTCTCCACTTAAAGCACCTATACCTGATGGTATGCCACCACTATTCTACCAACATTTTTGGAGCACAGTGAATCAAGATGTAACTTCATCCATATTGTCTTGGTTGAATTCAGGTACCATACCATCTCCCTTAAATCATACATATATTACTCTTGTACTGAAAATAAACTCTCTTGAATATGCCCACCAATTTCGTCCCATTAGCCTTTGCAATGTACTTTACAAAATATATTCCAAAGTCCTTGCCAATCGCCTGAAAAAAAATACTTCCATCCATTATAACTGAACACCAATCAGCCTTCACAAAAAATAGTTTAATTTCAGATAACATTTTGGTCGCTTTTGAAACCTTGCATAGCATGAAAAACTATAAGGGTGGTTCATATGGGTATATGGCACTTAAACTGGATATGAGCAAGGCTTATGACCGGGTGGAGTGGTATTATTTGGAGGCTATAATAATGAAGATGGGTTTTAGGGAGAGGTGGATAAAACTTGTAATGGGGTGCGTGAAAACAGTCTCATATTCTGTTTTGGTGAATGGTGATCCATGTGGAATGATTTGTCCTACTAGGGGGATTAGGCAAGGAGACCCACTCTTCCCTTTCCTATTCCTTCTTTGTACGGAAGGGCTGAATGGGTTGATAAAGAAGGCTGATTTACAAGGAGATATTCATGGCTTCTCCCTTTGTAGGAAAGGCCCAAAACTAACTCATCTGCTCTTCGCAGATGATAGTCTTATTTTTTACAGGTCTACTATGGAGGAGTGTGACAAGGTTGAAAGGCTACAAACTGAATGACCCTTTGTGATAAAATTAATTAATTAATTAGCCAAGTTATTAATTAATCAATTTAACATGCAAATACATGGAAGCACAAACAAATCACCAAATACTAAATATGCAGCGGAAAAATAAATAACACGGTAATTTGTTTACGAATGAGGAAAACCCTAACGGCAAAAACCCCACCGGGTGATTTTCATGTCACCACTCCCGAAACTCCACTATTATCAAATCAAGTGGTTACAAGTAAAAGAATCCCAAGTACCTTACCAACCTACAGTTGAACCCTTACCCCAATACCCAATTAGACTTGATCTGTAGTGACAATTTCCACCTTTGATGCACGGCTCCCAAGTACGTGACTAACCAATGCACGGATCCCAGTACGCGACTTCAAACACCAACTTGAGAAGGAGAGGTTGGTTGCAAAGTTCTTTAGTTCATCATACACAATGAAGATCAGGAAGATACTTGGTTACAAAACTCTACGGTGCACATACACAGCAACTTCTAGAGATAAGATGAACTAGGTTAAGAACTTCGTCTTTTGATCACAATTTGCTTGAACAAGGATTGCTCAATGCTTTTGCAACTTGTGTCACACTTGATGGCTCTTAAAACGATCCTTTTATATGTTTAGGGTTAGAAGAAAAGAAGGCCCAAAACCATATTCCGGATCCCAAGAAAATCAAATCAGAAAAGCTGATTTTATAAATCTCGACAGATAGCAGGTGTCGAGGTAGCTATCGAGAAGGTATCGAGATTTAATGAAATTGCACATCAGCTTGCTTTTTCTTGGACAGACTTGATGACTTCAACACTTGTTCTTGAAACCTTGTTTCTTGAAGTATTAAAAATACCTAGAACTACCCAATTACAAATAAAGTACGTTTTGTCAAAAGGATTAGCCAATTTATATAAACAAGTGACATATGTTCTTAACAAGTGAACACACATATGTCCTAACAAAGGTGTTGGAGCTATTATACAAGTATGAGGAAGCCTCGGGACAAAAAGTAAATAAAAGCAAGGCCTCGTTGTTCTTTAGCAACTTTGTACCGGAAGAAGTTAAGCATGGAATAAAGGTGAAATTAGGGGTACCGGAAATTAGGAACTACGAGAAATACCTTGGGCTGCCTTCTCTAGTCGGTAAAAGAAAAAAAGAGAGTTTTAATTTTATAAAGGAGAATGTGTGGAGGAAACTTCAAGGGTGGGAGGCAAAACTACTCTCCTAAGCTAGAAGGGAAGTGCTCTTAAAGGCCGTCATCCCAGCTATCCCTACCTACACAATGGGATGCTTTAAATTGCCGGTAAGTTTGTGCAATGAGATTGAGTCCCTTATTAAGAAGTTTTGGTGGGGACAACGGGGTGATCGAAGAAAGATTCATTGGGTGAAGTGGGAGGATTTGACAAAATAAAAAACCATTGGTGGTATGGGTTTTCATGATCTTGCCATGTTTAATGACTCTCTTTTGGCAAAACAAGCTTGGCGACTTTTGCATAATAAGTCCTCACTCTTCTACAAGGTTTTTAAAGTTCGTTTCTTCCCTAATTCTTCAATAATGGAGGCTACTGATTCGAGGTTAGGTTCCTATGCTTGGAAGAGTATCCTTAGGGGGAGGGATATAATTAAAAGGGGAGCAATTTGGAGGATTGGAAGGGGGGGGAAAATCAATATATGGCAGCAACGTTGGCTGCCAAGAAAGCACCCTCCAAGGCTGCCGATATGTCCATTGGACAGTTTTGAAAATTGCACGATGGACTTGCTCATAGACCAAAACACAAGAACATGGAACGAAGGGCTGATTGATGGTTTATTTGTGGAAGAGGATGCTGAGTTGATCAAGAGGATTCCTCTTAGCCGAGCAGCAAAGGAGGATTCTTTGTATTGGCCATACTTCACATCGGGTCAATACACTTGCAAGTCCGGGTATATGTTCCTTAAACAAGAATCAAAAATGGAAGCAAGCCAACAAGCCCCTCCAATTCATGACAAACAGCTCTGGAAGAAGATTTGGCAGTTGCGTGTTCCTCCAAAAATTAAAAATTTCCTTTGGCGTGCGTGTCAGAATGTTCTTCCTACAAAACAGGCGCTATTGAAGAGGAAAGTGACAGCTGATCCGATCTGTGAGAGGTGCCGTTCTGCAGTGTAGGAGTCTGTGCACGCTGTCTGGTCTTGCCCAGAGTTGGGAGAGGTTTGGGATGTGGGTGAAGAGTGGTGCTTCAGGTCTGAGTTGGAGTTTACAGATGTGAAAGAATTGTTGTCTTGGTTGTTTGCAAAAGGTAAATCAGTTGAGCTATTTGCTTTCACGGCTTGGATGGTGTGGACTCAAAGAAACAAAATACGGGCCACCCAAAATACTGTTCCGCTCCATCAGGTGGCTGAACAAGCAAAACAAAAATTGAATCAGTTCAGAGCTGACTGGCGGAATCCTAGAGTTATGGTCACAGACAGAAACGTTGGAGGCTCTAATTGGTTATGTCCGCAAGATGGTTGGGTGAAAGCAAACTTTGGTGGAGCTGTTTTCAGTGAGTTCAATCAGTCCGGAGTTGGGGTGGTAATCCGAGATAATAATGGTGCTGTGCTGGTCTCCTGTTCAGAAAAACTTCATCATGCATACAAATCAGACGAGGTTGAGGCTCTGGCTACTTTGAAGGCAGCCTCTCTTGCACGTGAATTAGGCTTTCGAAATGTGATTCTTGAAGGTGACTCTCTCTGTCTGATCAAAGCATTGAAGTCAGCAGAGGATAGCCTTTCTCCAATAGGTCTGCTGGTAGACGATGTGAAGCGAGTTGGTAGGAGTTTTGAACGATTGGTGTATTCTCATGTTAAGAGAAACGGCAATAGCGTAGCTCATAGTTTGGCGAAAAATGCATTACGCATACCAGATTCACAAGTATGGATGGAAGATGTTCCATCGCATATTACTTCGATTTTAGATTTGTATGTAATAGTTTCAAGTTGAAATAAAATGAGTCAGCTTCTTTCTCAAAAAAAAAAAAAAAAAAGATATATATAAAAGCAAGTTAGTTTCTCAATGAAATGTTTTACAAGAAACATCCTCAAATTTCTCAACTAATAAGGCATTTGATTTCTTGAGCTGTATTTTTCACTCATGAAGAAGGCATATGAGAGGGCGATGGCTTGTTTGACATGAAACAACATTTTAATGGCCAAATAAGCCTTCCACTTTCTTAAAGAAAAAAGAAAATTTTTATTATTTGACATTCGAGGGAAAAATTGAAAGAGAATGCGACAAGGTTATAACATGAGAATATATAGTTTCTAACAAAAATTAGCAACAAGAATATTGTCTTTGAAAGAAGATTATTGCAGGGTATCATCTCTTTCCTGTTTATTTACCTAAATATTGGTAAAAGAACTAAGCTAATTTTGACGATTGAAAGCAAAAAAGCTTATATTCTTTTGTTATTGATAAAGGATTGTTGGAGTGTTGGACTATTAGTTTACATTCATATGTATCAAATTTTTTATCATTAAAGGCATTCATGTCACTTAAGAATGTTGTGAATATTCATTGTATCCCTCTGAACTTTATTGTAAAAATGTTTTTAAAAAGCGAAAAAAACATGGTTGTTCCAGGCCATTGGCAACCAAAACCCAAATCAGGATAGTATCATTCAGGCCTCCAGTTGGACCAAATGGCAACTGCAAAAACACACTATTCAGGTCCTCCACACATTAAAAACTCAACCTAAACCCATCTTTCAGCTTCAATTCTTGGCAAATTTCACAGCCCACTAAACTTCGCATTAGGAATATACTTAGCAGTAATCTTGAATTAATCCATATAAGGTGCAAGGTATTCAGTTAAAAAAGCTTCATGGTATAATATTACCATGCACCACAAATTTCACAGCGGCTAAAATAGCAGGTGATGATTGGAGCTACAATAAAATAAATAAGGTCGATGATGGTCAAATGTGATAAGTAATATTACACTAATCACAATTTGTTATATCGGTAGCATTTTGTTAAGGATGAGTAAAAATGTTCATTTTCCTTGGACATTCCGAAATTTAAAAATTCCAATATACTCTTATTGCACTGAAATGGTACCTAATTTTGTAAACACCACCTATTCTACCCCTAAAAAAAATGCAAAAGTTCAACTCTTACTAATTAGATATATTAAGTAAATAACCTCTGTAGAGTCCAAAAAGACTCATGGAGAGGGATTCTGATGCTATTTCAATTAGTACTCTCTGTGTTTACTTTTCAAAGTAGTACTCTTTTTTTTTTCCTTACTTTTTAGGGGAATTATAAGCCTAATGCTTGCACATCATTTAAGAATATTATATTTTACGTGTACCACGCGTGCAGTGAACACTGGCCAGGACTATCTAACCAACCTCTATTTGTTCTTTCAAAAAAATAAAAAATAAAAAATGAACTATTAAATCTAAAATAAATAAATAAACAATGCTAAATAAAATAAAGAATCATGTTCTTCACTAGCTGGATCTGAAGATTGTCAATTTGTCATGGTTTGGGGCCTTTGGGCCAATGAATAATCATAACATGACTTATGGAAAATTATAATAACATTAAGGAAATAAATAAAAAATATTACACCTGACTTGTTACTGCATAGTTTATTCCAAGAATGATATTAGTTACATAAATATAATGCAAATGCATAAATAATATTAAAGTCTTATCTTATAATTAATTGCCCCCTTAAGCGAGTCCACATCTTCTATCTCATATTTCTTGCTCCATTTTATGTTCCACCAATAAAAACTTGCCACATGGGCACCTATTAAATTCAAATATAATTTTCAGAATTTTCTTACCTTAGTTTCCTAAAATAATTAAAAAATAGAAAAAACCCAAACAATCCCAGGCACCACCATCGGTCCTCCACCTCCATCCCCACCAGCCACCACTAGCAACCCGATCCTCCACCACCACCACCAACAACAACCTTTGCCGGGATCAACTACACCGCCAATCACTGCCGTCCACCACCACCAGGCCCACACGAACCTCACTGCCTGATTAAAAAAACCCAACCATTTATCTTAACTCTCTGTTAACTCCTCTCTTCTATGCCTCACTATTTCCTCCAAATCTGCATCTTTATGAACCATACCAAGCCAAAAATAATTCGTTGATTTGGATTAAAAGTCAGAAACCATGCTTGCTGTTGTGATTTAAAAGATAAGAATGAAAAAAGAAAAAGAGTCAGTGCCATAAAGATTAAAGAGGAAGCAAAAGAAACGTAAAGATTGAAAAGAACTTTTTGATTTGAGCCTTTGGTCTCCTCTGTCATGGGTGGCCATTGATGTCTTCGACGATCCATTCCTAGTGGCAACGGCGAAGGTTGCTAGCGGTGGCTGGTGGGGATGGAAGTGGAGGACCGATGGTGGTGCCTGGGAATGTTTAGGTTTTTTCTATTTTTTAATTATTTTAGGAAACTAAGGTAAGAAAATTCTGAAAATTATATTTAACTTTAATAAGTGCCCATGTGGCAAGTTTTTATTAGTGGAACATAAAGTGAAGCAGAAAAGATGAGACAGAAGATGTGGACTCCCCTTAAGCACTCAACTTGGCTTGTAAGGTCAGCATTGAGTTCTAAATCTTGAGACTGAGAGATGGAGAGATTGAGACCGAGAGATGAAGAGTGAGGGCAGTGAGGCAAAGGAGATTTTGACTTCTGAGTGAGTGGCCACTCACTCACTCACTGTTGCTAGATTCTAACTTCTGGGTTAGGGAGAGGGGAGACGTAGAGTGAGATGGCAAGAGAGGCAGTAGGTAGAGAGCTTCAAAGTTCAAAACGATGAGTTTTGCATATATATATAATTTTATACAAGAATTTTGGCTGATTCAAAGTCGATTTCGACCTGATTCTGCCCTTTTTGGATGTTTCGGTCGTCGGCCGATACAATCCGATTCAACGTGAGTCAACACGAATCCACAAACAGGAAAAAAAAAAAAAAAAGGTGACGCGGCACGAATGCAAGGTTAGCGGCGTCGACCACCGCATGCCACGTCGATGCGCGTTGGGTGCAGGTGTGAGTGCAGTGGCCCTGGAGCCGCACCCGTGCTTTCTAGATTATAATTGGTTGGAGGGTGAGGTCATGGATTCAAGAGTCACCAGATGTATGCATAAATTATGAATAATATATATATATATATATATATATATATATATATATATATAGTTTTCAAAACTTCCATGTAAACCCCCCCCCCCCCCCCCCCCCCCCAACAAAAAAAGAACGAAAAAAGAATTACCAAAATTGTTGGGTCAAGCAATTGATGCTTAGCCTCTATTGCAGGGCAAGGTAGGAGGTACCAATTGTGCTACAAAGCTCTTGCACTTGACCCAACAATTATTATTGCTAGGATTTAGTAGCATTTTGTAAAATGGCTTGATTAGTTGCATTTTATAGTGCCTGCAATGTGGTGGTGTGATGCGTATGTATATAAGTTTTTTTTTTTTTTTTTTTTTTTTTTTTGGGGGGGAGGTGTATTTGTTGTGCGCAGAAAAGACAGAACATTTTAAGTTTATAAGCACTTTAAAATAAAATACATTGATTTAGTGTTAAAACTTGATAACAAACTAGTGTTAATTTAGACAACTATCTAGTTCTCGAAGAAAATTGACATGCAAAGATTTCGCCCTCTGTAGGGGCCGAGAGGACAAGGAGAGAGAGAGGGGGAGGAGGATTAGCATCCCACTAATTTTGGCATTGGCTTTTACGTAGTTTAGATATAAAATGAACGTTTGAAATAAATTTTTAATTTATGATTTGCATTTGTTATAATTTGTTAAGGAATTTACTTTTTAGTTTGTGAATCCAACATGAACAAAATTTGTGCCATTTTAAAGGAAATGTCAACCAAAAATTTGAATGCTTAGGTCATGTATACGAAACACTGAATCTGAAAATTGCTTTGGGTTTGAAAGAGCAACAATCTTTGAATGCATATGGAAACCATTCCATCTTAGATTGCACTCCCTCATGCAAAGGTTGGACACATGGTACGGTACTACTTGAGCAATACACAAAAGGTTTTGATGGAAAAGGAGGTGGTGGTGGTTGTAGTGGCTCTGATTCTTTGCAGCAGTATTGGTTGTGTTTGTGACCCAATGGTGATGGGGAAAGCTGCAGGCACTGTTGGTAGTGGTGATAATGGGAAATTAATTCTCTTTTTGTTGGCGGTATAGTTGGCATTAATGTCTTATAACTATTCTATCGAGTGAACTGTGAACGTTATAGGTTAAAATTATATATAAATATATATATATATATATATATATATAAAAGGATAAAGTGTGATAGGGTGCCATTAGGCTATAATCCCATTGACATTGTTCTTGGTAGTTTCACCATGTGATGTGAGACCTCGGTGTATTTATTTTTCTTTTGCCACACATTTTCCAATGAATAAATATTTTAGGCTAAAATCTAAATTACAACTTATAAGCTTGGATTTTTGCCCCACCCCCCCCCCCCCCCCCATCTGAAATCTATATATTTTCAAGTATGTTGTCTTCTGTGATCTGTCTACCACCATTTAACGTCTTACAAAACGAGTAGCTTAACAAGATTGATGTGAGAAAAAGAATATCTATGCTAATGCAGGAAAAAGATAGCACAAAGGGGGGGAGGGTTTGGGAAGTAGAGAATAAACAAGAATCCTTGACCTTTCGGGATAGCATACATGCTTTGCATACTTGTGATAGAACATGGCATAAACTATTAAAATATGTTCACTCACAAAGGAGTATCTGGAGAATCCCAACACACTTATATCCTACTTAAGCCCATTTTCCTTCGCAAATGAATCATGCCCAATATAATAATATTGGATACACTATCTTTCATGTGATCTACGAACTGAAAATAGGCCTTCCTCCGTGACTGCTTTATCAATAAAGTACCACAAACACCACAAAGACCTACAACAAACCCTGTTGCCATGCTTACAAAGATTCCCAACATTTCAGATTTGTCTTCATTTTCCTCCACATCAGCTAAACTGAAATTTGGTACATTGGATGGGTCATCTCCTTGGCACTTGGTCGGAAGAGGAGAGCCACACAATGAAGGGTTACCCTTGTAGATAGATGCATCAATCAATGTTTGAAGCTGATTACCAGATGGGATTCTTCCTGTCAAGTTGTTATAAGACAAGTTCAAGTGTGCCAAGAATGTTAATAAAGACAAGCTTCCAGGAATAGATCCAGAAATGTTGTTGTGTGAGAGATCTAGTGTTTCAAGCCACCGCAGGTTTCCAATATTCTCAGGAATATTTGCAGTTAGGTGATTCATTGACAAGTTTAGTGTACCCAAGTTTACGAGGCTTGTTATTTCATTAGGAATTCCTCCTGTCAAATTATTCATTGAAAGATCAATGCTGTTTACATATTGGAGAGTTCTACCATATTCAAGTTGTCTTCCTTTTGTCACTATTATTGTTTGCTCCATGTAGTAGTACTTGCGGGAGCGAAAATAGTTGTTGTACAGGGTGCTGCTGTTACCATAAATCAAAGCAGTTAAATTGTCCAAACAGTCTGGAATGTTCCCAGAAAGGTTGTTTTCTGCAAGATCTAAGATGTGAAGAATCGGAAGATTGCACCATTGTCGAGGGATGATTCCACTAAATAAATTTGATCTAAGGCGTAGCATCCAAAATAATGACACATTTGATCCTATCCATGACGGAAGTTTCCCTGAGAGATGATTCTCTCCAAGATCAATGCTCAAAAGAGAACAATTTTGCAAGGAAGAAGGAATTTCTCCATGAAGATTGTTGTTGCTTAACATTAATATGGTAAGGGAACCCAATAAACCCATTGAGCTTGGAATTTCTCCAGATAAGTTATTGTTTGAAATGTCCACAACCCACAATCCTTGTGTCTCATTCCAATTGTGAGGAAGCTCCCCTGAAAGTTGATTGCCCCGGAGTGAAAGGACTTGAAGATTATTTATCTTTTGAATGGATAAGGGAATTGTACCATTGAGGAGGTTCTCCGAAAGATCTAAATATTCCAAGCTTGGCATTAGATCGCCAATATTTGATGGGATGGGGCCTGAAAAGAAATTATTTTGAAGATATATATGAGTAGCATTAGTAAACCAAAGTGGGATGGGACCCTTGAAGTCGTTATGACTTAGATCAATCACACCTAATTTTGGAGATACAATTTGGTGCGGCAGCTTCCCCATGATTTGGTTGTTGGCTAGATACAAGGAAGTGATTTGAGAAGATATTTTAGAGAACCATTCCTCGGGTATGGTGTCCAAGATTCCGGTGTTTTGAAGGCTGACAGAGGTAAGTTCACTTTGCACTTGAAGCCATATAGGAAATTTGGGGCCAATGAGACAACTATCTAGATCAAGTTGTTTGAGCCTGAAAAGAGGAACCCAGTTGTATGTCACATTGAAAACTAGAGATTGGTTTGTGTTACTTTTTAGTATAACATATTCTAGGCTTGTAAGATTCATTAATTGGGCTTCTGTTATGACACCTTTCCAAGAATTCACTTGAAGATACAATTCAACCAGCTCTGAGAGTTGTCCAAAACTTTCAGGAATGCTTCCATTCATTTGATTAAAAGAGAGGTCCAATTGTTGCAAGGATGACAAACTGCCAATAGAAGCTGGAATTGAACCCCAAAAAAGGTTGTTTGCCAGGCTAAGGTATCTCAAGCTCTCTAGTGTCCCTAATGAATTAGGAATTTTTCCTACTAGTTGATTAGCACTCAAATCTAGGGACTCAAGGCTATTGTTCAAGCAAGCAGAGAAATTACCTAAAAATCCATCAATATTGCCGCTAAATTTGTTCCCTGAAAGATCTAAAACTTTCAATTTACAAAGATGTCCAAAAAAGCTTGGCATTTGACTTGTGATGAGCACATTGGAATTCAAATCAAGGTACTCAAGATTTATTAGGCTCACAAAATCGTTTGGAATGGTACCTTGGAATGAATTCCAACTGAGATCAAGTTTTGTAAGGCTTGTAAGGTTAGACAGCCACTGAGGTATGGAAGAGTTAAAGGAGTTTTGAGATAAATCAAGGACAAAAAGGGAGGTAAAATTAATGAATGGAAGTGAATGTGGAAGGCTTTCAAGCCCACATGAATGTAAATGCAACTCCAAGAGTGAAGGAAGCATATTAACCTTTTGTAGCCAATCTGCTCCAGTATGACTGAGTTTAACTTGCCCCATGTCCAGGTACTTCAAAGAAGATAGACCTGAGAGCCAATCCAAATTTGTGGCATTCAACTCCCCCGTGAATGACATATCAGCATATAGGTCAAGATAGGTCAGGCTTGACAAATTTCCCAGATGAGGTGGAATCTCCCCGGCAAAGGATGCAGAAGAGAGATTGAGATAAATCAAATTCTCAAGCATACCAAAAAATTCAGGAATTTGAATGCCTTCAAAATCATTCAAACTTATATCCAAGTAATTTAAATATTTCAAGTTAATCAAAGAAGAACTTATCTCACCACCCAGGCATGACTTCTTATATGCTGCCATGGAATCTTCTGTTGTCAATGAGGAATCATAACTGCCGGATTGAAAAGGGTTCCGAAGATCAAGCTTGATAACATGTCCTGATATGTTGTTGCATGCTATGCCTCTCCATTGGCAGCAATCTTCACCAACCCAAGAAGAAAGCCTGTTAGAAGGATCAGTCAGACCTTTCTTCATACTGAGAAGTGCTTCTCTTTCAGTCTGGATGCATTTGACCATAGTATGATCTTCACTGCATGAACAGGGCTTGATTATCTCCAAATATGGAGACCCATACATAAACAAAAGAAGAAATAGCACCGTGAGATTACTGATTGAGTTTATCTTGTAACTGATATCCATGCTGGTAAATAATGGTAATGACAGAACTAAAGATTTATCTGGTGATTTACATTAAAGGAAAAGATCTACGCTGCATATATATGATAGATTTTTATCAGTATGAGGTCATCTGGAAGATTTAAATGCATGGTAGGTGGAGAACCATAGAATGGTCTAGTCAACGATGAAGAAGAAGGTCTCTGCCTCTTGCGTAATCAACAAGTTCAGAGCAATCACGTAGCTTTCTCTTTATTTTAGTATAAAATTTTATTTTTTCTATTTTACTTAACAATAATTCAAAATTATTAACATAAAAGTATTTATTCTATATCCTATTTCATTAAAATATCAAAATTTTTTATTTTTTAAAATTGTTTTTCTCTCTTTACGATCCACAACCGCCGTTCACGGCTACAACTCTCACTACAAAATTTAACATGACTAAATATTTTCAAAATCTAATTATATATTAGATTGCATGTTTTTTATGTTCTTAACACACATGTCATATTTCATGCTAATCGAATATTATTTACTATTTGATCTATAAACTTATTTTTTATGTATAATTCTAACTACAAAATTTGAAATTTAAACATTTAATTGATGATATAGTTATTGATCTATGATTTTCTCGAAATTTTGTAAGCATAGAGGACATAGGAAGAAATGTTATCTAATGGTGAATTTTTCAAAATTCATATCCAATAAAAAGATATTTAATGGAGTTATAACTATTAGTTACAACCAAGTTTCTAGCCAAACTTTGTTCGGCAAAATTTGACCTTAAGTTATTTTGTACAAACTGATGCAGGTGTTCTAAACTTTTTCTTTCTTAAGGCTATTGGATTGATTTTATTGTAAGTTTTTTCATCTGATTACAAGTTACAACCATGAATCATCTTTTATTCTTTTCCTTGAAAGGCAAATAAAAGGGACTGGAATGTAAGGATGAGGTCGACATTGTTATGCTCAAGAAAATTATTGGTCTATTTGGATTGAGAGGGCGGGAGGAAAAATAGAATAAAGTAGAGTAAAATTGGCCTCAAATTAGCTTATTTTCAATCAACTCTACTCTACTCCCCTCCCCTCTACTTCTCCTCCTTCTCTCCTCAATCCAAACAGGCCCTATGATAACAGTTAAAAATGAGAGAAAATGTTGCTAAATTGGAAATTAGGATGATATAAAAGATAGGCTATTCAAAATAAAGAAAATGCAACTTCTCGATGAGTTGATTTATGAAATGGACTCCAGGCTTTTGGAAATTACACAGTGAATGTACAAAGAGCGGGTCACGTACGGGTCAACGTTTGTTTACAATCCCAAGAATACGGAAAAAGGGTGAAAGCTTAGTCGGTCTCATAAGATAATTTTCCGAAATCACTATGAAAGTGTAGAACACTAGGCCTTAAGATTACTTGACTTCTCATATTTTCTAGCATTTTCCTAGAAACTCAACGAAACTGAAGCTTCTCTTAAAAAAATTCAACGAAGTGAAGAGAATTAATTGGAACTATAAGTGTGTGGATCAAAAGGAAGGGATGGAACCGCAAGGAAATTGCTTCGGCTGACTGAATGGGATTAACGTCTATGTGTTTGAAAGTTTGTGGAGTACAATAAATGTTGATATGAATTATGAAGAGAAGCCGACAGCCCTGGGGTACCCAAGTCGTCGTCGTCGACTGACTTTTAAACCCTTTGGGCTTGGTTTTTGGGCCTGACAGGCCCAACTCCAGTTCTGGCCTTGATCCCCTCCAACAGTCCCTGGCCTTCACTTGCCTGAGCTAAGGGGAAGTCAAAGCTGCAGAAACCTGAATTGGCAAGGCCTGCACTGATCTTCAACGTGGGGTCCAATTTATTATGTTTTCATTTCCTGTTTTCTATATTCCAAAATTATCGTTTGATAGTATAATTTAACTCATTATCCTACTAATAAAAATTCTATATGACTTTGTCAACAAAATATTTAAGATGATTTAAAGAAAAGAATTCATGCATTGCATTAAATTGTGTAATAGACTTTTAGGCTTTTGGAAATCGCATGGTTGATGTAGAATTGTACAAGTAGTGGGTCACGTACGGCCCGTAGACTTTAGGCTTTTTGGTACGGGTCAACATTTGTTTTGCCCTAAAAGACGGGCAGATTGTGAGTGTGACACTTCGTGACTCTTCATGTGCACCGCCCTTATCATTTCAAAACAATTTCGTTGCATAACTTAAACAAAAGACTGACGCAAAATTATTCAAAGTTTCGAACTACAAAGAGAGAGACTTCATTCATCCTCTGATTTGCAAACAAAATTCACAGCCTAAAAAGTTTTTAAAAAAAGTATTAGAAATAAATAAAGTTTACAATAATCAATTGAAATGAAAAAAAAAATAAATAAATAAAAAAACATAGTAATTTGAAAAAATTGACCGTATTATAGTCTAAGACTCTAAACCGCTAGTGGTGGAAAATAGGTGGGTTTGGGGATATAAATGGTTAGGTTGCTAAAATAATTTTATCCTATATGTTGTCCAAGTCGATTATTTAAGATAAGTTAAATTACGAATTACTCCTCCAATTACTGGAATAATTTTCAATTAAATACTTATAGATATATATATCTTTTTCTTTCTTTTTTTAAGTTTCTTAACTTTAATATGTTTTCAATTTCATTCTTTTGCCGAATTTTTTCTAATCTTCCGGTTGGTTTTGGTGAGATTTAATGGTGCAAAGTGGATAGGACTGCATCAGAAGCAAAAGGAAGCTAAAGAACTTAAAAAAAAAAAAAAAAAAAAAAAAAAAAAAAAAAAAAAAAAAGAGATAGAAATAATTGAATTGAAAAGAGATCAACATTATATGGTGTAATTTGTAATTTAGTTTTTAAGATAAAACCAATCCATCTGTTTGCCCATATACACCCAAACCACCCAACTAATTAAAATATCCTTAAAACCTTTCAAATGAATATTTTTGAAACCTCTAAAATGATGAACATACCTCTAAAATCATCAAAATAGGCCCAAAAACTCCAAACTAAGCAAATACCCCCATACCTCTAATATGACAACAGTATTGTCGAAAAGGAGTGGCAACAGAACAACCCATGAATTTGCAAGAGCTGCTAGAATTTCAGGTGTTTCTCAGGTTTGGAAAGGTGTGTGTCCAAGCTTTGTGAAGCATGTAATCTTAGAGGATGGTGGCTTGTAGCTGTTTGTAGTTTATTCTCTCTGTTGTAGTTTGTTCTCTCTGTTGTAACTCAATTTCAAATGAATGAAATTTCATATGTTCCCCATCAAAAATAAAAAATAAATAAATAAATGATCAAAGTATACAAAACCTCTAAAATGATCCAAATACCCTAAAAACATTCAAAATGTTTGAAATTTACTATAAAACTATAAATGAGCAAAATACCTACAAAACCTTTTAAAACGATTGAATATGCCCAAAATCTATAAAATGATCAAAATCACTCCAAAGTCCTAACACATCCAAATAATTGACCAAAACACATGTCAAAATGATATATTTTTTTAGAAGGTGAAATAACATATAAACATAATCAGTGGGACTCGAACCCACAATTGCTTGATTAGAAGTAGTCAGACGCCTTATCCGTTAGGCCACCCCAACACAGGCCTAAAATAATTGAAACACACAACTAATCTTTCAAAATATCTATGAAACACCCAAACGTTCCAAAATAACTAAACTATACCTTAAAACATATAAAATGATCAAAATACTGCCGAAATTTTTAAAATGATGAGGACATCCAGAACATTTAAAATTACCAAAATATATCCAGATCCTCCAAAGTGTTTGTAATAAATCTGAAGGCCTTAAAATTTGCAAAACATTCTAAAACGTCTACAATAACTATAATACACCAAAATATAAAAAAATAAAACCCTCCCCAATAAAAAAAATATCCCGAAACTTATAAGAATGCTGGATATACACGTAGAACCTCTATAATACACGGTCTAGCTTTACACAACCACTTTGCATACAGTTAAGAGCATCTTTAGCAAATTCATCAAATTTTTGTACTGTTTGGAGAATGAATAGTGACTTTTACTTTTTATCTACCAACTTTTTCAAATACACTTTTCACCAAATTCTCTACCCATTCTCTATCTCATTTAAATATTATTTTTTTCATTCATTATTTATTCTTTTTTTAACAACTACACATCTTCCAACATTTTTTTATTCAATACCTGATTATTATAATAGGAAAAAAAAAACATTTGAACAATGAACAGTAGCCCATCAGACTTGATGAGCTATTGTTCATGAGCCAAAAAAATTCCAAGTATAGAGAATCCATTGGAGACTCTTTTTATAGTGTCATTCTCTATTATAGAGATTTTTATGCATTTAGCTACACCATTGGAGATGCTCTAATTGGGGCCTTAGGGCACCTATTCTCATTTTAATTTTTTTTTTTAATTTAAGGGCAAATACATTTTAGACCCTAACAATTATTGGGTGCTTTCAAAGTAAAGCCCATAATTTTTAATATTTCAAATTAAACTATATACTTAAAAAAAAATTCAATTTAATTAAATCATAAACCTATTAACAGCGGTGTTGTTAATTAAATGCTTAAACAAAGTAATATCTTATGCTCGGTTTGTTTTGGCTTTAACATTTAAAAAAAAAAAATGATTCATTTTTTAGAGAGCATTTTTTGGAAAACTATCTCATTTTGTGATGTTTGGTTATAACACTTTTTGTATAATTTAAAACATATATAACATGTGTATTGTGTAAACCCACCTAATGTAATCAATATAAATATATAAATAACCAAGATTGAATTTGGTTTCAAAATAAAATTTTGACAACAAATATAATCAAAATTAGTTGTCCAACTTTCATGATCTCAAACACTCATCTTGCTCATATATATGAGTAGTAACATAAATAATATATATATATATATATATATATCAACCATACTTCTCATAATTCAACATAACCATAATCTCCATTTTAAATAGTTCAAAATGCCACATAGGCCAAATAGTTTAACTAGGAAAATAATCTAGTACAAATAGTTTGATAAATACCAAAATACCAAATTGTTATAGAACTGTTGATTGATCTATTAGGGGGAAAAAAATAAAAACTTTATCAAAGAATGGTGTTATAGAGGGGAAAAGAACCAAGGAGAAAAAAGAAACAGATAGAGAGAGAAATCAGTGGGAAGAGAAGAGGTTAGAGGGGGTTATAGTGAGAATGTGAGAGGAGAGAAAAAACAAAGGGAAGAGATGAAGTGAGAGAGCTTATTGTGAGAAAGACAAAGGTGCGAAAGAAAATATTATTTCTCGGGCTAGAAGAAGATAATATTTATAAGAGTTATGAGAGCCGTCCAAACACAAACCAAGCATAAGTTATATCAATATATAAACAATTTATTAATAATTTTTAAATAATTGAAACCATTCGTGCAACAGAAGAAAGGAAAAATAGAAAGTTTATAACTGTGAAAAAAAAAATGGTTTCACAAAAGGTTTAGGTTGAAAAAGCTTTGGGTTTGGGATTTATAATGGAATTAAATTAATAAGAAGTGGGTTTTATGGGGGAGATAGGGCTAAATTTTTTTTATATTTATTAGTATTTTAAAATTGATAAAAACTATTTTAAAATTATTGGACAAATACAAAAAAGAGGGTGAAATGACATGACTTAACATGAGCGTAGCAACAATAAATGTTACACTTTAGCTTTTAGTTGTGAATTTAAATCTTTGTACCTCGTCTTCCAACATTGGAAAATATTTCGAGCAATAATTCTGTAAGTAATTCATGTTGTACGCTGATTTCCGTGATTGTGTAAAGAGTATTTTTATGATATTTTTGGTTTTTTTTTTTTATGGATAAGTGATTGTTTAAGTTATTAGCAATTATTTTTTGTTGTTGTTGTTTTTTTTTTTTTTTTTTTTTTTTTTGGTTGTGAATAGAAGCCTTTCATATACCCTCCACTATAAAGCTTAAATCTTATTGTATTGAATATATATTCAATTGTAATTTACTATTAATGTTCTCCTCCATAAAGTGTATCATTATTGAGATGTCTTGATTTGAATTGCTTTGTGCTACATAATTTTGATCTGCCAACCTAGCCATGTCTTAATCAATATTATAGGGTTTTCATTAGCAATCACATATTCCATGTATCTAAATAATCAGTAAATGATGAGGGTAGCAAATAAATTAACATGTGTCCGTTACTTTCATTAATGGTAAAATAACAGTTGTGGAGCAACTGAATAGTTCTATATCTTTTGCATAATAGAGCAGCAAATTTAGATTGAACATGTAACCTATTCAATAAATAGCATTCACTTTTATCTTGACAAACCTGTGCCATATAGCCACAACCTTGCTCTTCTATTCTTTAAAGCAATGTAGAGAAGGCAAGAAGTAAATATGACCACAAGCTAATTCATTTTCTTGACTGGTGTTACCTTGATAGGCTCTTGAATAAAGAGAACAGCAATCAATATGATAAAAGTTCATCTGCAAGATGATAGTGCAAGCATTGAATATTGAAATAATAAACAAAAAGAGAGTCGTCCAAACACAAACCACGCATAAGTTGTATCAATATATAAATAATTTATTAATAATTTTGAAATAGTTGAAAATGTTCATGCAACAAAAGGAAAGGAAAAACAGAAATTTTGTAACGGTGAAAACAAAGGGTTTAGGTCGAAAAGACTTAGGGTTTGGGCTTGGGCTTTATAATGGGATTAAATTAATAAAAAGTGGGTTTTATGGTGAAGATAGGGCTAGGATATATTTTATATTTATTAGTATTTTAAAATTGATAAAAACTATTTTAAAATTGTCGGACAAATACAAAAAAGATGATGAAAATGACATGGCTGTTGACGTGGCTCAACGTGAACGTAGCAACATTAAATGCTACACTTCGACTTTTAGTTGTGAATTTAAATTTTTGTACCTCATCTTCCAACATTGGAAAATACTTTGAGCAATAATTTTGTAAGTTATTCATGTTGTACGCTCATTTTCATGATTGTGTAGAGAGTATTTTTATGATATTTTTGGTTTGTATTTTCTGAAGTTGTTTAGGATTGTAACTTATAATGTTTTGCTTGTTTTATAGATGAGTGATTGTTTAAGTTATTAGCAATTATTTTTCATTGTTGTTCTAGTGTTTTTTTCCTTTTTTTGGTGGTGTGAATAGAAGCCTTTCGTATACCCTCCATTATAAAGCTTAAATCTTATTGTATTGAATATATATTCAATTGTAATTTACTTCTAATGTTCTCCTCCATAAAGTTTATCATTGTAGAGATGTCTTGATTTGAATTGATTTGTGCTGCATAATTTTGATCCGCCAACCTAGCCATGTCTTAATCAATATTATAGGGTTTTCATTAGCAATTAGATATTCCATGTATCTAAATAATCAGCGAATGATGAGTGTAGCAAAGAAATAAACATGTGTATGTTACTTTCATTAATGGTAAAATTACAGCTGTGGAGCAAATGAATAGTTCCATATCTTTTGCATAACAGAGTAGTAAATTTTAGATTGAACATGTAACATATTCAATAAGTAGCCGTCACTTTTATCTTGACAAATATGTGTCATATACAGCCAAAAACTTGCTCTTCTGTTCTTTAAAGCAATGTAGAGAAGGCGAGAAGTAAATATGATCACAAGTTGATTCATTTTCTTGACTAGTGTTACCTTTATAGGCTCCTGCATAAAGAGAATAGCAATCAATATGACAAAAGTTCACCAAGATGACAGTGCAAGCATTGAATATTGAAAGAAGAAACAAAAAGAGAGTCGTCCAAACACAAACCATGCATAAGTTGTATCAATATATAAATAATTTATTAATAATTTTGAAATAGCTGAATCTATTCACGCAACAAAAGGAAAGGAAAAACAGAAAGTTTGTAACCATGAAAACAAAGGGTTTCACAAAGGGTTTAGGTTGAAAAGACTTTGGGTTTGGTCTTTATAATGGAATTAAATTAATAAAAAGTGGGTTTTATGGTGGAGATAGGGCTGACATTTATTTTATATTTATAAGTATTTTGAAATTGATAAAAACTATTTTCAAATTGTTGGACAAATACAAAAAAGATGATGAAAATGACATAGCTGTTAATGTGGCTCACCGTGAGCATAGCAACATTAATGTTATGCTTCAGCTTTTAGTTGTGAATTTAAATTTTTATACCTCATCTTCCAACATTGGAAAATATTTTGAGCAATAATTTTGTAAGTAATTCATGTTGTACGCTCATTTTTGTGTTTGTATTTTTGTTTGTATTTTTTGTAAGTTGTATTTTTGTGATTTCAGAATTTCCAGATCTAAAATTCCGCCTAATCTTGTATTTTTTTTGGGGTTTCTTTTCTCACAACTCTAGACATATATAAGGCTTATTTTAAAATCCATTACACACGGATATAGAGACCAAGAGACTTATTTTCTCTGTGTGAAGCTACTGCATTTGTACGCCATAGGGTTTTGTAACCGAGTGCTTCCAGATCTTCATTGTTGATGAAGTGAAGAACTTTGCAGCCAACATCTAGTCAAGTTGCTGGAGTTAGTCATGTACTTGGAATTTGTGCAATGGGTTTGTCACAAATTGGAGGTTTGTGCATCAAAGGAAAGAAGGCTACTACAAGATCAAGTCCAATTGGGTATTGGAGCAAAGGTTCAACTATTGATAAGATTCCTTATACTTGTAACCGTTTGATTGTTGATTAGTAAATTCTTGAGAGTGATAACCTTAAAATCACTCGGTGGGGTTTTTGTCTTGCGAGATTTTTCTCATTTGTCAACAAATCATCATGTCTTATTTATTTTCTGCTGCACTTACTATTTTTTGTGATTTGTTGGTGCCTTCACAATTTGCATACAATTGAACCTAATTAATCAACTTGGGTAATTGGATTAATTAACTGGGATCAAGCTATCTTAACCCAACAATAAGGATCAAATTGATTGTTACCAAAATTTATGAATTAAATTAAGTGTGATCCTAAAATTTAAAGACCAAAGTAGTGTTTTCGCCTTCTTTAAGTTCCTATTTGTATAAGTTTTTTTTTTTTTAATCTAAAAATCAAGATTATCATAATAAAAAATTTTGAACTGATTTATTTCAATTTTTAATAACATAATGGGGGATAGGGAGATTTTTGCCCAAATTTACAAGCAAAAAAACTATATTTCTTTCCACTTCATGGGTAACCCGATCAGACCGTCTAGCCTATCCATTTAAAAAAAAAAAAAAATGGTTGGACTTGGATGTTCTAAAGAGATGGAAAAAATTAAACAATAGCACAGATCACAGATCACTCTCATTTTCTCTCTCTGATATAATCTCTAATCTTATTCTCAGATCTCATCTCCCACCTTTATCTGATTATTTTGGTATCTTTGATTATAAGAGAAAATAGTGAATGTTTGCAAGCTGTGAGTGCCTCTCTTTATTATAAACAAGTGTGTATGCATGTATCTTATAGATGATTTAAAATTAAACCATGGTAGAATATGATTTTACATTGTGCACCAAATATTCTCTCTACTTATATTCCAAAAACAAAAACTATCCAACCAAATTACCCAAACCTAAATCGTATTTAAGCCCCTAATTTAAAAGGAAAAAGAAATTACCCGTAGGCCGTAGGGGTTTCGGAGTCTTGATGGTAATGGGAGGCTTGTATAATAGAAGTTATGACCCCTTTGATTTTTCTTTCCCTCTCTTTCAAATGTTTTGTCAGTCTCAAGTCTTTTATTTTGGTAATATATAGTGAAACAATGTGTTTTATTTAACAATCTATAACATTTTTGTGTCTCTCTATCTCTCTTCAAGGCCTTAACTAGCTTTTTTTTCTTTTCTTTTTTTTTTTTTTTTTTGGAGAATCTAGAGCCTTATCTGGTTAGTTATTACTATTAGTCCTTAATTATTATTTTTATTTTTAAAAATACTAAAACGGTGGGTATACTAAAAGACATGAAGAATAGAGAAAGGTGTAGTGTAAACTTAGTCAATTAATGAGATAACAATAAAATAAATTAATGTGAATTTTTGAGTAACAGTAAAAAAAAAATAAAATAAAAAAACTTAATGAAAGAGGTAAAAAAAAGGGGGCGCTAAATGCAAACTTAGAGTGCCACTTTGGTAGGACCTCATGCACTCCTGTCAATTAATGAGATAACAGTAAAATAAATTAATATGAATTTTTGGGTAACAGTAAAAAAAAAAAAAAAATTTTAAAAAAAACTTAATGAAAGAGGTTAAAAAAAAAAGGGCTAAATGCAAACTTAGAGCACCACTTGTCTGGACCTCATGCACTCCTACATGAGGTCTCTACATATATATATATATATTATATGTGTGTGAGTATGTATCTAATTATTAATTGTGTGTTGTTGTTGTTGTTGTTGTTTGAGAAACATTATTATTATTATTATTATTATTATTATTATGTTATTTGTGCGAGTTGTGATGTGCATATATGTGTGTATAGCATAAATATAATATAATTTTACATAATTTAATAATTATGAAATACAGAAGATTTGTTACATGTGTGTATATTGTTATCATGTTATAGTAAAATTTTGTTATAAAGTTAGTAATTCACGAAAAAAGAGAGAGTAAGTTAGTGTATTATTAATGTATATATGAGTATAGCTGTGTGAGTCAATAATTAATATAATGTCAATGAGTTGAGTTTTGTCATTTAGTTGATTTTTTTTTAAAATAAAAACAGTGATAAATAGTTAAAGACAACTACACAAAAATTTAAATGTTATACAAAATTAACAAAATAAAATAGTCACACCTACATATATTGATAATTGATAACGAACTATCATGTAACTATCTCAAAATATAAAAACTCATAAAAGGAAATTGTAAAACTTTATGTATTAGTGTGTGTTTTTTTTTTTTTTTTTGGTCGATAACTCAATATATTCAAGTTCTTTTTTTTTTTTTTTTAAATTATTTAATTTAAGTTTTTTAATGACCTCTGAAAAAGATTCTTGGAGCCACCACTTTCTAAGATTATTGGTGTGGTTAAGAAATTGACATAGTGTGGCAGGCAGGGTGTGGCCTAATTGAACTCTGAGATTTGAGTGACTTTCTATTTGATATAAGAATGGCTTTTGGGCATGAAGACTTGGCATGGCAATATATTTTTTTCTTTTTCTTTTTTTTTCTAAAGATTCGGTAGTATGATTTTTTTTTTTTTTTAAAAGAGTTTTAACTTATAGCGTCCAATAATAGTTTTTTTTATCATCAGACACCAATTCGTTTTTGGTGTAGTCGAGAATTAAATTATAAATCTCTTATTCAGTTATTAAAGACTTTACTAATTAAATTAACTAGAATTCACATAATATTTTATTTTGTTTTGTAGTACACTAAATTTACGTATGAAAAATGGTTAAATTTAGCATTCATACCAACAAAAAGTACACCTTCGTGTTGTTGACTTATGAGACAGAGTTTATGGATCTGAATTGGACCATGCTCTATTTACCATTAGAGTCATGATCTAGTTATTTTCCAAATCTGAGACCTATGGAAAGTTGACTGACCTTTCAAAGCATTCTACATTCAAAAAAGTATCCTTTGGAGGACGTAAAAGACCAAGCTTTTATCAACATTCAACATGGTCTGTTGGAATTTGTTTATGATAGGTCGAACAATCTAACCCGTTGTTATTACGGTTATGTTTTGAACAACAGTTGCATGCTCTAGCATTCTCGAAGCATTAAATTGTAGTCAAATAATAGACTTTAGGCTTTTGTAAATTGCATAGTACATTTACATGGACCGGGTCACGTACGGGTCAACATTAATTTGTTTACCTTAAGAGATATGAGACCAAGATAGTACTAGGTCTGGGAGCCAACAGCCCAGCTCATGAGACATCATCACTTTTATTTTATTTTATTTTTGTATCTTAATTTTATGCTTGAAAATTTTCTATAAGATCAAAATGTAATATTTATTTCATTAATTCAATATTTAAATTTCAAGTTAATATTTGTAGTTCTTTCTCAAAAAAAAAAAAAAGTTAATATTTGTAGTTTAAAATTAGAGATAAAAAATAAAATTTTGAATCAAATAATAAATAACATCCGATTAGCATAAAATTTAACATGCATATTAAGACATAAATAACATGTAATCTAATTATTACATTTTCAAAATAGGTTATTATGTTAATTTTTTTAGTAAGAGTTATAGCGGTTTGACTATAAATTAGTTTACTTTGTCCTTATTTTAGCACCATGAGTTGCTCATATCACTTAACTGAACAAAGTGTTCATTTGGGTTAGCTGTTTGTAAAAATGCGATTTATTTATGTGGAAATTGCATTTGGCTTAAAACTCTCATAAGATATACTTTCAACTTCGCTAGTAGCTCTTTCTTTAATAGAGATTTCTCTATCAAATACTATTACCACTTACCACCATTGATCCCATTTTCACAATAACACCTTATCTTTGAAACTTTCTTAACAAAAGCACTAATAGTAATTCCTTTGTCAAACGTGTAACATTTGCAGCAATATAGAAAGCACGAGAATATGAACAGAGAAAGAGGCAAGGGTTGTAAACATTTGCACAAATTTAAATAGAAAATGTGAAAAAAAGTAAGGTGCCATACATGTTCAGAATATGATCACCCGCTTCAATAAAGGCAATTTTCACATGTTCTTTAATCTGAGTGTATAAATTGCCTAAATCCTCATTAAAAAAGACTAGTGCAAAATAAAACTAAGGAATTGTGCACCATATCTTATTCAATTGTGCACCAGTTTGGATAAAAATTTTAACACATGCAAAGGACAGAAGTTCATCACCAACCATCTTAAAATGCAAAAGTTCATGATGTAGGACAAGGGGGAACAAAGCAAAATCAGATTTGACAAATCTGAGTTAAATCTGGGTAGTTAGGGTTTTGATGATTTATTAGGGTTAGGTTTTGGTGGGTAGTAGGCTAGAAAATAATAAGAATAAAATAGGGTTTTCAATGGGGAAAATGAATAATAGTAGAGTTCGAGGATTAACAAAGGGTGAAAACCAAGATTTGGGTTGATATTCTATGGATGTGATTCTGATGTGAACAATAACTTGACAGTAACATAGCATCACGCTTAGGGTTTTTTTTGACATCATACCTCGACAAAGGTTGTATCACACAAATGACAAACCTCAAGAAAGCTTCATAGCTCTAAAATCTGAAAATATATTATTCTTTAATAGAAAGTATTACAACCCTTTAAATAAAAAACTTTTTTTTTTTAAATTTTTACAATCCTTTAAATAGAAGACTTAAATACCTATTCCTAGTGAAAATAGGACTTTATTTCAAACTCATAATAAGACTTGGACTTGGACTCTTTGGGCTTTATTACTAAGCCCAAACTAATTAACTAAACTCATATAAAACTAAAATAAAACCCAATGGACCATTAGCACAGCCCATCCCTTAAAAAAACAGAAAATTACAATGATCGACACTTAAAACTAAATAAAACTGAGTTTGACCCACAGCCTCCATCAGTTCATCACCCACAATCTTAGAGTTGTAGGTTCATATACACACCACATTTTGATATGAAAATTATCTAGAAGACAATTCTCCATAAATGCTTCAAATTCATTCAGAGTAATATTTGAAAGTCTCAAACCTAACGTCGCAAGTCACACTATATATCCGAACCCCTTTAGAGGAGTCGCAACATTTTGGAAGAAACCCAATTGATTCATTAAGGCACTTATTGCAGTCCATGATTGAAAGTTCTCTAGTGCATTGAACTGACCCATAGAGTTTGTTGTTGTCTCCAAGATCCAAGTCTCCAGTTAAGAACATTTTTGGGGTAGTAGAAGCTTGGCCAGCGAGTTGGATCAACCACTCTCCTTTCTTTTCAGTAATTTTTTGGTAATCTGTCATATTTTGTGGGTTCTTTTCGTAGTACCAAGTATCACGATCAATTTGGCCAAAGAAATTCACATTACGGATGTGAATTTCTTTGGTAATCTACACCTTGACCCTTTGTGCCTAGTGCAAAACCAGTGGCAGAGACTTGATAGGTAAGATAAGCTGAAAACTCATTCAAATTGGTACCATAAAGGTTATTGATTGTGGAATAATTTTGCTCACCTAAACATTTTTGGTCCATCACAAAAGCAATTTGAAGAAGGAAAATAAAGGTTAGCAAGTAAAGAGGAGGGGATTTTTGACATAGACTGTTCAAATATGTTGTTGGAGAAGGATTTGATTGAGGATGTGTTGCATATTTAATTGCAACATTGAAGCCTTTATATAGAGTGTGTGGGACACTTTTTTTTTAGAATTACAAAAAGATTCTCTTTTGGAAATTTTTTTTTTTTTTTTTTTTTTTATCAACACGAAGAACTTTTAAGTTTGAGGAATAGTTATAATAAAAGAAGTAGCCTTCAATTATGTGGTGTTTGAAAATTATCATTGGTTTAGTGACTATTACATTTCTTACTTTCCCTTCTTCAAACAATTGAGAGAAAAAAGGTGCATATAACCTTGTGTCTAAGAGGTACGAAATGGTAATCTTATTGTTTAATAGTAAAGGGTATAAGTAATTATGTTAGCCCCTCGAGTGTTTAAGAGAGAACAAATCAATGCTGGTGTCTTTCCAACATATATATTGACAAAGCATTTTTCTTTTCAGACATATGCTAGCACTTGTACAAGAGAAGCTTGTACCATTGGAGAGTGACTCAACTGGATCATGCAATTGAAGCCTTTCTTTGTTTTTTGTTTGAGCCATTATAAATTTTTCTCAACAATTTTGATGCAACGTTTAATTGGTTCTCCAATTCCCCCTTAATAAAACGAACTTTCTGCAATGTTTCAATATGGAAAGGCCCAAATTCTAAAAGATATTTAAAAACATGTTTTCGATTGTTATAGTACAATAGCGACGATTAGGTATTTTTAGGTGTTGGCTAATTCTACAACAAATTTTCTTGTAACCTTTACAAAAATTTACTTATAATGACAAAGTTTTAGTGTAATTGTGTTCAATTCGATAGTATCTTGATCTATTGAAATCATGAAAGTTTAATCTAACGCGGTTAATTAAAGCCGATTTATGCCTAGGTTTTCGTGCCATATACGAAAATATATCAAAGTCATCTAATAAACATGACTCCATAAGATTTAGAGATGCCACTACTATGCAATACATTTGATAAATAAAAATAAAATAAAAATCTAAACCTAAAGTTTGATCAACCTGTGAGTTTAAAAGCTCATATTCATATATTCTTAAATCTGCACCCGCGTGTACCTGCCTCATCCACCCCACAAAGCAAATGGGATGGAAACGAGGGTTAACTTTTCCCCAGCACTGACCCTAAACCCATCCTGTTTATATGTAAAACTATCCCTTATAAAAAAAACCAGTAGTCATCATAAATTTAAAGTTTAGTTTTACATATAAACAGGATGGGTTTAGGGATATATATATATATATATATATTTGTGTTTTTTAATATTTGAATATTTGTATTGCTATGCTTTGAGAATGTTTTATAATTTTAGAATTTAAAAAAAAAAAATTATGAGTTTTAATTTAATGAATGATAGTTTTTGATAAATTCTATATTAAAAGAAGAAGAAGAAGAAGAAGAAGACAAATTTGAGTATGATTGGGGACGAATACCTGCTAAGATGGGGTGGGGGAAAGAAAACCCGCCTTGAAGCAGGAGTGGAGTGAGGGTAGGAAATAGGAAACCTGCCCCATTGTCATCCCTAACAACAGTCTTGCTACCTTTTGGTGATCAAAAGCTAAAATCACAAAAATCTTCAAGGAGGGTCTAATCGTGATCACAAATGAGGTTTATGAAAGGTATTCATATTGAAGAGTTCTGCAATTTTGGAGTTGGTGTGGGGCAATATCAATAAGTTAAACTATTGAGCGTCCAGGGTCAAGGGTTTGAATTAGATTGTGAAACTTCTTGTCTTATGATGAATTGCCTTAGTTGGGGTAGATGTACCCTTAAGAGTATTCTTTCCTTTTGGGAATGGTTCTCGATTGTTTTTTCTCTTCGTCACTAAACTTACATTTTTTTTTTTTTTTTAATAGTTGGAGGATAGGGATTTGAACCCTTGATTTTAATTTTTTTTTTTTTTTTTTTATAAATTTGCATGCTTTCTTAGTTTGATTCATTGATTTTCGAATTTGGTATTAATTGTGGCTATGATTAATTAATCTAAGTTGTAATCACCTAATTGACTTAAGTCGATAAATGTGCATAATAACTAACAAGGGGGAATAAAATTTTTAATTTTCATCCCTACCCTGTGCTACCATGCATATGAGTTGCATGATGAGGATTAAGGGCCTTAAAGTCCTCTCGTCGTGTCTGTATGTATGTGTGTTATTATTTTATCTTTTTCTTTAAATGGAGGGTAAAAAAAGAGACCTCTGTAATTAAATGATTATATAGTCTCATGACAACAATTTCATTGATTCTCCAACCAACTAAATTTGTGCCCATTTCTGTACCAGTCATTTGATAAAAAAGTTGCAAGATTCTCTTTGTGAACCCTATCTATAAATAAGTTGTACTGGTCTTGTAGCCTAATGGTATATCTCTTGCCTATGAAGACTAAAGAGTGTAACGGGGGGACCTATCCCATGTCAAATAGATGATACATTAATATTCCTGTTACACAAAATATATATAATTATATATATATATATATATATTTTTTTTTTTTTTGTGTGGAGGCTAAAGATACGTCCTATAATAGGCATAGGATATTTAAATCCTCACTTTTCTTTTACAATATAGAATATATTTTAATTGGGAGCATCATCAATATGTTGGGTAGAGATTACAAAATAGCCTTTAAATCAATTAGTGAAACACCGTTTGAGGAACCTCATACAATAGTAATACAGGGGAGAGAGAGATCTAACAAGAAGAAGTTTTTGTAACAATTTTTTTATGCCCTCTCTCCCCTCTTTCCAAAGAACTGTCACTATTACTAGATTTAAAATGATTAAATTCACAATTTTTTAATAACTTAATTTTTTTTAAACAATCGGTAAGTTGTTATTTTTTGTTTTATTTTTGAATTATTAATTTATCACTTATAATAACTAGTTCCTTGACCGTTCGTAAAATTAGTAGCAAATTACAAGATATAAATGAAATGGTTGCATGTCTAACGTATCAATCAAAAGATATATATATATATATATATATATATATATATATATATATTTATAAAAGCAAGTTAGTTTCTCAATGAAATGTTTTACAAGAAACATCCTCAAATTTCTCAACTAATAAGGCATTGGATTTCTTGAGCTGTATTTTTCACTCATGAAGAAGGCATACGAGAGGGCGATGGCTTGTTTGACATGAAACAACATTTTAATGGCCAAATAAGCCTTCCACTTTCTTAAAGAAATAAGAAAATTTTATGATTTGACATTCAAGGGAAGAGATTGAAAGAGAATGCAACAAGGTTATGACATGAGAATATATAGTTTCTAACAAAAATTAGCAGCAATAATATTGTCTTTGAAAGAAGATGATTACAGGGTATCATCTCTTTCCTGTTTATTTGTCTAAATATTGGTAAACGAAAACTAAGCTAATTTTGAAGATTGAAAGCAAAAAAGCTTATATTCTTTTGTTATTCTTTAGTTTACATTCATATGTATCAAATTTTTTATCATTAAAGGCATTCATGTCACTTAAGAATGTTGTGAATATTCATTGTATCCCTCTGAACTTTATTGTAAAAATGTTTTTAAAAAGGAAAAAAAACATGGTTGTTCCAGGCCATTGGCAAATAGCCCAAAACCCAAATCATGATAGTATCATTCAGGCCTCCATATAATCCGTATAAGGTGCAAGGTATTCAGTTGGAAAAGTTTCATGGTATAGTATTACCATACACCACAAATTACACAGCGGCCAAATGGCAGGTGATGATTGGAGTTAGAATAAAATATGTAAGGTTGATGATGATTCAATATGAAAGTGATATTACACTGATCACAATTTGTTATATTAAAAATTATGGAAAAAAGTTGTAAAATTTGTTTTACCAATAGCATTTTGTTAAGGTTACAATGAGTTTTTTTTTTTTTTTTTAGATAGAGTTTCAACCTACGGCATCCGCTTTTGATGATAGTTCTTTATCATCAGACCAAAACACCAATTAGTTTTTGGTATAAGCGGGGATTAAACCCTAAATCTCTTATTCAATCATTAGAGACTTTACCAATTGAACTAGTTAGAACCCATAAAGTTACAGTGGGTGGATGAGTAAAAATGCTTATTTTCCTTGGTCACTCTAAAATTTTAAAATTCCAATATACTCTTATTACACTGAAATGGTACCTAATTTTGTAGACAGCACCTATTCTACCCCTAAAAAATTTGTAAAAGCTTGGTATTTAAGTTCAACTCTTACTGATTAAATATAATAAGTAAATAACCTCTGTAGAGTCCAAAAAGACTCGTGGAAGCTTGAGGAAAGAGGGATTCTGATGCTATTTCAGTTGGTACTCTTTCTGTGTTTACTTTTCAAAGTCGTACTCTTTTTTTTTTTTTTTTTCTTACTTTTGGGCCAATGAATAATCATAACATGACTTATGGAACAATTATAATAACATTAAGGAAATAAATAAAAAATATTACACCTGACTTGTTACTGTATATAGTTTATTCCAAGAATGATATTATTTACTATATATATAATGCAAATGCATAAATAATATTAAAGTCTTATCTTACAATTAATTGCCCCCTAAAGCACTCAACTTGGCTTGTAAGGTCAGCATTGAGTTCTAAATCTTATTCCATCAAATTGAGCAACTGGTGGAAGACTTAAAGGAGGTAGACTTCTCCTTGTCAGTCTATTCTATATTGACTTTCAGTATGACATATTTGCCATCAAATTTTTGGCACAATTACTCAAAATGTCTCTGTTTTGATGATCGAGCAGGCTAATGTAAAATATGTATATAATGGGAAAAGTTATCATCTATAATGTATAATAAAGAATTTATGCCACTGAGTTTTTATCTTATTTTATATTGATAATCTAATAGTTACCGTACGAGGGGAAAGATACAAAATTTGTATCGTGAATGTTTTTATTGGAAACATCAAGAAATACCAATTGAGTTAGGAGATTCTTAGTATTATGCCACATGCTTAATTAAAAATATATCTATTTCTAACTTTCCAACAACAAAAATGAGTAATTTGTTGATCTTAAAAATCAGAAAAAGATTAAAAGACAATTAAGTGAACAATAAAGTGTAAATACTAAAACACAATTAAGTATGGATAGTGGAAGTGAGGTGTGGAATAGTGAGAAGTGAAGACAATTTTTTTTTTTTTTGTGATTTTATTGTTGTGTTGAATTTTTAATAGAGTAATGTAAATACACAACAAAAATTCTTTCTAATGAATTACATAAACCAATAAGTTTTCAAAGTTGAGTTAAATTGTTAAATAAAATAATTGAAAAGAGTAAAGACAAAAACTAATAAATAATAAATTAAAGTATTCTAAGTAATAGTAGTTAAAGTTCACTTAACAACAATAATTAATAACTTTATTATGGTAAGGATTTCCAAGATTTAATCTTAGCAATAATAATTAATATTTTTATTATACTAAAAAAATTATGTCCAATGAACTTATAGTTATCATTTATTCTTTTTTGCTAGTACTATGAATAAATTTTTTTATAAAAAAAATCACATGTTTCCACAATATTCATCTTCTACCTAAGATTTATCTTCTAAAAGAATTTGTGTTGACTTAAAAAATCTTCTTTCAAATTATGGGTTACTACTTATGAGAAAATATCTATCTTATTATCCTAATGATCAAAATGAAATAAAGAATGTATATTATTTACAAAGAGGTCATTGTATACTTCTTCAACACAAATTTAAATGAACCCTCTAAAAAACATCTATGGAGCCACCATTGATAAACATGATTCAAATCCAAATCTCTTATTCAATAGCAAGAGCCTTGATAAATTGAACTAACTAGAATACCCTCTAGGAAAAGCTTTAAAGAATGAGTTTTAATTGAGGAAATAACTTAGAAAAATGGATTAAAATTAATGTAAAGAATGTATATAATTACTTTTTCAAATTAAAATGGATTAATCTACACTATGTCGAGAAGAAACACATTTGTGGATGCTATGTTGAATCAGTGAAGAACAAAATCATGATAAAAAGCGGCTACAAAAGAACATTTTTGCCATGGAGAAGAAGAGTAAATTTAATTCTTGTAAGAGGATTATTGGACATCAAAAAGAACACAAATGTAAGAGGTTCACATGGACACCCCTGCCACTCTCTCGTAAAAATTTATCATTTAGGGTCGGTTTAGGACTACTTAATTTTTTATATTTGTAGATTATCAAAATATATATATATATATATATATATATATATTTGTAAGTTGCCCCTCATTGGAAAAACCACAACTTTCTTTTCATTTTTTTTTTCAAAAGTGAGTCATTTTTATCATTTAATCCAAAAATTTTAGCAAACAGACAACATCGTTTATATCAAAAATTGATTGATATATTGGTCTGGTAATAAAGAGCTATTATCAGAAACGAATGTCATATGTTAAAACTCTCAAATTGATTAGTATCTTGGTCTAGTAATAAAGAACTATCATCATAAACAAACGTCACATATTAAAACTCTCTCAAGAAAAAGACAATGTCGTTTACACATAGTTTTTTAATTAAAAATTTGTTTGAAAACATTTATGGATTATGTCATTTAATAGATATTGTTATTTAATGAGTATCTAAAAAAAAGTTCAAATGACTTCATTCGTTAACTTATTTGGAAGGTGTACCAAATTGATTCAATTGACCAAAATGAGAGGCTAAATTGATAACAATTAAAGCTTAAAAGAACCAATTTGATAATTGAAATAAAATCAAGGAAATAAATTAAACTTAACCTAAAATTTAATATCCACTTGGATACTCGAACGAGTATTAATCAGAGAAGACCCCACCAAAAGGACCTTAACGACAATGTAAAGTTGAGGACTATTGTTTGACCTTGAAACTCTACCGTGTTGTTTGGTCACACTTAGAGGTTTCCAATGCGTATAAATATCCATACAACAATCTTAGAGTTGTAGGTTCATATTACACATCACATTTTGATATGAAAATTATCTAGAAGACAATTCTCCATGGATGCTCCAAATTCACTCAGAAATATTTGAAAGCCTCTAACCTCACGTCGCAAGTCGCACTATATATCCGAACCCCTTTAGAGGAGTCACAACATTTTGGAAGAGACCCAATTGATTCATTAAGGCACTTATTGCAGTCCATGATTGAAAGTTCTCTAGTGCATTGAACTGACCCATAGAGTTTGTTGTTGTCTCCAAGATCCAGGTTTCTAGTTAAAAACATTTTTGGGGTAGTAGAAGCTTGGCCAGCGAATTGGGTCAACCACTCTCCTTTCTTTTCAGTTATTTTTTGGTAATCTGTCATATTTTGTGGGTTCTTTTCGTAGTACCAAATATCACGATCAATTTGGCTAAAGAAATTCACATTAATTACGGTATGTGAATTTCTTTGGTAATCTACACCTTGACCATTTGTGCCTAGTGCAAAACCAGTGGCAGAGACTTGATAGGAAAGATAAGCTGAAAGCTCATTCAAATTGGTACCATAAAGGTCATTGATTGTGGAATAATTTGCGCACCTAAACATTTGTGGTCCATCCCAAAAGCAATTTGAAGAAGGAAAATAAAGGTTAGCAAGTAAAAAGAGGAGGGGATTTTTGACATAGAATGTTCAAATATGTTGTTGGAGAAGGATTTGATTGAGGACGTGTTGCATATTTAATTGCAACATTAAAGCCTTTATATAGAGTGTGTGGGACACTTTTTTTTAGAATTACAAAGATTCTGTTTTGGACAAATTTTTTTTTTTTAATTATCAACACAAAGAACTTTTAAGTTCGAAGAATAGTTATAACTGAACAATTTTTAGACCCTTTAACGAAACCGGATTAACCTAGTGAATTAGTCAAGTGATTAACTTAGTCAAATTATGCAAATCTAGATTATCACAATCAAACAATCATATCAAGTATATAGCAGTGGAAATATAAATAACATAAAGATATGATGATCAAGGAAAACCAAACAGGTAAAAAACCTAGGAAGGATTTAACCTAGCTATCCTCAAGATAAACTTGAATCCACTATCTTGAAAGAATTGAAGTTCATACAATAAGACTTACAAGCCCTCACGCTCGACTTCTTATTGCTACCCACCAGTAGAACTTACTGACACGACCACGTGCAAGCTCCGAGACCACGGACTCCTTCTTTCTTGGATTTTCCAACAAGTATAAGCACCCCTGCTTGTGTATCTTTAAACTCTTATGGTAGCAACTGAATGATCATCAAGTTCTTGAAGAAATCTCCTCTTGATAATCCAAAACTTGTGTGAAGAAAAGCTCCTCACAGATCTCACAAAAGATTCACACAAACAGCAATATGAGCAACCTCTAAAACGTGGCTAGGGTTTGCCTTATATACCTAGGGCAAAAACATAAAACCCTAAACGTTTTAGGAGTTAGGGCTAAGTTGAAAATTCTGCAGTAAAAATGCATCTACCCGATTTTCGATTGATCGAGCCTAAGCTTCGATCAATCGAGCCAGGCCAAGATGCACAGTGAATTTTGCATCAGCTCGATTCCAACTTTACATAAACAACACTACTTTGAGCAAGTCTAAACAAGACTAAATAACTTCTTTTGATCATGGTTTGCCAACAATACATATTAGAGTTCTAAATACATGAAATCCTAAGTCTTTGGAACCTAACAATAATAAAAGAAGTAACCTTCAATTATGTGGTGTTTGGAAATTAATCATTGGTTTAGTGACTGAAAGTTCAATATGGGTATGAAACACTCTTGAACGTTTAGACCCCAAATTACAAAATTACCAATTCAAGCTTAATATCAAACGATTAACGTGCGGAACATGAATATAAGCTAAACACTGAATTGATAAACAATCTAAGCCAAATATAAACACATCCACAGCAGTAAATATAAGGCAAAGATAAAGGGAAGAAAGATGCAAACACACAGACAACACACGATGTGTTATCGAAGAGGAAACCGAAGTCCTCGGTGAAAAACCTCTCCGCCGCCCTCCAAGCGGTCAAATAATCCACTAAAGAATGTAGTTGGGATACATGAACAGCAGAAGACCCTCCAAGCCTAATCTACCCAAGTACCTAAGCCCTCCAAGCTTCTTACTCCAACGAGGTTACGCCGAACCTATTTCTTCTTTAGCTTCTCGGATTCCGCTGTAGCCCATAGCATCAACCAATTAGATTGGTTCCTTCCTAACTGCTTCCCAAAGCACCAAATAAACTTTCTCACGGATATGGGTATGGTGAGAAAAAGATTTGGCTAAGAACCTCTCAAGGGTATAACAATGGAGAGGGAGAGAGTAGAGGAATTTGTAGAGACTCTAAGGTAAAGATTGGGGATGAGGCAATCTTGTTTTTCTCTAGGGTTTTCTCTCACAAAATTCTCTCTGGAAGCTCTCTCAATTTAGTGGGTATAAGGGTGTATATATAGTAGGGTGAGAAGGGAATGCAAAACGTCAGTTTTTGCCAAACAGGGTTTACTCGCGGCTTGTCCAAGTCGCGAGTTCCAGTCGCGACGTAACGGCCTGGACAGCCTGGAACTTTTGTCCTATAGCGTGACAGCTGGCGTGACCCTTCAGCTTCCCAGTGTGCCTCTCACGTGCCTGCCTTTCGCGGCTTGCCAGTCGCAATCCACCCGCGAGCCCTAACCGCGAGACTCTGTTTTTCTTGCACACTCTTGAGCTTTTCTTCACATCTTCTCACACACTACCCTTACAATTTTTTCACCTAAATACAGGGTTACTAAGTGCTAAATTACAAGCAAATTGGTCACAGAATAAAGCCAATTAGATGGTTGATTAAATTCAACCTTACAATCTCCCCCTTTGGCTATTCCGTAACAAAACCCTACAACAGACTCTAGACTTAAACGTGAGTTGGGAACAGTTGGAAAACTCACTCACACCTAACTCTAGATTCTGTAAAACTCTTGAACATATGAATAAGTAACTCCTGAAACACAATAACATAACAATATCATTGTATGCAGAAAACTTAATAAGCATATGGAGCAAAATAGGCATGATCAAGCAAAAATGAACATAAGCACAAAAGCAATAATTCATGGCAAGATCATCAACAGTAGTCACTTAAGCAAAAGTGATTACTATGTTCATTCACACAGGAAATGAACATCCGGACATGCAAGACTGATAAACTCAATTGAAGAGAATCATTTTGCAAGTCCAACACTCAACCAATGCATACAAACACATATGCATCTAGGAACAATCCTACAAGGGCACAAGAGTGTTGTACTTAAGATAATGCAAGGCATTAACAAGTACCAAAACACAAAAGCATAAATGCTGCATAAGCAAAGTTTTGCAAATACATGGCACAAACCATAAAAACCTACACGCATGCAAAAGAGCTAGAAACAACCCTCAAAGCTTACAAAAGCAACAATGGGTACAGACCAAAAACATAAACCTTAACAACCTACAAAGGTACTAGGTACAAACAATAAAGTACTTCCCTTATCCTATCACTCCCCTTATCATGAATCATAGGAGTTGTGATAAACTTGGAACAAATATACCTGTAACCTGAAACACTTGCACAAAACACATTAGACCCTCAAGGTAAAGCAAGTAATAAATAGACAAGTATAATGTAACAAGTAAATTGCGATCAAGTAATCATGATGAGCAACTTGAACAAACACCAAACACTAAAACAAAGTTTTCTTATTAGCTCAATGTCTTCTCCCCCTTGGTATATGCATCTCCCCTATGGAATATCTCTCCCCTTACGAATGTGCACGAGAAATAGAATTTCTCCCCCTAAGAATGTGCACAAGAGTCATATAGAAATGACAAAACTTTCCGGTATACTACTCTAGAGTATACTCTCCCCCTTTTTGACACGAATAGACAAAGGGGTCAAGGAGAAATGAGGGCAAGAGATGAAGGTATGAATAATGATAATTATGCATAAGGGGTGCAATGATGAATGAGAAAATGAAGCTCAATCATAAGACATAACATGCTAGGATGAAGAAATAATGTATAAACCAATGCATGACAAGGGTAGCAAAGGTGTGTGCAAGAGGTGGCAAAGTGCAATGCATGACCAATGCATGGAAAATGCACATGTGGGGCAAGGTGTGTTAAATACACAACCAATGAACCAAACATGTTCCTAATGAGGAAACATGAGAAACCCCAAAGTTTGAAACTCATCGGAGTTCAAACAAGCGAGAAAATGCATAAGAGGCATTTCATCAAACACCTAGCGTGCACACTATGAACAACAATGTGAAACAATGCATGAACACCATGAAAACCACCCTAAATACATGCTCTTTTTGCCACAAGAGGCCAACATCCAAAGCAAATCATCAAAAGAAACCAATCCCATACAAAAATTTTGAGAAAAAAATAAGTTTTCCTAACCCCTATGATGAAAATCCCAACCAAGAGTATAAAACTCACCAAAACATAATCCAAGGATCCAAATCAATGAAATGAGTTTAAAATTACCTTAGAGATGTTAGTGGAATGAAAAACCATTCAAATTGGCTGGGTTTTGATGTAAAAATATTAAAAGAGGGGTTTTAGAGAGGATGGGAGAGTTTTAAAACAAGTTTTCCACGAAAAAGTTCTTTAAAAACTGATTCTGGGCGTTTCGCGACTAGCGAGTCGCTAGCTGAGTCGCGAGTGAGTCGCGAAATCATTCTGTGTGAACTCGCGACTGGGCTCGCGACTGGACAAGTCGCCAAAACGGGTTGTCAAAACTCGCGACTGTGACTCGCAACTGGATCAAGTCGCCAAAACGAGTCGCCAAAACTCGCGACTGTAACTCGCGACTGGTCAAGTCCCCAAAACGAGTCGCCAAAAATTCTGACACTTGTTTTTCAACCCAGAACATGTTTAAACACTGAAAAACAATGTATGCACTAAACATGAACACAAAGAGTGATAAAAATCACTTCCAAAATCATATAAAATTATCAAAACCTTTTTGGATTGATCCATATAAAGTTGAGCTCACACCCATCACATTTAAACAAGTACAATCGAACAAATGAATAAGACATTCATTGAACATTAGGCATGTGTGTTGTGTGTGTGTATCAAGCGTGGAATAGTCCTTAGTCTAGAATGAAGCTTCAATGATCAATTCAATCAAGTCATACACAACTAGTACTAAGACAAGTGGTCTATCTCAATTATAGAAACATGCATATATGACCTCCCACAAGAACTTGATAACAATTCTTTGAAGTTTTTCATTTGGCTCCATATTCAACATATCATTTGCCATTTTTGAGCAAAGAAAATCTCATTGTGAGATAGATGCCTGAAATTTTTGATATTTCAATTTGATGAACAAGCTTTTGGCTTTTTAAGCATCATACAATTTCATAAAAGTCGCTTTCCCTTTTTCCTAGTCAAATACTAGTATATGCGACGGCTTTTGCAGCTCATTATCTCTTTTCATTTTGAGATTTACATTTGTTGAGCTCTATAAGTAATAAAAATAAAAGAGTAGGAAGATATATAGGCACAAGTCTACGCATATATCAAAACCAACATGACTATTGACTAATCATTCATGACAAGCTTGAAGATCGATTTACAACAATCACACAAAGATGTCAAGATTTTTCCCACAAAGATATAAGTGCATTAAGAACAAGCTAAGCTCGTAAATGCATAAAGTCATTTGTACGAAGGTACAAGGCAAAACTTACATGTGATATGTGCTCAAACATATACGATCAAACTTTTTAAATTTTTCACTTTTTATGTGGTTTTGGATTTTTACTCACACAAAAACAAAGACATAAAAGTAAAATAAAAAACAAAACAAACCAATGCAAAAACAAATGCATGATGCACAAATGCATGACAATGAAGCATCTAATGCATGAAGGGTCCTACAAAGATCGAAAGAATTAGATCAAGGACCAAAAGAGCAAAAGCTCAACCATATGAACCCTTCCTCATCCAAACGGAACGATTGTTTGGAATAAGTGTCTCAAAAGCAGTGAGACGAGGGTTGGAAGAATGAGAACCTGAGATGCACATAGTCAAGGAGTTAAGAGCATTAAACACTTTCTTTAACAACATGCTATTTTCACTCAAATCAGGTTTACTCTTTTTAGCACAACTTCCAAAAGACTCAAGTTTCTCTTTTCTTTTGAGAGCATTAAACTTAGAGCAATGTGGTCTTAGATAACCAAAAGCACCACAATGGTGACACACAATGTGTTTAGGTCCACTAGGCTTTTTGGGAAGGGATCTAGCAACAAGGTTTTGTTTACTCTTCAACTCATAACATTGAGGTCTTATGTGACCGATCACACCGCAATGGTGGCAAGTTGGAACAAACTTAGATCCCTTCAAAACCTTAGGTTGAGACTTAAACGGAGGCTTTGACTTAACAGTCTTTCTCTCCACCTTTTGGTTTCTTTTATGTGGAGGAATGTACACTGATTTGTCCTTTGAGGTAGAACACAAAATAGGCACAAAATCGAGTACCACAACATGATTGCAACAAATATTTTCACCCTTTTTAATAGTAGGTTCAGCAATCAAACACTTGGCATGCATCTTAAGAGAATCATTTTCAGATTTAAGATTATCAACAAGTTTGTTAGACAAAACAAGTTTAGCATCCAAGTCCATATTTAACCATTCAAACTCTTTCATCTTTTCAAGAGAAATTTCAGCAAGTTTTTTATATTTCTCAACCAATTTGTTGGATTCATTGAGCTTAGCAATCAAATCATCCTTTTCACAAAATAACTTGCTCAAATTCTTTTGAAATTTCTTAGCCTTTTTCTTGAAGAGTTTGTCATTTGAAATATCAATAACATCCAAAGATTCATGTAACATAGCATCACAATCATGAGGATTATCACTCATAGAGGCATTTTCACAAACACGTGGTATGTTACATTCATTACCAACCAAATCATATAAAGAGGCATACAAAGCACAATCCATAGCAAATAACACAAGGGGTCAAGGATCACACTTAGGTATTTAAACCACAACAAGTGTACCCGCTCTGATACCAATTAAAAGTTCAATATGGGTATGAAACACCCTTGAATGTTTAGACCCCAAATTACAAAATTACCAATTCAAGCTTAATATCAAACGATTAACGTGCGGAACATGAATATAAGCTAAACACTGAATTGATAAACAATCTAAGCCAAATATAAACACATCCACAGCAGTAAATATAAGGCAAAGATAAAGGGAAGGAAGATGCAAACACACGGACAACACACGATGTGTTATTGAAGAGGAAACCGAAGTCTTCGGCGAAAAACCTCTCCGCTTCCCTTCAAGCGGTCAAATAATCCACTAAAGAATGTAGTTGGGATACATGAACAGCAGAAGACCCTCCAAGCCTAATCTACCCAAGTACCTAAGCCCTCAAAGCTTCTTACTCCAACGAGGTTACACCGAACCTATTTCTTCTTTAGCTTCCCGAATTCCGCTATAGCCCATAGCATCAACCAATTAGATTGGTTCCTTCCTAACTGCTTCCCAAAGTACCAAATAAACCTTCTCACGGATATGGGTATGGTGAGAAAAGGATTTGGCTAAGAACCTTTCAAGGGTATAACAATGGAGAGGGAGAGAGTAGAGGAATTTGTAGAGACTCTAAGGTAAAGATTAGGGATGAGGCAATCTTGTTTTTCTCTAGGGTTTTCTCTCACAAAATTCTCTCTGGAAGCTCTCTCAATTTAGTGGGTATAAGGGTGTATATATAGTAGGGTGAGAAGGGAATGAAAAACGTCAGTTTTTGCCAAACAGGATTAACTCGCAGGTTGACCTCGCGGCTTGTCCAAGTCGCGAGTTGCAGTCACGACGTAACGGCCTGGACAGCCTGGAACTTTTGTCCTGTAGCGTGACAGCTGACGCGACCCTTCAGCTTCCCAGTGTGCCTCTCACGTGCCTGCCTTTCGCGGCTTGCCAGTCGCGATCCACCCGCGAGCCCTAGCCGCGAGACTCTGTTTTTCTTGCACACTCTTGAGCTTTTCTTCACATCTTCTCACACACTACCCTTACAATTTTTCCACCTAAATACAGGGTTACTAAGTGCTAAATTACAAGCAAATTGGTCACAGAATAAAGCCAATTAGATGGTTGATTAAATTCAACCTTACAGTGACTATTACATTTTTTACTTGCCCTTCTTCAAACAATTGAGAGAAAAAAGGTGCATATAACCTTGTGTCTTTAAGAGGTCCGAAATGGTAATCTTATTTTTTAATAGTAAAGGGTATAAGTAATTATGTTAGCCCCTCAAGTGTTAAAGAGAGAACAAATCAAAGCATTTTTCTTTTCGGGCATAAGCTAGCACTTGTACATGAGAAGGTTGTAATGTGACTCAACTGGAACGTGCAATTAAAGCCTTTCTTTGTTTTTTGTTTGAGCCATTATAAATTTTCCTCAACAATTTTGATGCAAAGTTTAATTGGTTCTCCAATTCCTACTTAATAAAACGAACTTTCTGCAATGTTTCAATATGGAAAAGCCCAAATTCTAAAAGATATTTTAAAAAATGTTTTCAAGTGTTATAGTACAATAGTGACGATTAGGTATTTTTAGGTGTTGGCTAATTCCACAACAAATTTTCTTGTAACCTTTACAAAAGTTTTAATATAATTGTGTTCAATTCGACAGTATCTTGATCTATTGAATTCATTTTTTTTTTTTTTTTTTTTGAGGGGGGATCTATTGAATTCATGAAAGTTTAATTTGACATAGTTAATTAAAGCTGATTTATGCCTAAGTTTTCGTGCCATATACGAAAACATATCAAAGGTATCTAATAAACACAACTCCATAAGATTTAGAGATGCCATTACTATGCAATACATTTGATTAAAAAAAAAAAAAAAAACTAAACCTAAACCTAAATTCCCCCCATATTCTTAAATTTGCACCTGCATGTACGTAACTCATCCACCCCACAAAGCAAATGGGATGGGGACGGCTGTTAAATTTTCCTCGGCACTGACCCCAAGCCCATCATGTTTATATGTAAAACTAAATTTTAAATTTATGATGTCTGTTGGTTTTTTATACAGGATATATATTTTTGTGTTTTTTAATATTTGAATTCTTGTATTGCTATGCTTTGAGAATATTTTGTAATGTTAGAACTTTTTAAAAAAATATATTTTATGAGTTTTAATTTAATGATTGATAGTTTTTGATAACTTCTATATATTTAAAAAAAATAAAAAATAAAAAATAAAAAATAAAAAATAAATAAAAAGAAGAAGACAAATTTGAGAATAGCTGGGGACGAATACCAGCTAAGATGGGGTGGGGGAAAGAAAACCTGCCTTGAAGCAAGAGTGGAGTGAGGGTAGGAAATAGGAAACCCGCCCTATTGTCATCCCTAACAACAATCTTGCTGCCTCTTGGTGATCAAAAGCTGAAATCACAAAAATCTTCAAGGAGGGTCTAATCATGATCACAAATGAGGTTTGTGAAAGATATTCATATTGAAGAGTTCTGCAATTTTGGAGCTGGTGTGGGGTGATATCAATAAGTTAAACTATTGAGTAGCGTCCAGGGTCAAGGGTTTGAAGTAGACTGTGAAACTTCTCTTCTTATGATTAATTGCCTCAGTTGGGGTAGATGTACCCTTAGAGTATTCTTTCCTTTGGGAATGGTTCTTGGTTGTTTTTTCGCTTCGTCACTAAACTTGCATTTTTTTTTTTTTGAAATAGTTTGGGGATAGAGATTTGAACCCTTGATTTTATGTATTTATTTATATTTTCATAAATTCGCATGCTTTCTTAATTTGTTTCATTGATTCTCGAATTTGGTATTTATTGTGGCTATGATTAATTAATCTAAGTTGTAATCACCTAATTGACTTAAGTCAATTAATGTGCATAATAACTAACAAGGGGATTTAAATAAGATTTTCGTCATTAATTGTTGTTGATTCATACTTGACCAAAATCATAATTTGACCAATTATTCTGCAACATTAATTTTCTCCATCTGATCCCCATATTGTACCTCAAAACCATCCTCTATTCATATGTAGGGGGAATAAGATTTTTAATTTTCATCCCTACCCTGTGCTACGCTACCATGCATATGAGTTGCATGATGTGGATTAAGGGCATTAAAGTCGTCTCGTCGTGTCTGTATGTATGTGTGTTATTATTTTATCTTTTTCTTTTTTCTTTTTTTGTTGATAATTTTATCTTTTTCTTTAAATGGAGGGGAAAAAAAGAGACCTCTGTAATTAAAGAGACACCATGACAACAATTTCATTGATTCTCCAACCAACTAAATTTGTGCACATTTCTGTACCAGTCATTTGATAAGTTGTGCTGGTCTTGTAGCCTAATGGTATATCTCTTGCCCATGTCAAATAGATGATACATTAATATCTCTGTTACACAAAATAAATTTTTTGTGGAGGCTAAGATACGTCCTATAATAGGCATAGGATATTTAAATCCTCACTTTTCTTTTACAATATAGAATATATTTTAATTTAGAGCATCATCAATATGTTGGGTAGAGATTACAAAATATATAGCCTTTAAATCAATTAGTGAAACACCGTTTGAGGAACCTCACACAATATAGTAATATACTATAGGAGAGAGAGAGAGAGAGAGAGAGAGAGAGAGAGAGAGAGAGAGAGAGAAGTTTTTGTAACAAATTTTTTATGCCCTGGCTCCCCTCTTTCAAAAAAACTGTCACTGTTACTAGATTTAAAATAATTAAATTCACAATTTTTTAATAACTTAATTTTTTTGAACAATCAGTAAGTTGTTATTTTTTGTTTTATTTTTGAATAGGTAATTTATCACTTATAATAACTAGTTCCTTGACTATTCGTAAAATTAGTAACATATTACAAGATATAAATGAAATGGTTGCATGTCTAACTTATCAATCAAAAAATATGTATATTTATAAAAGCAAGTTAGTTTCTCAATGAAATGTTTTACAAGAAACAACATCAAATTTCTCAACTAATAAGGCATTTGATTTCTTGAGCTGTATTTTTCACTCATGAAGAAGGCATATGAGAGAGCGATGGCTTGTTTGACATGAAACAGCATTTTAATGGCCAAATAAACTTTCCACTTTCTTAAAGAAAGAAGAAAAATTTTATGATTCGACCTTCGAGGGAAGAAATTGAAAGAGAATGCGACAAGGTTATAAATGAGAATATATAGTTTCTAACAAAAATTAGAAGCAAGAATATTGTCTTTGAAAGAAGATTATTGCTGGGTATCGTCTCTTTCCTGTTTATTTACCTACATATTGGTAAACGAACTAAGCTAATTTTGACGATTGAAAGCAAAAAAGCTTATATTCTTTTGTTATTGATAAAGGATTGCTGGAGTGTTGGACTATTAGTTTACATTTATATGTATCAAATTTTTTATCATTAAAGCCATTCATGTAACTTAAGAATGTTTTGAATATTCATTGTTTCCCTCTGAACTTTATTGTAAAAATGTTTCTTAAAAAATAATATAAAAAAAATGAACATGGTTGTTCCAGGCCATTGGCAAATTGCCCAGAACCCAAATCATGATAGTATCATTCAGGCCTCCAGTTGGACCAAATGGCAACTGCAAAAACACACTATTCAAGGCCCCAACTGGCAAAAAAGAAGACCATTGCAATTGGGCTGTAACTTCTGAGCAGACATCAAGATGGATTATCACTTTGTTTTGCTTTTTGAACTCAGGTCCTCCACACATTAACAACTCAACTTGAACCCATCTTTCAGCTTCAACTCCTGGCAAATTTCACAGCCCCCTAAACTCTGCATTAGGAATATACTTAGCAGTAATCTTGTAAATTTCACAGCCCCCTAAACTCTGCATTAGGAATATACTTAGCAGTAATCTTGTATTAATCCATATAAGGTGCAAGGTATTCAGTTGGAAAAGTTTCATGGTATAATATTACCATACACCACAAATTTTACAGCAGCTAAAATAGCATTGATAATTGGAACTATAATAAAATAAGTAAGGTTGATGATGGTCCAATGTGAGAATGATATTAAACTAATCACAATTTGTCACATTAAACATTATGGAAAAAAGTTGTAAAATTTGTTATATCGGTAGCATTTTGTTAATGTTACAGTGGGTGGATGAGTAAAAATGCTCATTTTCCTTGGTCACTCTGAAATTTTAAAATTCCAATATACTCTTATTGCACTGAAATGGTACCTAATTTGTAAACACCACCTATTCTACCCTTTAAAAAAATTGTAAAAGCTTGGTATTTAAGTTCAACTCTTACTAATTAAATATAATAAGTAAATAACCTCTGTAGAGTCCAAAAAGACTCGTGGAAGCTTGAGGAAAGAGTAATTCTGATGCTATTTCAGTTAGTACTCTTTCTGTGTTTACTTTTCAAAGTAGTAATATTTTTTTTCTTACTTTTCAGGTGAATTATAAGCCTAATGTTTGCACATCATTTAAGAATATAATATATTTTACGTGTACCATGCGTGCATTGAACACTGGCCAGGGCTATCTAACCAACCTCTATTTGTTCTTTCAAAAAAAAAAAAAAGAAGAAGAACTATTGAATCTAAAATAAATAAATAAACAGTGCTAAATAAAATAAAGAATAATAAAATAAAGAATCATGTTCTTCACTAACTGGATCAGAAGATTGTCAATTTGTCATGGTTTGGGGCCTTTGGGCCAATGAATAATCATAACATGACTCATGGAAAAATATAATAATAACATTAAGGAAATAAATAAGAAATAGGACACCTGACTTGTTACTGTATAGTTTATTCCGAGAATGATATTATTTACTATATATATAATGCAAATGCATAAATAATATTAAAGTCTTATATTATAAATAAAAAAAATTGACCAAGTCTTATATTATAATTAATTGCCCCCTAAAGCACTCAACTTGGCTTGTAAGGTCAGCATTGAGTTCTAAATCTTATTCCATCAAATTGAGCAACTGGAGGAAGACTTAAAGGAGGTAGACTTCTTCTTGTCAGTCTATTTTATATCGACTTTCAGTATGACATATTTGCCATCAAATTTTTCGCACAATTACTCCAAATGTCCCTGTTTTGATGATCAAGCAGGCTAATGTAAATTATGTATATAATGGGAAAAGTCATCCTCTATAATGTATAATAAATCATTTATGCCACTGAGTTTTTATCTTATTTTATTTTGATAATCTAGTAGTTACGATATGAGAGGAAAGATTTGTATCATGGATGTTTTGATTAGAAACACCAAGAAATACCAATTGAGTTAGGAGATTCTTAGTATCATGCTACACGCTAAATTAAAAATATATCTATTTCTAACTTTCCAACAACAAAAATTAGTAATTTGTTGATTTTAAAAATAAAAAAAAGATTAAAAGACAATTAAGTGAACAATAAAGTGTAAATACTAAAAGACAATTAAGTATGGATAGTGGAAATGGGGTGTGGGACAGGGAGAAGTGAAGACAATTTTTATTTATTTTTTTAGTGATTTTATTGTTGTGTTGAATTTTTAATAGAGTAATGTAAAATACACAACACAAATTCTTTCTAATGAATTACATAAATCAATAAGTTTTCAAAGTTGAGTTAAATTGTTAAATAAAATAATTGAAAAGAGCAAAGACAAAAACTAATAAATAATAAATTTAAGTATTCTAAGTAATAATAGTTAAAGTTCACTTAACAACAATAATTAATAACTTTATTATAGTAAGGATTTCTAAAATTTAATCTTAGCAATAATAATTAATATTTTTATTATACTAAAAAAATTATGTCCAATGAACTTATAGTTATCATTTATTCTTTTTTGCTAGTACTATGAATAAATTTTTTTATAAAAAAAATCACATGTTTCCACAATATTCATCTCCTACCTAAGATTTATCTTCTAAGAGAATTCGTGTTGACTTAAAAAATCTTCTTTCAAATTATGGGTTACTACTTATGAGAAAATATCTATTTTATTATCCTAATGATCAAAATGAAATAAAATATATATATTATTTATAAAGAGTTCATTGTATACTTCTTCAACACAAATTTAAATGAACCCTCTAAAAAACATCTATGGAGCCACCATTGATAAACATGATTCAAATCCAAATCTCTTATTCAATAGCAATAGCCTTGATAAATGAACTAACTAGAATACCCTCTAGGAAAAGCTTTAAAGAATGAGTTTTAATTTAGGAAATAACTTAGAAAAATGGATTAAAAAGTAAAGAATGTATATAATTACTTTTTCAAATTAAAATGGATTAATCTATCCTAGTTATATATATAACTGATTTACTATGTCGAGAAGAAACACGTTTGTGGATGCTATGTTGAATCAGTGAAGAACAAAATCACGACAAAAAGTGACTACAAAAGAACATTTTTGCCATGGAGATGAAAGAGTAAATTTAATTCTACCACTCAGTTACCACCAAATTCTTGTAAAAAGATTATTGGACATAAAAAAGAAGACAAATGTAAGAGGTTCACATGGACACCCCTGCTGCTCTCTCGTAAAAATTTATCATTTAGGGTCGGTTTAGGGCTGCTTAATTTTTTATATTTGTAAGTTGCCCCTTATTGGAAAAACCACAATTTTCGTTTCATTTTTTTTTTCAAGAGTGAGTCATTTTTATCATTTAGTCCAAAAATTTTAGCAAATAGATAACACCGTTTACACCAAAAATTGAATGGTATATTGGTCTGGTGATAAAGAATTATCATCAGAAGAGAACGTCATATATTAAAACTCTCTCAAGAAAAAAGCAACAACATTGTTTACACATAATTTTTTAATTAAAAATTTGTTTGAAAACATTTATGAAATATGTCATTTAATAGATATTGTTATTTAATGAGTATCTTAAAAAAAAAAAAAGAAAAAAAAAGGGGTTCAAATGACTTCATTCGTTAACTTATTTGGAAGGTGTACCAAATTGATTCAATTGACCAAAATAAGAGGCTAAATTGATAAAAATTAAAGCTTAAAAAAACTAATTTGATAATTGAAATAAAATCAAGGAACTAAATTAAATTTAACCTAAAATTTAATATCCACTTGGAAACTCAGACAACTATTAATTAGAGAAGACCCCACCAAAAGGACCTTTATGACAATGCCAAAGTTGAGGAGTTTATTGTTTGACCTTGAAACTCTACCGTGTTGTTTGGTCACACTTTGAGCTTTCCAATGCGTATGAATATCCATACAACAACCTTTGCCCCTTTAATTAATTGAAAGATCATCTTACCTTAATGACGAAAAATAAATAAAAATATTATATTATATTCAAGGGAAAGTACAAAAACAAAAACAAAAACAAACACAAAAAATCCATAATTTTATGATTGAGACACACATTAAACCCCAAACTTTTGCCCTTTTAAATTAGACCTTTTCCTTTCAAAAAAAAAAAAGAAAAAGACCTTTTAAACCTCATATTTTCCTAAATATATATTTTGAATAAAAAAAAGCAAAAAAAATCCGATTAGTAACATGTAAAATGTAAAGGAAAGTTATCTGATATAGGATCATTGTTTACAAAATATTTATTAAAACTTTTATAAGAAAGCAATTGAATTTTTGATAATTTTTTTATATTTCTCATGAATTAAATTTTTTTTCAAATAATTTATTAACAATTACTCTAATAACACCTGTTAATCAAATGTGTATGAAAATTTAAAATTTAAAATTTTCATATTTAAAACTATGAATTTAACGTGTCAATGATAAAACTAAAATATATATATTTTTTAGGTACTTTTTCCCTCGTATTTTTTATTTATTTTTGAGAATCACTTTTCCCCTTGCATTTAAATAATAATAATAAAAAATCGCTTATAAAAAAATAATAAAAAATATCCCTCCAATCAAAGATTTAAAATCAATAAAATAAAATAAAGCAATGATGTACTCCTCTATGTTCCTACTTCCTAGTAGTTGCAGATGCGAAGAAAGTAGTTGCGCTGACTCCGTCCACCACCTTCTTTTCTTTGTCGTTTCCTTTACGTTGTTGTTAGATAAAGAAACTTAAACCCTCCTCAAAGAGAACTACCAAACCAAACCAAAGCATACAACACAATGCAATACTAATAACTCTCTCTCTCTCTCTCTCTCTCTCTCTCTTCTTCTCTCCACATGTAAAGTCATTTTGCCTCACAAAAACACAACAACCAAAAAATATACACACACACACACACATAGAATACATACATAGTATATAGATTTTGGTTTTGATGATGATGATGCTTTTTACTAAGAAAACTTGCATGGATTTTCTTAGAAAGTTTGTAGCTTTGGTTTTTGTTTTAGCAGTTTTGCAATATCAACAAGTGGGTGCAAGGTTTGTGGTGGAGAAGAATAGTATAACTGTTTTATCTCCCTCAAATCTGCGTCATCAGAAGCATGATGGTGCAATAGGGAACTTTGGTGTTCCTGAGTATGGTGGGTTCATGGTTGGCACAGTGGTGTATCCTGAGAAAGGGTCTAATGGGTGTGAGGCTTTTGAGGGTGATAAGCCTTTTAAGTCACCAGACGCTCGTCGCCCCACTATTCTTCTTATTGATCGAGGAGGTATGTAAATCTATGGTTCTCAGTTTGACTTTTGATGGGTTAGTGTTAATTTTCTTTGATTTTAAAGATGCTTGTTAAAATTTTGATTTATGAATGATGATTCATGCTGTAATTGTTGTTTGTTTGACTTTGCTTGCAGCCTCTCTGGTTAAGACTTTCTCTCTATTTGAATCTTATTGGATAGAACAGTAGATTCTTTTGTTTAATTTGTTTGTTAAGAACTCATTCAATAAGAATTTTATGAATTTCTTTCATAAGCATGCAATTTAATTATAATTAGATGTTAGCTTTAATTGATTTTGATTGAACTTACAAAGCGCGGGCTTATGAATGATATGATTAAAATGATGAATTCTTTTCAATTTTTTTGGATTTGAACTTTGGACATTTGAGCCATGTTTTGGTATTGCTACTCTGTTCTTTTCCCCTGTTTTCCCATGTTATCCCTTGTTTTGATAATCTAGATCATGCCTAACAAGCCCAGATGTGAACATTGTTTTGATTGTAATAATTATCCAATTGATGTATACTAAATATGGGGATTCTTTGCCTATTGCAATTCCTTTGTGCCACTGTGTGGTGCAAAATTCATTTTTATTGAAAATTCTCCTTTTATTTTCTCCTTTTTATTTTTCTCTTATTTTTTGCGTTTACTTTTTGAGGTCAAAGTCAAAGTCTATCCACCAGCTCTTTTCTGTGCATTAATTTGTAGTGAATTTGATAACAAAAACAAATTTCTTAAAAGCTTTCCAATTATATGTAATAAATCCTAATTAATTATAGTACTTTTGTTCATTAAAAAGAGAAGCTACCTATTAACAAATCCTTCTAACTATAGTCAAATCAATACCATTTTTTGGGATTTGGATTTGTGAGAGTTAAGAAATAACATTCTGAAGATCTCTTGTGTGAGTGCTCAATATAATATGCTGGGAAACTTCCTTAACTCAAAAGCCTAGGTGAGTGAGTTTGGATGTAACTATGTTATATTAAAACCCTACACTACTACTACTTGGTGTGAGACTCGATAACTTGAACAAGCACACCACTTATCCATGAGAATTCTAACATCCAAAATGTTTCTGCTTACATTGCAACCATATTTTCAAATGACATTTAAATCCACTATGATTTCTTAAGGACTTCTTTATAAAAACCCTGTGAGTGTACTGAGTTTAATTTTATTTTTTATTTTTTATTTTTTTTCCTGTTGCAATTGTAGCATGCTACTTTGCCAAGAAAGTATGGAATGGTCAACAAGCTGGAGCTGCAGCTGTATTAGTAGCTGATAATTATGATGAGCCTCTAATTACTATGGATTCTCCTGAGGAGAGTACTGATTCAGATGGATACATAGACAAGATTGGAATTCCATCCGCTTTAATAAAGAAATCTTTTGGCGATAGCTTGAAAGAAGCTTTGAAAAATAAGGAAGATGTTGTCATAAGATTAGACTGGAGAGAGTCAATGCCCCATCCTGATGGGAGAGTTGAGTATGAGTTTTGGACAAATAGTAATGATGAATGCGGGGTTCGTTGTGATGAGCAGATGAATTTTGTGAAGAATTTCAAGGGTCATGCTCAGATACTTGAGAAGGGGGGTTACACCCAATTCACACCACACTATATAACTTGGTACTGCCCACAGGCTTTCACCCTTAGCAGTCAGTGCAAGTCTCAATGCATAAACAATGGAAGATATTGTGCACCTGATCCAGAGCAGGATTTCGGAATGGGCTATGAAGGGAAGGATGTGGTGTTTGAGAACTTGAGGCAGCTGTGTGTGCATAGAGTTGCCAATGAGACCAACCGGTCATGGGTTTGGTGGGATTACGTGACAGATTTCCATATTAGGTGTTCCATGAAGGAGAAGAAATATAGCAAAGAATGCGCTGAAGATGTGATAAAATCACTTAGTAAGTACCACTTTATGGTATTTCTCCTTGTATATTCTATTCAAGTTGTGGTTCTAATAGCTTTAATTTAACTGATGCAGATCTGCCCATTGAGAAGATTAAAAAGTGCGTAGGTGATCCTTTAGCTGATGTGGAGAATGAAGTGCTAAAAATTGAGCAAGAACGCCAGGTCTTTCTTTTACACTTTCCCTCCTTTAAGTAATCCTTCTTATAAAAGACTGCGTAGATTCTTTTTGAAGTTGTTAATTTTTCATTGAAATAGAATAAACACTGTAAGAGATTAAAATGACCTGATTGGATTAATTTAAGTGATTTTCATTTGTGTCAGAGTGTATTCTAATTACTGTTGTTCAATTTTTGTTGATTAGATCGGACGAGGATCTCGTGGTGATGTTACCATCTTGCCAACATTGGTCATTAACAACGTCCAGTATCGAGGTTTGTTGCATAATAACAATGTCTTTGCAGTCATAAAATAATGTGACATGCAAATAACTGTGTTTCAACCCTGAGCCTTATGGACATGTGATTCTTAGGGAGATCCATGAGGGTTGTTGCCAGAATTGTAGTATAAGGTTTCCTGAATTTGGGCTAATAAGAGAACTTCTGTTGGTCACCTGCAACATTTTTGTCTTTTTCCCCCACTTTAAAAATCCAGAAAGGCTTGACAGATTTCAAAAACGCTATGTTGTTTTTTTTTTTTCCATCATATCTCTCCTTCCTGAAACAATAGTCCAAACATGAATTCAAAGTGGCATCATAAAAGAACAACTGGTCACCATTGATCGAAAAGTTCTTTTTTCTATATGAGTGAAAGAAAAGATAAGAAGTGTGCTTTTCTTCTTCTTTAAACGTGTCATGGTTGCTTTCCCATATCAATGCTCCTATTCTTGGATTTTTTTTTTTCCATCCACTAATATTCTTGAAAGATATATATATATATATATATATATATAAATATTCAAATTTAATCCTTGTTGATGTTCTATGAATACAAGTTATTTTTCCGAAGTTCCATGTTATCATTTTAGTACAATATTTAATATGTCATGATGCTAAAATTCTGAGTTCACTTTCTTTGAAGGAAAATTGGAGAGAACTGCCGTCTTGAAGGCAATATGTGCTGGATTCAAGGAGACCGCTGATCCTCCAATTTGTTTAACTGGAGGTTGATGTTCTTATTTAATTATTACTTTTTAATGACTACTGCTTTCTGAGTTTAAAAAAGTTGATTATATTTTTCCTCCTTTGCTTTCTGTTATTTAATCAGATATTGAGACTAATGAGTGCACTGAAAACAATGGTGGCTGCTGGCAGGACATAAACACTAATGTAACTGCTTGCAAGGTATACAAAGCAAAATTTAAGAATTCAATCTTTGTAATTAATGCTCCTCAAGAAAACATATCTCTATGTATTATTGATACTTAGCTCCTTATTTATAATTAGCTACTTTTTAGTAATGGTGAAGTATTGTATTTGGACAGGACACATTTAGAGGAAGAGTTTGTGAGTGCCCTATTGTAAAAGGTGTTCAGTACAGAGGAGATGGTTATACATCTTGTAAAGGTACTTTTTTCCCCTTCTGATCAATTGGAAAGCAAGAAACCTCCTGTGAGCATGGGTATATAATCCTGTTTTATGGTGAGGAGGTGTCGCTATTTTATCAGAGCGTAAAAGAATGTATAGGTTATCATGGTGTGTAAGTTTGAGACCCACATATGACAGCAGTAGAATGCTATTTTGTTGATGCTGTTGCTATGAGTCACAAGCTTTATCTATATAGAATGGACTTTATCCCATGTATTAGCTACTCACTTTTACTCCACCAACAGGGTTTGGACCTGCAAGGTGCTCAATAAATAATGGAGGTTGCTGGTCAGAAAGTAAAGATGAACTGACTTTCTCAGCTTGCTCAGTTCAGTGATCTCTATACTAATCTTGTACATTTATCAATTGTTGCTTGCTTCATCAGTCCTTTTGATTCATTGTGAAAGATCTGTCTTTATTTTTCCTTAGCACTTTCCATTAGAATGTAGCCCAAGACTTCTCATTTTCTTTTCCATCTTACCAAAATTCTTTTCATATGCAAATTAGGAGTCCAAGCTGTCAGGTTGTCATTGCCCACATGGCTTTCGTGGGGATGGTCAGAAATGTGAAGGTAATCCTGCATCCCACTTTTATTATTTGAGACTAGTTTATGTATATGCTCTATTTTTTCAACATTCTAATGCTTTTCGGTATCTAATATGCTAACATCTATCACCTTTTATCCTTTTGGTTATGCACCAGATGTTGATGAATGCAAGGAACACCTTGCTTGTCAGTGTGATGGTTGCAGCTGTAAAAACACTTGGGGTAGCTATGAATGCAAGTGTAAGGGGGACCATCTGTATATAAAGGAGAATGATGCTTGTATTGGTAAGAAAGCACACCTTTTTTTTTGGAAGCAAGTTGATAGATAAGAAAGCACACTCACCTTATGAAACTAAATAACTGTCTTCTGCAAAAGATTTTGTGGTCATCTGCACTCAAAAATATTATGTTCCTAGTACTTTTTTCTCTTTCCACTGTAAATTTCGTATGATTAGGAGTTAAGGCTTTTACTTGATGGTTCTGAGGTGGGGGCTTTCTTAGGCCTAAAGTACTCAATGTTGTTTATGGTCGCATCTTTTTTTCCATTCAAGCTGAGCTTCCTAAAAGATGTCAGAAATGGTAAAAGTAAAATCCTAAAGACAAAAGTCTATGGTCCTTTAAAATATTTGATGTTCTCTCCGAAATTGAAGTGGAATAGTGATTGTGTGCTGAGACTCATGCACATGCACATGCACATGCATAAAGCATTGGAGTTTGGAGGATGTGAACATGTCACCTATATGTCTTTCCTAGATTCAGATTAAAATTATGAAATTGAGCATTTGGAGATCATATGGAAAGAAAAACATTTTGATGTTGTCTATAGCATGTACAATTTCATTTGTTTCCATTAGCCTTTAGAGTGGGTATTCTTCTTTCATTCATATATTTACATGCCAAGATAATTCCTTAAAATTCTGACATGAATTTATTGTTACCAGAGGAATTAAGTCCATAATTTTCTATAAGTACATTTATTTATGCTAATATAATTCCTTAAATTTCTGTGGATTTCGACTATAGAAGAAATGGTTGTCAGTAGAAAGTATGTTGTTTTGCCTGTGGGTGATTAATTGAAGATATTTGTTTTGGTTTTTGAATGACAGAAAGACGCACTTCGAAATTCGGGTGGTTCCTAACCTTCCTGGTCCTAGCAGCTGTTGCGGGAGCTGGTCTTGCTGGTTATATATTCTACAAATACAGGCTCCGGGTATATAAAAACTCACCATTGACAGGCTATGTGCCCATTTTTTGTTAATTCGTAACCTGGATTAGCTCTATTTAGTTGCTGAAACATTTTCTTCCCATTTGCAGTCTTACATGGACTCAGAGATCATGGCTATCATGTCACAATACATGCCACTGGACAACAACAACAACAATAATGATGTCCGAAGCGAGGCTGAACCTTTGCGACAAAGCTCAGTTTAAGGTAATAGTTTCTTTGCCTTTCTGAGAAATTTTGCATCCTCTATGCTGGCTTGTTCTTACATTGCCTCCATATATTGCTCCTATCTGCAGAAACAAAATCTGAAGGAATCAGTGCTACAATAAAACCAATCCATACACGAGGACCATTATAATGCTAGCTGTGAATATTCAGTTACATACGTTTGACAGCTCTTTGGTAAACAAAGGAGAGATCCAGTTCTCTCTTTACAGCATCACTTTAGAATGACTCAGCTATCTATATACAGAAAATTCCTTCACAAGACATTTCTTCTCTTCTTACACAAACGCTGACGTGTAAATGTAGTTTTGAAATTGAGGAGAAACCAGGATCAATGTAATGATTAATAGAAATAAATAAGAGAAAGGAAAAAGAAAACAAAATTAGGATTGGTTAAATAAGATATGGCTTGCTGTTTGGTCATAATTCAAAGGAGAATTGTTTTTTTCTTAAATAGAATTTTATACTGCACTCAGGTATACTACCTTGAACATGTTAGTTATGCTATCATTAGCCATGGTGGTTATATTGAAGGTTGTCATTTGAGACAGTGCAATGGTCTAGCATACTAATGGTAAATCCGGATAGCATTACTCTTGAAGAGCTACAATGATTTCTTATTTTCCTTTTCTTCACAGAATTTGACAAATATCTATGATTCCAATTATGTGGTTGAATTTATTGAACTGCCTCTCATCATTTTGTTTTCTCTAATCTTCAAGCAATTTCTTACCCAAATCAACACAAAGGCTATCAAATACAGCAAATTAAAACTAAACAAAATCAGAAGCAACCAGGAGACTTTTCCATTTATTGCAAAGCCTTATGTTGAGACATGTGGCTTCCATGTTTTTGCAAAACGCTTTACTTAATCTTTTTTTTCTTTTTTTTTTGAGATCTGGGGAAATGTTTTTAAATAAAGGTTCTACACATTTCAAGCTATTATTAACATATCCATATACCTATGTACGATTCCTGAGATCTTGTAGGCTCTCATTTTTAATTCACATTGTGCACTGCATGACACTAACATCAATAGCATTTGTTTGGCTAGTTTAGTCATATACGATTTTTTTGACCACATATATATATATATATATATATTTTTTTTTTTTTTTTGATGGGTTTTTGACCATATTTTAAACTGGGGGACCATCTAGGTGCCCTTGATTCTATCACAAAAAAGGTATACTTTTCCATTGCTTGTGTTAAAATAAAAGATGTAGAGAGAGAAGAAGAGAACCGCTTTTCCATTGCTTGTGTTAAAATAAAAGATGAAGAGAGAGAAGAAGAGAACGGAAACAAGGGTTCTAGACTAATATGCTTGTCCAGCTTATCAACCATTAGGCCGCAAGCCTTGTATCGGTAAGAAATGGAAAATTATTATATATAAACATAATTTATGAATTAAATTTAATAAAAAATTAAATGACACATTATGGTTCGATCTCGGTTGAATGCCGATTCGATCTTAAAAACTTCTTTTCTTCAGTTTTTTGAACATCCCGGATTTCAAAACCATGGTTTACATGGTTTGGCCTAATTCGGCCTAATTGTCTATTGTTGTTCTACCGTGAATCCTAAGGCATATATATATATATATATATATATATACACTAAAGTTGACTAGAGAGAATCCTTTGATAGGACAAAAATAAGGACAATTAGGTTGTGTCTAGGATTTGAGAAAAAATTAGTTTATTTTACTTTTTAGCTTATTTTTACTCCTAAAGTGGGTCCTATTACTCCAAAAGTCAGCTTTTAGGTTTTTTTTTTTTTTTAACATACTTTCGTCAAAAAGTTTTCAGTTTTAGCAAAATAAGCGGGTTTCCAAATGAATCCTTAATGTTCCTTAATTTTAGTCAACCAAGGATATCAAGGGCCGGGGTTCAAGTCTCTAGGAAGAAATTTCACTCACATATACACAAAAATTAAGCTAGAGTCAAATTCTATCTTGTAAAATATATATATATATATATATATCAATATGTTTTCCTATATCCTATGAAGTATGAACATTCATATGGAATCGATCCTATCCAAAAGCTCTCTTCCTAATGTTTTCGTCCTGTTTCTTCAATTCAAATGGTTCGCCTTACTGAATGACCACAGCATCTAGTTGGTGACTGAATGAGATGGTTACCAGTACCACTTCGTAGAATTTGAATTCCATTGCATCTCTATTAGTGGGGGAAAAAAAAGTGAAAATGACCTACCGATCAAACTTCAAAAGAAAGGACAGGGGTTTTATTCTAGGAGCACAAAAGATTGTTTTAAGTCCATTTGTTCTGAAATATGAGATAATTCATTTTACAATGAAGATATAATATTTTAAGAATATAAAGTTGTATATAGTGATGCATTTAAAATCAATTATACTATTTTCATTGGTCGAAATGAAGTTTTAAATTATGCAGTATCATAAATATCTTTGTATTTATATATATAAGAAATTGCAATTTTCATGTTATCTCTTTTCAAAACAATTAGAATATGTTACTATTTAAAAAATAATTAGTAAGTTGTCCGTGCGATGTACAGATAATTTTGTAATATTTTATGTAAAAAAATTTTGAATAATGTTGTACATAAATTATAAAGAAAAAGTAAACTAAATTAGAGTAAATAAACATATACATTTTGAGATATTAAAAATTGGTTTAGTAGCTTCACTGTATATTTGTAGCCTTCTTAAGGTAAGATTATTATTATTTTAAATCATTAAACCAAGAATAAATGCAAAAGAGTAATAGGACCATGAAATAAACTAATTTATGTTGTGTTCACATATTTCATACTATAAAATAAAAGTATATCCAACTCTCTGACTATCTTCCACTCATTGATAGTGCGACATTAAGACATGGTGTGGGTAAGTGTGTATACATGTGTCTTATAGATGATTTAAAATTAAAACATGGTAGAATATGACTTTACATTGCGCACCAAATATTCTCTCTGCTTATATACCAAAAACAAAAACTAACCAACCAAATTACCTTAACCTAAATCATATTTAAACCCCTAATTTAAAAAGAAAAAAAGATTACCCGTAAGGGTTTCTGTGTCTTGATGGTGGTGGGAGGTCAGTATAACAGAGATGGTGATCCCTCAGATTCCTTTTTCTTTCTCTTTCAAATGTTTTGTTAGTCTCAGGTCTTTTATTTTGGTAATATATAGTGAAATAGTGTTTTTATTTAACAATTCACAATATTTTTATGTCTTTCTATCTCTCTCTAGAGTCTTATCTCGTTAGTTATTACTATTAACCGTTACTTTTTTTTTTTTTAAATACTAAAACAGTGGGTATGCTAAAAAACATGAAGAATAGTGAAAGATGTGGTGTAAGTTTAGGCAATTAATGAGATAACAGTAAAATAAGATAATGTGAACTTTTGGATAACAATATATATAAATAAATAAATAAAATAAAATAAAAAACTTAATGAAAGAGGTAAAAAAAAAGGCTAAATACAAAATTAGAGTGCCACTTGACAAGACCTCATGCACTTTCGCATGAGGTCTCTGAGAGAGAGACATTTTGTAACAACTTTTATTTTACAATATTCTTCCAAAAAAAGTTTTTTTTACTCATTCCTTGAACTGAATAATTATAATGGTTATGTGTGTACAATTTATAACTGTTGTTTTACTACATATTTATAGCCTTCTCAAGGTAAGGTTAATTTTTCACCCTAAAAAAAAAAAGGTAAGATTAATTTTTTTTTTAAATAAATCATGAAACAAAAAATAAATACAAAAGAGTAACAGGATCGTGAAAATCAAATAATTTGTGTTGTGTTCACATATTTAATACTATGAAATAAAAGTATGTACAGCTCTCTCATTGTCTTCCACTCATTAATAGTATGACATTAAAACATGGTGTCGGCAAGCGTGTATGCACATGTCTTATAGATGATTTAAAACTATGGTAGAATATGACTTTACATTGCGTACCAAATATTCTCTCTACTTATATACCCAAAACAAAAACTATCCAACCAAATTACCCAAACCTAAATCATATTTAATCTCCTAATTTAAAAAGAAAAAAAAATACTCGTAGGGGTTTCAGTGTCTTGATGGTTGTGGTGGCCCAATATGAGGAGGCGACCTCCCCTCAGATTTCTATTTCTTTCTCTTTCAAATGTTTTGTCAGTCTCAGGTTTTTTATAGTGAAACAATGCGTTTTAATTTTGTAGTGAAACAATGTATTTTATTTAACAATCCACAACATCTTTATGTCTCTCTATCTTCCTCCAAGACCTTATCTGGTTAGTTATTACTATTAGTTCTTAATTATTATTTTTTTTCTTTTTTTAAAATATTAAAATGGTGGGTATGTTAAAAGACATGAAAAAGAGAGAAATGTGTGATGTAAGCTTAGGAAATTAATGAGAGACTAATGAAATAACAGTAAAATAAATTAATATAAACTTTTGGATAACAGTAAAAAAAACTTAATGAAAGAGGTAAAAAAAAATGTTATATGCAAAATTAGAGCATCACTTAGCAAGACCTCACGCACTCCCGCGTGAGATATCTGCTTATATATATATTGATGATTATTCATTTATAACTTCTAATCATTAATCAACATGAGTCTCAAAAAACTTTGTGATAGGACTTTATCATACGTATAAAATAAGCATAAATTTTTTTTATCTTTATTTTTTTAAAAGGATATTGCTATTGTATTCATCCTTATAAGAATTTAAGCATAGATTAAATTTTCATTATTTTTGACAATTTTTCTTTGATTCCTTTATAATTTATATATTGTGTTGGTTTAAATGAATTTTTTCTCAAGCTTTTAGAGGATGGACTTTAGATAAGATGTTCAACTTTTATACGCCAAGCATTGACTATAAGTCTTGTACATGGAACAAATAGAGATAAGAAATTAAGAATATGGTCTATTTTGGTCGGCCTTAGCTTGATTTGTCTAGACATCAATTTTCTCTCTTGTCAAAAGTCCGACTTATTTTAGGTGGAAGTTTCCTTGATTATTACTTGTATACAAAATTCCAGGATCATTAAATTGGAATAGGTCCCTTACTAACCTAACCAATTGGAATAGGATGAAATTTCTTCCTATCCACACTAAACATTTACACTCTAAATTTTTTCTGCATCTCATAATGATACGTTGTTGATAGGTGTCATCCAAGTCCAATATGATTGAGAGTTGTAATTGAGACTATGGCCCAAAAGCTTTACTATTCAATACTTTGAGAGAAAAATTAAACACTCATTTAATGTAATAGGAGACTATGAAATTTGACATTGTATACACTGAGGTTTGTTCTTGATGTTGTGAAATTGCTGTAAGTACTAAAAACTCTAGTTTGATTAGATGGTAAATCATGTTCTTTAATTGTGAAAAGTTTACAATGGAAAACTTTTGTGTTTCTACAATAAATGTTTTGGAAAGAAAATTGTTAACCCCCTCATCTCATTGGGACCCCCCTATTTATACAAAGGAAAAATGGTCCAATATTCCTAAGTGTGACTTAGTTACATGGAATTTTTGTGCAAATGTGCCTAGATTTCTTTTAAAATTTTAATTATAATTTTAAACTCTAATTTGGTGATTTTTATATGATTTTTTGTGGTTTGATTTTGATTCAGTAAAGACATAGTAGCCAAAAGAAACGAAGGTAGAGCTATGAAAGAAATCTGTTCTTTCAGATTAGCAATTACAGATGGCTAATGCTGCATTGTTATTTGTGGTTGTGGTATGAATAAGCGGTATGTTGTTTGGCCGACTGATTGAGGCAAAGCAATTAACCAAATTAAAAGGGATTAGCAACTTTTTCTTTCTCCTTTACCATTTGTGGTATGTATATGCCTTTTTCACATATGCTCAACTGAAGTACCCATTAGGATTTCTCTTAATTATGAAAAACATATTAAATTTTTTTAAAAGAAGTTTTATATTTATTATATATATATATATATATATATATGTCGAGGGCCATGTAGCTGAATTGGAACCTCCCCATACACAAAGTGTCTGGGGTTTAAGGGAGAAAATGTTCAAATTACGGGAGTTAGGGAAAAAAGGTTCAAGTTGCGGGGTTAGCAGCATATTGTAATTATTTCTAAATTAAAAAAAAAAAAAAAAAAGAAGATATAGAGATATATATTGTTTTTCTTGAGCTAAAGCAGTTGCGATGGAAGTGTGGAGTGGATGGTTTTTATTTTTTTAGTCGAGTATTTTGGATTGTTTCAAATGAGTAATGGCTCCTCTTAGGCTCCTAAATTTTTTGGTTTATTGATTTTGCTATTTGTAACTTTGATTCTTCTTTAACTAATAAAGTTTGGAATTTTCTGTAAGTAAATTTTTTCTTCAAGAAAATGAATAGAAATCTCCATTCATGTTCATGCTCATGTTGATGTTCATATTTGTATCTTTTGTAATACTCAATAAGTTGTTTACTCATTTTGTGAATTATGAATTGTAGTTAAGAAAAAAAGTATAACACAAGACTATTCAATTAAACTAACGTGAAAAATTAAATCTATTAGATTAAAAAAATGGACATGAAAATGAAAATTTCACAAAAAATTTCTTAAATAGAATTAAAATAATTTTTACTCAATATTGTTTATCAAGCAATCATGTACTAACTAACAACATTCCAATCATTATGTGTATAACAGGGTGATGAAATTGTTGTTCAGTTTATTTAAGAAATGTGATCTAGCTATTAGAAATTAAAAAAAATATATACAATAACTTTCATGCGTAGTCATGAATTATACCTTTACGTATATCTTATGCATTTTATGAGTTTTATTTTATATAAATGTATTTCATAAAATTAACAAAATTTATCATAAAACCCTTCATTGTATTTTTTTAAATCACTACATAAAAATAAAAGAAGTTTTTTTTCCCAAAAAAATGTTCTCCAGTCATAATATTTACCAAAAAAAATCGTGCAATGCATAGGCCAATAACCAGTCTATATATATAATTAAAGCCAAAATTGAGAGAAAATCCAATTAGATTTTAAATTAGGTTCCAATTGTCGTCTAATTTTGTATCATGTGTCCAATTTAAGGTTTTTTTTTATTTTTTTTATTTTTTTATTTTTTAACATTGATTCCAAATACTGATGGACTTTTTTTATGAGATAGTTTTTTTGATGAGATAGTGGCTCCTAAAAAATGGCCATATATGGGACTGTGATTTCATGAACAACATGTAATTTTAAATAGACTGATGGTAGTTTGCTACACACACACACATAGACAAAACTAAGAGAAAATTTAATTAAATTCTAAATTAGAGTCTAATTTTGCGCCATGTGTCTCATCTAATTTTTAAATTTGAGTGTCAAGTGAATTATTAGCTGCAAAAATCAAAGAGTCTAAATTCAATTAGATTCTAAATTGAATTTTAATTGGAGTTCAATTTTTACGCCATGTATCCCATCTAATATTTTAATTTTCGTAGCAAGTGAATTAGTTTGTACAAAAACCGAAGAGTCTAGATCCAATTAGATTCTAAATCATATATATATATATATATATATATATAATTGTGATTGTTTTTAAATATACATGTGCATATGCACAGGGTTACACATTACTTTTATTAAATGAATGTATCAATGACATGACACTAATTATATTCATTACCATGTTAGTTTACAATATTTTTATAATATAATTGGTAATAACTTTAACTTCTTAAAAAAATGATAATGTAAAAAATTGACATTTGGCTTTTTTTTTTTTTTTTTTTTTTTATAATTTTCATTTTAAAATTAGGTAAATAGTATGTTTTTTAGATGACATTCATGAGCACTTTAACTAAAAAGTCAAGACTTAGATCCCATTTGGTTGCCGAGAAAGCAAAGGAAAAGAAAAGAAAAGAAATTTTCAATTTCTGCTAATAGAATGACATCTCATTTACTTATGGAGATGCAATTAATATATTTTCAAATATTTTATTTCATTTTCTAATTAAGGACCTCGCGATAATTCAAAGGATAGCTTAGATGACATAAAAATATTATTTTGATATTAATGTTAGATACATTAATTCTTTTCATGTACCGCTTAATAATAAGGATTATTTTGACACAATACCAAAAGTTTAGAAACAAAATTGATACGTTTAAGATGTTAAAAACCATTTTGATACATAGTACAAGTGTTAAGACTAAAACGTAATTAAACATGTTTTTTTACATATTTTTATTAAAGATTAAATTCTATAAAGATGTGGTTTAAAACCCAAGTTTTACACCCTCCAATTTCAACATGCCATATCATCTTATCACGTATTAAAGAATAAGAACAACCACACTCAATCAATTATAATGCTCATATGAAAATTCAACCAAATTGGGAGCTAATTAAGATGTTATTAATTGTGGTATGATATACTGAGTTTTAAGTAAAAAGCTAATGTAACATCTTTTATTGGATGGTATAAAACATGAATTTTACATCCCATTCTTACCAAATTCAAACTCTTTTTATTAATATCCTCAAAACACTTTTTTTTATTAGCTGAATTTGGAAACTAATATCCTGTTTGGTTGTAAGGGAGATGAAAAGGAAAAAAAGGAGGAAAAAGTAAGGGAAGGGAAAGGGAAGAAGAGAGTTTTGTACATAAAAGGATTGCATTAAACAATTTCTTCAAAAGAAATGTCTTCTTTAAAAAAATAATGGGACTGTTTGAAGGATTGTGATAAGAAAATTTCTAGAACACAAAGTTTTCTCAAAATTATGGGTTGTGAGAAAAGTATGAAACTTCATCAAACAATAAAATAAGTATGAAATATTGGTGAATTGATCAAATTGTGTATTCTCACTTTTTAATAGAAAACTGAAAAATGAAAATGCTTGGGACCATCACATCACGTATTAATATAGAAAAACTTAATGAAAGAGGTAAAAAAAAAGGCTAAATGCAAAGTTAGAACACCACTTGGTAAGACCTCATACACTTTCGCATGAGATCTCTGCTTTTATATATATATATATATATTAATTAGGATCATTTTAGTATCTCTAATTGACGTTTCCTCCACCCCCACCCCCCCACCCCCCCCCAAAAAAAAAAACGTACTTAATTACACTTTTAATTCTTAAAGGTGACTATCTTCATTTGGGCCCCTTTAGTTTAAGATTTTTCATTTTTGGTTCATAAAGTTTGATTATGTTTTTAAAAAGGTCATTCGGTCTATTTTTGTGATTGATATGGTTGATAAGTGCCAACAAAACAATTATTGTTCATGTATTTTTTGATGTAGGCAAAATGCCACAAGAAACAAAAGGAGTATGCTTTGGGATTATAGCCCTTGAATTCACAAGGGGAATTCCAAAATATTATTATTTTTTTGATGGGTTTATTGATGAAAAATTGAATTGATAGAAAACTCAAAGAAAAATAAATCCTATCTATGGCTGCCAAGAGACTCTGGGATGGCTAGGAAACTCTAAAACATGCTAATTCATGTTTGAATTGGGAAAACTACAAAATCAACATTTAAGAATTTTGTGAATTCTACTTGACTCAACTAATAAAATTTCTGTTGATAAAATAAGAGATTTGGATTTCAATCTCCATCTACATCAAAAACTGATTGATGTCTTGATCTAATGATAAAGAACTATAATCAGGAGCGAACGTTATAAGTTGAAACTTTAAAAAAAAAAAAAAAAACACCTAAAAATCTTAGAAGATATTACAAAATAGATTAGACATAAAATGAAGGAATTTGTGCGAAATGCAACATAGATCATGACCGAAATGCTATCACCAACTTTCGAGCGGACTAGACATTTGCTCTAATAATTTCTACCAATACTTTTTTACTTTCCAAACTGTTTGTGTGTTAACTCCTAACTGTTTGTGCTCTCTGTTCTATATAATTTATTTTTTCTCTTAATAGTCAAGTTAGTGGTGTACATAGACCCAATGACTTTTTTTTTTTGAGAAAGCGACCCAATGACTATTTAAAAAAAAAAAAAAACTCATAACAAAATAAAAATAATACCAAACTTAGTCTAAAAATCAAAGGATTTAAAATGCTTTATTTTTTTTTAATATCAGTTTTTTAAATAATACCAAACTAATTTTTTTAATACCACTTTCTTAACTTTTGGAAATTTTTTTTTTTTAAATAGTTGCAATATATATATAATGTTGACCTTTGTGTGCGTGTTTATTTCCCAAAAAGATGTTGCCTCTGAATTTTCACAGTACTATAGAATAGAAGAGAACATATCAGACACTGTAAAAGCAGCTCAGTAGCATTATTGAGAATGAACTCACTCAATCTCAAACATCTTCAACCTCTCTCCTTTCCCCCAAAACCCATCTTCTCTCTTCTCTTCCAACCTTCCATTTCACCCTTCTCTTCTTCTTCTTCTACTGAACCATCAAATCCCACCACCACCACCACCACCACCAATGCAAGTCTAACCGAAGAACAGTTCACAAAGATCAACCTTCTCCTCCCACGTCTCTGCCTCTCAAACCACCTCTCCACCGCAATCCACCTCACCACCACGGCTCTCCTCACAGACCCACCTCCCAAATCTCTCTCCTTTTCCATTCTTATTCACTCTCTCATTTCCCAACCAGACATGGCTCTCTCCATGTCCCTCCTCACTTTCCTCAAACACAACCCGAAAATATCACAAACCCATCTCAGTGACCTCACAACAATGCTCATTGGCTCTTACTTCAAGCACCACAAGGCTAGAGAGGCCTTCAAAGTGTTCAGCTGGATGGTGAGGCCAGGGTCTCCCTGTGTGTTGGATTTGAAGGTTTGTGGGATTCTTGTTAATGGGTTTTGCAGGGAAGGTATGGTTTTTGAGGCCTTGAAGGTTTTGAGGGAGATGGTGGGTGTGAATTTGGTGCCAGGAAGAGATTTGGGGAAGTGGGTTTATAGGGGTTTGTTGAGAGAGGCAAGGATTAGGGAAGCAATGGAGTTGAGTGAGGCTTTGGGTTTGGTTTGGGATGTTAGTGGTGATGAAGCTATGAAGAAAGTTTTGGGATTGTTAGATCACATAATTGGCAATTGGACAGAGTAGAGCTGAGCAGGTAAGCTATTGATTTTTGGGTTGTTAAATGCTGAAATTTGTTAGTTTTCTTCAAGTGAAAATTTAGGACAAATGGTCTTTTTCTATGTGGGTTATAAATTTATAACGTATACCAATGTATTTAATTGATGTTGCAGTAATTCTTTTCTCCAATGGTGAAAGCCAATTATTGATGGCTGAATGTTCCTTTTATTTTTGGATAGGTAAATGCTGATGGTTGAATGTTCTTTTGCATTTGTGTTTTGCCAATTGTAAGAGAGTGAAGAGAAAACAACTTGAGCTTTGCTTAACAATCATCATGAGTACTAACTGGATAATTAGTTAGTTTTGTTATATGGTCTTTGCTAGGAGCATGCTTGTCCTTCCTGTCATGACATTTTATTTCTTGTGGTAGAAACCAGATTCCACTACTCACTCTACAAACCATGGATCAGAAGGCATGTAAGCACTGTTTGAGACAAAGAAGATAAACACCTTTTCTTTTTAACTATAGTAGAGAGATAAAAGAATGAACCTTCATTACACTCATTAAAGTTTGTTCAGTAAAGATATCATTCATTAAAGCTTGTTCAATAATGTGTTATTCACTTAAAATGGAGTCATTCACTTGAAGATTGAGATTATATACATTTAACTGTTTAAGAAATTCACACTTAACAAACTTAAAAAATCACATAGAGCTACCAATGACAAAAACATTACAACAAAGTCAACATTAGCAATAACTTAAACAGGAAGAACAACATCCTACCTCAATATGGAAACTTCTCTATATCTATGTCCTGTATGATTGATTGGGAAACATGAATCCTGCATGATCCGGCATTATAAATCCTTGAGTAATCCACATTCGTATATAGAGCCTAACGATTAAAACAGTGTGATATAAGCAAAAGAGAATGTAATAGATTCAGCCAACGGTAAAAGGGAACTACAAAGAAATTCAAAATATTAGGTTGCATAGCACAAAAAGGGGCAAATGCAGTCTTAGTTATTGTCAGCAGGTTAGAACTTAAGTGCTCAGATGTACAGCCTATCACAATGCAACTTAAGTGTGGAAGGAATGCATTAGTAAAATATTATCACATTTTCACACTGAACTTACAAATCACTATTATAAAGTCTTAGTTTCAAGGTCCTCAAAACTGTTACATGTGAGAATAGTTGAAGGACAAGAATAAAATAATTCAAAGAAGTGGAAGCAAAAAAGAGAGAAGAACACAAGAGAGCCTTAAGGTTTGGTCTACGGCCTATGTCCACGGGATAAAGCTCTAAGGCTACATATTTACTGTATTCTCAATTGTAGATTAAAATGAACCCTAGGAGGGTATATATGAGAGCTAGGGTTAGCCCTAAATGGGCTTACAATATGTTGGGCCTCTTGGGCTATTACATTAACATAAACCCAATATCTTTAACAAGAACGAAATCCTTGAATGAAATAAAACTTTTGATAATCATCCATTGTGCTGGCCAAAGTCTAAACACTTATAGATCCTATTGTAAAATAGACTAATATCAGACTGTTTTCAGTGGTGAACACAAGAATATCTGTTATATAGTAGTACAAACAAATAGAAGGGAGCACAGTTTGAAAGTAAGAGGCTGTGTTATTATTTTCAACTGTAGCATGGGTTGGAATTTGCCAGCCAATGCAAGTCTTCTCTTCAGCATGAAAATTTGGTTTGTCAACCATATGATGTAACGAATTTTATCATTGGATTTAATAATATTAGTAAATTTTTCATAGAAGTTCTAGGGCTTAGAAGGTCATACCTTGTCTTCCAGTGAAACTGTATGGCAGCTTGATTTTCAAAGACTCACCCTCGCAGACGCTCCAACAAGTCTGAGACACCGAGCTTGTACATTTGATATAATTCTCCTTTAATCCTATACTTGAAACGGACAGTAGTTATGGTCTTGACTTTCCAATAATCTTGGCCTCCATCCGGTTGTATACTAAGTGCAAATTCTCTGCACAACTCCAAAAAGTCCAGAGTTGTGAGGTTTTTTAGGTGCTGTATTCCAGAGGGTACCTCCTTCAGCTGCAGGCATGGCCCAATTTCTAGTTGCTCAAGAAGGGGCAATGCTCTTCTGTCTATCTTCACCACTTTTAATTTGACCAAATTTCTGAGTGTGAGCTTTTTGAGTTTTTGAAAGCCACCCTCCTTAAAATGCAGCTGTTCCCCATCGTATCCTTGATTGAGGATAAGATTAATTAAATTAGGCAAAGCCTGGATGCATTTCAATGGATCTTCCATTAACCTTGAGAAATATAAACCTAATGTGACTAGATTCTGAAGCTCTGGAATCCAGTTGGGAAACTTCTCCAATTTTCCCCTTATGATTAACTGCTCTAAAAATTGAGGTGGAGATGAGAGGGATTGTAAATCTAGAATCTCATCTTCACTGATTGAGCTTACAACCAAAAGTTTAAGGTGGTGCATATTTTTTAGGGAGGCACACAAAGCCCTCCCATTTTCTGCAGTCATATTTGAAATGCCCAACGTCCTCAACTGCCTCAACTTTCCCAGCTCTTTGATTAGACCAACTTCTTGATGATTTGCCTCTACAAGTGTTAGCGTCTGCAAATCCTGTAAACATCCAAGCCCATCATGTATTTTCACTCCTTGCAATGAATACAAACTACTTGCAATTTCAAGGTCATAATAATGGGCCAAAAGATGTCTCAGCTTATAAAGCCTAAATATAACAATTGGTAGCTCACGCACTTGAGTTTCCAGAATATTTAATGTCTGTAGGTTTTGTAGCTTACCTAGTGACTTTGGAAGTATCTTCACTTTTGTATTCCTCAAACTTAAGTACTTCAAGTGAAATAATTTACTCACTTCTTCAGGAAGACAATCAATAGGAGCATCTTCAAAATCCAACACTCTTAAAAGCCTGAACTTTTTAAACAATTTAATCATGAAAGACTTGGTCAATTCATTGATGTTGAAAAAAAAGATTGAACGTACCTGAGAGTACGTAATGGTCTCTAAAACATTTTCTCAACCATCATGGATTGATAGGCACCGACTTTTTCCAATGAAACTTGAGTCATCTGCCTCTAAAATTTGACAGAAATTCAATTCTCCAGCCTTTGATAGAATGATTTCATGCAACAGGTCATGGATCCTGTACTTTTTACGTACCTCATAATCATTAATTGACACTTGAACCAAGTTCCTGTGGATTAGCTCAATTAAGTTTTCTTCTGCCACCTCTTCCAATGTTATTCCCTTCTTTGCTTTTATAAAGCCGTCAGCTATCCATAGCCGAAATAATCTTGAATCAGTAATTGAATAGTCCTCCGGAAAGATGCCGAAGTAAAGGAAGCAAGATTTAAGGTAGTAAGGTAGATCATGATAACTGAGTGAGAGTATTTTTGTAATACTTGTAAGGTGGGGATTACTTTGTAGTTCAGAAGTGAGGCTATTATGTAACTTTTTCCATTCTAATGGAACCTTCTCCTTGGTTGACAGAAGACCACCTATGGCCACAAGTGCAAGTGGCAAGCCTTCACATTTTCTAACAATGTCAAGCGACAATCTCACCAGCTCTCTGGGACAACAGCCCTGAAACTCAGACTGGAATGCCTTTCTGCAGAACAATTTCCAGGCCATTTCTTGAGACACAGGTTCTAGCCTGTGGACCTGATCGGATGAAGACTCTTTACAAGAAGCACCAATGTGATCACTGCGTGTGGTAATGATTATCCTGCTTCCTCTGTCATTACAGGGTAAGGCATGTTTCACAACTTCCCAGAACTCTGTCTTCCAGACATCATCAAAAACAACAACATACTTCTTTTGCTGTAAATATTCCCTGAGCTGGCTAATTAGCATGATCTCATCCAGTATGTATATTTCCCCTGGAGCTCTTTCATTTTTTGCCTGGTAGATATTCTTTGTCATTGTCATGAGTATCTTCTTCATGTTGTATGACTGAGACACAGTGATCCAAACACGGCAGTCAAAGTGTCCCTTCACTGAATCATTCTCATATACTTTCTTGGCAAGAGTGGTCTTACTAATTCCGCCCATGCCTACCACTGAAATCACCGAGCGTCTAGAGGACCCCCCTACCAACCAGCTTATGAGCTCATCCCTTGTAGATTCAATGCCCACAACTTCACCATCCTCAATGAAAAGGGAACCCACTCGAGGGTCATGCCATGTAGCATTTGTTGCACTGGTTCGTGATCCTTGCTCTGAGGAATTAAAGCCATATCTTTCACTTCGTTCCTTGATATCATGGACTAATATTTTAATATCTTGAATCTTGGTGGCTATCTCATGATGTGGTTTTAGATTTTTCAGTAAGCTACCGATTTTGTGGAGGAAAGCGACAAATCCTTTCTCATGACGATGCTGTGCAATATGAAGAATGTATTCATCTATAACGTCTTCAATATGATAGGCTGCCTCACTCACTTGTTTCACCCAAGTTTTCACACCATCATGGAGGTCTCCTTTCTCTGTCCTTGCTTCGGCATCTTTGAGGAAACACTTGATGCTCTCCAGTTCATCTCTAATACTCACAATTTCCTTGTGGACACCTCTTAGCAGATTTGCTTCTTGGACAAGCAACTGGAACAACTTGTCGATGACGAGGGTCACGGCAGTCTCTGTCATTATTTCCTCTCTTCTTCTCCTAATGAATGGTGTTACCTCAACTAAAGTATCTGTTTTAAGTATATGATCATATGCCTAATCACATATGATTATTATTCATTCTGGAAGAGCCACATTAGAAAGGGATGGATCTACCTCCCACAGTTATGCTTGTCATTTACTTTATTGATTCAACGAAGTTCTTTTTCTTTTTCCTCCATATTTCCAGCTTGTTTCCAAAGATTTGAAAATTTTCTCTTTGCCCCATATTTCAACTTGTTTTGAAAATTTCTAGTTCAAAGTACAGTATTTTTCCTTGAAAGGTCATTCCTTTGACCATTGCTTGATGACTCTGAGTCTTCCTTATAAAGAAGGAAGAACCTAGTAGACCGGTACCATTCTATCAAACAATCCCTCAAATTGATATGTGTTGTGAATTCTGAAAATCACATATACAAATTTGATGGCATTGTCTTACAAGAAAAGACAAAGTCTAGCTGGTAAATAATCACTTAAACAAGTGCACATATATCTCCTAACAATGAAATAACTGAACAATATTCAGACAACCTTCCAGCTCCTAAGGCGTTATAACTGTTTTTTTTTTTTTTTTTTTTTTTTTTCGATGGGACGTTATAATTGTTTGTATATTTTGTTTTATTATTATTATTTTGGATGGTGGGTAAGTACTAAGTAGAAGTAGAACTAGTCAAAGTCAACCTCTGGGATGGGGGTGTGTGATACATTGCCAGGATCCTAGTCCAGTCTACTCAACTGATATTAGAATCCCAACTCTTTTCTGACCCAGCATTCACGCTGTTACTATTTGAAACCATTTGAGGTTTGATGGGACTTATATCCGCCTCAGGTGGGGCAAAGTACCTTATGCTATGCACCCAGCTCATACAAGATTTTCTTCCCAGGTGGAAAAGTACATGTATGGATATACCTAATTTGTTTCAATGAAAAAAAAAAAAATATATATATATATATATATATATTTCTGATCTTTAGCATGTTGGAAAACACAAATCAACGGAAAAGAATTGTAAAATAGTAGAAAATGTTTTCCACTTTGGAACCTTGCTTAATAGGTTACCAGAAATACATTCCCAAAAAAAAAAAAAAAAAAAAAAAAAGAACTCCTTGAAATAATGAAACTTATTTGAAATTTCTGAGAACTTATTGTGATCGAAATTTTGGTTATAGATGCTTAAAGACAGCTAGGGTAATAATTTTTATTGCAGCATTTGGTAAGAAAAGAAAAAACGTCTATATATATAAAACGTATAAGACACAACTTTAATTATTATTATTATTGAAAATATTTAATGAAATATGTTATAAACTTCTAGCATTTTAACTGGAATAGTGCTTGTAAATTTCTTTAAACGTTGGTAAGGAGTTTTGCTAGACTAATGCTAAAATGTTAGGACTATATGAAATATTGCCAAAATTGGAAATCATCTCTAATTTTGTCTTTTTTAAATGAAAAATAAAAATCCTGAATTTAGGATATCCGGTTATGGCTTGCCATCTCTTCCACTATGATGATTTTACATTTACAACTTGTAGCGTCTTTCTCAAATCTGGGTTTTATGGGTCCTTTAAGATTGAGCAATAATTGATGCTTAGCCTTCTTCATCCTATTGTAGTAAGCAATTCAAAACATTACAGACTCCACTAGCCTGACACTTGAATTAGGTCGCCTGCCGTTTTTTCATGCTTAGTGCCTCACATCAGTTTCACTAGCAACTTTGGATCAAATACTTTCTGAACTCTCTCATAGTAAGCATTACCAAAGTGAATAGGTATTGAGTTAGAAAAAAAAAAATTATCAATATTTACCATTTCTGTCTTATGAAGATGGATCTTGATGATCACTTTCTTTCCAACCCTTTTAAGTTTTTGCAAAGCCAAAACACCCATTTCCTGTTTGACTCCATCTTTTCCCTCATCTTAAGCAGATCTAAAACCATGGCTCAATCATCTCCACTAGATGTTTCACGAGATCTTGGAACCATTTCTCGGTTGAGTAGAATGAAAAAATACCCGTGTCATTGAAAAGCTCTTAAACTGCTTCAAAAGTCAAAAACATCAAAGCAATGTGAAACCTGTGTTGCACAACAAGAAAGACCTAGTTAGCCTTGTAGCTTTTGCAACCTTCTTCGCAGCTAGGAGTAAGTCTAACTCCTCTCTCCATCATTATATTCTCTAATCATTGATCGATGCTTCACCCAAGCAAACATCAACCTGACAAAAATAAAGTGAAATCTTGATTTTTAAGAAAGAGAGAGTGAACAAATCTTGTGGATAAATAAAAAAAGAATTGGTAACTTTTGTTTTCCAAATGCATATTGGACATATTGCCGTTAGAGACTTGATGTTTGCACTATCATGTATTAATCTTTGAATGTGGAAACAAGATCCTCAATGGAGAGAGCTCATTTTACTGTTATGATTTTTTTTTTTTTTTTTTTTTTAAAGATCTAATAGTACGTAGTGTCTTTTTTTTTTTAATGAATAAGTGTACCTCTTATTAACCAAAACATAACAAGTCAGTTTAAAACACATGCAGCAAGTTGCCAAATAGAGAGTTAGAGACCAAACCTAACAAACCCCGGCCTCAAAACAAAGTCACCTCTAACACAATAAGACTACTTAACCCCAACAAAAGACACTATAAATAAATAACACCTGGATTCTCATTTTTACTGTGGCAATACCAAGCCACTTGCTTCAAGATCCTTTGAGAGAGAGAGAGAGCAGTCATGTTTTTGAAAATTATAAATTTGATGTGAATTATAAACCGTATCTATTTTAAATGAGAAGTCCCTTATACCCTTGTTGTCGTGCACAATTTATCGTTGCTTTGTTTTATTGGCCAAAATGTCACAATAGCATAGTTTATCGAAATATATATCAATTTACCACTGTTTCAAAAATATGTAGGGATCTATCACTTTTTGGGTACTCAAGTTTGGGAAACTCGAGTTTTCCATAGTACTCGAATTCCATGGAAAAATTTTGAAAATTTTTTATGGTACTCGAGTTCCATGAACTTGAGTTTCATCAAAAATTTTCCGGCAATTTTAAAGGCAATTTTTTCAAAGAACTCAAGTTTATGGAACTCAAGTTACACAGCAAACTCAAGTTTCACAAACTTGAGTTTTAAAAATGTGATAAATCCCTACATATTTCCGAAACAATTGTAGATTGATATATATTTCAGTAAACGGTAATATTTGGCCATTTTGGCCTTTTATTTGTATTATTTTAGCCATTATTCCCTCTAACACTACACAGTTATACAATTGGTGGCAAAGGAACTTTGGGGCACCATTGGGGAAATAGGCCTAGTGTCATAGCTAATCGAGTAGCTTTAAAAAGCATGTGTACAAGATCGAGAGACATGATCTTACTCGTGAGAATAATGAAATTATTCGTGAGTCTAGTAAATGAAGTCCCAAGCTTGATGATGCTTTTGAAGTATGGAAAGAGATCAACTTTGAATTCCCAGCAATGGATATAACATTTCTTGAAGTATTATGCGTACACAACATAAGCATTATAACTTGCTAGGTAACACCAACACTAGTTTAGCTCTTGGACCAACCCTTGGATTTCTCCAATTGCATCTGAAGCCAAAAAAAAAGCTAAAAATAAATATAAATAAATAGATTGAAACATGAATTAATAAATAAAGTGAAAAAAGTTTTCAAAAAAAATAAATAAATAAATAAAGTGAAAAAAGAAGAATGTAGAAGAATATTCTTCTAGTACTAGTAAAGGAAGTATTTGCAAAGAAGAAGGTATATTATATTGTTATTCGCCATAATCAAAACTATGGAATTATTCTGCCCAAGGTTTAATATACCGGCTTTTGAAATCAATCAAATCATTAAATAGCTAGTCGGTGATTATCTTCACGTCAAATACATTCACAAATTTTTGATGACGAGGTAATAAATTATTATTTAATATATTCACAAACCATCTTAAAAATAATCCAACCCACCCACAAAGCAATATATTTCACACACAAGGCATCCTCAAAATCATTTTTTTGCAAATTTCAATTTGTTGAACTTAAAAATATTAAATTAAGGCAGTTTCTTCAAGCTAGGAATTAAACCAAACATGTCCTATATTTACTTTGTAAAAAGTTCAATTCATAAGCACAATTATGGAAATGAATACAAATCATTTACCACTACGCATCTTTGGCATAATTGTCAACTTGTGGGGTGAGAAGGCAAAAATCAAGGTTCAAATCTCAAAAAAAAAAAAAAAAAAAAAATACAAATCACTTATAATATGTCATTTTTGTCATTTTACAACTAAAAATTAACTTTTTATCAATTTGGTTACCACATGGGCAAACTTCAAAGTACTTCCTACGGGTTATTTAATACATTTATAATTAAACTAATAGAAAAAAAAAGTTATTTTATATTTTTCCCAAAAAATTAACAAGGTTGTTACTTGTTAGTACATATGCAAAGCTAAATTGGAGAGAAACTAAGAAATAAAAGTTATATGATCTTTTAAAGTAAAAGAAAATGTTGGTTAGTTATGGAAATGGAAAAGATCTTTTCTTTTGCTATTCGTGTCAAAAGTACTAGTTAAATGTGCCATGATTTAGAAAATTCGATGAATATGAAATTTCAACCAATATTAAGATTCAAGTAGAAGAAACAATTTTAAATGGTTCAAGGAAAATGAAAATAAATGCTCTGTCAACATAAAAATGATGCGAAAATCGACGCTATAGATTTGAAATAATATATTTTTAAAAATGATTACTATTTGTTATTTACTAATAAGTGACTTGCACAGTTAAAAGTTAATGGCTGCTTTCAAATATATTGTTTTTGCATATATGTGTTAGAGATATATATTAGACATATATTAGTCCAATGTAATAGGCCCAAGCCCAGTCCTACTTGTACTAGTAGTCTACAATTTAGTCGCCTATATATACTCATGTTATAGTTCATTGTAACACAGGTTATTGTACTACATTCTTATACATAATAAAGATGTAGCCCTTAAGGGATTCCTCCGTGGATGTAAGCCGTCAAGGCTGAACCACGCTAATATTCAACATGGTATCAGAGCCAAACTCCGTTCTTGGCATCAAACAAACATCTCTACACAATAAAGAAGATTAATACATGCGTGGCACAGATCCACGACGGTGCCCATGCTTGCTTTCAGATCAGGACCCACTGCATCACACAGCTCCCGCGAAATCATCGTTGTTGTGTAACTGCTGTGCCCAAAGATCACAAACTCAAGCAAACCCGTGGCTTCAATCTCAGATCTGTGCAAATCGATGCTTCACCTGATGAAACCAACCATACAGATGTGCTCCACAGCCTCTCGCGATCAAAACCCAGGAACCTGGAATCTAACGACTGCTGCACGCACCTCCACGCGCTAACAAAGCCGCCATTTGCTCTTCCCACGCGCCGCCGAAATTCTGGAATTCAGACTGCATTATGGTACACGCGCCGCTCTGTCGACGTCTTCACCCACCGATCTACAAAACCCAGGAAGCCCGGCAGCCAAAACAAAGACACGCGCCCACACGCGCCGCTAGAGTTTCTGGCATCTCGTTCACGTGCCGGTGGACTTGTCACGCTCCTCCATGCGCCGGAAAACTGCTGCTGACGTCATCCGATGACGTCATCTTGCCACGTCAGCACAGCCAGCCTTTGCCACATCAGCCCTAATCCAAGTCATCAGCCACGTCAGCAGTGTCGCCTCGTCAGCACCACGTCACCTAGCTGACCGTTGACCCGGACCGACCCGACCCGGACCACCCGGATCTGACCCATGAGCACTGACCGTTGAGTTTGACCAAATCCGTTGACTTTCGTTGACTTTGACTTTTGACCAAACGTTAAAATTTCCGAAATGGCCTATCTTGCTCAGTTTTTCGCGTAGATTCCAATTTTGGACTCCGTTTCTTCATTTGGAACTCCAAAATTGGTCAATTGGCACATTCTTCATTGTAGTTTCTTCAAAGGCATTCTTCAAGGCATCTCCAAGTGATCTTCTCATGCTTATCCAACCTCAAGCCTTCATCGAGCTTCCGCCTTGAGTTTGAGGGAGGGTGTTAGAGATATATATTAGACATATATTAGTCCAATGTAATAGGCCCAAGCCCAGTCCTACTTGTACTAGTAGTCTACGGTTTAGTCGCCTATATATACTCATGTTAGGGTTCATTGTAACACAGGTTATTGTACTACATTCTTATACATAATAAAGATGTAGCCCTTAAGGGATTCCTCCGTGGATGTAAGCCGTCAAGGCTGAACCACGTAACCCTCGTGTTCTCAGTGTTCCTATTCTATGTTTCCTCTTCCGCATCCACTCTGACATATACAACATGATATAACACATCACATTGCGTTTGCTAATATATCATTTAACATGGTATCAAAGCTAATATTTAACATGGTATCAGAGCTAATATTCAACAATATGCATGCTAGGAGTGAGGGTAAGAGAGAGATAGGGACAAAGTCATGGATCTATTCTTTTGGGGACCAACTTAGGACCAAAATGAAATAATATAGAATTCAAAGTGCACGTGTAAACACATACACATGCATGTTCACACATAATTATATATGCATTTGAAAATAACCATTGAATAATTATTTTAAGAAAACTTATAACAAAAATTATGTAATACATTTTTTTATTTTTCATCAAAAAATTAACAAAAATTGTATATTTGGTTAGAAATAACTAAATTAAAATTAAAAATAATTCTCAATTTGAGATATGTTTTATAGAAAAATTCAAATTAAATTATGTATGTATTCATATCGTATATGTAATATATTTTAACTTATTCATTCATTGTGAGATATGTTTTGTTTTAATGAAACTTTTGACTTCTTAAACATTTAAATTTAAAATCTGAAAAAAAAAAAAAAAAAGGGAAAAAAAAAAAAGGTTTCATTTACGGTTGTACTAACAAACTTGTGCAATACACTAATTATAAAGTTTAACAACAAACTTAGTTGTAGCCTAAGGTTACAACTCTACTCAATATTTATTTACTGGATGTGAATTTTGACAAATCCAATTACATTTTCTTCTTATATCGTTTGAAAGATCAATAGTTATGTTTTCAAGCAAATATTTAAATTTCAAGTTTTTACAGTCTAAAATTATGCATAAAAAAAATAAGTTGATCATAGATCGAATAGTAAACAATATTTGATCGGTACGAAATTTGATATGTGAGTTAAGAACTTAAAGAACGTGTACTTCAACGATTAGATTTTGAAAATATGTAGTCATATATATTTTTTTTTTTGAAGTGAAAGTTGTAGTTTTAGATTACAATCAAGTTTGTAGTCAAACTTTGAATTACATTAAATCCAAGCATATATGACCCACAAATATCAAACACAATAGTCAATACACAAATCAAGAATCATTTTTAGAGAAAATCATTCCAATCAATCTCTAAAAAAACTTACTTATAAAACAAAATCTATTTAAAATTTTATTTTCATTTTATTGACATCTTATGCGACTTTGCGTTCTTGTCTCAAAGATCAACCAACTTAATACTAGAACAATACATTGAAGAAAAAAATTGAGTAGTCAAGAAAACTATGAAAACTTGAAAAAATAATTCGAAAGGTGCATTGTTGAAATTAAGTTGACAAAGCCTAAAACTCCTTGGATAATATTTTATCACTCATATTAAATAGATATTCTACTTTGGATTTCACAATGAATTTTCTTTTGCCACATACCTTAAAAGGAATTGTATTAGATTCCTAAAAAATAAAAAATAATTTTTATAATAACCGCTAAAGAATTGTCATGTATTATTTTCATAAAAAAAAAAAAATGAATTTGACTATTTGAGTAGGCTTTTGTAAAAAAAAAAAAAAATGGACAAGGATTTCCTGCACACTTGTGTGCAGGAGTTGCTGCAAACAGGGTTAGGTGGCAAAAATCTACAATGACACTTGTCCTAGTATCATGTGAAATGCACGTGGTTAGATTTTAGTTAACTTTCTCCGTTAAAATTATAGCAGTACTCTCTCTCTCTCCCTCTTTCTCAAAATCCAAATTCACTTTCTTCTTCACCCATCAAACCATCAGATACCTTCTCTCTCTTTTCTTCACCTCCTTCGTCCATCCCTTCTCTCTCTTTGCCATCTTAAGCATGATAAATCTGCCTTCATCTCAAGAAGCTTTAAATTAGTTCCATTCATCAAAAAGTACATTAATTTTAGTCTTGAATATTTTCTTGGCATCCAAATAGTAAGAATCCAAAATCCAAAAAAAAAAAAAAAAACAAAATCCCCATAAAACCCAATTGATTTAGCACCATATCTAAACCCCGATTTCCAAAAAAATTGCACATACCAGAGCCAAAATCCTCACTGTGCACCAATCGGTACATTAATTTCAGTCTTGAATATTTTCTTGGCATCCAAACAGCAAGAATCCAAAATCCTAGGAAAAAAAAAATTCCCAATGATTTAGCACTAAATCTAAACCCCGATTTCCAAAATATTTGCACTTACCAGAGCCAAAATCCTCACTGTGCACAGATCAGATCTAAATTTTGGGAGGATTCCTTGTTGCATGAGAGGAATGAAGGAGGAAGAGAGAGGAAGAAAGATGGATAGAGTGATGATTTCAAAGAGAGAGGGGAAGAGAGAGGAGAGAGAGTGATGGTTTCTTTTTTTCTTTTTCTTTTTTGTTGAATGAGACTCATGGTTTCAGAGGAGAGATGGATAACTTTTTGCGCGTTTGACGTTTGAGAGAGAGAGAGAAAACATTAGTTAATGGACAATACAAACTAAAACTAACCATATGCGTTTCATATGATACTAGGACAAGTGTCACTATGGATTGTTGCCACCTAATCCTGTTTGTAGCAACTCCTCCACACAAGTGTGCGGGAAATCCTTTTCCAAAAAAAATTTTAAGGGACACTTCAAAAAAAAAAAAAAAAAATCAATAAAAGACTAGTTTTCTTTTGGGGGGTGGGGGGGGTTATTTTTGTTGAAGACCAAACTATTAAAGCTTTTAATTTCGATAAATAAAACAAATACAATTTATTGGGAGAGAGAGAGAGAGAGAGAGAGAGAGAGAGAGAGATCTTAGCACCTTAACTAGGCCACATTAGATCGTTTATCACAATAGTATGGTCTAAACGGTCCCTTACCACTTCGTGAGACAAGAATGCAGCCCAACCCACTTTATTCCAATAATTTAGGGCCCATCAAAATTAAACGTTGGACTCATGCATTGAGCTTAGGCATAAATGTAAAACTCCATAGATGACTATAACCACCATTGAGGATTTGTGCCCCCATAAAAGAAAGCGTATCAACGGTTCCCACAACCTCCATTCACTTAAGTCAACAACCAAAACCCAAGAATCTCACTCATGATGGCCTCATCAACATCTATTTAGACCACAACTAAGGTAATGGCTACAATTAAGGAGGAACATACGTCGCCAGCAAGCCTTTAAATTCATGGCCCCCCAACCATAGTCAAGCACGAGTAATCTTTCTACTAAAAAGAGTGCTTTCTCCAGTAAAGATAGTTTTGTATGAAAATTTGACAGCACTATAACCGGAAATGCTTCACAAACTCTTCACACTTCTTTTCTTTTTGATGCGTATGAAATATATAAAAAGTATGAAGGTATATGTAGCTGCTTTATATGATCAGCTGCCGAGAAAGAGGATTAAGCAAAGAGTATAGTAAAAGAAAAGGCAAACAACTTTGCACAAACACAGATTTCCAAACATTTTGAACTAGTTTACTAACATTAGTCCTTCAACTAATAAAGTTTTTGAATAATTAGCTAAACAAAATTTTCCTACATCTTTAAAGTTGAAAACTTAAGATTTAGAACAATATTTGCTCTTGATACATCTCCAATGCCAGAATGACTTTCTCTATGAACAACTTCCGGTGCAACCTATACCTGCATGGTCCAGATTAACATTGAAATCATCAATAAGGGGTCTCACTTTTTGCAACATTTAGAAGCCAAAAGGCTCAGTAATGAGTAAACAATTAGATTATGTGAAGACCACATACTTTATTGCAGTGTCAAGTGCCCTACTAGCTTCTGGCATGGAATCTGTTGGTAGTAACATAGAAGATTAATATAAGCTTCAAATGTCTCTTAATTTTAACTTTCAGGCATATTAGTAATCTGCTAGCTATCCAAATAAATTAGAGAGCCAACTCCATCAGATCTCATTTCAAAATGTTAATTTTACCATATGTCATATCAAACACCAAAAGTACGTATAATCCTATTATCAATCCAGTCTTTGAGAGTGGGATTAATGTTGAAACCTTACCTAGCAGTTTCTGGTCTTGCTCAGAGTTAGTAGGAAATTCTGCAAGCATTTGTTGGCATTCTTCCTGTAACTCCTTCACAGCTTTCCTTTCCAGGCTTGGGATTGGAGGCACATCCCCATCTGACCAAGTGGGAACTGTTCTTGCTGCTGCTATGACTGCTCCATCAACAAAAGTATCTCCATCATTGGATAGCCGACCTGCTAAAAGTTTTATTTGGATCATTTGGAAGACAAATCTAGGTCTTTAGGTGCTAATGGAGTTTAATATAGACCAAGTTGTGAACAGAAAATTTAGAAAATCCATACTGTTATGATAATACTCTTCAGGTAGGCCAGCTATATTGAAGACTGACAAGAATGAATCCAAATGAATACGTGCATTGCCTGAGAACTGGATCACATCCCAAGGGTTCTGCAAGCTCAAGCCAGATATATAGCTTAGAAAATAATTTCAAAAAGCTTATCACAAATAAAAACCAAGTTTTACTTGCAAATATTAACTTCCAAATTATACTAAACAGAGGTGCTATGAAGAGGATGCTCATTCTTCCACCCACAAGCACTCTATTAATCAAGAAGATTATTGCTGGAGATTACATTATGAGAAAGTTTGTACTTAAATAATGCGAAAGATACAAAAAAGATTACTAATAGTTATAAAATTGTTCAGAACTGACATGAACATTAGATTCCAGATGTGACATAAAGATAACATTTTCTAAAATTTTATTTAATTGCTAGATTTTCTAGCACCAACCAAAATTAGGTTGTTGCTGTATTTCAAGGTGGTGTCAAGATATTTCACTTAGCCTCCCTTAAAAACTATCAGTAGCCACCCACCCTTTCTTTTCTTTACTTAAAATTCCCTCACCCCCCTTCCCTTCCGTTTTATGGGCTGAAACAATACCAGTAATCACTTAAAAATATTAATAGTTTTCATGAAGTATCACCTTTTTGATTTGTATTACTAACTCAACGAGATTAGCACCATCTGAAACAGAAAAAGGAATAGAGCAGCGCTGAAAGCAAATTACCACAGGTGAAGAAAATCCATATCTCTGCATGAGCATGTCATTCTTCAGACCACTAAAGTAATTGATGGTCATCTGTGGAAATTTATGAAATTAGCAGCAGATGGTATAGCATTAAGAAGATATAACTAACCCTAGGTTTTTCTTTCCATCTAACATGAGCAATAAGTAGTTGTGCATATAGAAAATAGCTGATAACACAAGGAAGAGTAAAAATATTAAAATAAATAACAGAGGTGAAAACAATTCTAATTTAGAAGGTTAACCATAATCTCATCGGTATCATTATGTACAATAAATAGCTTTAAAAGTTGACACTTCTTTGCAACTAGATATTATCAGAATTTCATTATCAAGTTGAATTCATGAGTAGAAATGCTTAAGAAAGATTCTATCAGGAAAAGCAATAATACACTACAAATTCTACAAAGATTCAGAAGCCTAGCAAGAATCACCCTCCCAGATATAAACACGGTGCCATTACAGGTTTCCACTTTCCAGTCCTAAATTTCAGACAGATATATCCTTTACATGCTCTTCCCTTGGATAAATTATCCAAAAATGCAAGGACAACAACTTGAGATGTAAATTAACAAAAGTATTATTTTTAGTAAGAACCAAATCACAATTAAATTTCTGTAGTCACTACCATTGCATATTTGACTCAAGTTTTTTTAATGAAAAAAAGTTCAAAAATCCACCAAGTGCATGCATTCTGGATTTGGTTACACATTATCATGGAATTAGGATTTGTTATTAATTATAAATAAGATTCAAAATAATCCCTTAGTGGAGTATCTCATAAAGCCAAACCCCTGATAATGCAGGAGCAAAACCAAAATTATTTTAAAATTTATATTTTCAGATTTTTGTATTTATCTTATAGGAAAATTGGATAATTGTAGAAATTTATTCAGATAGGGATTAGATTTGAGATTAGATAGGGATTAGTATGAGGCAGTGCAACAATGCTCTGCTCACTCATGAAGTATCTGCCATACGCCAAGACTTAGGAAATCTAATGAAAACTGTTGAACACTTGGCTACTCAAATGAAGGTTGTTCAAGACTTGACTACTCAAATGAGAAAATCAAGTACCATCAAACCTTGATATTGACAACAAAATGCAAGAGTCAACTGAAGTTTCAATGTTCATGCAACCAGACGAATCTACTATAGAGCCTAAACAATAAGAAGCTTCTATACTTGAATAATCATCCTTGGTGCATGCAGATCTACAGTTTGATAGAGTCAAAAAGGTTGATACTCGAATTCCAATCATTGAATTTGTGATTCCAGAAAAGTTTCCTGAGGTGGAATACAAGGTTTATCTATTTTCAACGCTCCCAAAGACAATTCTTAACTGCAACAAGTATTATGTGCCAAAGTCTTCACTTTTCATCATTCAACGCTTTAAAACTCAAGGTCGAGCTTTTTCCAACCAAGGGAGTATGATGTAGGAGAAAAACCAAAATTATTTTAGAATTTATATTTTCAATTTTTTATTATTATTTACTTATAGGAAATTGGATAATTGTAGACTTTTATTTGGTTAGGGATTAGTATTTGAGTTTAGTTAGGATTAGTTTTAGTATGTTGTTATCTTTATCTCTTTATTTTCTAGTTCTAGCTCTATATAAGAGACTAGTTTATTAGTATTTGAATATAGACGTGATTAATGAAATTCAAATTGGATATATTCCAATAGTTGGGTGTTGATCCTATCGCCTTAGGTGCTAATGCCTAAGTTTAGCTCGGTGCTGATTCCAAGCAACCCTAAGTGCTGATTCTTAGGATTATTCTTTAATTTCCTTTTTACTTTTAATTGTCCTGCATCACCTGACCTGAACATTATTCCCCCTTTTTATTTATTAACTTTTGATTTTGTTTCCATGTCCTCGCATGAAGGTAACTATTAGGAAGGAAAATAATTAATAAACATAAACATTTGTTATTTGGTTTCTTTAGCTTGGAGAAGATCCTGACAACTGACTAGGACGAGGAAAAGGAAGACCAAGAGAAAGACTGGCATTTAGTTTTTCTTTAACTAAGATGGTCCTAAATATATTTTTGTACAGTCAATTACTCTTTTGTGCAACACCATTTGTGCATTTTCTCATGCAGAAACATTTAAACTGTACAGAGAATTGATCAATTCAATATTTGATAATCTTAAAAGATATTACCTCATCTCCTTTTTTAATCCGTTGTCCAGCATTTATCATCACCTCAAGCATACGATCCTTAAAACGCCAATGTAAAAAACAATTTGGCTGAAAGGAATGGTTTAGCATGTCTGCAAAAATATAAGCAAGTTTATCAAACATTTATCTAATAACAAAGTAGCCAACTTAACCTATAAATCTATACAAATAAGTTGGGAAAATTTGAGGTGAAATTTTGCTTATATATGGAAAGTTTTGCAAGATTTAAGATTCCATAAAAGGAAGGAAACAAGCATAACTAGTCCTAAAATGAGTCGTGTCACTTCTGACTTTAGAAGTGACGTTAAAATGTTAATTTGCACTCAAACGTTTTCTGCTGCATCTCTCCTGACTTTAGAAGTGACAGGAATTCACCACCAAAAGAAATTAGTCACAACCAAGCACCTTGATTACGTGCTCTATTTGACACATGGGATGCAAAAAAAGTGTCCAGCTAAGATCTTCACTATCATATCTTCTTCTTCTTGGAGCTCTCTTGGCCATAAGAGAGGACACATATTTTAATTTTGTTAAGAATCCACAAACTTGTTGGAAAGTGGACCACAGTCTCTAACCAGATCAAGGCTTTAGGCAAAACAAAAACTCTTTTGCAGGTTGTATTCTGATGAAAATTTTCTTGGGAAGTATCTGCTACTAGAATGCAGTATTATGCGGCTCCAAATACAGCTCATACTTTACCACATTAAAATTCACCCAAAAGGCAAGTCTAGCAACTTGTCTATTTCTGGCTCGTTAGCTTCATTGTAATATCAATTTCTTCTATCATATCTTATACATTATGTAAAAGAAAAAAGGTAAGAAAAAGTTCAATCAAGAATCCAAACTAGATTCTAATTGCACTCCATTTTTGTGCCAAGTCTCATTCTAATTATCTTGTTATTTGATGTCAAGTGTCTCTAAATTTTAAATACAGTTCAATTAAATGCCAAGTGTCCTTCTGATTATATTATAATTATGTTTCAATTATATTTACTTGCAAATTCATGTGTCTTAACTAATTAACTTTGAAGTATAAAAAAACTACATTCGAATTTATCAAAATTTTATATAATACTATGAATGTGTATAGTCTATTACACATTAGGTTTATATATATATATATATATATCTCAAATAATCTATCCCCATTGCTAAAGGAATGTAAAAGGTTTAATGCATTACTTTCAACTGACAAAGTATCATTTCTACATTATTCAACTTACAAAAATAAAAATTGAATTCCCTACACAAGATTACATGATTATTTATCAAATTAGAAAAAATATATGTATATTCAAATGAAAAAATCTATATTACTAAATAGAAAACCAATTAATTGTTTTAAACCCTCATAGTTTTATACTTTTATATTTGCAGTATAGTATGATGAGCAAAAGATTAGAGAATACGATTCTAAGAATTTTCGAGTGTATAATCTTACCAGCATAAGGGACTAGCATACTTGTATCTTGAACTAGTGCACCAATCCTTAGTTGCATGTTAAAGCATCGTGATTGTACTATACCCACTGCCCAAATAAATCTCTCAGGATCGCGCACAAGGCGCTTTATTTTAAGGGGTACACCTGAGTGCTGAGTGCAATTAAACAGGTGCAATATATTATTAAAAATGTCAATGAATAGTGGAGTACATAATGGAAAAGGAAAAATAGAATGATTCTACAGTATAAGACAGACAGGTTTCTTGGTACCCAGTTCTTTTCCCAAAATTCTAAAGCTCGGTGCTGCTGTTCTCTTATAGTTAAAGCAAGCTTAGGATCTTGAAGCTCCAAAAGCTCCTCCTGTAGCATATATATAGCAATAGGGAAGAGAAACATAGTTAAATAGTGGTTTTACAAGAAATGACTGATCAAGAAAAACTACAAAGAATTAACAAACAGACTCTTTGAATAACACTAAGAGAGTAACTACTAGTAAAAACACTTCTTGGGCTCAGTGAAATAGAGCCACTTCATTAATTCAAGTTGATGCTAAATTTATATTATTATGATTTCTACATTTACAATCAAAACAATTCCATTGGCTAGGCACCATGGCATATGCTTGTTTATAGTACTCACTCAGTCATTTATTCTCTTCATCACTCAAAATCAAGAGTATTGCATTCAAATAGAGTCAGATAAAATACATGAGAATCAATAAATAAGGGGGCAAAACAACCAATAATAAAATCAAAGAACCATTAGAGCTAAAAAGATTATTAGTCTGCAGTCATGCACCTCTGTAGCTAAAAGCAAGCTAGTGCACTCCTCTGCACTAGGTAAAAAGTCACCATACAACTGCCAAAAGTTATCGTCCCGATCAAATGCATATAAAAGAAGACATGCTAACCTCAGGTCCCAATCTGTCTGCCACAAAGAGTTTCCCAATATTAGTAGCCACTCACAAAAAAGATAAATAAATAAAGGTTATTCATTGAACATCATTTCAATAACCAAGCAGACTTGTCTGCCTATTGATCAAATTGACATTATATGTTGGGACCAGAGTCTAATAAGAAAATTTAATTCTATAAATGGGTCCAATAATTAAGCATTCATTTTTGGTATCAAGGAAAACTACAATTACCTCTGGATTGGTCGAGTTGATAATATCAAATATAGGATGACCCATTGGGATTATATCTGGGAAAAACATCCATGGAAGCTTTTGGCTTATGGTTAGCATCAATTCTAATGGAATTTCCATAATTACCTGCACAACTAAGTAAACTACTTTTACAATGGAATACTAAAAATGTGACTCCAAGATTAACCTTGACATCAAAATGTGAAAATAATCGAAAACACAAAATACTAATATTCTTGTAAGTTGTAACAAAATGCAGGAGCAAAAGCAATAACTAATTATAAACGTGGGTGCACACGTAGAAACTCTAATGATTAGCAATTCACCCTGGCTCGGCGAAGTGGTTCAACATCTTTGGATGCATACACTCCAAATCCATCTGGCCCTTCTTTAAAGTCAACTCCATAAGCTCTCATGCTCCTTACATACCCTATCTTATAAAAATCAGGGTCTGCTGACTCCAACTGTGTGAAATACAAAATCATATGTTTAGCAATGAAAATAACAGAAGATGAAAAACCCAGACACCAAAAGGGTATGATCAAAACTAAATATCTAAACAACTGCACTATTGTTTTATTACAGAAAATTGGGAAAAATTAAACAGATGTAATGAAAAACACTGAATTTTACAATAATGTATGTTCTGTCTCAACTCAACCTGCGTCTCTGCTTAGTGTCATATATTTTGTTCATAACTGGTCCCAACCCCGAAAAATGAGGGGTTTGTCAGCATAAAATTTAGTCACTAACCCAAAAATTTTAGGACTAAGGCTTTGTCATTGTTGTATAGCATATGTTCTTTGGTTGCAATGAACATGATAATTCACTGGTGGTGCAAATAATGTGAGCTAAAAACAATGCAATATTGGCGCTCACGAATTCAACTTTCTTGTCCCTAAGTTTTCTCAGAAATTAAACAGCAAATAAATGAAGAAAGAAAAGTGAGTGGTGTTTACCTCAGAGGATGATTCTTCTTCAACTTGGGGAGGTTGGAATATGGGATATTGAGAAATCTCAGTGGTTGCTCTAATGGGTTTAATCTGATTTTGGGTGTCAGCAAGAAAAGAGCAACTGGGTCGCGGTGGTGACCATCCATGATGGAAACTCTTCAACTGCTTTACATAATGTCTAAAATTAGATAGAGAAAACAAGCTACATAAATACACACAGAGAGAGAGAGAGAGTATTGAGACCTTAGGAGTGGAGAGGAACCAGTGGGTGTGATGGTGAAGAGGGAGAGTGGAAGCCATTGAAGAGAGATGATGAGAAATACTACTGAAGAAGTTGAAATTTTAGATACTCCTGTTCAGCGTGTTTTGTGATATGCTGTGACACAAGTACCCAGTGTGAATTGTGGAGAAACATTATCCATTTCACTCACAATATTATATAGGAAAATTCTTTGTTTATAACTTTATATTGTAAATTCCAATCTAAAAAGTATACAATATTTACCATTGAGCGTAACTCTTTCTCATTGCTTAAAACTGCACTCTACTACTATAAAAGGTAAACTCTTTTATAGTAGTACGTTAAGTTAAGTAATGTATTTAAGTTTGGTGAAAAAGTATAATTAAGTGCATGTTTAATGATTAGTTTATTTTTCAAAAAAAAATAAAAATAAAAAGTGGGTATTGTCTCACATTGCTTGAGTGTAACTCTTTCTCATTGCTTAAAACTCCACTCTACTCCTACAAGAGTTATGCCCTTTTATAGTGATACTTTGAATTAAGTAATGTGTTTGAGCTTGGTAAGAGGGTGTAATTAAGTGCGTGTATTTAATAATTAGTTTGTTTCTAAAAAAAAAAAATACAAGATATATATATATATATATATATTAAAAAAAAAAGAATTTAATAAAATCAAGGTTGTCAAATTAAGTGGTACTTTGGGTTAAGTAATATGTTTGAGCTTGGAGAGTGGTGATGTTTTGGAAATCAAATAAAGGAAAACAAGATCTTGCTTTTTGTATAAGAAAAAATATTTCTAATAAAATTTAACAAGATCTTATTTATTAGAGTAAATTCCATGAACATACATTGAGATTTGGGCTAACACTATCTAGGTTCAAAACTTTTCAAGACTAACCAATTTGGTCCCTAAATCCAACTTAGTCCCTAGAAAGTTTGAGAAAAAAATAACTAATTGTTTAGGAACTAAGTTGGCTTTAAAGACCGAATTGATTAGTTATGAAAAGTCTTGGACTTGGTTGGCATTAACCCAAATCTCAGAATATGTTAGTGGAATTTATCCTTTATTATTATATTTTATCCTTTCATAAATATTGTCTTTAAATTTTTATTCCCTTGTTTACTAGAATGTAGTCTTTAAGTGTGGCAACAAATAACAATACTATACTAAATTAACCAACTTCTATTTCTCAATCTACAGCACTATTTAGCTAAGTTGTTAGCATGAGATAGGAATATTGATCATGCTAATGCTACCCCCTTTTGAATATCAGCCACTTGCAAGACCAGGCAATTACCTAGTTAAAGGAGCACCATTTAATTTACATGACACACATAACCAGAGGATGTCAATATCATAGACAAATGAGATATAGCTATAATAAAAGTCCCAACATTTTTTCCAATCCAAAAAAAAAATGTCCCAACATTTGACGGAATAGATACAAAACCTGTCATCAGAAATACTTGTTTATACTTGCATTAAAAAAAAATTAAAAAAAAAAAAAAAAAGCTTTACACAATAAATTATCTATCTCTGATCAGATCCAAGTTTGATTCTCATCTCTCAACAATTTTGAAATAAATAGAGTCGTTTAGGAAGGTGAGATAGAAGGAACGTACAATTCTATGATATAGATTGCGTTTTTTTACAATCTTTTTAGATTAAAAAAAATAAATAATAAAACAGTCTTTTTAGATTCTTTAAAAAAAAAAAAAAAAAAAAGCAGTAAAATGTGGCTTTTGAAGTCTGGCATGTTGACAAGTTTTTAATTTTTACTATTATTATTTTTTTAGAATTATGTATTATTGTTCATAAATAAATATTTATTATTCCTTGAACATGTGAGTTGAGCATTCATCAACAATACATTTTTCTTCCTGGGATGAAGAGAACATTACAAATAAGCCTTTAAGAATTAACGTTTTTTTTTCTTCTTTTTTTTTTCTTTTTTGAGAAACAAAAATTAACGTTCTAGATTACAATGGTTTTAGCTTTAGAAGATAGCACTAGGCATTTAAAATATGGGATATGATTATCTCCTTATCTTTTTCTCTCCAGCAGAAGCTTGAATGGTGAATCTCATCCCACTGTGTAGAATAGCCTAGAGTTCAAATCTTTTCCAACAACTTGCCTGCTGTGGCCTTCTTTTCCTCTTCATCAATCACCAAGTATGGATTCCTCTCAATGGGCTTGAAGTTGAAGAGAATAAACACATAGAAAGCCAAGCTCGCAGCCTCTCTTCTCTTGAGGTATCCCTAACCATGCATATCTATAATTGATCAACATAATACCAATTGCCAAAACTCCAACCCTTGCGAAATACAAATACCCCCACCTCAGCCATGTAAAATTGCTTGAACAGTGGTAGATTTTCAAGATTCTTAGCTGCCTTGCCATCTTTTTTGGATGCTTCTCGTAAGCTTTTAATTTACCAACTCATTAGGAAAAAAAACTGCCCAGCAACACAAGACATCAATCAAATAGACAAATATGGATCCATGTAAACCAATCGTTTGTTAATGGACCTTTTTCCTCCTATTTAAAAAATATAAGCTATATACTCCAGAACCTGTAATGAAAGTACAATTATCCAGTGCCTATAAGGACAATGACACTGAAAAGCAGTATACCCTTTGATGAAGTCAAGAATTTCACCAATGAGCCACACGGTACTTATGCGCTTGAATATCAATCTGCACAACACAAAGAAGGGGAAACCTTACAGAGAGCACCGGTGTGGTGCCAGCCGAATACCCTCCGAAGGTTAAGTCAGAAAATATACTCACAACTCTAGAGTGCTAGAGAGGGTAAATTATGCGTACCTTAATTTGTGTGGGTAGCGGGGCTTTTATAGTAGTAGAGGGTGGACTTCTCTTTCTTGGAGTAGAAGTCTTTTCCATGTAGGAATCCTTTTGAACGTAGATTGCGGAATCCTTTCCTTATAGGACTCTTTCATCAAACGTGGACCGCAAGCATCTTATACCAAGGATCTTTACGACCTTTGGGCCTGCTGATATTTCACATTGGGCCTGTCCACTATCGACCCACAGTAAATGACCGTCAGGCCCATCTCTAGCCCAAATTACTCCTCTTCAGTTGCCCCCTTCACCTCATGGGTCCGTCATACCATGGTAGACGGGAAGCATGGGGTGACGATAAATATTGTTGGGGATGACGGTAGAAAGAAACTGTGGGTCGTCGACCCTAGTCACCAAGGATGACGGTATCAAGGTTTAAACCGTTCAGTTAGTCTGGCAACCGACAAGGTCTGGAATGCATTAAATGGCTCTTGACACGCGTCACCTTTCTACAGGCCATTGCGTGGGATCGAAGCGTCGCTTCGTCTTCCGTGCACTTCTCTTATAAATACTGCTTCCCCCTCCTCTCATTTTTCACTTTCAGAAAGAATTTCATTGTCAGAGAGAGTCCGTCGAACCTGTCAGAGAGAGACCGTCCACCTACTGCAACCGTCAGCGGTACTTCCATTCCGTCTACTTTTCCAGGTAAGCCATTTCTATCCGTCTTAATTTTAATTCCTAATACATCAACTACAAAAAACAATTCCCTTTCTTTTCCCGTCATATTTTCCAACATCCGTTATAGCCTTAGGTTTTGTCCTTACCTGTAGGAAATGTCTAGTGCGTCAAGTAACCAGTCCGTCGTTCGCGACGGAGAGTGTTATGAGGAGGTGTATCCGTCAGGTCAGAAAGACCGAGAGGATCTGAGCGAGGATAGGAGTCCGTCTGCATCTTCCCCTTCCTCAACAAATGAGGATATGGAAATCGTAGAAATAGATGAAGAGCAAGTAGAGGAAATTAGACCCGTCGTGGGAGCGGACGGACTTAGGCTATTCGTCATGCTGCCGGAGTGGACGGTCAACGCATTTACTTCAAAAATCAAGGAGCCACATTTCAACACCATTAGGGACAACTACCAAATCCCTGACTATATCCCCATCCGTCTACCTTATAAGAGCATCCACAGCAGTGGAGCAATAATTATAGCTATTTGGCACCACAACAAACCACTTTATCTATTTTAACTACACACGTGCTGCAGCAGTGGATCTATTTTAGCTTTCAACACAATAAAATAATATAAACACTACAATAAAATAATATATATCCACAACCAGCTATTTATTATTTTTTTCACTATTCATCTTCTCTCTGTCTTCTCCCTCACTGCCCTCTCTTCAACCCACAGCCCCTCACAGCACCACCACCATCACCGCCACCACCACCACCACCACTAGCACTAACACCACCACCACCACAGCAGAAAAAAAAAAAAAAAATCCCACAGCACCACAAAACAAACCCACTCTACCATCAGCCACACCCACAACAACCACCACCACCAGTCCACAACAGGAAGAAAAAAAAAAAAAAAAAAACTCACAGCACCACAAAACAAACCCACTCTACCATCAGCCACAGCCAACGCACACCGGAGCACAACCACGACCCAGCAGTGGAGTGGAGGTGAGGGAAGCCACTTCGATCCACCAGGCCGGAGGCGATCGGCTACGTGGGTTTAAGGCGATCGGCGCTGGGTCGGCGCTTGGGTCTAAGGCGATCGCTGCTGGGCGGCGCTTGGGTCTGAGGCGATCGGCGCTGGGCAGGGGCTTGGGTAGGCGCTTGGGTCTGAGGCGATCAGCGCTGGGCAGACGCTTGGGTCTGAGGCGATCGGCGCGGTCGGTGGCGAGTGGAGGAAGGAGGAAAAAGAAAAAGAAATGGCGAAGGAGGAGAGGACCATACAGCGCCGAGTTGAGGACGGCGGTGACAGAACCGGAGTTGAGGATGGCAGTGATTGTAGCGGAGCATCTGTGGGTGAGCTTGAGAGGCTTGGAGGCTTGAGAGTTCAGAGATGAACGAGAGAGAGTGAGAATACAGTGGGAGTTGAAAGCTGAACAAGAAAGAGAGACCGGTTTTGATAAATGAATAAAAAAATGGAAGCAAGTGGATCAGTGGAATAAAAAAGAATTTTTTAGTTTTAGCTCCATGCTACAGTGCACATCTATTTTTAGATGTGCACTGTAGCGAATCATCTAAATATTATTGCTTTACCTCTACTGCTGGAGCATCATTTTAATGAAAATGGTGCTAAAATTTAGCATTATTGCTTTATACCACCACTGCTGCAAATGCTCTAAGTCTGAGAAGTGTTATTACGATGGGGTCGACGGTGTTGGGATATATGAGCAGGTGCTCAAGGCTGGCCTTAGATTCCCACTGAGTTCTCTCCATCGCGAACTCCTACAATATTTGGGATTGTCCGTCAGCCAGATATCCCCAAACGCTTGGCGAGTCTTTATTGCCATGGAGGTGCTGTACGGAGCCATGTCGGGCGGTAGGCGTAGGCTGACGGTGAGGGAATTCCTTCACTGCTACCGTCCAGACGAGATAGATAAGTCGAGGGGAATGTATAGCTTCGTCCCCAGGAGCTCCCTCTTGAAGGTTATCTTTGAAACTCCAGATTCAAACAGAGACTGGAAGAGCCGTTACTTCTTCATAGAAGGAGACGGTTGGATGTGCCGTCCTGGGGAGACGGATCACATGCCAGTAGACACAACGTGGGGCATTTTAGCCGAGTCTGGTATACCCGTCATACAAAAATATCTTATCTTTATTTTTATTTTACTTGATCTAGTTTTCACTAAATTTTACAACCGTCTATTTTTTCAGTCCGTCAGCGCCCCCAGATAGAACTAGAAGAATTCAACTTCTTGGAAAAGATTTTTAAGAAGATCTCGTCGGAGGAAAGGACCTGGGTAAAGCTCGTCACCCTTGATACTATTCATTGGTATTGTGACGGACCTGATCCATCTCCAGCAGCAAGAAAGTACGACGAGAAAGTCCGTCAACGTAAGCTTCTATCTTAGCACCTTCTTTTTCGTCCGTCTACTACTCTTCCTTATAGTTTTCTCCATCTACTTTGGCAGAAATGGATGACGCTAAGAGACGGGCACTGATCCGAGCAAATGCTGCCAAAAAAAGGGGGACGGGTGATGCTGACCCAAAGGAGACGGGTACCCAAAACCCCTTGGCGAAGAGAAAACAGCCTTTGAAGGGAGACCGTCCATCAAAGAAACCAAAGGTTCCTTTGGACCCCGTCCTGGGTCTTATGGCTGGAGGCGTTAAATCCGTCACCCCAGCCAAGCACGGGGCTGGTAAAGGCCTTATGGGGGGTCCGTCGTCTAGTGATAAGAAACCACCTCCCCTTCTTAGGGACGACCCTAAACACGCCTTGGAGCAACTCTCCTCAATAATGACCTCCGAGGATTACGAAGACCTGGGCAATCACTCGACGGAGGCGATGGGCGAGACGGGTCTCTTCAGCATAGCTCAGGTAATACTTCTGTTATTTATTTATCCGTCTATACTTGTTTGCACAGACTAATTTTTACCCGTTTATTAGGCCATGGTGATGATGAAGGGTCTGTTTGGACAGTGTTTGAACCATGAGACGACCCTTGGCCGCCTAAGAGAGAAGGCTAAGGTGACGGAGAACGAGCTGGCTCAGCTTCAAGCTTGGAAAGTTATTCACGAAAAGAAGCTCAAGATGGCTGAGGAGGCACGGGACCAGTACCTCGAGGTGACGGAAGAAATGAAGAAAACTATTGAGAAGAAGGATGAAGAACTCCGTCGGGCCAAGGAGGTCGCTGTTCGCGAGTACCGTGACTCTGAAGCCCTCCTGACGGAGTTAGGTGTCTCATATGCTGACGGATTTGATGAGGCCCTCCGTCAGGTTAAAGCTCTGTACCCTCAGCTAGACTTGGCATCCATCAATATAGACGCCGCTGGTCAAACGTCCGTCCAACCTGCGCAGTCGGAGGATACTGAGGAAATCTTCGGTGAGAAAGCTGCCCCTGACGCCCATCTCGACCAGGCCGTTGTGGACAGCGACCCAAAAGAAGGCTCGGCCCGTCTTGCAGAAGAGAACCAAGCTCCCGTCGTAGAATAGTATTATTTTTTAATTTTTAAATTTATTGTAACTAATCGGTAGAACAATACATGACCCCGTCATGTCCCAAACTTCTGTAAACACTTTCTTTTGGGTATGTTTTTGTTACCCTTTGGCTTTCCTTTTATTTTAATGTGGCTTAACATACTCCGTCATGTTTTCAACTTTTGCAACACTTATGTTTGGATATGATTTTTAAATGACTACGTTTACATGGACGGGTTTGGTTGAGTGTTGTACTCTAGACTTAATTTGTTAATTTATAACCGTCGCTTAATATGTATGTCAAGGACCTAAGAGCATCCGTAGCAGATGTTCTAAAAATTATGTCATTTTACCACACCAAAAGCCTACTTTATTATTTTACCACATCATTTTACAACATCCTATTTATCAGATGTTTTATAATTCAATTCTATACATTAAAATAATATTTACTACACATTAAAATAATATTTATTACAACTCATCAACACAATCAACACACTAAAAATTTTACCACATTCATTCCGTACCGTGGCAAATTTGCCACGGTACTGTTCAATGTTGCAAAAAAAATACAATATCCCACATCTGCTAATGGCCTCAAATTGGGTTTGGTGTGGGATATGTGCCAAATATTTAGCATTTGGCATATATCCCACATCTACTGTGGGTGCTCTAATGCAAGTCAATGCTTGGATAGTAATAACCGTCCACTTTGTAGAAATTGGCGTAATCCTTATTTTCATTATGGATTTTGAAGTATCCGTCGTTACATAATGTCTTTTTAACCGTCTGAATTTACTTCGCGGATCCATCACTATTTATTGTCCGATTTGTCACCTGATTCGTTATCCGTCCACTATGGGATTTCGGACATTCTTCACTTAGGACGATCCGTCCATCGTGTGGGCTAAGTTTTATCCGTCATCTTATGTTACTTTGAATTTTCATCCCTAAGATGATCCGTCCATTATGCGGATTTTTTGGTTTTATTTGTCCTCTCGTGTTACTTAGGATATTCATCCCTTGGGATGATCCGTCCATTATGTGGATTTTTTGGTTTTATCCGTCCTCTCGTGGGACTTAGGATATTCATCCCTTGGGATGATCCGTCCATTCTTTGGACTTTGGTTTTATCCGTCCTCTCGTGGGACTTTGGATATTCATCCCTTGGGATGATCCGTCCATTATGTGGACTTTGGTTTTATCCGTCCTCCTGTGGGACTTAGGATATCCATCCCTTGGGATGATCCGTCCATTCTTTGGACTTTGGTTTTATCCGTCCTCTCGTGGGACTTTGGAAATTCATCCCTTGGGATGATCCGTCCGTTATGTGGACTTTGGTTTTATCCGTCCTCTTGTGGGACTTAGGATATTCATCCCTTGGGATTATCCGTCCACCTTGTGAACTTACTTTTGTTTATGTAGGGAAATCACAGTAGAGTCTGAACACTTCTCTTTATTGAAAGAAAATAATGACGAGGAAAATGTACCTGCCCCCTCGGGCTTAAAAAGGTACTTGTAGAAAAATTGTTCAAAGTAGAGAGCAAAACTTAAGTAATAAGAAAATTGTCTGAGGTAAAGAACTTTATAATAAACTAAGTAAAACATGGTAGTAAATTGGAAACTGGGGGAGAGTCGACGTTCTTCATGGCGCCCCTACTGGTAGTACCTCCGAAGGTGCTCTGTGTTCCATGGGTGTTGAAGCTTCTGTCCATCCATGGTTTCGAGGTGGTAGGTCCCTTTTCTTTGCCAAGACGAGATCCTGTATGGTCCTTCCTAGTTGGGGCCGAGCTTTCCTTGCGCTGGATCTCTGGCAGCTCCCATTACCTTTCGTAGCACAAGATCTCCAATCTGGAACTCCCTGTGTTTGACATTGGAGTTGTAGTATTTCGCCATGAGGTTCTGGTACCTAGCCAACCTCTGTTCTGCTGTAGCCCGGACCTCGTCTATCAGGTCCATCTGGAGCCGCAGGGCCTCTTCGTTGTCATCCTTGTCGTAGTTCTCCACTCGATAGCTAGTGAGCCCGACCTCTGCTGGAATGACGGCTTCACTTCTGTACGTCAGTCTGAACGGTGATTCTCCAGTTGGTGTTCTTGCGGTTGTACGGTATGCCCACAAGACGCTCGGCAGTTCGTCAGGCCAGATGCCCTTCGCCCCCTCGAGTCGGGTCTTGATGATCTTCAGCAAGGACCGGTTCGTGACTTCTACTTGCCCGTTGGCTTGAGGGTGTGCGGGCGACGAATAGTGATTTTTGATCCCCAGTTCTGAACAGAAGCTCCTGAATGCTCCGTTATCGAATTGCTTTCCGTTGTCGGAGACGAGCACCCTGGGTATCCCAAACCTGCATATAATATTTCTCCAAACGAAACTCCGGACGTTCTTCTCTGTGATAGTGGCCAGGGCCTCTGCTTCTACCCATTTGGTGAAGTAGTCGATTCCAACTACCAGAAATTTTAGCTGTTTCGCGGCTATCGGGAAGGGGCCCATGATATCTAGTCCCCATTGGGTGAACGGCCAAAGGGCCGTCATAGGCGTCAGCTCCTCGGTTGGTTGCCTGATCAGGTTACTGAACCTCTGACATCTGTCGCATGTCTTGACGTATGCTTGTGCGTCTTTTTGCATTGTTGGCCAGTAGTACCCCGCTCTGATCAGTTTGTTCACTAAGGATCGTGCCCCTGAATGGTTTCCACAGATGCCCTCATGCACTTCCCTCATTACGTAGTCGGCTTCGTCTTGACCTAGGCACCTCAGGTACGGGCGTGAGAACCCTCTTTTGTATAAGATATTGTTGATTAGTACAAATCGCGAGGCATGGACCTTCAGCTTCCTGGCTTCGCTTTTTCCTTCGGGTAGTGTGCCCATCTTCAGGTATGCTATCAGCGGCGTAGTCCAACAATCTTCAGAATTCAGCTCCTGCACTTTTAATCCGTCATCAATGAGTGAGGAGAGTTGTACAAATGACAATACCTGTTCGGGAACGATCATGGGCTCTGCTGAGGCTGCCTTCGCAAGACGGTCGGCACATTCGTTTTCTTCCCTTGGGATTTGAACGAATCTTACTGTGAGATCACCGATCCTTTTCTTTACTTCCTCCAGGTACTTTCTCATCCTCTCACTCTTGCATTCGTAGATGCCATTAATTTGACTCGTTATCACCTGGGAATCGCAATGTATGATCATGGATTCCGCGCCTGCTGCCTTCGCGAGGTCTAGTCCTGCTAGCAAAGCCTCATATTCGGCCTCATTGTTGGTCGTGGGGAAGTCCAAACGAATCATGCATTCTATTTTATCTCCGTCGGGGGTATGGATTAGTACACCGGCACCCCCTGCATGCCTGTTGGAGGATCCGTCCGTGTGGATGCTCCATTGAGCCTTTGTGTCTACCCCCACGCCTTCTGTCCTGGAAAATTCTGCAATGAAGTCGGCCACGACTTGTCCTTTAATTGCATTTCGCGGACGATACTGTATATCAAATTTGCTCAGTTCAACCGTCCATAGGGCCATGTGTCCTGCGGTATCCGGGCTACTCATGGCTCTCCGTAAGGGTTGATCCGTTAGGACCACTATTGTGTGCGCTTGGAAGTATGGCTTGAGCTTTCTTGCCGCAGTCACTAGTGCGAAAGCCAACTTCTCCATTTGGGAATACCTTTCTTCCGCTCCCCGGAACGCCCTACTTATGAAGTAGACGGGTTTCTGTGATCCATCCTCCTCCCTAATGAGGGCCGCGCTGACTGCCGCTTGCGAAACCGCTAAATAGAGGTAGAGTTCTTCCCCAGGCTTAGATGGGCTGAGCAACGGTGGGGACGACAGGTACTTCTTCAAGTCCTCAAATGCTTTCTGGCATTCGTCCGTCCATACGAACGACTTCCTTAACGTACGGAAGAATGGGAGACACTTGTCCGTCGCCTTTGAGACGAACCTATTCAGAGCTGCAATTTTACCGTTCAATCTCTGCACATCCTTGATTGTTTTCGGCGGTTCTAACTCCGTGATGGCCCGAACCTTCTCTGGGTTAACCTCTATACCTCGATGGGAAACCATGAACCCCAAGAACTTTCCTGCCGTCACTCCAAATGCGCACTTGTTCGGATTTAACTTCATATTATACGACCTGAGAGTGTCGAAAGTCTCCTGTAGGTCTTTCAGGTGATCCTGCTCCAAAATGCTTTTCACAAGCATGTCGTCGACATAGACTTGCACATTCCTCCCAATCTGATGCGCGAACATCTTGTTCATTAGCCTCTGGTAGGTTGCTCCTGCATTCTTTAGCCCAAACGGCATCACTTTGTAGCAAAATAGTCCCTGACTTGTGACGAAAGATGTCTTCTCCTGATCAGCCTCGTCCATCTTGATTTGATTGTAGCCGGAGAAGCCATCCATAAAGCTCAAGAGTTGGTGCCTTGCCGTTGAGTCTACCAGTGTATCGATACGAGGTAACGGGAAGCTGTCCTTCGGGCAAGCCTTGTTGAGGTCCGTGAAGTCGACGCACATTCGCCACTTCCCTGTAGCTTTCTTGACCATCACTACGTTTGCTAGCCAGTCGGGGTAGTATACCTCCCGAATGAAATCTGCCTCAAGAAGCTTCCTAACCTCCTCGGCTATTGCTTTGTCTCGCTCTTCAGCGAATACTCGCTTTTTCTGTCTTACGGGCGGAAACATGGGGTTCACATTCAGCCTGTGAACTATGACTGAACGATCAATACCCGGCATGTCCTCGTGGCTCCAAGCGAAAACATCCCGATTATTCCTTAGGAATGTTGTTAGGGCCTGTCGTGTGGGTTGACTGGCCAACGTCCCCATTCTGGTTGTCCGTCCGGGTCTTGACTCGTCTAGAGTTATTTCCTCTAGTTCTTCCACTGGTTCTGCTGCGACCCGCTTTTCTTCTATGCACATGGTGTGCTGGTGGTCATCCATTTCCAACATGGCTACGTAGCACTCGCGGGCGGCTACCTGATTCCCTCGCAACTCGCCGACCCCATACTCCGTGGGGAATTTAATCATCAAATGGTACGTCGAGGTAGCAGCCTTCCAGCTGTTGAGAGTTGGCCGTCCGAGGATAGCATTGTATGCTGATGAGCAGTTGACTACGAGGAATGTTACATCCCGAGTGATCTGCTGAGGATAATCGCCCACCGTCACTGCCAGTGTGACCGCACCCAATGGGAATACTCTCGTTCCTCTAAACCCTACTAGCGGGGAATTCGTTGGTATTAGCCGTTCCCTATCAATCATCATCTGCTGGAACGCAGGGTAGTATAGGATGTCCGCCGAGCTGCCATTGTCAACCAACACTCGGTGTAAGTTGTATTCTCCCACTCGTAAGGTAACAACTAATACGTCGTCATGCGGATGGTGAAGACGTCGTGCATCTTCCTCTGAGAACCCGACGATTGAGCTATCTATCCGTGCTATCTTTGATACCGAGCCCGTCAGCTGAACATTCTGGACCATTCGGAGGTAAGTTTTTCGGGCTTTTTTGGACGACCCAGTTGTTGATGTACCCCCTACGATCATTCTTATGTCTCCGATTGGTGGTCTGGGACGCTCATTATCCCTCCGGGGCTGAGGCTCTTGAGGTGGCTGGTCCGTCCTCTCTTTCCTTACAAATTTTTGTAGTTTCCCTTGTCTTATAAGGGCTTCTATCTGCTGCTTTAAGTCATAGCACTCTGCTGTGTCGTGGCCGTGATCGCGGTGGAAGCGGCAGTATTTGTCTCTTGACCTTTTGCTGGGATCTGATTTCAACTTCCCGGGGAAGGTTAGAGCCCCCTCGTCCTTGATTTGCATCAGGACTTGATCTATCGGAGCCGTCAACGGTGTGAAGCTCGTGAATCTTCCTCCGGGTGGCTTAGAACGTCGCTCAATTCTTCGGTCGTCTACTCTTGGCCTCTTCGACCCTTGATCCCTCTGTCTTTCTTCCTTTCGTTCCCTCTTCCTCGGCTTATCCTCTCGAGCCTGCAACGCGTCTTCTGCGTTCATGTACTTGGTTGCCCTATAGAGTACTTCCGCCATGGTTTTAGGGTCGTTTTTGTATAAAGAGAACAGAAATTTGCCCTTCCGAAGCCCGTTTGTGAAGGCAGCAACCAGTATTTTGTCGTCTGCTTCGTCTATTGAGAGCACTTCCTTATTAAAGCGCGTTATATAGGCCCTCAGCGTCTCGTCCTCCCGTTGCTTAATACTCATTAGGCAAGCCGTAGATTTCTTGTATCTGTGTCCTCCGATGAAATGTGTCGTAAACTGAGCATTTAGCTCCTTGAAGGTGCTGATGGAGTTTGGTGTTAGTCGGCTAAACCATATCCTCGCGGGGCCTTTGAGCGTCGTGGGGAAGGCCCTGCACATGATCTCGTCAGCTATCCCCTGTAGGTGCATTAGGGTCTTGAACGTCTCCAGATGGTCCAGGGGATCCTTTACTCCATCGTAGCTGTCTATATGAGGCATACGAAATTTATGCGGCAAGGGGAAGGCGTTCACGGCCGCAGTGAAGGGCGAGTCAGTACGGTTGACTAGGTCGTCTAGATCGCTGGAAACCCGCCCTTTGAGCGCGTTCATCATTACTTCCATCTGTTCCCTCATCGCCTGCATCTCTGCGACAATCTGTGGTGGTGTCGCGTTCGTGAGGGATGGCATGCTCATGTTCTGCCTCTCCGGCCTGCTTGGGGCATGGCTGCCTTCAGGCTTCTCTTGGTTTCTCTTTGCAGCGCTGGTCCCTTCTTCTTCTTCTTGCTGGTCGTTCTGTTCTGCATTCTTCTGACGCAGCTGTTCTTCTTAGTCATTATTTTGTTTGGTGAGACGTTCTACCGCGGCAGCGAGGGTCCGAACTTGTCTTTCGAGGGCAGTATTGGGTTGTTCGTCTCCTTGAACGTCGTTGGTGGTTGCCATCGAGTGAGTGAGTACCATGCAACTCTTAAGTCCGAAAAAACGATAGTATGATTTTTTGGATCTCTACTAACCGTTTCCCACAGACGGCGCCAACTGATGAAGTCAAGAATTTCATCAATGAGCCACACGGTACTTATGCGCTTGAATATCAATCTGCACAACACAAAGAAGGGGAAACCTTACAGAGAGCACCGGTGTGGTGCCGGCCGAATACCCTCCGAAGGTTAAGTCAGAAAATATACTCACAACTCTAGAGTGCTAGAGAGGGTAAATTATGCGTACCTTAATTTGTGTGGGTAGCGGGGCTTTTATAGTAGTAGAGGGTGGACTTCTCTTTCTTGGAGTAGAAGTCTTTTCCATGTAGGAATCCTTTTGAACGTAGATTGCGGAATCCTTTCCTTATAGGACTCTTTCATCAAACGTGGACCGCAAGCATCTTATACCAAAGATCTTTACGGCCTTTGGGCCTGCTGATATTTCACATTGGGCCTGTCCACTATCGACCCACAGTAAATGACCGTCAGGCCCATCTCTAGCCCAAATTACTCCTCTTCACCCTTGAAGAACTAAAAATGCACAAATGCTACATCCCAACCATGACAAGTACTGGTTTTTTTTCGCGTACATGTAGTCTGGTAAAGCACATATGATCGCAAGTTCCTTGAAGGGAAGTAATGCACTCATAATTATATGGATTTTGTTAATAATTGGTTTCTTTTTTTTCACGCATGTAAATTGTAAAGACCCATATAATGAAAAAGCTTGTACATATGAGAAAGAAGAGAAAATAGAGCATTGACAAATTGGTTTCGCCTGTAGAAAGGAACAACTTTTCTCCATATTGTAAATTGTACATCTCAGTGTGGACGTACATTGACACTCAAATTCTGATTGGCAATTACCAAACATCAAATTATAGTCGGCAGGTTAATCAATGGTAGTGGAAACATAAATTTTAAAGTTATTGATTTTAGTACCAGTCAAACTTAAAAATGATTGATATCAGTCACTAAGGTTTAAAGTAGTTTATTTTAGTCTCTATCAAACTTATAGTGTTCGCATTTAATCCTCAAGGTGTCTAAGAGTGTGATGGCACGCTAGTTTTTAGTATGGTCATGCCATTGCTTCATTGGAGATTTTTTACAAATGTTGGCAAAATGCCTAAAAGTGATCACTTTAAATTATTGGGGACTAAAAACAATTACTTTAAATTTTAAGGACTAAAATCATTCATAGGTTAAATTTTAGGAACTAACGATTTATTTTGCCTTAAAAAAAGGTGTGTGTGTGAGAGAGAGAGAGAGAGAGAGAGAGAGAGAGAGAGAGGAAAGAGATGGAAGCATTTCTTCTTGGATATGCCCTAGTGCACTGGTATTTTTATTGTAAATAAATTACTTGGCCAAAAAAGAAAATGGTCAGATGTTTATGACAGAGAAGCCGTGTTGGGCTAATCTTCCAACTTTACTAATAACTAGTAGTTTATAAGCCACTCAATCGATGTAAATAGAACAAAAGTACTTGTGTAGCATAAGACATTATTCAATGGAGACCCCAAACACTTTCACAGCTTGAAATAGATACTGGACACTTCACAGTTTGAGATATCTGGAATACAGGCTGTCTTTAAAAATCTAGCCTAAATTACAAAAGAATTGTGTTCGTTCCAACTATATTTCAGAATGTGGAAACATAGTCTAGAACAGTACAAGATGGTTTAATATCTAAACAAAAAATTCGTAATTTTTCAGAAGAATAAATGAGTTTGGGCATTTATTACCAGTAATCTCCACATGAACAAGTTCCATTCCTAAAATGGTGGAACCTCCTGACATCTCTTAGAATGATCTCCCTGTCTACAATCTTAGATATAAACTTGGTCGCAATATGACAGTCATTACAAACTCTAAGGTTCTTGGCAACCCTGATGGTAGTTCCAGGAGGGCTGTTAAGGATGCCAAAAGCTATTGCCAGTTTCTCACTGTGCCCACAGAGTATAGTTTCCTTCTCCTCCTCGTCAATGTTATGGAGTACACAAGAGGTATCAGGCACATAACCCACCTTTCGCATCCTTTCTGACAGGGTTTCAAGAAATCCATGGAGCAGCTTACTTTGTGGGTGTAATACATCCCCAGCCAAAAACTTATGAACCTCATCGCCCAACTCAATCCAGCTACACCCAGGTTCTTTTCTTACTCCCATTTCCTTCATCTTTTTTCGGATCTCCATTGCCTTTCCCCAGAGTCCGGCAGAAGAGTAGATATTAGACAGAAGAACATAGTGGCTAGCTACATTTGGCTCCAAGTGGAAGAGATTGTTTGCTGCAATCTCTCCAATTTCTACGTTATGGTGCATCCGACAAGCACCAAGCAAGCTACTCCAGGCATCTTTTTTGTCAAACTCAGGAGGCATAGTATTGATAAGTTCAAATGCTTCTTCCACCCGACCAGCTCGACCAAGCAAGTCCACAACACAAGCATAGTGGTCTGGTGCAGGTTCAACCCCGTGGTCCTCTTTCATTCGATGGAACAAGTGTAAGCCTTCATTAACCATCCCTGAGTGACTACAAGCTGCAAAAACTGAAATAAATGTAACTTGAGTAGGCCTTAAAATGATGTTCTTTTCTCCTTCTGTGGCCAAATTTTTAAATAATTCAAAGGCTTCCTCCCCTCTCCCATGCATCCCATAAGCCATGATGAGAACATTCCAGGTAATTACATTCTTGATGGGCATCCGATCAAAAACTCTCCTAGATAAGTTCAAGGAGCCGCATTTTCCATACATGTCAACTAGTGCACTACCAACTGCAACATCAGATGCCAATAAATGTCTGACAGCATAAGCATGGATCTCTTTCCCCTTTGCTAGTGCTGCAAGAACAGAGCAACCTGGCAGAACAGTCATTAGTGTTACTGAATTTGGTTTAAGAATCCTATTTTCATCCACACAATCATCATCTCCGTATCTTTCCAGTTCCACCCTTTGCATCTGATTTAGAAGGTTGAGTGCATGATCATGGCATCCACTAATAACATAACCAGTGATCAATGTGTTCCAAGACACTATATCTCTTTGCTCCATGCAGTTAAATATATATTTTGAAATTTCTATCTTCCCCATCCTGGAGTACATGTCCATAAGTGCATTCTGCACGTACTTATCCCTATCCAAACCCCTCTTTATTACATATCCATGCATACCTTCTGTGTCAGAGAACAGTTCACAGCTTACACAAGCTGGCAACACACTTGACATTGTGGTGGCGTTTGGACAAATTCCATCAAGTGCTACCATTTGAAAGAAGAGGTCCAAGGCCTTCTCATCATGCTCATTTTGTGCATAACCGGTAATCATAGCATTAAAAATTGCAATATTTCGCTCTAAGATACCATCAAAAACTCGGCGACCACTTTCAACTTGTTGACAGTTACAATACATGTCAACCAAAGCACAGCCCACAAAAGAATTCTCAACTAAATCAGTATTTTTCAGTGCATAAGCATGGATTTCCTTCCCTCTGTCTAACATCTCCAAATGAGAGCAGGCAGGAAGTACGCTTGCAAAGGTGACCCCATCAGGTACAATTCCTTTGAGAACCATGAGACGCAAGAACAATAACGCCTTTAAAAATTGATCATTTTGAGATAATAAACTTATCATGGTATTCCATGAAACCAAATCACGGTCCTCAAATAACTCAAATAAGGATCTTGAGTCATCAACCTTTCCAAGCTTAGCATACATAGACATCAATGCATTGTTTGTATATGTTCTCCAATTACCCGTTCTCAAACTATAAGCATGAACTTGCTTACCAAGCCGCAAACCATCATGTTTATGCAAATTCGAACAAGCAAGAGCCACACTTACCAATGTAAACGAACTAGGCACCACATTCTCAAACAACATTAACCGAAATGCCTCCAAAGCAAGCTCCCACTCCTGAAACCGACACAAGGCAGAAATGGCAGAGTTCCAAGAAACTTGGTCCCTCTCAGTAATTCTCTCGAACACCTTGTATACGTCCCCGACATCCCCACATTTCCCATACAGATTAACAAGGGAATTGGCCACGGTAACCCAGGAGGAAGCGTACCCAAACTTGAAGACATGGGCATGGATCTGTTTCCCCAAATTCAACTCCTGAAGACCCGCCACGGCTTTGAGGACCGCCGGGAAAGCAAAGTTATCCGGTGGAATACCCAGTTGAGTCATTTGGATGTACGTTAAAATGGCTTCTAGAAAAAGATTGGACCGGGCTTGGAAGCGAAGGGATTCGACCCATGAGTCCTGAGAGCGTGATTCAGACAAGGGTTTTGCAGAGAAAGTGGTGGTGGTGGTGATGGAGGTGAGAGTAGTAGCGGTGAGAGGCTGAGAATGGACAGTGTGGCGGTCAGATTGGAGGGAAGGCAGTGTGAAAGTACGTGAAGAGAATGGAAGAGTGAGAGGAGAAAGTGGTTGGATAGTGTAGCAAGACATCTGATTCTGATACTGGTAGATGGTAGTTATTACAGTTGAGATGTTAAAATTATTTTACAAGATTTTGGGCTTCACCTGAGATGCCATTAGTTTTTATGATGTGGTGCAGTGTAGAGAGTCAAAATCATATCCTCTAGTTTGTTCTTAAAAAAAAAAAGAAAAAAAAAGAAAGAAAACCTCTATAGTTTGTTTGTTTGTTATATATATATACACCAATCATGAAGTAACTTTTTTTGTTCTTAAAATTTGAAGTTGTTTTTATTATGGTATATTGGTAGTGTAATCATTTTTCATATTTGATTTTGTTATATTTAATTTTTTGTCCCTTTATATTTGATTTTGTTTTCATGTTGACACTGTTATCTATTTTTATTAGTAATTTGACAGTTAAGTTTCCTTTATGTTTTTTTATTTAAAAAAAATGTCATTTATGTTTGACTATATCTTGAATTGTTCTAAAATGTTATGTAAAAAAAAAAAAAAACCTATTTTGGACGATCAAATTACTAACGAAAATGAAAACATAGCTAAAATGAAACATAAACGAATATGAAAATTCATAATGAAATTGGCCTCAAACTTTTTACATATACGTTTTAAGTGGAGGAGTGTCATTTTAATCATAAACTTTTTTCATTAAAAGTATTAGTTAATGTTATTGAGTTACAAGACACTTAACAATCATCTCCTCCATTTGGTTTAAATTGAAAAAATACATTTCTAGTTGAGTTTTTTCATAAATTTAATGCATTGTATGGTTGGGCATGATTTTTAAAATTTTCATTCTAATTGTTACGTGGCTATGTACTATGAATTTCCTATATCTCTTATTCTAGATTTACTCTCTGTGTTCTAATTAATTAATTAATATATATATATATATATATATATATGTATTTTTGGGTTGAATTAGGGATTTGACTTTAAATTTTGTCTGCATCCAATAGAATCTTTAGAATTTATCAACTATTCTCCAGCATCGCAGCTTCGCAGTTACATCTTTTGCGTAATCTAGCCTTGTATCAAATTGACATTTGCTCCTCTCCAGCTCAACGATTGTGGGTGCAAGCGCATGTGACACAGCTTTTTGGGTGCATCACAGTACATGTCATCATATTAACACAGAGGTAGCAACATCATATCGTTAGAGGCATGACATCAATCAAGCACATTTACATCCAAAGCATTGCATCCAAGCATTCATTATCTAGAGAAACAAGTTATCATGTCAAAAGATGTATATTCATACACATATGCATGACTTACCTTTGCTTACCTTACTGCATGACAGTACCTTGGCACCTACCCCACCGTAAATAGCACTAAGCAACAAAAAAAAGCATTAACTAAGAAAAAAAGCTCATACAGTAGCATACCTTTGCATTGATCTTCAAAAGAACATTGGTAAGATATTGGTCATTAACCCTAGTAGGAGCAATGCACTGTGGAGCACCAGGAAGTTTTGATTGTATATCATCACAACGCGCTAAGAAGTTCACTACATTTCAAAATAACTCCTCTCTCCCTCTTGCCTAATTTTACTACTTGGAATTCATATAGCACACAATTTTATTTTTTCTTTTTCATTCTGGTTAATCTATATAAGTATTTGGATATTGTCACCTACACACACACACGAACTCCTGGCCTAGTGAGGCTTCTTATTGACAGCAACAATCTGCATGGAACTCACTGTTTTAGCTTTGGTTTAGGACCTTGAGTCTGAAGAAGATTCCTTCAAAAGCTTTCCACCTACTCATACAATCTATCAACCACCTCCAGTAGCTTCACTGACAGGCATCATTGGAGAGGTCAAAAGTCAATCTACGGCGAGTGGGTTATATCATTAGTTTTTCTGTCAAGAGTTTCCATGCTAGAGTGATTTATATCATCCAGTTGTAAATCTAACATGGCCATATCTATGAACAATCTCAATTCTCAAAGTGGATGCATGTAAATAAATCTGTCCAAATTGTGATGTCCAAAAAATCTATCCAAATTGTGCTATCCAAAAAATCTGTCCAAATTGTCAGATATGCTCTCCAAAAATCTGTCAAAGTCAGATGTGCTGTCCAAAAAATACTGTCAAAGTTCTGTCCACTAGATGTTATATAACAGTCAATATGTTGTCCAAAAATTGTGCTACACAAGAAAACAGCCAATATGGTGTTTTTCAAAGGTTGTATTGAAACCTGCAAAATATGCCACCAAATATAAAATGAGTGTATGGAAAAAATAACTAAAAAATTCCCAGTGGAACTCGAGTATATGAAACTTGAGTTCCATTATGACTGAATTTAATGGGAGTTCCAGGAAAAAAAATAAAACAATGGAACTTGAGTATATGAAACTCAAGTTCCAAATATAGTACTCGAGTTCTATAGCAGCGAGTGCGCAAGCAGAGAGTTCAAAATTAATTACGGGGAATGCCACTCAAATGAAACTCGAATCTTTGACACTCGAGTTACTGTAGATATATTTATGAAATTGCCACTCAAACGGAAATCGAGTCTTTTTCTACTAGAAATTTTTTCCCCTACAAAACAATGCATAGCAACCTGATATTCACAACCAAACATGATAACTTTCCAAAAGGCATTTCCCTGTATATCCATTGGAAAAATCCCCCCCCCCCCCCCCCCCCCCACATGCAGGCAAACTAGAAACAGAAATGTATTTTGAGGAACCTATTAAGAAGCTGAGAAACAAAGTCAGAGAAGCTAAGAATATAAACCACAAACACTCATTGAAAGCCAGAGAAGCTGAGAATGTAAATGCACTTAAATTACATCAAAAGGCGTTCCTAATAGGCACTAAACTATAGAAACTGTTATGCTTTCTACATAAACATATCTTTACAATGTAAATGCACTTAAATTATAGCAAAAGCCATTCTCAATATATCAACATTCTAAACATGTCCAACCAAGCTTAATTCGCAGTTCTAATCGTACTACTCAAATCATAAACTTCAAATAGGTACATTGGATAAAGAATAGTTAGATTACAAGTACATTCAGCAAAAACTAAAAAGTTAATTGTACTGATACAATGTAGTCAATTTTCCTAAGATCGGCAGTCAGCACAACAAAAACGTCATCCATGGAAGCATGCCTGAAAAACGTAGACTAATCATGTTAGGAGACAAGATAGTAAACATTAGGTAAACATAGAATGAACAACAATTATTTAATCAATCCAGAACTTTTTGCCATCTTTCACCTACCTAGTTTGGAACATGACCGCCTGTGGAAGCGCCTCGGGACCACGGACATTTTCTGCGGTTATGCTCGGAAGCATGACACAGTCCACATGTCTACTTGGGTTGACTCTCTATCAAATCTACGTCCTCCTTCCGCCTTCCCCGTTCTCGATCCTTATTCTTGACTCCATCCATCTCATTCCTTATTCTTGACTTCACTGGTCGACCTTTGGCCTGCAACAATTTTGGATTAGGCAACCACTTTGGCCCCATGGGATCCCTCCACAATGACTCTAACTTAGGAACCACAAATGCATGTGAATAAGTGTTAAGGGCATACTCCAAACTATAACATGGGTGAATATATGTGGTCGAATCAATGTTTAGCGCATCATATACTCTAATTGCACATGAACATGGGATCTCAATGTTTTGCCATTTCCCACAACTGCATGTTCTTTCCAGTAACTAAACTTCATAACTGTGGTTTTCCCCTCTAGTGTTATACATGTTGTGTGAAGTAACTACTTGATATATTGCATGTTCATTGATAAATGACCTAACATAGTGTTTCTCCGATTTACGCCTATTTTCCAACCATGGGAACATGGCATATGTACTCCATCTCTTACCCTCCAACAAATCATAAGTAATTTCTTTGTGTCGGTCGTGGAAATATGCAACAAGTTTGGATCAAGTGAACTCAACCATTACAGCAATAGGAAGCCCCCGTGCACCTTTCAGTACACCATTGAAGCACTCTGATATATTGGTTGTCATTGCCCCAAAACGTCTCCCACCATCATGTGACTGGGTCCACATATCCACAGAATCGCTCATTAGGTATGTGTATGAAAGATAATCTTTTTCCCTGCCATCCTTCCCTGTCACCTTCTTGTTCTTCCTAATGGCCTCAATTTCCACCTGCTTAATGGACTCCATTATGTTATCAAATTTAACTACTTGAGTAGCATATCCTGCTTTCAATGCCATTGACTTTAGAGTCGAGTTTTGAAAATGTGTGTTGAAGTTGCTAACAACATGTCGAAGGCGATATCTATGAAATACCTGTGGTCTTCCATCTCTATCTGTAGGCCAGGTTGCAATGGTGTTTTTGATACCAAAATGTCGGTCAGAAATTATGCAAATGGACTCTATTATGTTATCAAATTTAACTACTTGAGTAGCATATCCCGCTTTCAACGGCATTGACTTTAGAGTCGAGTTCTGAAAATGTGTGTTGAAGTTGCTAGCAACATGTCGAAGGTAATATCTATGAAATACCCGTGGTCTTCCATCTCTATCTGTAGGCCAGGTTGCAATGGTGTTTTTGATACCAAGATGTCGGTCAGAAATTATGCAAATGCCTTCATCAGGTATCACATTGCCAATCGTATCTCTGAGGCATTGTAAAAACCACCTCCAACTGGATCCTGACTCACTATCCACAACAGCAAAGGCGAAAGGGAATACCTTGTTGTTAGCATTGGTTGCCATTGCGACCAACAACTTTCCTTGATATTTTCCATACAGATGGGTCCCATTAATACTGATAACCGGCTCGCAATATTTGAATCCATCAATGCATGGACTGAAAGACCAAAACACATAATGCAAAAATACAGTGTCATCTACACTGGTGGATGTGGTACGATAGGACACCTAGGTATTCGGATCCTGATCAATATATGTCATTAGCAACTTTTGCAACCTTTGGTAAGAATTTTCCCAATTCCCAAATATCTTCCCAATCGTCTTTTGTTTCGCATCCCATACCTTATAGTAAGAAGGCTTATGACCATCATATTTCGACTCTATCATAGATCTGAGATGCTTAATTGGGGTAGTGTGATCCTCACATAACTTCTTAAGGATGTCTGATGCAATAAAATTAAAATTCATTATTCTACCATCATTTTGCAACCCAATCGGTATACACGTGTGAGGACCCACATACACAGTGACCATCCATAGTCCGTGGAGATTGGACTTCATGACTGCTACAACATACCGCTTGCATGACTCATCCACGCATTTTGCACAAAGTTTGACCTTCGTCGACCTACTTATCATAAAATGTTTGTTTTCTTTAAGGGCACAAATTGTTAATGCGTGCTTCACCTCCACTTTATTGGCAAAAGTCAACCTGTTGCACAAATTCATCCCCTCTCTCCAAGTAGACACAAATGGTATCTCAATATTTGAAGGATCAACCATATTTGCCCAAGTATTTGCTAAAAATGACAAGGTAGGAGGTGCGTAGGCAGGGATTGTGTTCGTAATGTTTTGGACACTAATAACATTGTCTACATCAGGTTCACTATGGTCAGATATCTCATCGTCATCACTGTCTCCTTCAATGTCCCTCTCAAAGTCCCCTTATTCAATCCTCTCTTCATAATCATCTCTATCGACAAAATCTTCACCTTTAATGGCAGTCTCATCAACATAGTCATCATCGTCATCGTTATCATCATCATCATCATCATTGTCATCATGAACATCATCATCCTCTACATGTGTAAAATACTCATGTTGAGCATCCGGAACTGTAACCTATAAAATTGTGGTTGTTTGTTGGATTTCCTTGATACCAACTTCTGCACGCGACTCCAACTGTATGTACAACTCAATACCACTTACTTCGGGTATTCTCTCCAACTTGTCAAACATGATCTTTACATGTTTGTCTGCTTCTATTGCGATATACTTGTAATTAATCTAGTGCTTCAGGACTTCATGTGGAAGACGGTAATTTGTATGTTGTGCACAGCAGGATTCACACACAATTCTTCCATAACTATCATCTTCAATTCATCAAGAGTCTTCAACCTACGATCAATTTGGGTATAATAGCACTTTATACCCGGCCCTTCAAATGGCAATCCCTTCTTCGCATTAACATTCTTAAGCGGACCATCGTGATATAGGATTATATCAATTACAGTCATTGTGAACCTGTTAGAGTCAAGTTACTATGTTAGTTAGAAAATATTTTATCTAGTCAAACTACACAAAGTACAAATTCCAATTCATTCAAAAGGCATGAATTTCATTACACATTTGTTACACATTTTATACCCAAATCCTTTTTCAATCATGCTAAGACTACACATTTGATACCCAATACCAAAAAAAAAAAAAAAAAAAAGGGCCAAAATCCTTGTAAAAGTATACTACATTTTATCTAATTACATACCCAATACAAAAAATAGTCATTTCATTACACATTCAAATGGCGTAAATTACATACCCATTTCATTACAATTCATTCGAAGGGCATGAATTTCACTACCCATTTTGTACCCAATACAATGATGAATAAAGTCAAAATCCTTGTAAGATCATGATAGAGATAAAAGCCTAAAAATGATGAATAAATTTTGATAACAAAAACCGTGCAAATAAATACTCAAAAAATTTACACTAACAAAACAAAGTTCTATAAGTCACTATATTGGTATCATAACTAAGTTATGTTAACTATCTACCAAATAAATAGTCAAACTCTTTAACCCACACCCAACAACAAATAATACCCAACTGCAATGACAATCAAATGCAAACCCTTACCTGAGATGTAAATTTGTTGAGAGGGAGGAGCAGTGACAGAGAGGCAATGTGGTGTGAGATCAAAGACAATGTGGTGTGAGAAGTGTGAGTGTTATGAGTGAGGAGTGTTAGAGGCTGACTGTTATGGGTGAGAGAGTGTGAAGAGTGTTAGAGGCTGTTAAGGGTGAAAGAGTGATTTACTGATGTGTATCTGTGTTTTATAAAATTTTGCCTAGCAAAAATTGAGTCTATAAGACTCGAGATCCAAGTATATTTTAATTAAATTTCGAGTCTTATAGACTCGAGATCTATGTGGCATAATTGTATTTCCCAAAGAAAATCGAGTCTTTAAGACTTGAGATCTATGTGGCATAATAGTGTCCAACTCAGCAACTAGGAAGCGAGTCTTTAAATCTTGAGTTTTATATAGAACTCGAGTTTCTAAAACTCGAGATGCTAGTTTCCAAATACCTTTCAAACACGTGTTAACTTACTATAATCTATCCCCTTACTATGCTAGTCTCCAAATATCCCCTTCTCTCTCCTCTCTTCTTCCCCTCTCTCACTTCCACCAGGGTTTTTCTCTCTCTGCCTCCCTCTCCCTGACGCTCCTTTTTGCTCTTTTCTCAACCCTGACTGTGCCTCCAACATAGCCATTACTCCGCCTCGTCAGTTTTGACAAGAGTGGGCTCGGTCTCGTCAGATTACCCCAAAATCCACAAATCTCTTTCCACCTCTACAACCCACACTCTGCTCTGAGCTCTTCTAAAAGCAGCAGGGGGTGTCAATTTCAACGGCTTATTGTTTGTCTCCGTTGAGTTCCGACCGTTAGGTTTTGGTTTGGATTGGTTCTTAGAGCACACTACTTTGGTTGTTCCAGTCATTTCTCTAAGGTAGTTTTTCTAAAATTCATTTTCAAAAAATCTATTTAGTGGCTTTTTGCGTGTATTTTTAGGCAATGGAAAATTTAATGGTTGTGGAATTATGCTTGTTATTAGTTCTAAGTTTGGAATTTTATGAGTTTTAATTAAAATCCAGTTCTTATATTGCCTACACCTAATAAGATGCTTGGGACATATATATGGGAAAGGCCTAGTCTTCTTGGACAGATGAGGCTTACTTTTTCTGCAAACCATTGTAATTTCATGTAACTTTTGCCATATAGTCTACACCCCCTCTGATTTTCTTAGCTCACTGGGCTTTATTTTGTAAGATGCTAGAGGACATTTGCATGATAGTATGACACTGATAGAAGCTCTTAAATTTTGAATTGTACCGATTTAGATGTCTCATTCCTTTTGCAATTTTTGGTGAAAACATTTCAAACATGCATGAACTATGCCACATTTTCAACCTCAATAAATTCCAACCCGCCCCATATGTAGATGAAAGGTACCATATATAAACTGTTTATGAACTTTGCCACTATTTCAATTCAAGCATTGACATGATGTTCATATTGCATGTTTAATCATTTATTAGCATTTTTGTGAATATCATTATCAAGTGAAAGAGAGAGCCATTAATGCATTGGTGTTGTTCTTTCAAATCAAGAACAGATGAGATGATCCAGTCATTTGAAGCCTATAAGGCTATAACATCTGAAGGGTAATTTTATTGTTGAATTTCGAAGGGTTATTATTAGGTTCTTGCTGATGCCCAATTTTAAGAATCCATATCCAAAAGCCCATGAGGAAGAAAGCCCAGTAAGTTGCAAAACGCAAATCTGCCGCAGAATACAGTTTTACTGCAGAATACAGTTCTCTGGTAGAATGACTTCGGCAGATGAAGATAAATTGGGCCCAAAGACCCACCAAGAAGACCGAAGAGTAAGAAATTTCCAAAGAAAGAAGTGTAACTGAAAGCAATCTATAGCAAAACATAAATCTGCAGCAAAATACAAGTCTGCCGCAGAATACAAATCTGCCGCAGAATACAATTCTCTGGCAGGACGGCTTCGGCATATGAAGATAAATTGGGCCAAGACCCTTTTGATCCAATCAAAATCATTTGAACCACAAAGACCCAAATCCTTTTGTATAAAAAAAAATAGGCATGAAAATTGAGAAGAAAAACACACAGCAGGCCCAAAAGGGCCCGGCAGGATTGAGATAAGCAGTAGGAATAACAATCTGGTATGGCAAGAGATGCCAAGCCACGAAGCAAACACCCAAACTAAAAGGAGACCCAATGATTTAGCAAAGCCCAACCCCCCAAAAAAGGGACAAGTCATAAACGTTGGAGATGCAACCCACACCAGAAAAAGCCAAAAAGTGCACGGCAGGATATGCACACCCATTCTCAGACCTCGGCAAACGTATGAAACATCAAGAAGGTAAAGCATGCATACGACCCAGGCATCACCAGCCTATACCCAGCCACTATGGGAAAGGGTGAGGTCATGGGTGAGGGTACGGTCTGGCGGTGGGGAGAGGAGTGGAAACCCATTCTTGTATTTCTTGCCCAAGCTCTTTCGGTGGGCACAGTCCTGCTGGGATGACATGTCACCCAAAAGAGGCAAGGGTGGGTAAGAATCACTGGGTGCATGCCATGAGAGACCGAGAGGGAGAAGGTACACACTGGACTAGTAGAAAAGGAACCGTCATTGTCTGAAAGCCACAGGTCAATGGTGATAGTCAGAACTATTGACTCGGTAAGTGGTCGGCAAAAGGTTCCCATATCAGACAAGGGTTATTAAGGGGCTAGAATAGTAAAATCAGTTACGACAGACTCTATATAAGGGACCCGTGGCTGTGTAAAAAAGGAGAGGGGGGGAGAAAGAAAGAAAAAGGAAAAAGAGGAGGAAGGAGAAAAGAATTCTAAGAAAGAAAAAGAAAGAAAAGATAAACAAAAGAACAGAGAAGGAAGAAGAAAGAAAAACAGAGTGTTTTATGGCAGGCATGCACCCAAATGGGTTAAACCCCTCTCTCCCTCAATAGCCTTACCCTCTATTAAAGGCAAACAGTTTATACTCGGGCACACACCATTTAGGGCTGGCCTCTCAAAGCAACTAATTTCTCCTCTGAAGTTACTTGCGTTGAGGAAGCAGTTTTCCCTTCCCTGGTTAGAGCCCCGTGGTAATACTTGGTGTGACAGACTCATTCTTTTGATTCTACTAACTCCATTCTCCCCCTTGTTTAAGTTTTATTCTTTGAACATGAGGCCTTTTAAGTCATTTACTTTACTTATTGTGGCAAGAATAGTGACTGTACTTTCTTTACATTATTTATATTATATCTACCTGCCATAACCGCTTAACAGTGACTCTGCCTGCTATGAGCTTATAAATAGACTTTAGCAGACGTGGTGTAGTTTGCGCACAAGCCGGGCCAAGGAAGTGGAAAAGTATTTCTACAATAAAAATGAAGAGTAGTCATTCACACGGTAGAAAGTTTTAATGTATAGCAGACAGCTCTATTGCACAGCAGAAGGCTTTACAGCAGGAAGCTTTACTGCACAGCAGAAAGCCTTATTGCACAACAGACAGCTTCATTGCATAGCAAAAAGTTTTGCTGCACAGCAAAAAAGTCAAACTTGTGGCAGAAATTGGAGAAAAGTTCCTTCTGCGGCAGAAACGTCAATCCTGCAGTAGAAACTAGAGAAAAGTCTTATGCGATAGAAACAAAGGATAAGCCCACTTTGCTGTATCTTCCCTTGGACTTGGACTCAACGTTTGCGCACAAGCCGGATCAAATTGAGTTGCAGTTGGACCGGTCTCAACTCCCTTACTCAGAATACTTGGGCCTACTACCGCGGGAGGCAGCCCAGCCCAACACACAACGAAAAGGCCCCCTACATTAAAATGGCGACTCCACTGGGGAGTTGGAATCAAGATGGGGAGAATGAGAAATTTCTCCATTGCAAACATGTTTCCAAGTCCTTACCAAAGCAAGACATGCAGATGTTCTTAAACCTTCCAAGCTATACTCTCAGGAAAGTATCCAAAACGTCATAGCAGTCCCACAGCAGAATTCTATGGCAGAATATTACAACAGTGTGGTGGAATTCTATGGCAGAACATTGCAACAATGTTACCGCAGGATAGTGCCGTAGCAGAATTCTGTGGCAGAATACAGCAATGTTACAGTAGGACAGTGTCGTAGCAGACTTCTGTGGTAGGACACAGAAATGTTAAAACAGAGCAAAAATATCTTGAGAACTCTACAATAGAAGGCCTTTACAATACTTGGTCCTATCCTGTAAATGCCACTTGTTTTCCTTGTCATGCATGTGAGACATGTGGTAAGCCACTTATTCAAACATGCAAAACCAAAAGTTCCACCACTTTTTGCTCTCATTTATTTTAAGGAAGCACTAGAAGCTTTCTAAACTCTCTCCATCTCCACCTTCAGGTCCAGCACTTAAAGTAGAAAAATCCCTTCATTCCCTCACAAGGTTTCAATCATTTTTTTTATGCTAGTAATTCTAGCTCTACTTCCCTTCAAGAACCAAAAGCTAGAAAGAAAAAAAAATGAAGCTATTGTAGCCAAAGGAAAATTTTCATCATTACTGTACTGTTGCAAATAACTATTTCCTCCATGAAGTATCCTCCAGTAGACTTTTCTAGAAGTGCAAAATGTCCCTCCGCAGAAATTTTGCAATAGAAAGTACAGGTCCTTCGGCAGACTGTTCACAGCAAAATCTGCTGAATTCTAGAAGTGTAAAATGTCCCTCCACAGAAATTTTGTAGTAGAAAGTACAGGTCCTTCGGCAGACTGTTCACAGCAAAATCTGCTGAATTCTAGAAGTGTAAAATGTCCCTCCGCAGAAATTTTGTAGCAGAAAGTATGGGTCCTTTGGTAGACTATTCACAGCAAAATCTGCTAAATTCTAGAAGTGTAAAATGTCCCTCCGCAGAAATTTTGTAGCAGAAAGTACAGGTCCTTCGGCAGACTGTTCACAGCAAAATCTGCTGAATTCTAGAAGTGTAAAATGTCCCTCTGTAAAAATTTTGTAGCAGAAGGTACGGGTCATTCGGCAGACTGTTCACAGCAAAATTTGCTGAAATTCAGAAGTGCAAAATGTCCCTCTGCAGAAATTTCATAGCAGAAAGTACAGATCTTTCGGCAGACTGTTCACAGCAGAATCTGCTGAATTTCAGAAATACTGAATGCTCATCTACAGAATGTTTCATAGCAAAAAGTTTTAAAAGCCAAAGTGTAGATATCTCAGCAGACTGTTCACAGCAGAATATTCTGCGGTAGAATATTCTACAGCAGAATTTTGTATTCCAGCAGGTCTTTTCGCAGAATATCCTACCACAAAATTCAGTATTAAATTCTTGAACTTTCTAAGTACAATCACAAATCCAAAGTGGTTATCTTCTACAACAAAAGTGATCATTGCCCCATCAAGAATTCATGGGAACAGCAACAGTGTGAAGATGTGTAAAAGGGTACTGAACAATTCTGCTACAGCAAGAAATTCGTGTCTAGATCTTATTCAACAAATTTGAGACTTGTTCTCAAAGCAAGAGAGGTGCATACAAAGCCTTTCATGATTCACTTTTGCTAAAGCAATCTTTTTCTACTACATCAGCAAATATATAAGTATCAATGAAGGGAGGAGGGAGAAGTAATTGATTCGGCGATATCGAAACATCCGCTTTCGACCAAAGCATACATTGAAGGCATGTGACGGGGTGGTGAAGTGCCCAAATTGAATCCAGACCTTGGAATGAAGCCAACAACTTAGTTATCGTGTACTTTCCATGAAGAAGCCCAAATCTACAAGCTGCTTGCGAACTGCTCTTTGTCCATTATTGGGTCTAGCAAACCGATTCAACAACCTTGAAGAGTTGAGAAGTTTTCTGTGAAGCACCTCAGAGGATTTATGCCTAGAATGGCATTAATGATCATTATCCTTATGATGTTTCTAAAAAAGAATGTATCAGATTACTTGTTCTACAAACTATGCAACTCGACCATCACTCTTCAAGTCATGAAGCTCATTGATGCCCATGTCTCATCCTAGAAGAACTCTGAAACAAAGTGTAGAAACAATTGCTCACACACATCCTGCCGTGAATAGAGTTGCTTATCTTATTGCTGCAGAAAACTATTACGTGGTCTTTTATTGAAGGCGTTTTGCTGCAAGGGCATTCTGCCACAAGAATAAAGAAGCATGATGTCCCAGAAAGATGTGGGTACGTCATGGGAAAATTCTATATTGGAAGCCGCTGACTTTTGGCTATTACTAGTCAACCATGAAGCAAGAGACGTAGTAAGCTCCATCTAAATATGCCCATACTCAAAGCAAGCAAAGAAGAAACCCATAAAATATGGGTCTTAGTAGCAAAACCTAGCAAAAGGGTTGTGGTTATGAATTATTGGCTAGAAGTTAGAAAGGAACCATGGTTGTGAGTTCTTGGCAAAAGCCCATAATGGGGGCTACACTCAATCAAGCCCGCAAAGGAGCCATGATCGCAAGTCTTTGAAAAAAGTCTGCAAAAAAAGTTATAGCCACAATCATATGTAGCAGAAGATACATGGGAAGCAATTGTGCTTGCAGTGGAACAAAGCCAAAGCATGCTTGGGAAGTAACTCTTTCCCAAATTCTCTAGCAACGAAGAATTTCTACAATATGGCAACTTGCAGATCCATGGCATCTAATTTTTTTTACTAAAGAATGCATAAACCACATGATGGAGCATCGACACCAAGAGAAGGTGATATCAAGCTCATCCAGTTGTCTTACATGCTAGGGGTTAAAGCTCATTCTGTGGCAAACATGAGAAGCCGTCTGCTGAAAGCTAAAGGCTTATTCTCGTATACTGGGGGCTGTCTCATTCTGCAACAAAATTTGGGAAGTCTTCTTCAAAAAGCTAAAGACTCATCAAGTTGTCTCACATGCTGGGGAGGGGGGCTAAGGCCCATTCTGCAGTAAATTTAGAAAGTCTGCCGCAAAATGCTTAGAGTAACAATATGAAGCAGCAATATCATGTATCTTCTACAAAAGCTTGGTGTGTTGCGTGGTTCAAGAAATTTTGGAGGAAGAGAGTAATTAAGTGAAAAACAAAGAAGTTGTGGCAGAAAAGGATGTATAGGTTGTGGCAGAAGAAGAAATGAAGGAAGTTGACCTGGGGTCTATTTCGTAAGGACCAAGGCCCATCTCAATTAGTTCAAGTTTGACAGAAAAAGAAAAATCAGAATTGATACTGTTGCTGAAAGAATTTAAAGATGTCTTCACATGGGGTTACAATAAAAATGCCAGGATGGGATCCTGGGCTAATAGTGCAAACATCGAATGTGGACCCCGAGGCCAAGCCAGTGGCCCAGCCTGCCAGGGTGTTCCATACTGCCTGCCAGGGTATTCCACGCTGAGATAAAAGGGGCAAAGCTTTGAGGAAAGAAGTACAGCAGGCAGCCTTCAAAAGGCTACAACAGATCATGATGAACCTTCCTACTATGCAAGCCCCAATCCGCAAAAAGCCATTGTTACTCTACCTAGCCACTAACTCGTATGCCATAGGTGCATTGATTGCCCTAGAAGATGGAGAACAAATTTTCAATCTCTGAAATAAAGCATACTCCAAGGAATGAAAATCGGTTCGTGGATGCGTTGGTCGCATTTGGCTCACAAATAATTTTTTTTGAAAGGGATAGCACCAGGATGGAAGTCAGCAAGAGGAAAGAGGCTATTATTGAGATGTTGAAGGAAAAGTTCCAGGAGGAACAGTGTGAAGGAGATTGGCGGATCCCTATAAGGGAGGCCTTGATGAAGGAAGAAGACGCTGTAGAACTAAAGGTGCTAAAAGACTACGCCCTGGTAAGAGGAAAATTGTACCGCAGGATGCCAGGTGTGGTCTTGTTCAAGTGCGTAGGGTAGGAGGAAGCCCAAAGAAAGTTAAAAGAAGTACCTGATAAGACTTACGGATCCTGCGAAGAGGTCAGCCTTTACCGCAGACTTCAAAGGGCAGGCTTCTATTGGCCAAGCATGGATAAAGAAGCAGACCAAGTCCAAACCCAGTGCGGGACCTGCCAGCTGCGGCAAACAGAGAGAAAAGTTACACTGTGTTCATCAGCGAAGACTGGAGAAGCCCATTCATACGGTACTTAACAGAAGGCATCTTGCTACAAAAGAACAGTGAAAGATACAAGCTTAAGAGGTTGGCAACACGTTACTTCTTGCATAACATGGTCCTTTTCAAAAAAGGGTACGACGGGGACCCTTTGAGGTGTTTGGGCCCTGAAGAAGCAAGAGAAATGATAAAAAAAAGTACACTCAAGAGAGTGTGGCGAGCACCAAGGGAAGAAAAAGCTTTACAGATGCCTGCTGCAAATGGGCTACTACTGGTCTGCCATGAAGAGAGACACGGTAGAATTTGTAAAAAAAAAAAAAATGCCATAGCTGCCAACTACAGGCCAACTTGATTTACACTCGTCCACAGAACTTACACAGCATAGTCACCCCATGGCCCTTCCACACTTGGGGGCTTAAAGATCATCAGCAAAATAAGCCAAGAGTATACAAGAGGATGGGCAATACATCTGCCAGACGCTCTAGAGAAATTCGCCAAAGTCAGCCACAGGGTTTTCACTCTTTTCCTTAGTCTACGGGATAGAGGTAATGGGCCCGGCAGAAGTAATGACTCCGTCTTTGAGAGTTATGCAGATATGGGAAAAGGAAAAAGAAAATGAGGTCTTTGCGGCAAAAAGGTATGAAAACCTAGAAGTGCTGGATGAAAGGAGGGAAGAGGCCCAAGAGCGCAGCCGCAGAAATAGACAAAGGATGACTGAAGCCTATGGTAGAACGACAAGAAGAATATGTTAAAGAAGAAAAAAAAGCTAACACGAAGGAATCAATACTTGCTGTGGCAGAATGACAAAGGAAACGTTTAGAATGAAAAGAAAGTGAAGATTTTCTTGTGAAAACATCCTCATTTCCCTTGGAAAAATATTTGTAATGGCACCACTTGTAGGCACCTTAAAATAAGTGGCAAACTCAGTCGCTTCTACAGAAAAATCAATTTTGCAGCAAAACCATAATTTATGGCAAGATCAGAAACAGTCCACAATGCAAACAGCAAAGGTACAAGAGTATTGATGATCTTAGGGGCTAAAAGGTCCTCTACTATTGCAACAATACATTTGCCCATGTTAGTAGCAGCTCCGAATAAGGAGGCCTTCCATAAATACATCATCACTGAAAGAAACTTGCCTTTTCACAAGGCCCAACATCTTTCTCTGCAAAAACTTCATCCTGGCAAAGAATACATGTGTTCTTCAACACAACAGAAAGTATTATCAGCAAATGAAAGAGTACTCTACTATGATGAGGGCTTGCAATGTTAGCTCTACGCTTTGTTTTGAGCAAAAGAAATGAAGATGTGTGAATGCAAAGAGAAGAAGAAGGCATAAGAAAAAGGGAGTGAAGCCACCCTTTGATCTACACAGTTAGAGGAAGCTTTCCTCTTGTGAAAGAACTCTACTTGAAGAAAGTGAAGTGGCAGAGCTGTTTTGATGAAACTCTTTTCAATCGTCCGCTTAGATGCGAAGGTAGTAGAAGACAACACTTTCTCTATTTTTAAAGAATGAATGAAGCCCAAAGTGAAGCAACCTTAGGTGGCTAAAAGAAAAGAAAAATGAAGACTGTAAGAAGGATCCTTACTCCACAAAAGTGTTGTTCGCAAAATTGGCAAGAGAAAGAAGAGTCAAAGAAATTCGAAGAGCCAATTTTAAGCATTCTACAAAGACGTAGAACATCATAATGGAGAAGAACCCAACAAGGAGGGATTCCACGACATCTGTGTCTTCCGACCATTCTTAGAGAGTAACTACACTTATGGAAGAATGAAGAGATGATACTAAGGAATACGTGGGGAAAGTAAGCAGTCAAGCCTAATTCTTCTGCCGCAGAATCCGCTACAACCTTCACTTCCTACAGTATAGATGCTGCTCTAGCACTAGCAAAAGCAGGGTAAGAGGTGTATTAACGTAGAGAAATAAGTCCATGTATTGCAGCAGAAAGTGTCTACATATTCTGCGGAAGCAGAAAAATTAGTATTTATCCCTACAAAAGCAAAGAAATGAGTACGTGTTGCGGCAGAAACGTAAAGAAATAAGTATACAAATTGCCGCAGACATAAAGAAATGAGTACCATTGTAGAAGTCCAAGATCACAAAGAATTTCCAAGAAGCAAACCAAGAAACAAGCAAAGAAATGATGAAGAGAAGGATGCACACATCATCATCATCAACAATCCCTTTGAATGAAAACCATATGGGAAGAAAGAAGTTAGTAAATTGAGAAGAAAGGAGTTAGTAAATTGAGAAGAAAACCATTAAGCCCGAATGGCAGGAATAATGGATCACAGGCCCATGAAATAAACAAATGGGCCTTGAGGAAGCAAATGAGCTTAAAGGAGCCAGGAAAGAGAGAAAGCAAACCCATGGGCAGTATACGATGTAGAAAAGTGAGAATGGGCCACAGCAGGCCCGAAGTAATGTAAACAAAGAAAGTAAGAAGTTGATGGCAAGCCCATGAGCCCCAATGATGAGAATAAGGTAATTGGGCCAGGGAAGCCCAATGAAGTTAGTAAAAGCCCATGGGAGTAAAGAATTGAAATGGGCTGAGGATGCCCAAAAGAATAAAATGGGACAAAGGAGCCCGAAAGTGATGAAATGGGTTGAGGACGCCCAGAAGAATAAAATGGGACAAAGGAGCCCGAAAGCAATGAAATAAGCTAAGAAAGCCCGAAACAGCATAGTACAAACCCAATGAGAGTACTGGGCTACTGGAATTTAGCAAAAGGAAAGCATACAGCAGGCCCAAAGAGGCCCAGCAGGCACAAGTCAAATAATAACATGCAGGCGATCAGCAGAAAGAGATGTAAAGCTTTCAACAAACTTACTTTGGGGTGACAGCAACAAAACCACCACCCTCATGAAGAGCAACTTTTCCTGCTACCCTTGGAGGGTCATCAATTTGTAGAAAGAAAGAGAATGACTTGCCTAAGGAGAGTAAAGATTGAAATAGCAGGCCCGTGAAGAAAAGAAGAGAGGCATTTGCATGTGAGTTGTGAAACAACCCATGGAAGAAAACTGCATGAGTTTTCGCATACGAATTGCAGGAGCAATCCATATGCTCAGAAGGCTGAATGTTGATGCCCAATTTTGTGAATCCATATCCAAAAGCCCATGAGGAAGAAAGCCCAGTAAGTTGCAAAACGCAAATCTGCCGCAGAATACAGCTTTGCTGCAGAATACAGTTCTCTGGCAGAATGGCTTCGGCAGATGAAAATAAATTAGGCCCAAAGACCCACCAAGAAGACCGAAGAGCAAGAAATTTCCAAGGAAAGAAGTGTAAGTGAAAGCAATCTATAGCAAAATGCAAATCTGCAGCAAAATACAAATCTGCCACAGAATACAAGTCTACTGCAGAATATAGATCTGCCGTAGAATACAGTTCTCTAGCAGGATGGCTTCGGCAGATGAAGATAAATTGGGCTCAAGACCCTTTTGATCTAGTCAACATCATTTAGCCCACAAAGGCCCAAATCCTTTTGTATAAAAAAGATAGGCATGAAAACTAAGAAGAAAAACAAACGGCAAGCCCAAAAGGGCCCGACAGGATTGAGATAAGCAGCAGGAATAACAATCTGGTATGGCAGGAGATGCCAAGCCACGAAGCAAACACCCAAACTAAAAGGAGGCCCAATGATCCAGCGAGGCCCAATGATCCAGCAAGGCCCAACCCCCCAAGAAATGGACAAGTCATAAATGTTGGAGATGCAACCCACACCAGAAAAAGCCAAAAAGCACACGGCAGGATATGCACACCCATTTTGAGACCTCGGCAAATGTATGAAACATCAAGAAGGTAAAGCATGCATACGACCCAGGCATCACCAGCCTATACCCAACCACTATGGGAAATGGTGAGGTCATGGGTGAGGGCACGGTCTGGCGGTAGGGAAAGGAGTGAAAACCCATTCTTGCTTTTCTTGCCTAAGCTCTTTCGATGGGCACAGTATTGCTGGGATGACATGCCACCCAAAAGAGGTAAGGGTGGGTAAGAATCACTGGGTGCATGCCATGAGAGACCGAGAGGGAGAAGGTGCACACTAGACGAGTAGAAAAGGAACCGTCATTGTCTGAAAGCCACAGGTCAATGGTGGTGGTCAGAACCATTGACTCGGTAAGTGGTCGGCAAAAGGTTCTCATATTAGACAAGGGCCATTAAGGGGCTAGAACAGTAAAATCAGTCACGGCAGACTCTATATAAGGGACCCGTGGCTGTGTAAAAAAGGCGGGGGGGGGGGGGGGAGAAAGAAAGAAAAAGGGAAAAGAGGAGAAAGAAAGAAAAAAGGAAAAGAGGAGGAAGGAGAAAAGAATTCTAAGAAATAAAAAGAAAGAAAAAATAAACAAAAGAACAGAGAAGGAAGAAGAAAGAAAAATATAGTGTTTTATGGCAGGCATGTACCGAAATGGGTTAAACCCCTCTCTCCCTCAATAGCCTTGCCCTCTATTAGAGGCAAACCGTTTATACTCGGGCACACACCATTTAGGGCTGGCCTCTCAAAGCAACTAATTTCTCCTCTGAAGTTACTTGCGTTGAGGGAGCAGTTTTTCCTTCCTTGGTTAGAGCCTCGTGGTAATACTTGGTGAGGCAGACCCATTCCTTTGATTCTACTGACCCCGTTCTCCCCCTTGTTTAAGTTTTATTCTTTGAACGTGAGGCCTTTTAAGTCATTTACTTTACTTATTGTGGCAGGAATAGTGACTATACTTTCTTTACATTATCTATATTATATCTGCCTGTCATAACCTCTTAACAGTGACTCTGCCTGCTGTGAGCTTATAAATAGACTTTAGCAAATGTGGTGTGGTTTGCGCACAAGCCGGGCCAAGGAAGTGGAAAAGTATTTCTATAGTAAAAATGAAGAGTAGTCATTCACACGGTAGAAAGCTTTAATGTACAGCAGATAGCTCTATTGCATAGTAGACAGCTTCATTGCATAGCAGAAAGTTTTGCTAACAGCAGAAAAGTCAAACCTATGGCAGAAATTGGAGAAAAGTTCCTTCTGCGGCAGAAACGTCAATCCTGTGGCAGAAACTGGAGAAAAGTCTTCTGTGGCAAAAACAGAGGATAAGCCCACTTTGCTGTATCTTCCCTTGGACTTAGACTCAACGTTTGCGCACAAACCGGACCAAATTGAGTTGCAGTTGGATCGGTCTCAACTCCCTTACTCAGAATACTTGGGCTTACTACCGCGAGTGGCAGCCCAGCCCAATGCACAACAAAAAGGCCCCCTACAGTTCCTAATGATGAAAGATCGAACCTTGTGGAGCTGTCTGTTTGAGTGTGTTGATGGCTACTTTTTGGAAATCAGAAAGAAGCCCGGTGGCATGGGCAAGGAGAAATTGGATAGAAAACCATTAAGTCCAAGCGGTAGGAATAATGAGTCACAGGTCCATAAAATAAGTAAATGGGCCTTAAGGAAGCAAATGGGCTCAAAAGAGCTTGGAAAGAGAGAAATAACAAACAACAATCCCATGGGCAGTATATGAGGTAGAAAAGTGAGAATGGGCCGCGGCAGGCCCAAAGCATTGTAAGCAAAGAAAGTAAGGGGTTAGTGGCAAGCCCACAAACCCCAAAGATGAGAATAAGATCATTGGGCCAGGGAAGCCCAATGATGTTAATAAAAGCCCATAGGAATACAGAGTTAGGAAAAGGGCCAAAGAAGCCTAAGAAAAGCAAACGGGCCAAGGATGCCCAAAGAGAAAACAAAAGGGATACAAGAGCTCATAAGTAAGAAAGCCCATGGCCATGCTATGCCACTAGGAAAAGAATAAATAGCAGGCCTGAAGAGGCCCAGCAAGATTAAGCCATTACGGCAGGAATAACAGAGTGACGTGGCAGGACATCATGGCAATCAAGGGATAGGCTGGAAGAAACATAAAGCCCAGTATCAATAAAGCCCAGCCCCTAAGAGGAGCTGGAAACCAAAAAAGTAGCTCACATAAAAGGTCATGAAAGAACGGCAGACTATGTAGACAAGCCTCTAGACCGCGGCGAACGCATGAGCAGCAGACAAATTTTGGACACATATGGAAGGCAGGCATGCGCAAGGCCCAGACATTACCAGCCTGTACTCAGCCAATATGGGACATGGTAAGGTCATGGGTCAGAGGTAAGAGGGCATGGTTTGGTGGTGGGGAGAAGGGAAAATCTATTATGGGTTCTTGCTCAAACTCTTTTAGGGGATACATCCTACTGGGATGACATACCTCCTAAAAGAGGCAAGATTGGGTTGGAACCACTAGGTGCATGCCATGAGGGATAGAGAAAGAGAGAGAACATTAGCACCGTGGCAGGAAGAGGTGCCATGGCAGACTAACAGACAAAATAGTTTTCTTTGTCTGGTAATGGGGAGTGGCACGCAGATGGAACAGTGGTGGTCAGCAAGTACACACAGACCAAACAAAGGTGGTTAAGGGGTAGAATAGTAAAACTCAATCACGGCAGGCACTATAAAGAGAGGCCTTTGCCGTGTACAGGGAAAACAACGACACAAGGGGAGGAAAACAACGACACAGGGGGAGGAAAACAAAAATACAAAATCACGGTGATAAGAAAAACCACCAAGGAAAGACTAAGAAAGAACAAGAACAAGGGAAAGGAGAGAAAGAAAAGATAAAAGAGAGAAATTAAAAGAAAGAAAAATTAGAGAGTTAGTTCAACAGGCATGCACCAATAGGTCGACCCCTCTCTCCCTCTCAAATCCCTGCTCTCTTCCATGAGCAAAAGGATTCTCCTGGGCATCAACCATTTAGGTCTGTTTCCCTCAAATCCATTAATTTTCACGGCAGGACTTTTCCTGGGAGATTAATTGCATTGAGAGGAGGCGTTCTCTCTTTGGTTTTGCTCCTGCAGACTAGACTTGATTTGGTTTCTTTATCTTTTGATTAACCCATATTACCATTTGTTCCTTTTACTTTATTGGTAAAAGTCATTGCTATTATTGTGATTATGTTTCGTGAATAGGGATTATTTGGTCATTTTTCTATTAAATAGCCATAGTACTCTATTTTATTATCATATCTGTCTGCCATAAGCTCCTCTGAAACAGCTCTGCCTGCCGTAAGTACACTCTTGGCAGACGAGGCATAATTTGTGCACAAGTCGGCCCAAATTGAGTTGCAGTTGGACCGGTCTCAACTCCCATACTCAGAATACTTGGGCCTATTACCATAGGAGGCAGCCCAGCCCAATTCAACAAAAAAGGCCCCCACAGAGTGTTTGACCAAAAAACGAATGTTCAACACACTGAAAAATGCTTTTGTGGAAAATTTTGATAGCATATATTTCATCTCAGGTTGTTAAAAAAAGCATGCTTTAGATAGTTAGCAGCTGCATCCAACAAGATAAGAGAAGAAACTAAGGTGGCGTTTGGATTCAGCGTTTTGCGCGTTTCACGTTTTGCCCTTTTTTTTTCTTTTTCTTTTTTTCATGCGTTTTAGCTTTAGGGGACAACTATACTATTCATGCACTGTTGATCACTGTTCACATACTATTCACGGGACCCACAACCACTTTATTTAGAAAAAAAATATTAAAAATGGGTCCCACGACACTATTTACACATTTAAAAATTATTTTGCTACAATGTTTTCAGTTTTCAGCAAAATAAGTTGTATCCAAACAGACCTTAAATACAGTTTTTAACTTGCATTTGGAGGTAATTATGCAAATTTGACTTTAAAGGCTTCTTATAGACAGGTTGTTAAAAAAATGCTTTTATTGTCTTGAGTGATCCATATTGAGTGTCACTTGGTTGTACAAATTTTCAAGTTCAAAATTATACAAAATGGACTTTTTTAGATTTTCACTTGTCCTAGCATCCCCAAAAATTGCTATAGATGTAGACTATTGGCCATGAAGTTTGTTTTTATAATGTCTAAATGAAATTGGTTCTTTAATCTTAGTCTTTATGTATTTAATTTCTAGGCACTTTGGTTACATGTTTTTTTATAACTTGCAGTACTTCCACAACTCGACTGACAACCAGCATAGATCATTATTGTGCTTTAAATCTAATTTTCTTATGTTCATGATGGTTAGGACTTAGGAAATTTGTTATTAATCGTTACCATACTTTAAAGACTTCGCTTTTACCTGTTACTAACTTATCAACATAAATACATAATTTTTAGTTTTCATGACTATGAAGCTTTTAACTTGCATTCCTTCTTCTCTTGTCCTTCAGAGATGGACAAGTTCTACACAGGCAAGTTTTAGAAATGTACCCTTGCTTCGCTTGGAGTTGAAGTTTCCAACAAGTTGATCTTAAAGCATGCAAGACTTTTTTCTCCCTCTTTTCTAATGGAAATATGTATTGTGATGGTTAAAAAAGTTACTTATTATCAGCTATAATATTTTTACGACCTTGTAATCAAAGTGTATACTTCAATAAAACTCTTGTTATTATGGCTGAGCAGAGTGTACAATTCAATATAATTTTGTTTTTGTTTTCTTTTGAATCATTGGAGGGTAGGGATGACTTTAAAATTTGACCATTCTCTTCATTCATTAAGAATTAATTCTTCTTTTGGTTTACGAAAGTGTAGTAAAAAACAGAAAAATATGAGAACACAATTGAAAATTGCTGGCACCATCTATTTTAGGCAAATCTTTGCCTATGGATGTATATATTTTATTAGAACTCTTGTTATTATTATTATGTTATAATCAAAGTATACATTTCAATAGAATTTTGTTCATTTTTGGATCAAATTCTTTTCTATTGTGCTTCCAAGTTAATCACTAAATTCTATTTACTTGGTGTGTTCATTTTGTTCTTTTATTATCACTCCTTGATTTGGTCATGAAATCCCCAACAGTAACAACATTAAGCATTCTATGGCAAAAAAACATAAGTAATTCATAACGAACTTTCTACAACTAATTTAGAAAAAAACATAAAATTTTAAGAGTCCCTTCTTTTCTGTATATAAGGTAATGGTTGCTCACAGCCTCACAAATATATTATTCATGCATAAGTTCATTATTTTTTCATTAAAAAAAAGTACATTAGTCTCTCTTTCTCTCTCACACACACACAGTAAAGATCGACATGCTCTTTGTTATGCTCTTCATGTTATTTTAGGTGCTCTTTGTAACAATTTATAAAACAGATTTCCAAATAAAAAAGTTTTTCATCTCTCTTAATAAGGCATGAAATCATGCACTTTGAAGCGACTTCAACCACTTGGTGGTTAACTGGCGACTTTTTCTTCTCCATGCAGTAATCAAACATTGGAAAAGCACAAGCTGCAAGTCCATGAGGATGTTTATATTCTTTGCTAACTTCATGACACCTCTCAAATGCATATACAAGACAATCAATAAATTTTATTTTGGCAATACGAAATTCAAGGGGATCATTAAGATTAGAGCCATGGTCATTAGCGTGTACATCAACAAGAGTGAGGATAACCCATATCATCATTGCCAACATAGATTTTTTCATAAATCTCCTACCCATAAATTTTCCAGTCACAATAGAAATTTTTCTAACTTTCGAGTAATGACATAAAAATAATTAAGGGTTATACCCTTAGACCTAAAATTCAATAGAATGATTACACAACATTGAAATAAATTCAATTTAATATATAAATTAATTTATTCTTTTAAAAAAACCTGTTTACAAGCATATTAAGTGACTTCAAGTATAATTAAGTAATTTCATTTCATAATCATCATAAGGTATCTTTATAATTTTTATATAAACCTGTAATTCTTCACAAATGTCAACTATACTTGTATGGGTGCAAATGTCACAATACTATACTTTCAAGAACGTGATAAACAAATAGTATCAGACTGTGTCGAGTTCAATTCATCTTACTATTCATTCATGAAAAGACATCATATATGGTAAGAACTATATGTGAAAATACTGGTAATAAAAAATTTATGGACAAGACAGTTGATTGAATAAAAAAATGGATTCTTACATGTTTTGTAGAGAAATTCTTGCATACTTGTTTTCCTTAAGTTTTGCACCAATCAAGGATGTGTTTGGATACCGCTTATTTTGTTGAAACTGAAAAATTATTGCTGAAAGTACTGTAGATAAAGATAATAGTTAATTGAAATAGTACAGTGGGGCTCATGAATAGTGTCAAAAAGTGCAGTGGGACCCATGAATAGTAGCAAAAATAAGCTGAATAGTTAAATAATTTTAATTTTTCATCATCATCTTTTTTTTTGAGAGTCAAAACAATGTAATATTATTACGTTACTGGAAAATCAGAAATAACAACATGACTAATGTCTGCTGGAACATGCTCCATCCAGACCAATAAATGAAAAGAAACAATTGCTCTCTTGGCTAAAGCATGAGCTACACAATTGCCCTGCCGCCTAGTATGAGAGAAAGAAAAAGTCCGTAACGAACCTACAATAGACATCGTGTCTTTGATAATCTCACCCATGGAAGAGTGAGCACCGTTAGCTGTCCTCAAAGCCCTCCAAACCACCTCAGAATCACCTTCAAATTCAGAAGCTGTTAATCCCACTTCCACTACGAATCTTGCTGCTCTTCTTGCAGCTAGTGCTTCCAGTACCTCCACAGAACCTGGGTAAGGAATATTCTCAGCTAAAGCTGCAATAACAAGCCCCTTAGCATCTCTAATTACGACCCCTATCCCTGCTTCCTCCGACTCGGCAAAGACCGCGCCATCATAATTCGTTTTATACGTACCATCCCTTGGAGGTCACCATTTTATACTTCCTTTTGGTTGCTGCACTTTTGTAATCTGGAATTTTGATTGAAAGTCCGAGAGGTACCCTCTAGCTGCTTCAAATATTTTTTCAGTCGACAAGCCTCTCTCATTCAACCTCAGCTTGTTTCTTTGGTTCCATATGAACCAAGCCACCACCCCAAACATCTCTAAGCTATTTGCCCTCTGTCTCACCACGTTAATTAATTCCTACATGGCTTGGAGGTGCGGATACTCTGTTCGGACCCAGCTGAAACAGAGGGCCCAAATGTTGGTTAGTTTCTCGCAACTCCAAATGGCATGAAGCGTTGTTTCTTGATCCAAGAGACAGGCACTACACTTCGCTTCTTCAAGAACTTTTCTTTTCTTCAGATTAACCTTTGTGGGTAGAGCATTAGAACAAACTTTCCAAAGAAAGCATTTGATTTTATTTGGAACGTGGAGCTTCCAAATACACTTCCAGAAAGCCGACTGGTGTGATGAGTCCAAACTTGATGTAGCACTAGAATTAGCTTCCTGACACAACATTTGGTACCCTGCCCTCACCGTATACTCCCCATTTTGACTGTCTGGCCAAATGAAGCGGTCTCTCTAATCTGTCCAGCACAATGGTATTGCTTTGATTCGGTTTACTTCAAAGCTCAAAAAATGCTGGTTTAATAAGTTAATGTTCCAAGTGTGCGTGTTTGGGTTTATGAGTACAGCCACTTGAGCACCTTATAATCCCGGAGCATGTGGAGAAACCACCTTGGCAGACCCCTTCCCTAGCAGCCAATTGTCATTGTATATATCAATACTCTTCCCATCTCCTATTCTCCACCTCATACCCATCGAAATCACCTTCCTTACCTTGAGAATACTCTGCCAAGCATAAGACCCATTGGCTGCTGAAGCTTCAAAAATGGACCCCCTAGGAAAGTATTTCGCTTTGAAGACCCGATAAAACAGGGAGGATTGATCCTTCAAGAGTCTCCACACTTGTTTCGCCAACATTGCATCATTGAATTTTTCCAAGTCCTTGAAACCTAGCCCATCATCTAAACGCACACTATGAGTGATTTTCCTTTTGGCTTTACATATTCTTGTGGGGTTATACATCCAGTCTAGAGATTGGATTTTATCTATATTATTTTATAAATAATAATAAAAAATAAAAATAAAAAGGATCGCAAGTGTAGTCACTGCCCCACCCCACTTAAACCACTGCTTTGCGTTATGGCGTGGTCGGATCACATAGGCACTAATGAGGCTTGCTGTTACTTGAACACATAACTCCTAATCTAGCAAGTGTAATAGGTTAGAAAAGCTTCCTACCACTAAACAACCTCCCCAAATGATTTTATCTATATCAACATGAGTGTCCTAATTCACCTTATTTCATCTTATAATAGTGAATTTGATCAAGTTTTTCTCTAGCCCATTTATTGGAGAAATTACATTTTACCACCCTAAATTATACCTCTAATTACACTTTAGACCCTAAACTTTTCGAATGCACATTTTGCACCCTAAACTATGATCATTGTTACACTTTGCATCCTGATATTAGGTTTGTTAACTTAGATGGAAAAATATGGCACCACGTGAAAAGAACTAATTGCCCTTCTTCTCAACACCTTAAAAACAATGGAAAAATTATACTTTATCACCCTAAATTATATTCCTAATTACACTTTGCACTCTAAACAAAGTGTAGCAAGGGTTATAGCTTATGGTGCAAAACATGCATTCGAGAAGTTTAGAGTGCAAAGTATAATATGAGATATAGTTTAGAGTGATTAAGTGTAATTTCTCCCCATTTATTCTCCCTCTTCTTTTGTTATTGGGGTGTTATCCTATGGCTGTAATTAATCATTTTATTATCATAGACTATAGGATTAGGCCCATTACATATTTAGCCCACTTAGTAAAATATATATATTTTTTAGGAAACAAAAACACACTTTTACACATAAGGGAACATGAATGAAATTTTAACACAAAAACACACCACAAACTCTACTCAAAAGTTATGATAACTTTTAAACAAGGGTAGAGCAAATTATACACACACTCTCTTAAACAATGTGAGATAATTACCAACCTTAATTTTTTTTAGGGTAAACTACATATTTGGTTCCTAACCTTTACGTTAAATGTCAATTTGGTTCTTTACATTTCAACTGTGTCAATTTTGTCTCTAACTTTTTGGTATTGTGTCAAAATGGTCACTGTCGTTAAGTGATAGATGAAAAATGCTGACGTAACTAACTGTCAAAATAAAATATTATTTTCATGCCACATAGACTGTCACATGGATTCCAAGTGGACTAATTAAAACTTGCCATCTCAATTAAAAATCCACCTCAGCCAATATTAACAAAACCCAAATTTTATAAGCATCGTTATCTTTCTTATCCAGATCTCCTCCTCCTCCTCCTCCTCCTCTACTCTCTCTCTCTCTCCCCCTCTCTCCACCATCCACACCACTGGCAACCTCATGTTCCTAGACTTCGACAATGGGATCTTGCAAGAATCCAAGGAATGACATGGACGGGGTCGAATCATGGGGAGGGAGTTACCGAGTTACCATATGGGAAGAAGAGGAAGCAATGTTCGGTGGACGCGGTGGTTGAGGAGATTGAGTTGGGTAGAATCGTAAGGGAGTGGTCAGATGGTGTGACGCTCAGATTGGCAAGCCTTTGGGTCGCTGTGTACGTGTAGCTCAGTAAGGGTCTTTGGGTTGTTTGGCTTGCGAGAAAATGAAGGTTTTTATAGAAAATATTTTTTTAGTTTTTATTTTGATGGTCTGGACATATCTATCATTGGTGTTATTATTTGGTTTTAATGAAGGCCTGGCATTACGATCTTGAATGGAAAGGTGTTATGATTCTTGACTGGAGAATAAAAGCTTTAATTGGGAAGCAAAGTGTAGGCTTAAGATAAATGAAAAGGGTTCCATTAATCTAATAAAAATCCACCTCACCTTCACCTAACATTTTTTTAAAGTTTACGTTGAGGTGGCTAAACACGTGGCAGTTTATATTGCATGAAAATAATATTTTATTTTGGCTATTAACCATGTCAACATTTTTCATCCATTACTTAACAGCAGGGATCATTTTGATACAATGTCAAAAGGTTAGGGACTAAACTAAACTATTTGAAAAGTTAGAGACCAAATTGACATTTAGCCTAAAAGATAAGAACCAAATATGTAATTTGTCCTTTTTTTTTTTTTTTAGGAACAAACACACACAAGTAAAATACATATATATTTTTTTGTTAAAAAATACACTAACTAAAGCTTATTAGACACACTTACCACACTTTCTTTTTGTGGACATTTCCATTTCTTTGTGTCAACTTGATATATCTTAAGCTTTTTTGGTCTGTCTTGATTTGCAATAAACTTTCAAGGGAATGATTTTTCTAAATTTTTGCGTAGGAAGCACACCCTTGTGAAGATTGACACTATAGTCTAATCTTGTGGGTTGTATGCTGAGTAAACCATTTTCATTGTGTCAAATATACTGTAAACCAGAATAATTTTGGGAAACATAGAAGTACTCGAATCATGAACATATGCTTAGCCAAAGAAAAGAATAAAATAAAAAGAACCAAAAAGATCAAGAAATTTTAGACAAGAAAAACCACACTGTGCTATTCTTTTTCTCTTCATCATCATCCATGTACGAACGTCTGGAAAAATCTTACGTACCAACTTGTCAGATGTCAAAAATAGCTGCAAACATACCACATACAAATCTAAAAATAATTCCAAGATCACTCAACGACAAACACCTGATGAGTTGATTGGTTGTTCCTCATCAACCATCAATTTCCCTCTTCTTATATTCAGAAGACTCTGATTTCTCTCACTAATTCAGTTGACCACCATAACTTTGTGTGGTATTCATAGTTGTTGAAACAGGTTGATATGGCACGAAAATATTACCAACTTGTAATAAAAAAAAAAATTAAAAAAAAAAAAAAAACTGAGAACAGAACAATACAATAAATGGACACTACAAATTCTTTCCTTTCTTTTCCATCCCAATGGATGTATCTTTTCCTTCCACTCCTTTAATAAAAAACTCACAACTCAGTAATGAAAGTAGTCTCATCAATGGCAAGATCCCCTGTGGGCAGGAAAAGGCTGAAGCTTTCTCCAATGCTCTAGTTAATCAACAGAAACCAATTTCAAAATTCTAGAGGAAAAGGGAAATATCACCACCTTCAATTTGAACCAAAGCTGGATTTTGTTTTCCTGGGTTCTGAATAACTTCTTCTAGAGAACATTGGAGGAAGAAAGCTTTGCTGTACATTTTTTCCTTGCGAAATTATTTTCAAAAGGCAACAATATTTTCTGCAGGGGCACTCCTGATTTCCTGACACTGATGAACATAAAAACAAGAAATTCATACAAACAAGGGACTTGTTTACGATATAATTAAACAAGGTAACACATTTCTTTATAATTTTTTAATCAGAAAAATGAATTCCTGTACTTGTGCATACAAAGCTCCAAATTTATATTCGATTTTTTTTCCAATAGATATAAAACATATAATTCTCCAAAGAAGCATTATGATTTTATAATAAGCTAACTATCCTTTAGAGATCAAGACTACATTAAAGTCTAAATAAAATCCATGTTATGTAAGTGCCACAATACAAACAAGACTTATTAATTAATTCAACCTGATACCTTCTTCGTCTTGGGTGCATTGGTCACCACTAATGGCATGCAGTGAGAAACCTGGTGTTTCTTGCTCATCCATTTGCTCTAAATCCATAATGACGTCTCCATCTTCTTCTACAGTATAGCCACAATCACAGTGATTTCCCACTTGCTGTCCTCTTCCCTCTGAGTGCTTCCTTGAAGCGGCAAGGTGTGCTTCTCTGTCCTTCCGTGTGGAAGAGCATGCTCAAGCATGGCTTAAATCCCTGTGATTCTCTCAAGCATTTGTTGCCAACTTAGTCATGAGAGAACTAACATTTTGTTAAACTACACTCTTGTCCATCATCATGCTTTGATACCACTTTGGTACACATTGGACCATGTCCTTGCCAATGGTGGCTAGTTTTGGATAGATTACAAAGACCAAAATAAGATAAAATAAGATGAGATTAATTTATGACAATCCTGACCTCCAACTACTAAAAAACTAATTATTTATCTATCTGACAATTATTAAAGAGTTACACTACTGGTTTTTATATTATATGCTACAATGTTCAAATTCAAAAAATATGCTCATAAGTAAGAACAACCACATTACATTTTAAGATAGAGTTTAGGATGGATGTATGGTGTAGGAAGGATGGATCAGAAATTGTTAGAAAAAGTTAGGACTGTTTGAAAGTAGTCAAAAGTTTTTTCCTGGTAAATTTATAGCTGAACTGAAATGGGATTGCAATTTTGATTCCTTAAATTTTGCTATTTAGTAAATCTCTCTCTAACTCCAAGTTACCATCACATGGTGAAACTACTGTATGACCTCTACCCCCACCTCTTTTTGCTGCAGCTTCTCTTATCTTATGAGGAAGAAGGAAAGAGATTATTTTTTATTAAAACAAAAAAAAGGAATTTATTAAAATAATAATTTTATGTTACCAACCATCGCACTACTGTCATGCATATCCAAAATGCATGACTATAGAAATCAAATTCACACCAAATACATGTTCCATTACGCAATATTATTTAAATACGATTACTATAGAGAAAAGAAACAGCAAGAATAAAATGAACAAGGTGTACTGTACATAATCAACAGTATGCAACAAGACAAAATGAAGGGCAGAAAGCTTCAAGCAAGAACTTAAAAACCTCACTTGAAATAGCAAAGTCCACAGCAGCAACAAAAAGGAAGTGCAGAAGCCCATTTAAACCACAAGCCAGGTTAACATCAACACAACTGGTTTCCAGTACATAATTCAACACACCCTTGCTTCCAAACATGGTAGCAGTCACAAGGGCTGTCTTCCCTTTAAATCCCATCATCTTTGACCCAATTCTCCTCCCATACCACAAGCTTCCCTCATTGATATAATGACATTCTTCTTCCATAGAACTTTTAAAACCAATTAAATCATCAAAGCCCAAGAATTCAAGAAATATTGAAATGATGTTGCTATCTTGTTTCTCAAATTCACTGCCCATGATGAAACCTGTTTCAGAAGGTTTCCCCTTGGAACCACTGCTCATGGAAATCACTCTTCTCAGATCTTCACACAGTCTCTCTCTACAACATTTGTAACAAATATAAGATTCACATATGCTGCCCCTGAATTTACAAAAAAGAGCAAAGAGCATATTAGAAAGAAAAAATGCACTCATAGAAAATTACACAGAAACAAATAGACAGAGAAAGAGCTCCACTCCTATAAACATATATAAAATATACTAATAGATAAACAAATATTCAGCATTAGCCATATATTCATACAAATATCACCCACATTCAAGTCAATATTGTTATGGCCATGATGCTAACCAATGCTCCCAAAACCTTAAGGTGGTAGGAAGAGTCACATGAAAGTCTTTATTCAATGGCAGCAGAGCAAAACCCCACATCTGAGTGCTGTGGGCGGGCATGACCGCATGAGGGGCTTCACAGTGCATTGGTAGACTTGCACCAGTTGGCAGGGCTGTAAAGCACTGATGCCACGTGATCCCCAATAAGGCCACGTGACAACAAAACTTTAGGGTGATTGCTAAAATTCCAACAGATATGAAACAGAACTTTGTCACAATCACAACAAACACAACCAAACATTTTCTCATAGGAACCAAAGATACACTAAGCCTATCAACAAAACCATGAGATTCAAAACATAGCTTACATCCTTTTATTTCATTTTCTTAGCAACCAACCAAGATGCTTTAATTATTAACAAAATAAAATGGAAAGCCCCATATCAATTGCTCTTTCCCCATTAATTAATTCATTCATTATCTTTTTTTTGTTTCTTATATGTTTTAACAGACAAAAAATGATATTTAAAAAAAGAATCAAACTCTTCATAACAAATCAATCAAACAACAAATGCAGTACAGAGATTCTGAAAATAACTTTAAAACTCCCATACCATCAGAAACAATAGGAAAATTAAAGCAAACACAACAAAGCACAAACCATTTAATGTAAACACCATTGCAGTAAGATGTTCATAACCCAGATAATGAAAAGCACAACCCAAAATTAACCAACCAATAGACCATATACTATAATGTAGCATTATAAAAAGATGGAACTTTTAATAAGATAAAAAATCCTAACTATTTTAAACTAGGAAGCAAACAGCTGAAACATATTTGACAACATTATCAAGCCAAAATAATGTGATGCAGGTGATTTTCACACCCATTAACCTTGCCGCAGACCTACACCCAACACAAAATCAAAAGGTGAAAGCATAGTCTTTTTCACTCACTACATAACACAACAACGGAACTTTCTTTCAAAAAAACCTGCATGAAATAAATTGATAAACCATATGAAGCCAAGGCCATTGAAAAGTTAAAAGGTCAAAAAGTTAAAAAAACAAAAAAATCATGATATCAAGTCCAGTTTTAAGTTCAGAAACCAAGATTTGAACATATGATTTCAAAACTACCATAGAATGCCACATTGCTTGGAAAGGATGACAATTTTAGGAACAATTATTTTTACTTTTAAAAAAATTAGCAAAAAGACCCCCACCTCAGCTCTGGAGTATTACATGGAAGAATAATGGGATTTTTATATATCTCATTCCTGATTCTTATATGGGCATCAATTTAGTCCTTGGAGATTATGATGTAAGTCAAATTAGTCCCTGCAATTTCAATTTGAACACTTGACCTTAGACATTATTTTGTGCGTCGGTTTAGTTCCTACATCTTAGCATGAAAAATGGTTTATTTTTATAATTAATTTCTTTAGGTGAGATCAGATCATTTTTTGAATCCTTTAAAAAATTATAATAATAATTTAGGGGAATAGGTGAGATCAGATCATTTTTATAATTAATTTCTTACTTATTAATTTAGACAAAGTCACTATCAAAGTACGAATTTAAATGGAAACGTCAAATTTTCTTCTGTAAAGCTAAATTGTCTACAATAAAAGGAGATACCTGTACCAGAGTTAAGATTATAACCTAAGACTAAAGCTCAAGTTGATCTCAAACTGGAGGATTTTAGGGCATGAGAAGGAAAACTGACCACAAAATAAGAACATATGATAATGAACAAGTACAGAGACATGAGTCAAAAGAGACATAACAACAGAAAGCATTGGGACATATTTGAACAAATCCTTACAATATAATGTCTAGAGAGACATAACAGGCCACAACATAGAAACATGTTTGAATAAATACAGAGATGAAAGTGAAGGACCAAAAAAGTAAGCCATGAGTTCCATATATGCAATCTCTCTCTCTCTCTCTCCCCACACGCACACACATATTTTGCTTTGCTCTGTAGAATTTTAACCACAACCAGCTATTTCTTAAGTCTGATTTCAACCTTAAAATCCCTGAAAATTCTAATTATTAACACAGTACGATACCTGATGCCGTTAAAGACTAACGTACCTTCTAAAATTATATTCACAATTATGAGACCCAAATTTATTGGAAAAGGCCTATGAATCTCTAATGCAACACCAAACCAAAAAGAAATCCCCAAAGTCTAGAAATTTAAGGATGACAGAAAAGGTTTACCTTTGGATGGAGCCTAAAGGACACTATAAACCTTACTATTATCCTGCATAAAATTCATTGTTCATTACTTCTATAATTTCAAGTCTTTTTCTTGTACACCTTATAAACCAAGCTACGATTGTAAGCTTTACCTAAGCTTCATTATCTGACTTGTTGCATGATTACAGAGCCCTAAAGTTTGAATAATCACCAATTCTGATGCCTAGGTTTTCCTATGCCTCAAATGGTTCTGCATATGAGATCAACTGAGATGTTTCTCTTCGTAAAAAAAAGCATAGAATAAAGAATTAAGCACATACCTATGATGTGAGAAGTTTTTAGCAATCATCCCCTGTTTCCTGCTGGCACCCTTTCAAAAATTTGCTTTGCCCTTCAAAAATCCCTGCATAAAGAAATAGTAAATAAATTTTCCAAAACATCAGCAGCAATAAAATAAAATAAAACACTCTGCAGATGTCATCTCCATTTAAGAAAGAAACGGATAAACACTAAAAACATCAATAATTAAGAATTTTAAGTGGTTCAACCCAACTGACAATAAAGATTTTAGTAATTATTTTCTAGCTGAAACTCCAAAAAGACCTTCGTCTGATTCGGAAGCAATCTTGTCTCATCATCTCTCTCTCTCGGTTTTTTTTCTCTTCCTCTTCTTTTGTACTATCCTTTTTGCATTTGTTCTGCAAAGTTTATAACCATATCCAGCTGTTCTTTAAGCCTAATCTCAACCTCGAAATCCATAAACCAAATTATTAGTGCAGTAAGATGCCCTGAAATGACCAACTTGCAATCTCTTCTTCAAACAGTACAATCAAGTTCATGATACCCCAAAATCATTGGAAATGATCTGTGGATTTATAGTGAAACAGATAAGAAAGAAGAAACAAGCAAGTTTAGAACACTAGGGACATTAAAAGAGGAGAAATACCTTTGGATGCTACCTAAAAGACACTGTAACATTAATCTTGCCCTAGATAGTATGCCCGTCCTTAATTCATCAGTTCAATAATTCAAAATAAATTCTTTTACCCAAATGACCCAAGCTATTACTGTAAACTATAAAATTTTAGTTTTGCCAATAGACACAATAGCTCAATATTTTTCTTCACATGTCAACTCTTGTTTACCAAGAGAAGGCTGAAATTGGGGTATCAACAGGGGTTCTAGCACGCTGATGGAGTCAAAAAGCCATAGTTGTAATCCTAATAATGCTATAGCTGGTCTTGACCATAGATATTTATACTACGTGCCAACCAGAGGAAATAAAGAAAGAATAACACAATGGAGGAGGAGGTTATGTATGTGAGGTAAATCTTCACCCTTCTATGAGGTTATTAATAGCGAAGCAGAATAATTTTGGGAAACACGTAGAAGTACTCGGATCATAAATATATTCTTAGCCAAAACAAAAATAAAAATCGCACCGGTGCTACTTTTTGTCTATAAGAATCTTGTGTACCAACTTCTTAAACGTCAAGAATAACTGCAAACATGCCCCATAAAATTTTAATAGACACTTAAAATGGAACCCAACAAGTAAAAAAATGTATATTTTAAAAGAAATTCATAAAAGATTTATATAAAAATTCAAATTTTAACATAAAAAACAAATAAGATCAAAACAAATTAATCAAATCCCAATTTCAAAGAAAATAAACAAAATTTAGAGTTTTGTTTATATAAAACTTACACCTTCTTCGCTCCTTTCTTTCTGCTATTTCAACATCAATCACACATTCAGAAACCAGATAATGAGGCCCAGGCTATTTCTAGGCAAAGAAATAGAAATTGGGGAAAAAGAAAACTTAAAGTTCTGTTTTTTAATTTGTGTATGGAAAAAGAAATTATAGAGTTTCTTAATTGTAGTTTTGCTTGTGCTTTGAAAATCCTACCTCTGGAATTACAGATAAATTTCCCAATATATCATAGTTGAAGAAGATAAAAGATTTTTTTTTTTTTAAATCAGAGAAGAGTGAAGAACATACCAGGGAAGCATATGCAGTAGTTCAACTTTTCTCAAATTATATGTAAAGATTTGGGATGTGAGAAATTTTATCCCAATCCTCTCCATTTTCCTTCTCGCATCTTTGCTTTTATTTGGGACAATAGCGAATTTGCAGAGTCTGTAAAGAGGTGAGGTGACTCATCCCTTCAGGAAGTGACGTCAGATTGGAACACTCCCAAATCAATAATGTCTCAAGAGAAGTTAGGTTTTTAAACCACTCCTCTGGCAGAGACTCCAACTCCTGCATTTGGCTCAAACGCAAAATCAACAGTATGCAACAAGACAAAATGAAGTGCAGAAAGCTTCAAGCAAGAGTTTAATAACCTCACCTTAAATAGTGAAGTCCACAGCAGCAACAAAATGGAGTGCAGAAACCCGTCCAAACCAGAAGCTTAGTTAACATCAATAAAACTGGTTTCCAGAATATAATTCAACACACCCTTGCTTTCAAACATGGTAGCAATCATGAGGGCTGTCTTCTCTTTAAATCCCATCATCTTTGACCCAATTCTCCTCCTATACCAAAAGTTTGCCTCATTAATATCATGACATTCTTCTTCCATAGGACTTTTGAAACCAATTAAATCATCAAGGCCCAATAATTCAAGAAAATCTGAAATGATGTTGCTTTCTCAAATTCATTGCCCATGATGAAACCTACTTTAGAAGGTTTCCACTTGGAGCCACTGCACATGGAAATCACACAGTTCTTAGACCTTCACACAGTCTCTCTCTACAAAATTTGCAACAAATATAAGATTCACAAATGCTGCTCCTGAATTTACAAAAAGAGCAAAGAGCATATTAAAAAGAAAAAAATGCACACATAGAAAATTACACAAAAAATCACAGACAAAGAAAGAGCTCCACTCTGATAAGCATCTATAAAATATACTAACAGATAAATATTCAAGTGTTAGCTACATATTCGATAAAAAAGCTTGACAATTTTAAACTAGAAAGCAAACAACAGAAACATATTTGACAACATTAAAGCAGAATGAATCAAGTCAAAATAATGTAATGCAGGTGATTGTCACCCCCATTAACCATGTAGCAGACCCACACCCAACACAAAATCAAATGCTGAAAGCATGGTCTTTTTCACTCACTACATAACACAACAATGAAACTTTCTTTCAAAAATCCCGCATGAAATGAATTGATAAACTACATAGAGCCACTGCTAATGAGAGGTCAAGTTTTCTAGGTCAGGGGAGACAGTGGAAAAGTGAGAGAGAACCAAACAAAGTATGAACATTTCCATTAAAGAAGAAATGACTTGTTGAAGGAGAAGTAACAATTTTTTTACTTTTCCTTTTCAACCTTTATTGGGAAATTGAGAGGTCATTCTGGTAAATGACTTTTTATTTTTTGATTCATAGAGGATCCAAATTACCTGCCTTAGATGCAACCAAAATTTTTTTTTTTTCCCTCTTAAGACAAAAGTGAAAAAGGTACTAAAAAAATCATGAGATCAAGCCTGGTTTTAAGTTTAGAAACCAAGATTTGAGATTATGATTTCAGAACTCCCATTGACTGCCACATTGTTTTGAAACGATGACAATTTTAGCAACAATTATTTTTATTTTTAATAAAATTAGCAAAAGATTCCCTCTTCAGCCATGATTGCCATGCTAGTGTAGAAGTATTACATGGAAGAATAAAGTGATTTTAAGCTATAAAACCTTGATTTCCCAATGCTTCATTAGCTGACTTGTTGCACAATTACAGAGCCCTAAAGTTTGAATAAGTACCAATTGGTTCTGCATATGAGATCAACTGAGATATTTGTCATCATGAAAAAACAGTATAGAATAAACAATTAAGCACATACCTAGGATGTGAGAAGTTTTTACCAATCGTCCCCTGTTCTTGCCGACACCCTTTCAAAAGTTTGCTTTGCTCTTCAAAAAATCTCTGCATGTAGAAATAGTAATTAAATTTTCCAAAACATCAGAAGAAATAATAATAATAAAACACTATGCAGATGTTTTAAGCAAGTTATGGATAAATAACTAAAAACATCAATAATTAAGAATCTAAAGTGGTTGCACCCTACAGACAATAGAGATTCTAGTAATTATTTTCTAGCTGAAACTCCAAAAAGGCCTTCTTTTGATTCTGAGGCAATCTTATCTCGTTTCTCTCCCTCTCTCTCTCTCTCTCTCTCTCTCTCTCTCTCTCTCTCTCTATTTTATATTTTTTCTTCCTCTTCTTTTAAACTATCCTTTTTACATTTGTTCTCCAGAGTTTATAACCATATCCAGCGATTATTTAAGCCCAATCTTAACCTTGAAATCCTTAAACCTAATTATTAGTGCAGTAGATGCCTGATGTCAGTAATGACCAACTTGCAATCTCTTCTTCAAACAGTACAATCAAGTTTATGATACCTCGAAATCATTAGAAATGGTCCGTGGATTTATAGTAAAACAGATAAGAAAGAAGAAACAAGCAAGTTTAGAACACTAGGGACATTAAAAGAGGAGAAATACCTTTGGATGCTACCTAAAAGACACTGTAACATTAATCTTGCCTTAGATAGTATGCCCTCCTTAATTAATCAGTTCAATAATTCAAAATATTTTCTTATACCCATATGAACCAAGCTATTACTGTAAACTATAAAATTTAAGTTTTGCCAAAAGACACAATAGCTCAATATTTTTCTTCACATGCCAACTCTTGTTTACCAAGAGAAGGCTGAAACTGGGGTATCAACAGTGGTTCTAGCACACTGAAGGAGTCAAAAGCCATAGTTGTAACTCTAATAATGCTACAGCTGATCACACAGGGCAGGAGGAGGTTATTAATAGAAGTACACGGATCATAAACATATTCTTAGCAACCAAAAAAAAGGGACCGGTGCTCCTTTTTTGTCTTTATCATAACTGCAAACTTGCCCATAAAATGGAACCCAGCAAGAAAAGAAATATATATTTTAAATGAAACCCAGAAAAGATTTATAAAAAATTCATATTTTTACATAAAAACAACTAAAATCAAAACAAATTAATTAAATCCAAATTTGAAAGAAATTTTTTTTAAAAAAAATGTAGAGTTTTGCTTATATAGTACTTCGCATTATTCTTCCCATTTGAAATCCTCTTGTTCTTTCTGCAATTTCAGCATCAATTACACATTCAGAAACCCATATAATGAGGCCCAGGCTATATCTAGGCGAAGAAAAAGAAAAAGAAAACGTAAAGTTATGTTATGTTATGTTATTTATTTATTTGTGTGCGGAAAAATAAATTATAGAGTTTTTTAATTTTGGTTTTGCTTGTGCTTTCAAAATCTTCCATCTGGAATTACTGAGATTATAAAAGAAGTTTTAGAAATTTTAAAAATAAAAAAAATTCAGAGAAGAGTGAAGAAAATACCAGGGAAGCGTATGCAGTAGTTCATCCTATGATAAGATTTGGGATGTGAGAAATCTTATCCCAATCCTCTCCATTTTCCTTCTCGCATCTTTGCTTTAATTTGGGACAATCGCGAATATCCAGAGTCTGTAAAGAGGTGAGGTGACTCATCCCTTCGGGAAGTGACGTCAGATTGGGACAATACCGAATATGTAATGTCTGAAGAGAAGTTAGGTTTTTAAACCACTCCTCTGGCAGAGACTCCAACTCCAGAGTCAAATGCAAATACTTTAATTTGGAGAGAGGAGGGGAGAAGGAGGAGGAAGAGGAAGAGGAAGAGGACGGAAATGAAGAAGCCCTTCCTCCCCTATTATTATTCATCTCTATTGTCTCTTCCAATGCCTTCAAACTGCTATTCTCCAACCAAAGCCTTTCTTCAAGATTTGGAAATAGCGGCATGCAAGTCATCTTAGGGCAATTCTCCAACCAAAAAGAAGAAAGACGCGGAAAGTACGGCATGTGTTGGTGATAGTGATTAGTTGAGGATGATGATGATATTGTTGATGTCGTTGTTGCCTCATTCCCCTTATCCACACTCCTCCACCATCCCTTTAGATTGAGGCAATTCTCGAACCAGAGTGCCTCAAGGGATGGGAAAAATGTTGATGGTGATGCCAGTGAAGCAGATATCTCATCATTCATATCCCCGTCTGTCATGTACTCCAGACCATCCATTTCCCAAATACTTAGTTCTCGGAGAGATGGGAGTTGATACAACGGTGGCAAATATTGGCACTTCTTACAATTGCCTATTCTTAGTTCAGCGAGATTTGTTAAGAATGAAAGCCAACTCGAAACTCTCACACCCATGTACCCGTCCACTTCCAAAGATTTTAAACTTTGATGTGGTTGGAGGCCATCCATGGAATTTTCATCATCATTGGCATCTACACCATCATCACCCTCTGGATTCCACTTTAATATCAACTCACTGAGACGTTGCTTCTCCTTCAAATTTGCAGCCTTGAATTCTGGGGTGGCATCTTTCACCCGTGCCAAATTTTGAATCTCTAATTTTCCTCTCAAGTCATTTAGCTTGTTTAATTCCACTAGCCCACCGCAATGCTTGGAAGAACCTACAGGATCCTTACTCACAACAAATAAGGTTAATGTTTGAAGAGAAGTCAATTGCCCTAATCCACGTGGCATATGAGTCAAATTCTCACAACCATCTATGTCAAGGTGCTTAAGGTTGACCAATTTTTGAATATCTACCGGTAACTCCCTAAGCATTTTACACTTACAAAGTTTTAATGTTTGCAAATTCACCAATTTTGTAATAGAACTAGGGAGAACCTCAATATCATTAGAGGAAAGATCAAGGTACTTTAGATGCATCAAAGTACCTAAAGTATTTGGCAACATCTTCATATTTAAACCATGTAGGTCTAACACACGCACGTATCTAGAAGTAGAAATAAGTTTTTTGAGAGTTGATTCTTCAATTGTTCCCTGATCAAAGTTCCAATTATTGTATGCCAATATAAATGTCCGTATCTTGTTCGCTTTAACCAATGTGCTTAAATTCTCCTCAAAGAATGAAACATTGTAAAATGGAAACGATAGATGGCGTCCTTTTTCATTCACTTTTTTTGAATTGGAATCAACCAATGTACAATCAATCCTTGATACGTATTGTGCAAGATCATGGATTAAATCATGCATTTTAAACCCCCTAGTCATGCCTTCATCTTCTTCTACTTCTTGGAAGAAGGATCTCCAAAGTAGCTCTTTGAAGTAATCATTGGCAACATCCACTAATAGTAAGTTCTCATCTGGTGATTGGATAAACCCTTGTGCCATCCATAATTGTATCAATGTCAACTTGTCAATCAAATAATCTTTGGGAAACAATGAACAATATGCGAAACAACATTTCAAATGTGATGGGAGATGATCGTAACTCAATTTTAAAACCGGCATAATATCATCTTTCAGCTGAGTTACATTTGTGAGCTCAATATTCTTGATGTATGACCATTCAACTTCTGTTTTTTTGTAGTTTAAGACCCGTCCTATTATCTTTATAGCAAGAGGCACTCCCTTACATTTTTTTAGTATATCCATACCAATTGCTTTAAAGTTAGTATTAATGGTCTCTTGCTCTTTTTCAAATGCCATTTGCTTCAATAATGACCAAGACTGATCCTCTGACAGGCCCTTTAAAGAATATTGTGAGATTGAGCTGGTAATATCTGCAACCAATTTGGTCCGTGTAGTTATCACCACCTTACTTCCCCTTTTACCATCCAACAAAAGAGTTCTCAATTTACCCCATGTTTCTTCGTTCTCATTCCACACATCATCCAACACAAGTAAATACATCTTTTGATTGAGAATTTTGCGAAGTTCATTTTGCAATTGTTCCATTATAAGGCTTTCAGGTTTTTTTTCAGTTGCGGCTATAATTATATTTTCAACAATGGTTTTCACATCAAATACATCAGAAACACACACCCAGATTTTCAACTCAAAATGAGCCTTGACTATCTCATCATTGTATACATACTGAGCAAGTGTGGTCTTCCCTAGCCCACCAATTCCTACTATGGATATGAATGAAACATTTTCTTTCACATCAGAGTCTTGCAATAGACCTATGATGGCCTTCTTATCCTCCTCTCTCCCGATAACTTCTTTGTCACGTACAAACGAGTGAGTTTCCCTCTCCCTACTCACAGCCCGTGTCTCTAAAGGACGCTCTATCAATTGGAAATTGTTCCTATCCTTTGCTATATCATTAAGCCTCTCCCTGATAGCCTTTATTTTGAATGCCATCTTAAGACTAAAAACAAGTTGGTTTGAACAAGAAAAGAAAATCCGTACCTTCTTTGCCACTTTATCACACCCCATAACCTTTTGCCGCAACACATGAGTGGAGAACTCGCTCAACAAGTCATCCGCATCAAAAGCTGCATCTCTGAGCTTCATGAGCCAGTCCTTGACTTGGTGGTTCTTGACCTGCTGCTCCTCTGCATCCTCAAGTACAGCTTGAATGGTGGAAAGAGTGTTTTTCATTTTTTCGAGCTCATCGTTGACACCCCAGATCGATCCAATCTGTTTGAGAGTGGAGGAGCCCAAGCTTTCAATGATCTTCTGTACAACGCCATACAGGATTGCATCGGCCATTTGTTCTTGCTGGATGAAAGAAAACGTAGCAAGCTTAGCTGATAGAGAGTAGTTTGAGAAATGGAGTAGGAAGATTAAAGGGGCTGTGAAGAAGGAAGACTTGGCTAGTTATGTAAAGTCAAGAGTCCACTTAGAAATAAATAGATAAATGTGAACAACGGCCCCATCCCTCAATAATGGTTTCTGTGAAGACAAAAAAAAAAAAGGCAAGAAGGCCCCAGTATTACTCAATAAAAA